>CM037854.1:145407042-146134542 GCA_021234595.1 Delia radicum
AAATAATAAGAATCTAGGATTTTTCCGACAAAATATGTCAAAAGACCGTGTAGATTTACAAAATTTAAAATGAAATGCTGAATACTTATCATGTTAATAATGTTTAGATATCTTTTTGGTATTTATTAATATTAATAATTATCATATCAACATTTCAATTAAACTATATGGCATTAGCTTTGATAATCATCTTAAAATGCGAACTTTAATTTTTCTGCAGAATATAATTTATTCGCATCAGGCCCGGCTGATGCGTATATAATAAACAGATTTGCTCTAATGATATTTGCAGAGGAAAAGGATTAAAATCGTTTTGCTGCAAAAGCCTCATATCAACGTGACAATTCTTTATCCACAGCATCCAACTCTGGAACTCAATCTCTTATAGTTGCCAACTTTTAAGTAACGCACTTCCTTTCTTCTTAATTTGATTTTTTATGTTAAAATTTGATAAATGATTAATTTTGTCATAGTATTTACTTATATTTTTGTTGAAAAATTAAATAAGTAGTATGATTGTTTTTTTTTTCTTTGTGATTTGTTGTAATTAGTTTTTAACCCATTTCTTACCAGAAATTTTGATGTTTGACTTTTTTGATAAAGCTTTCAAGGACATATTTTTTAATCATTATTAACATTTTAAAACATGCAATTAAATTTTCCGACCAGCAGTTTCCCGTCAAAATTGCCATGTGTTTCACCACACGCTGGTACTGTTAGATGTTTCGAAATCTTTTGTTTGGATTTTTTTTTTTAAGTTTTTTTAGTAATCTAGGTTGTTTATGGTAAGTTTATAGGTAAATATGATAGCAAGTAATAGTTTAGATTAAATACAGATAAAACAAGGTAAGAACAGTTAAGTGAAAACGTTATTTTTTAGTTTTGATTATTTATTTGAGAATAAAGCGGATAACATAAAATTACTGAATTCTTGGCTTATTGTTTACACATGTTTCGCAAAAACGTTGTAAATAAAATTGTTTGTTTTCTTGAATCTATTTGAAATAATTTACAGAGTGTAGGTGGACGTTGCACTTCTCACACGTGAAAATGGTGGCTTTTGGGGTGCACACAATGCAACGTAGGAGATTTTCGGTTTTCAGTGGAACGTGCATACCGTCTACTCTCGAAAGCTTTTGATGACTAAAATTAGTGTCAAAATCTTTAGTAGATGAATTTTCGATTCCTTCCATCGCATCATCCGACGAAAGAAGCAGAGAAGTCAAGGTGTGACATAGGATTTCCTTTTTCGAAGCTGCTACGAATAAATGTAGTTTCCATGCATTGACAACAGCAATGTCCAAACATTGGACCCAGAGCGGCCACCACCACTTTTTGCCACGAACGCCGATACGGTAATTGGCAACATCATTGTCCACGCCGCCCATATATTTATTGTAATTGTTAAATGCGAGGGGCTGCGGAACACGAACTTTTATTTCCACTCCTTGCTGTACTAAATGTATTAAATGTCAAAAGTCACTATCAGTACTAGAGTGTGGTGAAACACACTGGTACTTTTACTGTTCCCTAGCGTTAAGTACACTAACCTGTGAGGTAGCCAAAATTAATTTTATTCCTATTTAAACATTAGGCAACACACGCCACTGCATAATAATTTATTTTTATTTTTTTATGTATACTTAATAGTTAATTTAAAAATAGTATATTTTTGGACACTTTTTGAACACCCCCCTGGAGAAGGGAGGAGCTGAGGAAACATTTCCAAAAACAAAATTGTTTGTTGGTAATAAACCAAACCTTCAAATAAACCACCAACACAGTTAGTTATTCATATTAATCTATGTTTTTTCTTAAGTCAAAGTCGAGAAATGTTAAGCGCGTGTTCAAACACACGCTGGTAAGAAATGGGTGAAGTTATTATTTAATTACATAAAAATTTATCTTTTTTTTAAATACTCAGTTCTGTACTGTACTAAGACTTTTAGTCTTGTGTATGGACCACTAAAATAAAAAAAAATATAAATTAAATAAAATCATGTACTAATTTTTGATTTTTATACAAAATTTAATAAAACAGAGCAATATTGGAAACAGTGTTTTATTTAACGCAAAAGTACTTATATAATTCTTATATAAGTACTTATAAATTCTGTCGAGTGTACCGAATACGCTTTTCTAATATGTTACACAAAACTCCAAGTATCGAAAGCTGTAATCGAATAATTTGATAGTATTTACGTGAAACTACCTATTCGGTTGGCAACATATTCGGTAGCCACAAGGAATGTTTTCTCTGTGTGTCTGGTTTCAGTTAAATGAAAAAAATATGTTCTTGATTTAAACCCCCGAAAATATGATGTTTTCACTATTTTATGTGTAGTTTTCTTAAAACACAATTTTAAATATTGCTTGACACAGTTTTCGGTTGTACCTTGACACAATTTCTTATATTTGTTTTCTGGTAAAATATTGCATCATATTGATTTATAATTTTATTATTAACTTTTTAATTGTACGATTAAAATTCCGTATTTAAAACCAAGATATTTCCATTAATTGAAGTATCGTTTCAATGTACACTCATAGAAAAAAACCTGTAAAAAAGCCGTAAGGGCTATTAAAAATAAGTTCAAAATGCTTTTGCAGAAAAACTTTTAAATTTAGAAATTTTTTTTTTGCTAAATATTAATAAAATAAGAATAGCAAAAAATACATGTGTTAAGTTAACAAAATTTTAGTTTTATTCGATGTGAATATAAGTTAATTGAAAATAGCATTTTACTCTGTAAAATTAACAAAAACTTTTACTAAATATTTGTATACTCAAAATAGCAAACAAAAAAATGGAATATTAACAAAATTTTTGGTATATTTAGTAAAATTTAGTTAAAGTCAAATTCATAAGGGCAGACTTTTATTCGAATTAAAAAAAAAATAAAAAAAAATTCATACTTTTTAATTATTCTTTTGTCTACTAATATTTAGTAAATGTTTCTGCTGAATTTAGCAGATTATTGTGTTACTTTCAATTAACTAAAACTTAGCTCAAATATAACATAGTATTTGTAACGTCAACAGATTTTGGCTATTCTTATATTACTAATATTTAGTAAAAAAAATCTGCTAATTTTATCAGTTTTTTCTCCAAGGTAATTTTTTTCTATTTTACAGGTTTATTTCTATGAGTGTACATGCCATTTTACAAATGCTTAAAATTTAGCGATTATTGAAATATTATACATACTATACAATGCTTTCCTGAATCTATCTTTATGACAGGCACAGGTGTTTTAATTAAAAAAATTTGTCTATTGCATATACGAAAAAGATACAGATGAGTAAGAAACGAAAATTAGTATTTTAAATGTTTTGTTAATTAAGCTAATAAGGCCTAAATTTTCTTTGTAATTAAAACGCAATTTTGATTACAGTTTCACCCGACGTTTCGTCGATTTTATTTCGACTTTTTCTAGGGTTTGTCTATTTAAAAAATAAAAATATATAAACACAACATTAATACAAATATTATATCACTAAAAACATTAAGGACTTACAAAGTGTACGTTTTTACATTAATTTATAAATTAATTTACAATTAACATATAACATAAAAACACAGACTTAACATTTTAAACACATCCTAATTTTATTATCACAGCTTATTAATTGCAACTCTATAGCATCCATTTATTTTATCGGTGTCTTCTTTGAAATTTAAAGTTTTGTGTTTATATTGTTGTATATGTAAACTTTCTTTTGTGTATCTCTTCCTTTCGTTATTTTCCTTATCCACTATTTTGACATTTTCAAAGTCACCGGTGTGACCTGTTTGAAGTATATGTTGTGATAATGCTGTTGATTCCTTTCCCTTTATTATGTCTGATTGATGTTCACCCATTCTTGTGCGTAGTGCTCTCTTTGTTGTTCCAATGTAGATCATATCACAGTTCTGTTCGTTATTACCTTTACATGTTACTTTATACACTACGTTGTTTTGTTGTTGTTTGTTTATTGGTGTCTTAACGTTAGTAAATATTGCACTTAGTGTTTTGTTGGGTTTATAAGCAAAGCTTATGTTTTTATATTTCTATTGTCAGTTAGCCCAGGGATGTATTGTACACTGTAAAATTTTGTGTTCTCTTTGTATTCAGTGTTGCCACGTTGGTTGTTATTTTTTAAACGCTTAATTGTTTCGTCTATTAGTGATTTTGTTAAGTATTTAGGGAAACTATTTTCTATTAATATTTCGTTGATCTTTCGTATGTTCTTTTGGTGAAATTCGAAATCGCTAATTTTTAAAACTCTTTCAATAAAATTTCTTGCCGTATTGATAATTTGTCGTTTTGGTTGTGTTGCGTTGTAGTTCATGAGTCTACCGGAAGCCGTTGTCTTCGAGTACCAATCAAATATGATAGTTAATTTAAAAATAGTATATTTTTGGACACTTTTTGAACACCCCCCTGGAGAAGGGAGGAGCTGAGGAAACATTTCCAAAAACAAAATTGTTTGTTGGTAATAAACCAAACCTTCAAATAAACCACCAACACAGTTAGTTATTCATATTAATCTATGTTTTTTCTTAAGTCAAAGTCGAGAAATGTTAAGCGCGTGTTCAAACACACGCTGGTAAGAAATGGGTTAAGTTATTATTTAATTACATAAAAAATTATCTTTTTTTTAATACTCAGTTCTGTACTCTACTAAGACTTTTAGTCTTGTGTATGGCCACTAAAATAAAAAAAAATATAAATTAAATAAAATCATGTACTAATTTTTGATTTTTATACAAAATTTAATAAAACAGAGCAATATTGGAAACAGTGTTTTATTTAACGCAAAAGTACTTATATAATTCTTATATAAGTACTTATAAATTCTGTCGAGTGTACCGAATACGCTTTTCTAATATGTTACACAAAACTCCAAGTATCGAAAGCTGTAATCGAATAATTTGATAGTATTTACGTGAAACTACCTATTCGGTTGGCAACATATTCGGTAGCCACAAGGAATGTGTTCTCTGTGTGTCTGGTTTCAGTTAAATGAAAAAAATATGTTCTTGATTTAAACCTTCGAAAATATGATGTTTTCACTATTTTATGTGTAGTTTTCTTAAAACACAATTTTAAATATTGCTTGACACAGTTTTCGGTTGTACCTTGACACAATTTCTTATATTTGTTTTCTGGTAAAATATTGCATCATATTGATTTATAATTTTATTATTAACTTTTTAATTGTACGATTAAAATTCCGTATTCTTATTTTTTAAACGCTTAATTGTTTCGTCTTTTAGTGATTTGTTAAGTATTTAGGGAAACTATTTTCTATTAATATTTCGTTGATCTTTCGTATGTTCTTTTGGTGAAATTCGAAATCGCTAATTTTTAAAACTCTTTCAATAAAATTTCTTGCCGTATTGATAATTTGTCGTTTTGGTTGTGTTGCGTTGTAGTTCATGAGTCTACCGGAAGCCGTTGTCTTCGAGTACCAATCAAATATGATTTTGTCATGCACTCTTCGTAATTTTGCATCAAGGTATGCAATCTCATTGTTTTCTTCAACTTCAATAGTGAATTTAATTTTGGGATGATGGTTATTGAAAGCTTTAAACTGTCAAGAACAATATCTGCTACGGTTGGCGAGAGTGGGTTGCCCATTGGCATACCAAAAATTTGATTGTATATTCGATTTTCGTATACAAAATAATTATTGTCCGTTAGACAGAATTGCAGGATCTCTAAGAATTTCGCCCTGGGTATTTTTGTAAATTCTTTGCTTATGTGCGACTTTCCCATAATGTTCCTTATGGCGGTATGTACGGGGATATTGGTGAACAGTGAAACGACATCGAATGATACAAGTATTTCACCCTTATCAAGTTTTATTATCTGTAATGAATCTTTTAACTCAGTCGAATTCTTAACATTATATTTGTCGGATATTATGAAAATTAGTATTTTTAAAATTTTTAATAAACGCATTATTTATGGATCCATAAATAACCCTGTACGTTATTATTTTTTCGTCTGGTGTAAATCGAATTTACAGTTTCGTTTAAAGTTCCATAAATAATTAACTATTACACATTTTAAACTCATTTCAATAGACTTTAAGTTTTAAAACTCTTAATCTTCTCTGTCATTGAAATTGAAATCATAAAACGTGATGAAAGTTTTCTTTGTCCTTGATTGATATATGTTTTTGCTTTTTTTTTTTTAATTTTATTTATTTGTTAAGTTTTATACCCATAAATTTGTGTCCTTAGATAACTTTTACCATAAATCTGTAAACAATTTTCTTTATCCCTCATTTGAAATCCCTATTAAAGTCTTTCATTTGCCATAAATATATTTTTTTTTAGTTTTCTACTACAAAACATTTGTTATTCTACATTTTTCATACACATTATTTCGACAACAGCTGTTTAAAATCTAGCAAATATGAGTGGGCTGTAAGGTTACGATTTTATTTATTTATGTTTGTGTGTAAAAACCAAAATCATGTTATTAGAAGTGCTACACTCAAAAATTCTGTTAAAGTAAGTAACCTATGAAATCCACTTATGCTGTAGTATTGCTATTTTAAAATAAAGTTTATCGGTAGTTATTTTGTTGAAAACTATTTGTAGGATATTTTGAGTGTGTATATGTTTTACTACATATGTATGTAGTAAAACATACATACGTATGTGTGTATGTGTTTTATAGTTCATTTTGGGTTAGAGTGTGTCTAGGGATCCATAAAAATCAACTGGCCATTGAATGGTATTGAAATCGTATTTTTGCTTTATTTTTCTAATTTATAAGGGTTATTTAAGGGTTAACATACACTCTCACATATGTTGTTTTTTATGGTTTTAAACACATAAAAATCGTTTTAATCAAAATCAGTTTGAAGCTAAACTGATTTGATTAAAGCATACAATGACATTAAGTTTTGAAAAAACCCATGATATGTGTGATGTTCTTAAACATGTAGTTTATTGGCTTTAATATAAAAATAATCCCTTTTATTGGTGTTGTTGTAAAAAAAATCACATTAAAATGTCGATAATTTATGTGGCAATGTATACCGCAAGGGCTGTCAAATTCATATCAACTTCACATTTATTTTATATAAATTTTTCTGGAATATTAGCAAGACAAGTAAGTTAAAATGCGTAAGAAATTAATTGTCGTGATAATTTGAGATCAAAAAAAATATTAATATTAACTAAATTGAATATTAAATAACATAAGAATTAGTTAAATAAAATCAGCAAATGTTTAACACACTTTTGTATTAAATTTATGAGTGTAAGGGTAAACATTGATGAAAATTGTATTTCAAGCCCAAAAATCAAATATTATATTGTCATATTAGATTTTATTTTTTGTTTTTAAAAAAGTTTGATACTTTTCATGATATAACTACAATACAATTGTTTCATTGGCATCACCCAAAGCTTCAGTTGTCTGCAATGGAAAAAGATAACTGGCTTAACTCAAACCGAGACATTACATACAACAGACAAGTAAACTCTATGAGAATCTTTTTGTCTGCCTTAGTGTATCAAATCAGAACTATTTTCGAAAAACAACAATTTTACATGCCGATATACTTTGTGTCTCAATACCAGTGTTACCAATTCAGCCGTTTTCCGGCTAGATTTAGACTTTTTTCAACACGTTTAGCCGGAAAAAATTGCATTTAGCCATTAGCCCTTTTTTTAGCCATTTTTAGAATTTGTTTAGCCATTTTGTAGCCTTTTTTTTAACTTTTTAACTTTAAAGTTATGTTGAAGTTTTTTTTTTTTCCTTTTAAATGCTAAAAAACGCTAAAAACGCTACATTTTCCACTACTAAAAAATTACAACCATGCAATATTAATATTTATTCAATGGTAACCCCTTAAAAAATGACATTTGATGAATAAACACATAAACAAATCAAATAATCAATCACTAAAAAAACAAACAGCTAAACACGTGTCTTTATTAAAAACAAAAAAGTGAATTGATAAAAACTAGAAAAGTTTTTAATACAAAAAATAGAAAAACAAATAAAAAAAGTGAAAAATGACTTCCAAATATTCTCAGAAATTTTGCAGTGAATGGTTATCCCACCCAAAATTAAAAGAATAGGTTGCAGAATGCGACAATTCTGCAAAGGCATTTTGTAAATATTGTAAATGCGAAATCATAGTAAAATTATATGATTTAATTGCTCACTCGGATACAAAAAAACATATTAACGCTATTGGATATATTGTTAAGACCAAGCCTTTGCCTTTTAAGCCAGTGAATTTTAAGCTACAACAGCAGGAGGCTACTTTGGCAATGTATATCGCTGTTCACAGTTCAATTCTACCAGTGGATCATTTAGGTGAGCTTTGCAAAAGAAAATTTGATTGCCCGTCTCTAAAGTTGCACAGAACAAAATGCAGCAAAGTGAATAAAAATGTTCTTGCTCCTCATTTTAATGAGGAGCTCTCCAATGACATTGGAGATAGCTTTTTTAGCATATTAATTGATGAATCGACTGACATAACATTTACTAAAATTTTGGGTAAGTTTTATTTATTAAATCATTTAAAATTGGTTTACTAACTTAATATTTCTTAGGACTGGTAATTATTTACTTTAGTAAAGCCAAAAGAAAAATTGTTTCTACATTTCTCTGCATAGAAGAATTGGAAAATGGATCATCGGAGAGCATTGTCCGTGGAATTAAAAAGGTTATCGAAAAATTTAAACTAAATATAAAAAATTTGGTCGGAATTGGTACGGACAATGCAAACGTTATGATTGGAAAAAATAAGAGCGTTTACATCGCTTTAAAAAAAGAAGTTCCAGATTTAATACTCATAAAGTGTGTGTGTCATTCACTCCCACTTGCAGTTAACCAGGCTTTAAAGGAATATATGCCCGAAAATTTAGAATTTATTGTCTACGAAACAAACAGTTGGTTTTCAAAAAGTGCAAACCGCCAACGTTCCTATAAAGTTTTATATGAAAATTTGAATGGAAAGGTAATAATCTCACATATTTAATTTTTTTATATTCTATTTTCTTCTTATTTTTAGGAGCCTTTGAAAATTACACGAACGTCTGACACTCGTTGGTTGTCAATAGAAGTGGTAGTTTCAAGAATAATATTTCAATGGGATGAACTACAGATACATTTCGACAAGGCAATGGCCGATGAGAAATGTCATAAAGCCAAAATTCTAAGGGAAATGTACAATGACCAAGAAATTTATTTATATTTATTGTTTTTAAAACCAATATTATCTGAAGTACAAATAGTCAACAAAGTTTTCCAAAGCAATGAAAGCGATCCAACCCGCCTACTAAAAGAAATTACCTTGCTCATAAACTTTTTGAAAAGAAAGGTTTTATACGACGCTGATGTGGACATATTGCTTGAGGATTTTGAAGAATATGTATCATATGCTTGTAGTCTTGGACATGAGTTCGAAACTTTCGTAAAGAAGTTAAAAAAATCTGAACAGTTAAAGAAAAGTCAAGAGATTAAAATTAGATCCAATTGTACAAACTTTGTAGTCGGTCTAATAAATCAGTTAAAACAAAGGTATATACTATAAAATTTCGAATTATTTTAAACATAAATGTTATTTTTTTTTTAATTGTTTTAGACTTCCAGATAATATCAATATTCTATAGAACATTGATTACTTTTCAGTGCAAACTATTTTAAAATCTTCTAAAGAAGATATTTTACCAATTTTAAATTTATTTAAATTGAGTGACGAGATGATATCAAAAATAGATGAGCAGTATTCTAATATTCAATATTTAAAATGGATAAATACCAACAATACCGTAACATTTTGGGCAGAAGTTTAAAACTATCGAGATGCAGGTGGAAATAACAAATTTGAAGAAATTTCTGAGTTTGTTTTGAAGCTTTTATGCCTTCCCTGGTCAAATGCTGATGTAGAGCGTGTATTTAGCCAAATAAATCTCTTAAAGACAAACTTTAGAAACAGACTATATTTGATAACAGTCAATTCAGTTTTATATATCAGGTAAAATTTTTGATTTAACAAAACTATTGTTTATATAACTTTATGTATTATTTTAATTATTTATTTAGATACGGCTTAAAAAGAAGCGATAAATGCTGCTTTCAATATGAAGTGCCCCAGAATTACCTTAAGCTAATAGGATCTAATGAAAGTTATGATGACAACAATAACGAGTTGGATGTTGATGATATTTGGTCATTCTAATATCTTTTTAACAAATTTTAAACTTATTTTTCTTTTATTATTATTTTTTTGTTATAACTAGTCAAAAAATGTACTGAATGTATAACAAATGGTCTCAAATTTTACAATTTAATTGTAAAATAAAATAAAACATGAATTTTTCTTATTTTTTGTTCATATATTGAAGACTTTCCATTAAAATAATTTAGTTTTTTTAGCCTTTTTTCCAAGAATTTTAGCCTTTTTTGCCAATCAAGTTCTGGCAACACTGCTCAATACATGTATGCGTGATTATTGCATATAATTTGTAAAAACAATTCGATATTCTTTACATACACTTTTCATTTGAAATTATTATTTAGTTTTCAAAATTGTTTTTTTACGAAAACTATTAACTCATTAATGGCACGTCATAGATCCGCTGGACATTTTTTAACCAAACTTTGCAGATATAAAGAACCCCATGCTTCATTAAGAAATGTTTCTAATTTGTTTTGCTTAAAGCGATCTCTAATGAAAATATTGGCATCCAAAGTTGAAACTTCGATATTTTAGAAATATAAATTTTAAGTTAACTAATTTTTAAAATTTAATGTAAAAAGATCGTGGTTTTTGCAAATTTTTTTAAAATTGCAATATAGAAACCCTGACGATATAATTTTTATAAG
The DNA here is from genome assembly GCA_021234595.1 of Delia radicum. Taxonomy (NCBI): domain Eukaryota; kingdom Metazoa; phylum Arthropoda; class Insecta; order Diptera; family Anthomyiidae; genus Delia; species Delia radicum. Next base: position 145,417,890 of record CM037854.1, read on the forward strand.
ATTAGTAGAATTTTAATAAAAACCATCTATTGTATATATTTTGATTGAAAATGGAAGAAATTTTGGAATGTTTAAGACTTTTTGTACATGAAAATTTAATCGCACGGTCAGTCGGATTTTCAACAACTATATAATGGCTTTTCCAATAGGTACTTGACAACTTTGAACTTAATTTCTGAACGCACTATTGCGCTGATCATCTAACTGCTACTTTCCTTTTTTTCAGTAAACTCAACATTTTCATCGTGGTAAAGTACACGAACGAACAAATTATAAAAATGTATTCGGAGTCGGTGACCGCAACTTTGAGAGCGTTAACTCCAATTTTCGGTCGTTATTCTCGCCCTAGTAGACAAGCAATAACAAGTTCAGTGCAAAAATTTGAATCTACATATTCATTGTGTGATGCTGCCGTGCAAGTGAGACAGCGGGTTGGTCGAAGTGCCGAAAATATCGCTGCCGTTCAGGCGTCCGTAGTAAACGATTCAATCAGTCGATTCCACTACGTTCTCAAGAACTGGGCATCACCAAGACCACTTTATGGCGAATTTTACGTAAGGATCTTGGCTTACACCCATACAAGATCAAGCTGACTCAAGAAGTGAAGCCGATGGCCGATGGAAATATCTCAAATGGTTTGCGTTTTATTTAAAAATAAAGTTGTCAAGTCCTTATTGAAAAACTAATTTATAGCAGAGAAATACATTTTCATATTTTTTCTTGATTTGCTTTATATTTGAAAATATACGGAGGTGGAAAGCTCGTTATAAATTAAAAATTATTTTTATTTTTATAAACTTTTTTAAACATTGTGAAAGATTTTTATAGATTTCAAACAAAATATAAAAATTTTTTAAAATTCAATGAATTTCTACGAATTGAAAATTTTGGGTATTTTGTATTGTATATCGGACTGACAAAAGAGAGAGATGCTAAGAAAATTGGAATTACCAGAAAATTGAAACTGTTATCAAAACGGCAGGACGTTCAAATTAGTTCGTAATGTTAACCGAGTTCATCTTAAACGAGTTTTACTATACAAGAATTCTAGAAAGAAACATCAGAGATATAAGAAAAAATTTTATAATTTTTTCAACAATTTCAAAAAATCCCAAAAATGGTTTAATGTGTGAGCCATCGGTTTTTTGAGTTTTTTTTTTTTTTTTTTGTTCAATTTTTGAATAGAAAATCGTTTTTGGATGAACTACTTTCATACAAAAACTTAAATTTTTTTAATCAGAATTTTTACAACGTTTATTACCTAAAAAAACGTGTGCGTTTATGTCGAAATCTTTTTGAAATAGAAATATTAATGTTAAACATGAAACTAAACTTGATGACAGTTTTCACACACTAAAAGAATTTTCTTGCAAAATATTAATGAATTCATTTCATTAAAATTCATTCGTTGATTTAATGAATAATTTCATTATCTGAATGAAAATTCATTAGTATTAATTAAAATTTTTTATGATTTTTTTCATAATTTCATAAGAAAAGTAAAGTTAACTTGTTATATGCAAAAAAAAAACTGTTTAATGTAAATTTTTACTTTAATTCTAAATATATAGTAAGTTTCGGATAAAAAAAAATAATCGCTGAAGTTAAATGCCTAGTATTACAAATGAAATACATATTTTTGTTAAACAGAATTAACTAAAACTTTAAAAAAGTGATTTAAGGCGATCTCATAGAAATTAGCGTATACCACGTTGATGTAAAATGATCAAAAATTTTTTAAAAATTTTTCTTAAGTTGACATAAGAGCTTTCGTAAAAAGTCAACAGAATTAATTTCTTTTTTTAAATGAACAACAAATTCATAAAACCTATGAATTTTGTTCTTTAAACTCATGAAACTTTTATAATGTTTATGCTGGCACTAATAAAAAAAAAGTGCATATACTTTAAGAAATTTTCATTGGGTCAACGAAACCCTTCATTAAAATTGTTTTAATGAAACATTTTTCATTGATTCAATAAAAAATTTCTTTGGATTTTTTTTATGAAAAAATTCATTGTATTAATGAAGTAATTCATTAATACTATGCACAGTGCGCCCCGGTAGGCTAGTTGGTAGCGTGCTGGCTTATCTATGCGGGGGTCGTATTCACAAATTTATATCAGGGCGCATTCATGATACAAAAGAAAAAACAACAATTTTGAAATGTGTTTTTCTATTCCATGCAAAACTAAAAGCTTTTACAATCCACAGAATTTTTTAAAACTTTTAATAAATTCGAATTATTTATCAGTTACACTCAGGGAACTTCTGCTTTAAAAATATGTAGTTGTTTGGGTTGTAGTGCAGTTTCTTTATTTTTAGTGTAAATGTAAGTCATTTGTAAAACAAATTAAAATATTTACTAACCTTGTAGTTCATTTAGAAAAACAACCCACATCAAATGACTGTTTTACGTTTTTACACTCATTTTTTACAGTTGTTTTTTGTAATTTAAAAAAATAAAAAAAATAAATGTTTGTTTATTTTTTACTACCATGTGTTTCATTTTTACTACAATTGTTAGTCATTTTTTGAACATTAAAAAACAAATGACAATGTTAGTTGAATTTACTGTAATGTAAGTCGTCCTTTCTTTAAGTGAAATTGCATTTGTTTTAAACTACAATTGCAGTGTTCTTTACCTACATAGTATTCTATGTGTATGAATATTGTCATTGTAAAATTAAATTTTAACAAGTCAGATTTAGACAAGGGCTACCTCATACAGACCAATTAGTCTATTACCACTTTTATCGAAATTATTTGAAAAACTTATTTTTGATCGATTAGAACACGTACTCAAAGATAGAAACCTTATACCAGCGCATCAGTTCGGCTTCAGACCCAAGCACTCAACTACTCAGCAAATACATAGAGTGACAAACAAAATCTCATCAGAAATTGATAATAAAATTTTTTGTGTGGCTACATACCTTGATGTAGCGAAAGCGTTTGACAGTGTATGGCATGCTGGCCTACTCTATAAACTGGAAAAGAATCTTCCAACGGATTTTTTTCTTGTACTACAAAGTTATTTAAGTGACAGACACTTTTATGTAAAATATAAAGATGAATGTTCAAGAATAATTCAAATGGAAGCTGGAGTTCCGCAAGGCAGTGTTCTCGGGCCAATTCTTTACCTCCTGTACACAGCAGACATTCCTACCCCAACAAGAAACTCAGATATGATTGCAACATTTGCAGACGACACTGTCCTACTCTCATCAAACAAAAACATAACAACAGCTATATCAAACCTTCAACAATTGATTGATAATACATTAAATTGGTTTAAAACCTGGGGTATACAAGTAAATGGTGAAAAACCGTACAAGTATCTTATAATAATAGAAAAATCAGTGGCCATCATCCAATAACGATAAACAATACTCCCGTTCTAAATGACAACAAAGCTAAATATCTTGGCATGATAATCGACTCCAAACTAACCTGGAAAGATCACATCATCAGTAAAAAAAACGAAGTAAAGTACAAATTTGGACAATTATACTGGCTCTTAGGAAAGGATTCAACATTATCAGTTCAAAACAAGCTGCTCATTTACAAAGCAATAATAGCTCCTATTTGGAAATATGGTGCAGAACTCTGGGGAACTGCAAGCAATTTAAATATAAAAATTATTCAGCGCGCTCAATCGAAAATACTAAGAACTATTATTAACGCTGAATGGTACATATCAAATGATAGCATACACCGTGACCTAAACGTCAGCACAGTCCAAGAGGTAATAAGAAATTCCAGCCTGAAACATACAATCCAACTTACATCTCATCTTAACAATGATGTCAGACAACTCCCCAATAACGAGCTCTCAGGCTCAAGAAGACTAAAGCGATGTACCCCATCAGAGTTAGTTTCCCGATTCTTGTAATCTTCCGCAATGTATTTTAATAATTTATTAAAAATTATTTCTTACCACTAACTTTAAATATAAGTTATCTTAAGTATTGATTTAAGATAATTAATACCCAAACTCTAAAACTAATTACTTATTGTCTTATAAGGACAGGTGTAAATAAAACTGGGATGAAAAAAAAAAAAAAAAAAAGAGAAAAAATTTAAAAAAAATTTAATATCACTCTAGAATTCTAAGGACAAAAATGAAAACTTTTAGATTTTTAAGTATTATTTTTAATTTTAAAATTTGTTTCATATTCTCGCATTTGTCATTGATTTTCATGCTTCATTTTCGTTCTGTAGATAAAATTTAATGATATACGTTTGTATAAATATTAGAAAGTTATTGTTCAACAAATGAACCAACCTCAAATAATACTCTAGCGTATGTGGGTTTTCAATATGAACTTTATAATAAATCGTACGCCCCTGTATAACGTAAAGTGTGCGTGTAATAATGATAAATTAATTTCTTTATAACTTTTGATATTGTTTGCGGTTGAAAGTTTCAATTTAGGAAATGAGAAATTTTACCACTTATGACTATTTGTATAAAAACTAATCAAATATTGACAAACAAAATGAAAGTTTTTACAACTTTTTCTATTTCCAAATTGAATAATTGATGAAGTGATATAAAAGTAATCAATTAATGTTATTTCTTTTATAAAAAAAAAAATGAAAATTCAAAACTTAAATTGAATACTTACTTTTCTTATTGCGGTTCAAATAAAAAACTTTTCTTTTAATTTTTTATATATTTTTGAGAAAAAAATGTATATACGAGCTTTTATTATATTTTTTTTTTTTCAAAATTAAGTTTATAAGAACTTCTTCATAAGCTTATAGTGAAATAATGTTATATATATATATATATATATATTTTATTTGTAACAATTTAGTTAATGCTTAAAACCTAGAAAAGAAACAATGTAATTATATGAATATCATATAATATTTTTTGTACAACAATATTATGATTTTAGTTTAATAAATATTAAATAATTGTTTTAATCATCAATTGAATAATTTATTGAGTTTGGTGTTTTAATGCTACATTTAATTGAGTGGGCTTATTTTGTGTTTAAGTAATTTGATTAAAAGTTGATTTGTAGTTTTGATTTATTTCTAAATAATTTATTTTGTAATTGATTCCATTTAAATTCCATGTTTAGAAACCATAACCCTTTTTTAATGAAACTAATTGTACAGCTATCACATTTATTTAACATGTAATATTTTGTGTGGTATTTTATCTATTGTATAATTTGATTAAGAGGTGGTTGATTTGAAGTAATATTAAATTTTGTAATTATGTACTACAATTATTTTTGATTACCAGGTTAAAAATCAAATGCATCCATTTATGAAAATGTATGAACTCATTCATGCTCATACATGAAGTGATTTGAGGTCAGACATGCCTATATACCAGCATCTATGATTCATATATGTTAATAAGAGTTCATATGTGATCATATATATATAAATATAATATAAATTTTCGTTAATGTATACATATGACCATGTATGTAAATGTATAGACATGTATGATTATATATTTAAATATTACCTAAATTTTCGTTAATGCACACAGATGAACATATAACATTCCTCATATGAACATATAAAAATGGTTTATGAACACATATGAATCATGTATGAATGCATATGGACATGTATGAAGCATGTGTGTTCATGTATTGAGCCATATATGTCAAATTTTAACAGGGTAGACAAATTTATTTAATTTTTTTAAAAGAATAGTAAAGCTTGATGTCTTGGTTTCAAATTTGGTAAATTTTGATCAATCTGGCTTTACAATAAAGGGGAATATAAAATTAGCAACAACTATTTTCGAATACAAAAAAGCAAAATTTACAAAGTATACAAATCCAATGTAATTTATAGGATAATTTGCTCTTGAGACAACAACATCCATATGTAAGTTAGAAGGTATATGTTGGAACATCAAAGAATAAACTTAGAACTAGAATTGCAGGACACCAATCAGACTAAAGAAATAAAGACAAATTAATTACCAAAAAAAAAAATAGTTCTTGCAGCCCACTGTGCGGAGAAAGCCTATACTCCAAACTTTGAGAGGGTTGATATTTAAAAAACTGAAGACAAATACGGGCCTTAGAAATGATGCATACAAAAAATGTTCATTTCCGTTTCCCATGTTTCTAATATAACATGTTTGCTTGCAAATATAATTATGTTTGCCTGTAAACATATATATGTATATATTTGGAATAAGTTAAAACGTCTACCTGCAGACATATATATGTTTGATTACAAATATATATATACAGTGGTGTTCAAAATATTTGCAACTATAATTTTTTTGATCAAAAAGATTTGTGGTATAAGTTTTTGTTTTTTTTTTTATTAAATTCAATAATAGCATATTATTTTACAAATACAAAAAAATTATTCATAACTTCTCAAAAAAAAAAAAAGTAATTTTAACAAAATAAGTCGATAGTGCAGTGTTCAAAACATTTGCAACTCTTAAAGTAAGTAACAGAAAATACAAACAATGGTTTTAACGCTCAGTATTTTGTAGCGTAGCCATTATTTTTATAACTTCTGAACACCTCTTAGGCATTGAGGCAATGAGCTTTTTAATAAACTCGTCAGAAAATTCATTCCACTGCTTCTCCAACTCGACGAAAAGTTCATCACCATTTCGAAATAATTTATTGCCGATATTCCGTTTTACAATCATCCACATGTTCTCAATCGGGTTGAGATCGAGAGATTGAGCCGGCCACGACATGATATTAATTTCATTTTCCTGCAGCCAAACTTTTACAACCGCCGCCGTGTGTTTTGGGTCGTTGTCGTGCTGGAAGGTCTATGAAAGTGGCATTCCTATTCAGCATACGGAAGCATAACTGAACTCAAAAGATCTCTATAGATTGTGGGCGTCATTGTGCTGGTAATGCCGTGAATTGTGCCAATCCCTTTTCCTGAAAAACACCCACATACCATAATGTTTCCACCTCCGTGCTTCGCTGTGGCGGTTGTTTATCTGGGATTAAACTTTTCGTCTCGTGGTCTTCGAACATTGGCTATTCCATCTGTTCCCCGGAGGTTGAATTTAGACTCATCTGACCACAATACATTTTTTCATTGCTGTTGAGTCCAGTTCAAATGGGTGCGTGCAAAGTCAAGCCGAGCTTTTCGGTATTTTTCCGACACAAACGGTTTTTTGTACATCTATAACTTCTAAGACCATATTCTCGGGCTCTCCCTTTTAATGGTGGGAAGACTGGCATCTATTATAAGTTCAGTTTTAGCTTCTCTATGAACTGCTTTGGGATATTTCGTAAAAATATTCTTGATTTTCCGATCTTCTCTTACAGTTGTAATACGGAGTACTTTATAAAAATTTCTTTTTGGGAGAGTCCATTTTAAAAATCATTTAAAACTTTTGATTTAAAATTAGAATTGTATTTATTTCCTGCCATTTTTTACATAAATTATTTTTATGATGTTTATGCTTCCAACATCTTATCTTAAAGAACAATAATTATAATAAATTTGTTTAAAAAATGTAACGGCCTGAATCTCATATTAAAAAGGAATGCGATTACCGTTATATCCTATCATTTGTTAGTATAAATAGTTTCGTTAAGAGTAAGAATAATAAGAGTTGCAAATGTTTTGAACACCTGCATTTTGAATACATCTATTATTATTAATTTTTTTATTTTTTTAATTTAACGGAATTAATTTTTTTTATTTGTTTAACATAAAACAATGTATGAAGAATATGTAAAAAATAAATTTTAGAAAATAAGTGTGATTTGAAGAAAATAAATCAATGAAAACAACAAATGCGATCTCAGTTCCAAATGTTTTAACCACTAAATTTTAAAATTGCGAATATGTCTTTTTTTATATTTGAAAATTTGATTCATTGTAAACATACACACAGAGAAATGAAATGCCAACCGAATGGAAAATTGTATTGTAATGACAACAGCTTGTAAATTCAGTTAGGGCAACGATATTTACATTATATTTCAGAATATTTTGGGTGTTGTAACTAAAATTCAGTTGAATTAAGCGAACTTTTTTTGTTAAAACTAATGTTGAGTTGTAAAAACCGACTGAAATTCGTAATAACCGAATTTGAGTTTTAATAACCGGAACTTAGTTAGCAAATAGCTAAATGTTTTTCTGCGTGTACATATAATTACCAGCAAACATATTCAAAAGTGAGTTTTTTCTGAGTGACGACAATTTAAATAATTGGAATAGTAAATGTTACATCGTAAGGAAGTTCGTTTATTTATTGTTACTCATTGTAAGTTTGTATTTTTGTGTTTTATGTATTCATATATTGTGGTCAATGATTGTGCTAATTCTAATTGAAAATAATTTGTAACTTTAATTATTTTATAGAATTTTTTGAGGATGCAAAATATTAAAAATTAAGTAAATAAAAAAAAAAAAATAAATTTAAAACCAACACCTCAAGGATTACTATTATATTAAATAAAATTAAAACATAAAGGTCTATTAAAGTATAATATAAGTTTATATAATTTGTGATTAAATTGCTTAAAAAGGTTTCTCAACCAAAGTTACACACAGAGAATTATTTAGTTAGAAAGCCATTATGATTACCATGGTTCCTGTAACATAATATAATTTTATTTACAGATTCTTTTTTATTTATGGTCACAGAAAACTGTTTGATATTAACACAAAATTTTTACTGTGATAACTAATTTAAGTGCTCTGTATAATTCAGTGCGGTATTTCCAACCAATTTCTATCAAAAAATGATTATATACAAGAATTCAATAGTAGCAATCATATCAAAAATATAAAGATACGCATTTAAACTGATTTATTAGCTATACTAATAATTACCTAGTAGAAGCAAACGAATTTCGTTACTAAATTGTTAATTTAATATTGACTACCAACTGTTGGTGAAAATGCGATAACACAGGCCTACAAAAAAAATTTTTTTGTTTGGTGCCGCTAATTCTATGTTATAATTTGGTTAATTAGTCCGTAAGACGTCATGGTTAGCTGTCAAAATCGCGAAGCTACGTTCAGGTTTGTATCGATCGGTCATAACCTAAAAAATGTATTTTATTATACTTAATGTCATTATAGTCAATTAATTTCTTTGATTAAATGATAATATCGATATGCCGTCGTCGAGAAGGTGTTGTGTAAATAATCCAAATACATTTTGTTATATTTGTGGTGAGTATGTAGTAAAAAAGTTTGTTTTTTTAATAAATTTATTAAATGTTATTTAATTTATTTATCCTTGCGAAATCTCGAAAACTACACGTAGCATTAAAAAAGTAAGTATCAATTTTTTATCAGGGTACCGAACGTACTTGAAATCTGTTTTATTTTTAGCGGCACCAAAATCATTGTAGGCCTGTGTAATATATTCGGTTGTAACATCAAATTTACAAAATAATAATATGAAATACAAAAAACTCTGTCCACCACAACTAAAAGAAAATTTTCTTAACTGATAAGTAATCATGAAATTTTTAAAATTGTCAACAATAACAAAATAAATAAAAATTAAATTTAAACGACAATCACTGCACAATTAAAGGTCGAAAAAACATAATTTTAAGTTTTAATAAAAATTATATCAAACTTGTATAAAAGACAAAGTACAGTCTAGTTTACTCCCCCTGTTTTTGTTTATAGACAAAAAAAAAAAAAAAAAAAAAAAAAAAACTAAAAAACGGTTATTGAATATCCACCAAAGGTGGGCCTTACACATAACAAACAAGTTTTCAATTTATTTTTTGATTAATGGTGATAATCTTTTACTTCGAGCTCATATGGGCAACTTCAAAAATTTCCAGCACCTAGACATTTTTTTTTAAGTTTTTTTTTTTTGTCTGACATCAATGTTGATTTGTGTGTGTATAAGCCGATATTTGAGCATGTGAAATCCGTTCGCGTTAATCATTTTTATTAAACGGCGCAAATTTTACGGTGGTTTCAAGTTAAAAATTAAAAAAAATATTAAAACTACAGTTTTTGTTAAAATTGAAAAATTATAACGCGTGTGGATAATACCCCTTAAGGGCTTTCTTAGCACACTAAAATATTTGTAAAAGCTTCAATACTTTTAAAATACACTGAAAAAAAGAAATAAAAAAAATTTTTTTTGCCTATCGCTAATGGTTTAAGAGATATACCACTCATGATTTTTTGCTATTTTGATTTGTTACCTTTGAAAATTTGTAAAATTGTTTTGCAAATTGGAAGCTGTAACCAACGTTTCGTTAGTTAAATCTTGAGTTCCAGTGATAAATTCTAAGCCGTTTTCAATTTTTTGTTTTGATGGCATTGTTTTTATTATTATTATTACTGTTATTTAAAACCGAATACCTAACTGACTTTCTTACACCAATTTGCGATTTGTTTTTTTTTTTTGCTTTTTATTTTTTCAGACTTAATTTGTTTCGCTTCTCAGTTTTTACGAATTTTACGTTTTTTAATGTATAATCTGAAACCATTTTACTAATTTTTATTCACGACAGTTCACGCACATAAATAAAATAAACTCAAATGAAACTCAAATATTTATTCTTAGAAGCATTCAGCAAAGGCTACTATGATCATAGAGTTTTTATAATAAAGCAAGTTCTTTAAGATGTTATTGCATTGGCGGTAATTTGGCGGTTTTCGCGGTAGTATGTTTTAATTGTTTTGTTTAAATTTGTTAAGGTGGCCCTCGTGAATGTTGTTTAAAAATATAGTCTCACTTTCTAGGGGTTCAAAAAAAAACGCGTTTTTTTTTGCAAATATTAATATTGGACCGATTATAAAATACTTGTTGGAATTCCGGGTTACTTATTAACCCGAATTCAAAAATAATTCTTTTAAATTTTCAAAATCAAATATTTCATACAAGGATGCTTTTTAAGGTTAGAAACATTTTGTTTCATCCATAAAATTTTAAACCCTTAAAATTTTTTGGTGCGTTTTCGATTTTAGTATCAAGCTTAGTAAAGTCTTCCATTCGATGTACGTTTGAGCGGAATTGATACAGCGCTTTAGTTGTCACAAAGCGAAATGTGTTTGGAAAAAAACTGCCCTACACGCGCCAGGATTGAAAAAATATATTTTTTTTTTCACTTTATCAGTTTAGTCCGTTGCGAAGAATCTATTTAGATACCTAAACATGTTCCCATGCCATGTTTTGATAGAAAAAAAAGCTTAAAAAAAAATTGTTTTTTTGCAAAAATTTTCAAAAGTTCATAAAATTTTTGCGTTTAAAAATTTTTAAAGTGCGTTTTCGCACGAAGTTACTCCCATCACACAATACACAAGCCAACTAAAAAGACAATTCAGATTGTCAGACGCAAAAAAAGATACATTTTCAAAAAATTTACACTAATTTCTTTTAAGTTTGTGATGTCCGTGATACGTTATTGGTGCGCTGACACCAACTTGATATACCTCTAACTTTATAAAATTACGCCGTTTTTATAATTCTGCACTTAAAACTCATTTTTATTAAACGGCGCAAAAACTCCATTTAAAATCTTCAAAAAGTTCAAAGTTCGGAAAATTTGGTTTCACTTGCAAACCACCATGCAACTTTTCACCCAGCAGCGATATCAAAAAATTTTTTTTGTGGATATATCCTCCAAGTCTAATGACTATATTTTGTATTGGTTTGGATCTGAAAGCTAAAAGCTATTACAGAGAAAACGGAATGAATGAAAAAACTCTTGCAAGTTTCAAGTCGTTTTTTTAATTTTTCGAATTTTAGATGACCACCAATTCTTAAGGTGAAGACTTTTCAATGTAAAACTTTGCACGTCATATCTTTCAAGTATAGTCATCCAAAGCCTGTACAACGTTTTTTCAATTCATAAAACTTAACGAAATAAGAGCCATAGTATGTCGGTTTCAGCACGTGCTCAAAAAATTTGAAATAGTCCATATATATATTAGTTCTCATGTAGTGAGTAAACTAGTTTATATGAATGTTTGATATTTGGCATGGGATTGTTACCTCTTTCAAAACGTGTTCTGATGATGGGAACCTAGAAAATTCCCTAAATATATCTATCAACACATTCCTGAAAGGATCAAATAATAAATTTGAAAACAAAAAAACTCTATAGATTATTTGTTAGGATAATATCCTAATAAAGAAATATAGAGTATCGAACTTGAATAATTTTCATTTTCATTGCAAAATTAAAGTTCGAAAAAACACAATTTTTATTTTAATAAAAATTATATCAAACTTGGACAAAGAAAAATATTAAAACAAAAAATTAAAATCGATTTATAATACAAAAATACAATGTAGATGTTTCTAAATTATTATTTAAAAAAAAACCTTAGGAAGCAAAAGAAAAACCACAGTTATTAAGATGCAGATTTTACTCAAATCTTGGTGAAGTTCCAAAGTAGTTCATTTATGATTGCATATCTTAGTACATTTTCATCAGAGAATTTCCAGGTTTTAGTTAAACAATCCGAAATAAATATACAAATTTGTCAAGGCCGTGACACAAACATTCAAATTCAAGATACACTCAGGATAAATCAAGAAACGGGATTAATTCCGGAGACTATTTTGGTACAAGCATGGTTAATTGTAATATTGAAATTATTATTCAATACCAAAACCACTTAAATTGATACTGACTATTTATTTTAATGAAAGTGAAATGCATTCATTGCATCATTGAGGTATATTTTTAGTGTAGACTATTTAAAAACTATTCTCAGAATTCAAAACATTTGTATATAGTGAAACATAAAAAAACAGTCCCTAAAAAATAACAAATTTATCTAAAAATTAAATAAAACGGTTTTTGTCTAAAGATTTTCTTTTTTTTTTAATGTTTTCTTAAAAAAAACGCAAATTTCGACGTCTAAATATGAAAAATTTTTGCACCAGAATATTATGTATATAAAGAAAAAATAAATCATTGAATAGTGTAAGAGTTTGCTATTTGAATCAGACAAAGCGTGAGAGTGTTACTTCTTAAAATTTTCTTAAACATGTTTTTTTCTATTTTTCTATAGGAAAATGCCACCAAATCCATTTTTATGATTTAATATGTAAAATATAATGTTTTTTTTTACCTCATACTACAATTATATTTTCATTTGTATGTAAATATTTATTAAATAATTTAATAAATATATAAAAATAAGATGGAAACGGTGTTTCATTTCTATAAATTCGGTAAGATCATTTGAATAAATTCTATTGAATGGACAACCACATAAATTAAGTTCGGTAGATACAATTAATAATGACAACCAAATTATTTTAATATTATAATAGAGAATTGTTGACAACTATTGAATTCACTAACAAATTTTTATATAGTTCATGTAACTACCACAATACGGTTGTCAAAAAATTCGGTTGTAGCAATGAATATGTTTTCTGTGTGTACAAAATAAATTATCATTGTAGACTTTAATAAGAATTTTATTATAAAGTTTCCTCTGGAGAAATTGTGTCTTTGAAAATAAATTAGCTTAAAAGCCAGACATTTCAAATAAAAGTCATTATATCTTTTTGCACAATTGTCTACAGTGTTTTTTTTTTTTTTTTTTTGTAATAGGGCAACCTTTTGTTGTATAATATGTTATAATTTAACAATGGATTTGACTGCTTTGTCCCGACATGTCTATTGCAGAAAACAAAACAGAAAAAACAAGAACTTAAGTTGGTTCTGTAAATAAAATATTTGTATACATAACTTTTGTCTTTATGTCGTTTCAATTGTTTAACACTTACAAATAATTTATGTATGAATTATTGTATGTGGTAGGTACATGTGAACATTTTCAACAAAAAACTCCACCCTCATTGTTTATATTCTGAATAAATAAAATTTATTTACAATATAATCTTGTTTCCAATGGCGCACTGTAGGATGAAATAAATATTATTAATGAAAAAGCGATTTGCGGATTTCATTACAAAAATTATGACTTCCCGTATAAAAATTTCCATATGTAAGTATATATATAATTACATATAATCATATATATATATTAGGGCGACAATGAAATATATGGGAAAAATTTTTTTCCAGAATTTTAAACAAAAATGTGAAGATTCTTTTGCCACTTGGTCTAAAACTTACTTGCTGAAAATTTGAACCAAATCGGATAACTCTATCCCGTGCACATTTGAGGTCAAAGTTCAAATTTTGGGAAATATAGTGTATTCGCCTATATTGGAGCTAAAAAAATAGCTTTTCGATATGAATTATACCGAAATTCAATGGGATTAATGTGCCACATAGTGTTGAACTTGCATGCTGAAAATATTAGCCGAATCGGGTAACTCTATGCCGTGCACCTTTGAGGTCAAAGTTCAAATTTTGGTAAATTCTGTATATTTAACTATAATTGATCTAAAAATATCGTTTTTTTTAAGTATATTCATTTAAATTGTATAGAAACCGGATGTTTTAGATATTTTTAAAAGTATTCTGAAATATTATGAGTAAATTTAACCCTTTTTTGCTACGGGGGTCAAAACTACACTACGCAAATAGTACTCGAATCGGGTTAAAACTTCAATCCAATACTCATCCACTAACGATACACTGGGATACAAAACTGTTATCTGGCATATCAGGAAAAAACGAAGACCGACTGTCAATAATTGCAACCGCTCCCGATTTTGAACAAATAATTAATATTCCTGATATACCGGCTGGAACTGGCGTTGAAATAGCATCTGCAGTATATGATTCATTAGAAGAGTATCAAGTTTTGGATAGAATCGAGGCATTTGTCTTTGACACAACCGCCTCAAACACTGGCAAATTTAAAGGGGCCTGCAATATATTAGAAAAAAAAAATAAGTAGAGACATTTTGTTCCTAGGATGCAGACACCATGTGTTTGAAATAATTTTATCAGCTGTTTTTAATGAAACAAAAATTTGTTCTTCGACTGGCCCAGAAGTCAGCTTATTTAAAAAATTCAAAAAACAATGGTCGAACGTAAAAAAGGATGAATATATGACGGGAGTAGCAATACCTCGAATAAAAGAAATAGTAGGTGATGATTGCGCTAAAATTTTAGATTTTGCAAATATAAAAGTTAAAGAGGACTTTCCACGAAATGACTACAAAGAGTTCCTGGAATTGATTATCATATTTCTGGGTGGAAGTCCTCCTAGTGGCATAACATTTTTTAAACCCGGTGCTATTCATTTAGCTAGATGGATGGCTAAGGGAATATATTGCCTTAAGATATTGATGTTTCGCAATTGGAAATAAATGGTCTAGTTGAAGTTGCAGGTTTTGTTATAAAGTGCTATGCATTTTTCTGGTTCAATTCAGATAAAGCGGAGCAAGCTCCCTTAAACGACATATTATTTTTGCGAAATTTAGAAGATTATAAAAAAATAAATGCACAAATTGCTGATAGAGCCATAACAAAGTTTATTAATCATCTATATTGCCTTAATGAAGAATGCGTAGCATTCAGTTTATTCGATGATAGAATAGACTTTGAAACAAAAAACAAAATGGCTAAAAAAATTTTGGCTTTTATGGAAGAAGAAAACCTTGAGGAAGAAGAAATTTTGAAAAAGTTTTTAATTAAAAAAGAAAATCTTAATACTTTCTTCGCTAAAGATAATTCATCAATTTTGATTGAACTTGTATCCAAAAACACGAAAAGTGTTTTGAAGAGATTCCAAATTTCAATGGATTTTTTACAAAAAGACCAAGTAGCTGGAAAGATTGTGAAGATTATAGAAAAGGAAAATTTATTATACAAAAACTAAAGGTTGTTAATGACTGCGCCGAACGAGGTATTAAGCTTGTTGAAGATTATCATGAGAAGATCACAAAAGATGAACAGCAGCGACAATATTTATTCAAAGTAAGTTATATATAAATTTAACTAATTTACATTTAAATAATTATTATGTTTCTTTTTAGGTTGTTCAAAACTATCGACAACAATATACGATGCATGCGAATTTAAATAATTTAAGAAATGATTACATTTAATCAAACTTACCGAAAAAGACCTTCCAAGTTGCCTTACTTTTTATATTAAAAACATATTTTTATTCCAATTAAAATGTACTGCTTTTGCTTCTATACGAAAAACATTCACATAAATATATATTTTTAAATATTGGTTTTAAAATTTCAGTTTTTCGTTTTTAGAAATAATATTTTACACTTTTTTTAAATATTGGTTTTATAGCTAATTTAAGCAAATGTGTAGTTTTGACCCCCGTAGCAAAAAAGGGTTAAATTTACTCATAATATTTCAGAATACTTTTAAAAATATCTAAAACATCCAGTTTCTGTACAATTTAAATGAATATACTTAAAAAAACGATATTTTTAGATCAATTATAGTTAAATATACAGAATTTCCCAAAATTTGAACTTTGACCTCAAAGGTGCACGGCATAGAGTTACCCGATTCGGCTAATATTTTCAGCATGCAAGTTCAACACTATGTGGCACATTAATCCCATTGAATTTCGGTATAATTCATATCGAAAAGCTATTTTTTTAGCTCCAATATAGGCGAATACACTATATTTCCCAAAATTTGAACTTTGACCTCAAAGGTGCACGGGATAGAGTTATCCGATTTGGCTCAAATTTTCAGCAAGTAAGTTTTAGACCAAGTGGCAAAAGAATCTTCACATTTATCATCAAAAATCCAAAGTTGATTTTTCATTGTCACCCTAATATATATATATATACATATTTTCAGGTTACATTGTTGAATTCTTTCCAAAATGTATTAAGAGGTAAAAAGACACGTAAAATAAAATTTTTATGCATACACCTGCACTACCTGCCTATGTTTAAGAAAGAGGTTTGCTTGAGGTTTATTTTTCATATGCAATATATTAAATTTTAACAAGACTAAAGATAGACATATTATATATCGATGAATAGGTAAATACTTTTTATTTTTGAAAATTTATAAAAAATTTTATAGCTATATAAATTTTTTTAGCACTTTTGCCGCAAAAAAGCAAAATATAAAAATGCTTTTCTCTAATTACCTTTAAAAATTTTAAAGTTAAATAAGTTTTTATCTATTACATATGTATATTAAAACGATTTTAACAATTTTTATAGCTCTAAGTTAATAAATAAAATAATAAAGATAATCACAAGTTTGTTATAATTTTTATTAAAAATAAAAATTATGTTAAAATTTTTTATATGATTTTTTTTAAGATAAAAAAATATTATCATAAAAAATTACTTTTTTGAATTATGCGTAGGATCCGTTTTTTGTTTAAGAATTTGCTCAAAACATATTGGTTTATTATTTAAAATAAAAAAAAAATCAAAATCCACAGGTAAAATGTTGGGCAAACTTGCAAAGTCAAATTTTGGTTTAAAAATTTACTATTCGACCAATGCCGGGTGTAGAGCGCTTGTCCCGAAATAAATAAAATTACATTTACAGCCCTTTTTAAGGTCCATTTTTTTTTGAAACGTTTAAAAATAATAACAATTAATTACAAAGATTTGAGAAAAACGTAAATGAATTAAGGTACATTTTTGGTGAAAACTGCCGATTTTTAAGAGCTTTTTTTAAATATTGATTTTAAGCATTCTTCTAAACTCTTCAAGATAATATGTGCTGAAGTTAGTAATCTTACAAATTTTATTATTATTTTATTTGGTTTGGTAACAAAAAAGATATTGGCCGAAAACAAAAAAAGTCAAGGCAAAAAATTAACATTTTAATTTTTAACATCATATACATTTTTAGTTATAAGAGATATTTTACTACCATAAGCATTTTTTTTTTTGTTTATCTTGTATAGAAGATTATCTCAGTTATTTTTTTTTTTTCAAATCGGTTCACATTTGCCAAAGTAGCAAGCACTTAAAGATTTTCTATATACGAGGTGATCAACTTTGGTGTCATAGTAATCACCCTGTGTAATCTGCCCATAACTGCTCTAATTTGCATGTGGAGTGGGACAAAAGTAAAGAAGTTCTATACTTATTACCACATTTTTTTTTAAAAACACATTCATCGTGACATGTCGCAACTCTTACTTCATTCTGCGTATATCTTTCTATCCGGTTTTCGTTAACACTATTCATGTGCTTAGTAACACAATTTCGTTAGCAAATTAAATTAGTAAAACATTAGTAAAATATTAGTAAAACATTAGTTCAAAACTGTTAAGAGCTGAATACCCAGCAAAAAATAGTGCTTACCCAGAAGCGCTTCCGGAAGGCATTACTTGATAACGAAGCGTTTCCAAAGCATATAAAGAAGGCATGATTTTTGTTCGCGATCTCCCACTTGGTGTTGCTCTTAGAAGCAACAAATTCATGCCTTCTAAGGCACTAAGAAGCGCTTTTTGTATGTTGACAACATTAGTGCTACATGGTATTCATACTTTATTTATTTTTTTTTTTAAAGAGAGGCAACACTCAGGAAATATTTCCTATATTTAGTGTGTAGCTTTCTTTGGAAAGGGATAGTATAGAGATGAAAGATGGGGAAAGATGAAGGGCTTCAGACATGGCAACACTGTAATTGCGCGAGATGATAAGTTTTAGAACAGTTGTTGCTCGCCACCTGATGGATTGCTCGCCCTGATTCATTATTTTACTTCGGTGGGGTTAATTGCTATGGGAACACCGAAGGTGGACATTGCGTTACGTATGAGGGATAGAAAAAACTCATACATATTATTTTGATGTTGCCGGCACCGGGGATCGAACCCGGGACCTTCTGTGTAAAAGTCCAACGCGCAAACCATTACACCACAATGCCCACAAGCATTGGAAGCATACAAATGTAGTTACTGCTTACTAAATCCAGGTTAATTTTTTGATGGGTCAGTATTATTAAAATTTTATCTGAAAACTTAATTTCAGCTAAAATTTTGCTGAGAAATATAAGTTTTACTAATTTTTCTACTAACCTATTTTTTTGAATGTAGCAAATAACGCCGGTTTAAATTATCTAACTTGTACATAAATATATGGATACATGTTTTCCTAACTTTAATTGCATTTCTGGGCAGTTATATGAGAAAAATTGTTGTCGCTTTTTAACACTAAATATTATGTACATTATAACGTTTCTTAAACCATTATTTTTTTTCCGATAAGTTCAACGGCTTATGCTTATAGCGGTTGTAGCCACATTTTCACAAACATATATCCATTAAAGTTGGCCACTGCACAATTTTTTTTTTTTTTTTGGCATAAAGTCAATTTTTTTTTGTTAAGTATTTTATAATTTTGTTGATTTTTTATTTTTAAACACCCTAGTTAGATAAAAAAATATTTAACTTTAACATATGGAGCAACACTGTTCTGTTTGCGCGCTCTTAAAGTCAGCTGATTATGTACCATACGTTTTGTATGAAATTGGCGGGAAGTATGTTAAATTTTGATTGTTTGTTCTGGCGAAAGTTTACACAAATGTGAAAAGGATTAATATAGAAAACGATTGTCCAGGTATGTAAAACTGTAGTTTACCAATGTTTGTTTCGTTGTTATGTGTTTTTGTCCAATTGTTCCGTGTTTTGTTTATGTGTATATTTAGAATGAGCTTAACAAGTGTAGTTGTGTTTCGTGGATCAGTACTTTTGCATGGCAAAGCGTTTCAAAAAGTTGTAATTGAGAAGTTATTAACCAAAGTGTGCAGATTAATAAGAAACTAATCCTTTTTGTCCGAATCCACACGTTTTCGAAAAAATCAAATTTTTCTAGTACAATATGTATTGAGTCGTGCTGAGCTGGTTGACATTTGGAGCAACAACAATCGCTCAGCAGACGCCATACAACAGCACATATTGGAAAGCATTGCACAAAAACATTTAAATAACGAGAACATTAAGTCAATAAATGAAAAAGTGAAAGCCTTCGTCAATTATATAACTAAACACTTGCCGAAGTGTAATTCAACTCTTGAAAGATTTAAGGGAAAGCACTCAAAATGGCTTGCCAAAAGCATATTCATAGAAATCACTGGTCATTATGCGTTAGCAAATAAAGTGGGTCGCCCAAAATGTGATTTATTATGTGATTATACAAAAGCGATAGAAGAGGCCACGCAAGAAAATGCAGTCGATTAGACAATATTACAGACGTTTTTAATAGATCCATCGATAGTTCTGATCCGTTGCTGTCCAGTACCAAATTAAAAGAACGACAAAATACAATTAAAAAAAACCCATACCAGCAGAAGTTATATCTTTATTAAAAGCACCACACTTAGAAATTCAATGCGAAAATGATGATCCAGATTCCACACAGAATTCGTCCGACGAAGAGTATGAAGAAGAGGATGGAATTGAGGTTATTGCTTCAGAAGATGAATATTTTGAACTAGAAGAAAATTGAGTATCTTCTATAGTAAGTAACATAAGATTTTGTAAAATGTATATCTACTTTCAGAATGAAGGACTAATCAGCAGACAATAATAGGAGATGAATACTGAAATTTGAATTTGTATAATTTTTTTTCATCAAATATAAAAGAAAATTTAAAAATAATATTTTTAATGGAAACGTTAAAAACCTAGTTGCATGTCGGTCAGATCGGCTATACGGCAGCTATAGAAATAGTGCCCCAAATTATATACAACTTGGTAAGTTATCTTGGGAGCATAAAAAATGTATACAAACTAAATTTCAATTCAATAGCTTTAAAATTAGAGTTTATGCCAAAAAAAACTGAAAAAAACCATAGTGCACTGTAGTTTAAAATCTAGTTGACCATTTTTATTGGTTGATGGCTCATTTTAATGACTCTGATTTTTCTATATTTATTTAAAGTTCTTATATTTGAAACCATTTGCAATAAAAATTAATGGTGTAATAAACGGAAATTCTTTATTTTAAGGGACATCTTAATGTAGGTTACTAAAAATTGGATAAAATTGGTATATTTATGTTAAGAATATTAAACAAAAAAAAAAAAATAATAAAGTAACAAAAATTGCTTTAAATGTCCCACTGTTAAACGCCCCATACGTTTGTAGTAACAACAAAAATTTAACTTTTTTTACACATTCATCCCTTTCATACTTTTTTTTTTCATTTTAAATCCTTTGTTGTCAACATTTCTATACATTACATGTCAACATGTCGTCATTGTAAATTAAATGACTAAAATTGATTTATAAGCGATATTTGAGTATAACAATAAAATCAACACACATGCGATTCTATATAAATGTATACTCAGCTTTAAATTCAATTTGTTTAGAATTATTGTATAAAATTTAATAGTATTTTTATCATTTAAATGTAAATAAACAGTTTGAAACAATTTATTAAAAATTAATTTAATTATTTCAATTACATATAAAATTTTAATGAATTAAATTAAATAATACTATCGTGCAACATTTGTCTTTTGTGTATAATTATTTACACTATAAACTTTTTTTTTTACATGGTTTGTTGTGGAAAATTCTGTTTCAGTTTCATCGTCATAATTATAAATATTTCAGTATGTCCTCATTGTTGAACTATAAATATTTAACTTAAATTTTTTCATTTTAATTTTTATAAATAATGCAATTAATGTATTTATGATAACCTTAAAACTAAATTGTATGGAACTTTTATTGTGGGTATTGGGTATATTGAAAAACACATGTAAGGGAATCTGTCCTAATGTGGCCCTACACTTTGTATTGAAATATTCTAAATAAAAATACGTCACATTATAGGCCAACTTATTTGCCATTTTTCAGATTTGTATAATTTTCTTGTGGTAACTACCTATGGGGAATGAGGAGTCAATTGACCTAAAAGCGACTGGTTAAAGATGGACTTATCACAGGACTAGTAATATTTACAATTGATGTGAGTTATGTAGTGTAAATTGATATAAAAAACTAGTTTCGTGACTGGTAGAAGTAGGACATATCACCTAACTGGTACACATATTGACTAGAAAAAGCCAATGAGTTAGAACCCTGCGGGGAATGGACCAGCCACTGGTATGGTCACGTGACTGGAACTTTGTGTGCATGTACCTGTCCTAGTTTCGGTTCTGTTATATGGAAGTTACCGGTACTTTTAACATGGGCTTGTCATAGGAGGTGGCAATTGCTACCTTTGGAGCACCTTGTGACGTGGCGAATAACTCTACGAAGGTTACCTATCACCGTACTGTCTGAAATGTATAAGCTACGGGACAAGTTAGAAGTAGGCAGTGTTAAAGTAGGATCATTTAAGGAATTATGTGACATGCAACAGGACCAGTGGTGAAATAATTATCACGTGGCTGGTGTAGGTGTACGTATCGTAGAACTCGAGAACAAATTTTGATGGAAAACTAGTCACATATTAAGCGCAATGTTTGCTGTTATGGGGGTAGCTTTGTGAAGTGCCACCGCACTGGTCTAAGGAGTACATGTCGTCGGGTATGCGAAAAATAACACAGGAATACAAAAAAAATTTTTTTGTTTGGTGCCGCTAATTCTATGTTATAATTTGGTTAATTAGTCCGCAAGACGTCATGGTTAGCTGTCAAAATCGCGAAGCTACGTTCAGGTTTGTATCGATCGGTCATAACCTAAAAAATGTATTTTATTATACTTAATGTCATTATAGTCAATTAATTTCTTTGATTAAATGATATCGATATGCCGTCGTCGAGAAGGTGTTGTGTAAATAATCCAAATACATTTTCTTATATTTGTGGTGAATATGTAGTAAAAAAGTTTAGAAAACCTATAACAGATGCAGTGAAGAAGACATACGTTAAATCTCGAAAACTACACGTAGCATTAAAAAAGTAAGTATCAATTTTTTTTCAGGGTACCGAACGTACTTGAAATCTGTTTTATTTTTAGCGGCACCAAAATCATTGTAGGCCTGTGTAATTAGCAAATAACCTCCTACTTTTTATTCTTTGTGTGTCATATTATATACGAGTTGCTTAACTGCCCGTCCGGAACCAGTCACTGAACTTCTCCAAAACAGTGTGTCAAAGCACATGTTCATAAAACCTTCAAAAAGACACAATAAAAATCAATTTTAAAATAAGTTTATTTCAGTGTTATGTCCGCTATGTAGCAGTCAAGGAATTAAATCCTTTGGCACTAATTTCCATGTTTTCATCCACTGCTAACGGCATTGAGCCAGTTCAATGACCAGTAACAACTTCAACTGCAGCGGCTCCAGTTGCTTCAGTACACCTTTTCTCCACTTACATGATATACCTAGTACCAACTTGTCAATGTTTTGTCACTATTAATATAGTCACGTGATTGGTCATTTCATACAAATTAACGCTTTTTGATACACCACAATTTCTGTTCCACCACGACGTGCCCCCAAATCATATATCACAAAATCGTCACCTTGGATCAATCGACTCTTCATTTCCCGCAGGGAAATTTATTGTTTCATTTTCTTCAATTTTTTACATTAAAAATTATGAAATTGTGCGACATGTCCCTTTCAGGATAGTCATGTGGTTAGTCCGTTTTGGTTAGTCCTCCAACATGTCCCTTTTGCGGCAGTCTTGTGGTATGCCCATCTTTGGTTAGTCCTGTGGCATGCCACTATGTGGTTTAAAGCAGGACAAATGACCCCCTCCTATGACAAGCCCATGTTAAAGTTGCCAGTTCTTTACATAGGGCAGGCTTTAGCAGAGGACCGGTCTGTGGCATGAAGGGACCGATCCCATTCCCCATAGGGTAATTAAAAAAAGTTATACAACAATTTTCAAAACAACTCAAAAGGTCTTCATAAGGGAACGTGTACCCTAAAGTGGAACAAAATTTATTAACTCTCTAAAAGCATATGAAATTGTTTGAAAGTGAAGTTAAAACAAAAAAAAATTTATTTAAATTTAAATTGAAATTTATTTAAATTTTGTTTACTAAATTGTTTTATGTACCGTTTAATGTTGCATAAGGTGTTGCCATAACTAATGCTAACTTTTTTAATTGCGGAAAACAACCTATGAAGATTTCCTTGGGCAGGAATGAAATCCGGATAGGGACAAGCCTACAGCAGATTGTTTTCACAATTTTTTAAATAAGTTTTGGGACTTTAGCACATTTAATTACTATAAACCTATATTTGTTGTTGTTGTTGTAAAACATCCCAGACAGAAATTGCCAATGGTCTGAAAAATCAAGCACTGGCAGAGCACTATTTGCCAATGATCCAACCAATAAAGTGCTGGCAAAGCACTGATTTACAACGCTCTGCCATCGTTAGTAAAAAGTGCTTTGCCAGTGCTTAATTAACAAAATGTACAACAGTAAAAATAATAAAAGCACTGGCACAGCTCTGGCTTAGAACGCTCTGCCAACGTTCGTAAAAAGTGCTTTGCCAGTACTTGATTTATAAAAATTTACAACCGTAAAAATTAAAAAGCACTGGCACAGTACTGACTTAGAACGCTTTCCCAACATTGGCAAAAAGTGCATTGCCAGTACTTATTTACAAAATTTACAACCGTTAACTTAATAAAAACAGTGGCACAACAAGAGTGGAAAAATTCAAAACTAAATTGCAATTTATGATTTGAAGTTAAGAATATTAAGGTCTCATATTATAGTCAGCACAAAGTATAATTTTTATACTAAAATTTTACTTAAGAAATTTATTTTCAAATTTCTTTCTTTAGTAAAAAATCGTGCTAACTTATCACAAAAATAATTTGATTAAAAAATATTCAGTTATTTTGTAATTATGAAGTAAGCCTATTGCTATTTCTGTTCAAATTACCAAAATCATTCAATAAGAAATAATACAACTCTTTACTGAAGTGAATTACTAAGTAGGTCGTTTTTGGTTTTGGCACTGGCAAAGCGCTTATTGCCAGTGCTTTGCCAACGTTTTAAAAAAGAAACGGCCAAGCCCTGCCCGGTGTTATCATTTTGTGGTTGGCAAAGCACTTATTATATTATTAAAAAAGGACTTTATTGGTTGTTCTACCAATGCTTTGCCAACGTTTTAAAATTATGGTTTTGGTACTGGTAAAGCGCTCGTTGGCAAAGCACTTAAATCTTCAGATATCCAACGCTTT
The DNA here is from genome assembly GCA_021234595.1 of Delia radicum. NCBI lineage: Eukaryota > Metazoa > Arthropoda > Insecta > Diptera > Anthomyiidae > Delia > Delia radicum. Next base: position 145,442,852 of record CM037854.1, read on the forward strand.
GCCAACGCTCATAGCACCGTTGAAAGCACTGGGCCAATGCTTTGCCGTTCGTATTTTTCTGGCTTGGATGTTGAAAAATTGTCCCCAATAGACAAGAACAGCTAAAGTGGAACGTAAACTCTTTAAACGAGACCAAACCTTGGACAAAAATAAAAAAATTAAGAAAATATATCGAACGTCCACTTTAGGAAACATTATTGCTAGAAAGAGATCCTAGTCACGTGTGTCACGGTGCGCCTGAGTCTATTAAAATAAAATTCTGTTATAGTCTACAAACTATTTCCCAACGACAACGAAACAAATAAGGGAGGCGGTTTTTTTCGCGGTCAATCAAAATTAGGCCTGGGATACCTCAGTGATTTTGATAAAAAAATTTGGTCAGACACTCTCCGTTAGAAGGCGCCAAGGCTTTAGTGTTAAATATTATAAGTTTCAATTTTCTCAAAAATTACTTATCTGTTCCTAACAAATTCTATATCACTGGAAAGCTTATAAAATCTTCTTTGATATGATATATATAAATTTTTATTTTCCAGGGATGGAATGCGTTTTTGAGAAACTTTTAATTTTAAAAATTTAACTATTAAGCCTTGCCGCCTCCAAAGGGCTTTGTCTGACAAAAGAAAAATATAAAATTCTAGACTCTACTCACGTATTTGAATCGTTAGTAATTTTGTTTTATCACAATCGATGAGTTGCTCCTACAGAAATTCGGTAACTACGACTCAAATTCGGTTATTACGAATTTCAGTCGGTTAGTACAACTGGACGTTAGTTTTCAAAATAAAGTTCGGTTAATTAAACTGAATTTTAGTTGCAACATCCAATATATTCAGAAGTCTAATGTAAATATCGTTGTACTAACTGCAGTTATAAGTTGTTACCATTAAAATACACTTTTAAATTCGGTTGGCACTTTATTTCTCTGTGTGTACACTAAAGACTGGCCAACTTTTGAAAATTCAGATTGGACTCTAAAAACGCGCCTCCTAGAAATTTTTGGTTTTTGTTGGAAAATGGGTTTTAAGCCATCTAGAAACAGAATTCGTTTTTAGATTGCAGTAACACACAAATTTTATTTCAATGACTCAGACGCACAGTGGTTTGATTTCCAATAAGGCAAAAATGAACCAAAATGTATGATTAATAGGTTTTCTAAAACCACGGGTTCTGATGAGATCTTTAGCCAAATCCAAATACATTTATTAACCTAGTTATGATGCTTGTTTGGAAAAGACACTAGCCACGTGTTTGCTTGCTAAGAAAACAAAAATTGGACAAAATTAATAGGTTTTTTGTTAAAGCTTCTCCAATTCCGGAGGCTCTAGCTTTTCTAAAACTTCGGGTCCCAATGAGATATTTAGCCAAATCGCAATATATATGTCAACCTGGTAAATATATATACTTTGCTTTATTTCTGTAAATATACGGAAGTTGAAAGCTTGTGATAAGTAAATAAAAAAAAAAAAACATAAAAATAATATGATGTATATAAAAGCAAAAACCTGTAGAAAATTGTGAAAATTTAATTTTCAGATTTCTGATTTATTAATTACATTGGTTATGAAATTAAATAGTTTTATGAAAATTGCGAATAAAATTATTATCGTATACAAACATCCGACTTGAAAAATTCTTTAAAACTTGTTTGTTACTCACTTTTTATGTTTGCGAAAAATTACACTTTATATTAAGGGATTCATGTCAGAAATTTTGGTGTTAGAAAAATATAAAAGTCTTACATTTTTCAAAAACACTGCAAAAAATACAAAGAAAATACTTTCCCACAAATGTTGGAAAATGTTCTAGATCAAAGCGACTGTGATCCTGGCAGGATAAAAATTACTCGAAAAATATGTTTTCTGTAATATTGTATAGCATTACCAATATTGACAAATTTACAAATAGTACTAAAAATGCAACTATAAATAAAAAAAATATATATAAATATTAGGCAAAAAATTAGTTCTAAAACTAAAAATATGAAAAAAGAAGCCAGTTCAGCCAAAAAATTTTGGAATAGTTAATTTTCTTCGAATATGTTGAAAGCAAACTGCGTCTGACCCGTGATACACATACAACCAAGTAGCGAATTAATATAACGTATACGTCTTTTAAACTGTTAAAAATTTTTGTTGACGAAACTATCCCACCCTGTATGTGCCCCATGTTCAAATGCTTATATAATTTTATATTTTTTTTTGAAAAAATAAATTATATAAAAATCCTGTTAATATTATAAATTAATATCAATGCTTCTATATCTTAAATAGTACTTTGTTTTAATACATGAAATGAAAAGGTTATCCCAGCTATCTAGTATATTTCCTAGATTATTTTTTTGGAACCTAGAAAACACAAAAACATAATTATCCTCGACCTCTGTACAAATTATTGAAAGGGACATTTTGATAAATTTTTTAAATGCAGCAAAAATCGGGGTAGGCATATATGTTCCAGTGGCGAACCATTCAACCCTACTCTCATATTTTGTGTGGTATTCGATATTTTGATTTGGGATAAAAATAATATTATTATATTTTTTTTTTTAATTTATAACGAGCTTCTAACCTCCGTATATTTACAAAAATAAAGGAAATCAAACATATTAGCAAGGTTGATACTAGTGTTTCGATCTGGCTAAAGATCTCATCAGAACCCGAAGTTTTAGAAAAGTTAGAACATTCATAATAGGCAGAACTTTAACAAAAAACCCATTAATCATTAATTTTGCTCCATTCTTGTCTTCTTAGTAATCAAGCACGTGGTTAGGATCTTTTCCTAACAAGCATCATGACGTTACTAAACTTTGAAGACCAAAAATGATCTATTTATATAAAAAAATGTATTACTTTTCTTGGAAAAATAATATTGAGTTGTATGTTTTTCTAAGTATTCTTCATTTCAAATCTATTATAAACATTTTTAGATGAACCAAAGGTAGATCCTAAATGGATTATTGTGAAATGGTTGCGTTATCTTAAAACTTGATTTGGAAATTCAAAAAAATTAAGATCTTGCAATCATAATTGACACATAAAAAAAACCTCACACCAACAATAGAGTAATTCGCAAATTTCCATTTTTGCAAAAGGAACAATTAAACTCAATTAAACCACGAAAAACGTGTGCATTCAAGTCGAAATAAAAATAGTGAATAGTGAATTTAAAATAGTGATAGCGGAAATTAAACTCAATGACAGTTGTCGGTTTCGACATATTAAGGCAACAACATGCACACAAGGGGGAACATTCCCTTACTATATTTAACAACAATGAAAAGGTCTGGGTATATCGTGATTTTGTACAACAATCACAATTAAAAAAATTAATTTTATAATTTAACAAATAAAAGTATAATAAAATGAATCTATACTACAGTACACATAGAGAAAAATTTAGCTATTCGCCAACTAAAATTCGGTTACTTCGACTTGAATTCGGTTATTACGAATTTGAGTCGGTTGGCACAACTTAATATTAGTTTTCACAAGAAAGTTCGGTTTACTCAAATAAAATATTCAGAAATCTAATGTAAATATCGTTGTACTAACTGAATTTATAAGTTTTTTCCATAAAAATACACTTTTAAATTCGGTGGCACTTTATATCTCTGTGTGTATTGTACAAATCCTTATCAATTTTAAAATTATATGTATGCATAAATATTAGGATGCTTCTTAAAAAAAACAAATCGTTAAATTTTGGACGGAACACTCCTAAAATAGATAAAGATTCGTTAAAAAAATATAGAAACTTTAAGCGCCGCACAAAGGCGGATTTACAAAAATAAATTGAAATGATTCCATCATTTCTTACTCTTCGGATCACATTTATAACGCTGGTAAGCTTTAAAAGTTTTCTTATATACGAGGTGCCTCTTTTTGTGACCCGATGCCGCGAGCTCCGATGGGCTTGTGGAGCCCATCACCAAAACTTAAGCTCCTTAACACCTTGTTTATTCATATACCAAATTATATTGCAATCGAACTGCCTAATAAGACATGGCCGAATTAATTCCAAAATAAAGTCCGCCCTCTCGTTAACTGGATTGACTGCTTTAATTCCTATGATGTACTTAAAGAAAATCGCCGACATTTTTTCTTATATTTACAATCCTTCTTCTCTTTTTATTTGAAATTAACTCATTAATGGCACGTCTCTGATCCGCTGGACATTTTTCAACTAAACTTTGCAAACTTATAAAACTAAGATTCGCCATCTAATGAAAATATTAGCAACAAAAATTGAAATAGGATATAAATCATAGACTGTTGAAAATATTTTAAAAATTGTAATTTTGTATGATTCTATGAAAAAAAAAATCCCTATTAAACATATATAAAAAAATTTGTTTAGTCGGCTTAATCAATTTTTAATTTTTTTTGAAAGCTATTGTGGTTTTTGACCATTTTTTTAGATTTTGTATATTAGAAAACTTCATTTACCGATCGGTCAGATTTTCAAAAAGTACATACAATAGATGAACTTATGATTAGCAAAGAAATGCATATTATATATTTGCTTATAAACATAACAATCAAAAATATAAAAGACTAGTTGACCCGAAAAACGTTGTTTTGCCTTCAAATTTTATTTTCATTGAAAGTCTGGTTCCGTTACAAAGTCGTGGTGGATTGATTTTTGATATTCACACAATTTATATGAAAATGACTAATGTTCAGAAAAATCACCACATCTCGACCAAACGAAAATATTTTTAAACAATGTTTTTTTAAAACCATCCTTATTGCGTTGTACAAAACGTATTCAGCCACATTTTATTTTATGCAGCCGTTCTCGAGTTATGGAGTGACAATCAAAATGTACACTTCTTTTTATATATATAAAGGGTGGTTAAATTGTAAGGGCCGATGTTGAATGTGAACCACACCTAAACTTTAAGTTTTTTTCTGCATTTAATTTGACATTTCTCAATTTCAGACTAACTCAATTTGAACCATGGAAAGATACACAATCGAGCAACGCGTTAAAGTTATTCAGGCTTATTATGAAAATGGGCGTTCAAATCAAAATGCATATCGTGCTCTTCGTGATTTTTTCGGTCAATTTAATCGTCCAAATGTGCGTACAATCGGAAAAATCGTGGAAAAATTTGAGCAAACCGGGTCTGTAGGAGATGTGAAAACACCAGTGCATGCTCGTACAGCTCGTACTGCAGAAAATATTGCTGCTGTTCACGATAGTGTGGCTGAAGAGCCGTCCACCTGAACTCGTCGTCGTGTTCGCTATCGTGAGATGATAACGAACTTTTTATGGCCCGAATTGGAAGATAGGGATGTGGACGATATGTGGTTTCAACAGGACGGTGCCACTTGCCACACAGCTAACGAAACAATGGCTCTTTTGCGTGACAAATTCAATGGCCGTGTTATCTCACGTGGTGGCGATGTCAATTGGCCGCCAAGATCATGTGATTTGACACCGTTGGACTTCTTTCTTTGGGGTTATTTGAAGGAAAGGTATAGGTCGATAAGCCAGCAACAATTCAAGAGCTAAAGGATGAGAAAATTCGGCACATTAATGGCATAGAACCTCAATTATGCCTCAGCGTCATCGAAAATTTGGACCATCGGATGTAGGTGTGCCGCCGAGGTCGCGGCGGCCATTTGACCGATATTTTGTTCCATACATAATTGAACCATACCAATATTATCATAATAAAAAGAAATGACAATAATTTCCTAAATAATTTGTGTTTTATTCAAAATCAATATCGGCCCTTAAAATTTAACCACCCTTTAGAAGATTAGACCACATCAAAAAAAAAAATTAAAAATTAATTATGCGGCAACTCTGGATAGCAATCTTCCGAAGTGTAAGAATTTAGATTTTGTAAGCCAACTGAGCTTAGGGGCAAATAGTTTTAAAACAACTTAATATTCTTACCTGATTAATTGGGGTTAAATGTTATGCAAAAATATTAAATCGAATTTTTTTGTAAGTTTTTTAATTTAATTAAACTTTTTGTAAAAAATATGCCTTTTTCGAAAATCGGGAAAATTTTAATATTCTGGTAGTACCCCTAAATTTTTTCAAAAGTTTTAGAGATTTTGCTTCATGAATCTCTTTCTAGTCGATGATTGTCCCATAAATTTATTAATTTTCTTAAAGAAACACCCGCTTAAACACGTTAAACCTTCTTTTTTTAACCAAATCTGCAATTAGAATATGACGTCAACCTTCTATAGTGATGGGAAAATTAAGTTTTATTACTGAATTTTGTTATTAGGAAGTAAGAAAAGCTCATAATGTAAGAAGTAATGTAATTGAACATCTGACGATAAAAGCAAAATGTATCAAAACATAAGAAAGGTTGCTACAAATGTTTTTTCAGAACCTAAAAGAGAATATATAATGAAATAATGAAATCTTTAGGTAAAGCGTTGTGTTATTTTCATACATAATGTTTTTGTAACAAAAACCATTTACATTGCAATAATGCAACGCCTAATGTAGCTGAAATAAAAAATTTGTGTGTAAAATGATTACTATATTTAGTTGATTTCAAACGAAAGTAAATTTCTATGGTTTCTACAATCTACTCATTTTGTCCTATATAAAATTGGCCCTCATTGTGTTATTAGTTTATTTAATGAATTTTAATAATGCTTAATATGTTAATAATACTTAATAATGGTACTTAATATATAATAAGAAAAGACTGTCTCAAAACTGTCAATATTTAAATAGAAAATCACTCAATATGTATAAACATATAAACACTCTTAACGTAACGTTAACAATTATAAAGTTTTTCATTAGTTCAACATTACACATATTTTAAATTTATATTTTGAAATTATAATATTTATGACAGACTTAAACTTTTTTAAAATGTTTATTAATGCGTACAAATTTTGAAAGTGTTTTAATTATATAAGTATTTACATTAGGATATAAATTAAAAATAAATTTGTCATTACACCCATACCCACCCTACGCCCACTCCACCCCACACAATGTTTTATTACAAATGGTAGAAATCTATTTTATTTTTTTTTAAAGTTTACCCGTGTCGCAAGAAGGCCGAAAATTACCCATTTCGAAAAAGAGTATTATTATTAAAAAGTCCAAAAAATATGAAATTTAGAAACATTGTACTTTTTATTTAATTTATTTAATATACTCAAAATTACGCTGATATGGAATTCTGACTCCATCGGATATCATTAACCCACTTTAGTCGGGAATCCAAAATAACCTACAAATTTGATAAAAAAGCAAAAACGGGTTTTTTAAATTAATTTTAAAGATTTTTTAAAATGTAAAAAGATATAAATTGGAAAAATAATAATTCGATTTTGTGTTTTTAGCCACTCATTTCCAGGACATTTTATACAAATAGCTTTTAATGTTTTCATCAAAGTTTGCATAATATTCGGAAAAATGTCATTTAAATTTATAAGGACTATAATTACGCTACGGAAAATGAAGGGTCCATTGATCCACAGTGACAAAGCTGTGATAGGTGAAAAATAGATACGTCGCAAAACTGGTATAAACGAAGACTTCGGTGTATCAAGGAGAGGCAATTTACTTATTTCGGATCGGTATTTTAGCGGTAATGGTATTTTAGTCATTTTAAGGATAACGATTTTTAAGTTATTTCGTTAACGGTATTTTAAGGATAACGTTATTTTAGTTATTCAGGTAATGTCTATGTACATCGACAGTTTTGGCCATATTATGCCCAAATTTTATTGGCAGGCCAGTCAAAGGTCAAACTTTGGGAAAATAATTATCTATATTTTCCGAAAAATAACTCTTAGGTTTGATAAGACTATAATTATATTTAGTTTTATTCAAAAAATGTTTAACCCTTACCGGTCTGGGCACAAAAAAGACCCATGAAACTTACTTTTAATGTTGACTACAATAAAAGAATATGAAGTCTTCATAAAACCCCCCCACTAGGAAATTTACAAATTTAATAATTTTTATGGGTTAACCCCCAACCCTTTGACGCCGAACTTAAACTGCTTCCCTATCGGAGAAATATAGTACTAAAGCTAAAATATTAAGTAACTATCGCTCCTGAAAATGTTAGGATTTTTCTAAATTTTAATTTCGTATTTTTTGTTAAATTATGCCTAATCCTTAATGGTTAATATCATTTAATTATAAACTTAAAACTGAATTTTTAACATTGGAAGAACAAAAAACAAAAACGTAAAAAAACCATAAAAAATAAAATAAATTTTGAATTTTGGTGGGCATTGTAAACCTTTGTTACTATAAGTACAGCTCTAGTGTCAATTACAAGAAGTTTGGATAAAATCATCAAGAACGCTTTTCTAAAATAGCATAAAGGAAAAATGGGACACATATCAAAGGGTTAAAAAATAAGTTTGGACTATAACGAATTGCACTTCCGCATATCCGAATTTAATAAAAATCTAACCGATGATATTCTGTAAATTTCCTAATGGGTCTTTTTCAGTGGAAAAGTGAAAACATTAACCCTATTTGGATCAAGTTACACAAAATAATATTTTTTAACAAGAGGAAAGTTTTCTTTTGATCTATTAAAGGCTTTATAATCTAGAAATCATAATTTAAATTAAGTTTCTTGGGTCTTTTTTACCCTGGCCACTACGGGTTTTTGAATAAAGGTAAATAGAATTAGAGTCTTATCAAATTTAATTTATATTTGTCCGAAAATCATTAGGCGTGATATTCTGTAAATTTCCCAGTGGGTATTTTTTTAGCCAAAAGTATAAAAACTAACCATATATGAAACAAGTTACAGATAATAATTATTTTTATAAAGTTAGATTGTTTTTATCGATTTAAAAGCTTTACAATCCTGTAGTCATAATTAAAATTAAGTTCCATGCATATTTTTGTCCCCAGCCCACTAAGGGTTAAAGATGTTTTAAACAAAAATTGTGCAAACTTTGATAAAAACATTCAAATTTTGTTCAAAATGTTCTGCAAATTAGTCGCTCCAAAGACAAACTCGAATTATCATTTTTCCAATATATTTTTGTTTCTTTATCTGCAAATTTAGAGTTGGGCATTCTAGTTCATTGTTCATTTGTTGAACTAGTTAGTTCTTTTAGTTCATATGATTATTCGACAATTTATTTTTGATTATTTATATTGTTATATTGGTAAATTGTTTGTTTAACAAATCTATAGAGTAGAAGTGATAATCCCAAATGAAGGGTTAAAATTGAACTAGCTTAATTTTAACCGTTCATTTAGGATTTTCTCTCATATTATGTAGATTTGTTAAACAAACCATTGACCAATATAAATAATTGAAAAAAAAAAATGTACAACTAACTTATAAGAACTAGTTCAATAAATGCAAATGAACTAAGAACTGTAATGCACAACTATATGCAAATTAGGCATTTTAAAAAATTTAATTACGTTTTTACATTTTTATCAAATTCGAGGGTCATTTTGGATTCCAAGCTAAAGTGGCAGAATTCCATATCTGAATATTTTGAGTAAATTAATTAAAAAATAAATAAAATGTACATTTTTAAAAAATTTCGAATTTGGGAATTTTTAATAATAATACACTTTTTTCTAAAATGGGTAATTTAAAAAAAAATTTATTTCTTCCATTTGGAACCTTTTGCAACAAAACTGGGAGGTGTAATGAATGTAATGTAATGACACCCTAATGTACATTAAGGTTTCCAAAAAAAAGTGGTATTCACGAGCTCCACAACTTAAAATACATATGACAATATGAAAATTATTATGGTCTGCAAATAAAAAAATCTCAATCAAAGCTTTATCTAGAGGTCGCACATCGAAATTGATGTTTCAAAGTTGAAATATTTTTATTATCTTTTTTGAATTAAAAACTCATAAAAAAATTAAATATAATTATACTGTTAGCGACACATCAAATCTAATATATTTTTGGACGTTCATTACGAATATAAAATCCAAATTAAAATCGGAGTCGCCAAATTCGCGATATAGGCAAATTTCGTACAAAAAAGTGTTAAATTTTGATCTGTGAAAATTTCTTATTCGCAAGAATATTACTTTTGTTAAAATATAAATTTAAATTTTAATTATGTTATCGATTTTAAAATTAAAATCAAAATCATATGTGATGAAAATCCTGGCTAAGTAGATTTCAAAACTATAACATTTTGGGTTTTTCAATGATATCGTTTTCACGTTATTAAATATCCCAAAAACCGATTTTTTGGTATCTCTAAAAACGCGAATAATTTAAAATCCAAAATTTCTTTTTTAATTTCGATTGCAGACTCCGAATCTTTATTAAAATTTATCACATATTAGAGAAATTTTTCACATAAGATGTTAACAAATTGGATATTTACCTACATCTTTTGAAAAAATTTAAAATCTTAACAAAACTATAATTAAGTCATTACAGACATTTTAGATACGGTCTTCGAATATGTGACTACAGATATCGTTGAAAAAAAACACATCGATATACAACGTTCCCACGATAAATTTTCTATATTAAGTTTCTAAAATTCGGTACAAAGTTCGGTATTTTTATAAAAACTGAGATGAATACCTCATATCTAAACTGCTCTTATTTTTTTTAAGTGCTTCTGCGATTTTTACAAATCTGCCCTCATATGAAATAGTGGACCTTCTGCTTTTAGATATTTATAATGTAATTATACAGTATCTTTAGAGAAAGTTGGCAAAAATGCAAAAACTTTTTGAATCTATCAGATATCTCTGTTTGGTTTAAGATAAACCGATCGTTTGAAATTTAGTTTCCTATAAGTACACAGAGAGAATTCCTTGGAAGAGTTCTAGTGAAATTTTGTCCACTAAACTAATAAAGTCTACTTCACAATGTGTCACATTTCATGGAAAAGTTTCATCGTTTTAATTAAACTATTTTAATTAAGCATTTTCATAAGTCGTATCAACTTTTTAATAAATAATATGAAATTTTTCTTTCAATTTTATGAAAATCTCCATTAACAAAATATTTCAATGGACGGGTTCTAGTGAAAATTCATAGATCTAATGCAACAATTCATTGATATAGAATGTTGTACTGGAAATTGCTGGCAACGGACGACAAATTAAGATATCAAGTAAATTCAAAAGGCGTTTTTAAAATGAAGAGTACTGTTAATATATTCCGTAACAAGTTTTATATAAGTAAATTTATTTGCGGTGTAGTAACGTCCCGAATAAGACAGAAAATCGTTTTTTTCACTTTTAGATTACAATATCAGAAAAAAATTATAGGTTGGAAGAGTTCTGAGTTCAAATTAGGATTAATAGCACCAAAGACCATTTAAAAAATATACTCTAAGCTATTGGTTTTGAGTTTTGCAAAATTTAAAATTCGTGTTTATTGAAGATTATAAAAAATTTCACATTTTTTAAAAAGTCATATGAGAATTTTTTACTCAAATCTAAATATTTTTTGACTATATGAAGAATCCACTCTGAATTATTGATATTTTATATATCGCCAAAATTGTGTAAGAAAAATCGAAGATATAGTTTTTAAAATACTTGCAAATAAACATCGTTTTTGAGTTTTTGCAAACTTTCTGGGATGAGATTCAATCTTTAATATAAGGTAAAATTTTTAAAAATCGGATAAAAACTTAAAAATTTAGAGGAATTTAAGCTTTAGCTATTTTTCTTAGTTTTGCTTGACAAATCTAATCTAAAATCTTAGTTTTGCTTAAAAAATCGAATCGAAGTTTTTTGAAATGTCCCAAATTGAAAAAACCAAACATAAAATGTTTTAAATTTAGATTTCATATTCCCGTTCTGCATATAAATTTATCCTAGATTGCAAAATTTTGTTAACCCATTTTTTTACCAACGTATGCTTAAATAGATGGCAATTTTCAAGAGCCTATGTCTTCTGATGGGAAAGCGACATAAAGCGACATTCAAAAGCATGACGTCTTGGCTACAAATATGGCTTAAAAATTTTTAAATCTGTAATTCCAGGGTTGCCATAACTATTTTTGGGGTTTTCTTTTTTCCAACGTAATAAAAGCGACTTACGGATTTCGATAAAGACATGTGAGAAAATGATTAGAAATAGAAAAAGTTTTCATTCAAAATGTACTTTTTGAAAAAAAAAAAATTAACTGATTGAAATTAACTGATTTCCGTTATTGTAAAAATTAAGTTTGCAGAAAACTAATCAGTTTTTGATTTAAATATTTACAAAGGAGAAACACAGAAAGTTTAACATTTAGAGTTTCCAAATAACAAATTGAAAACAATGTCTAAAAATATGAACATTTTTAAAAAATTCTTTAAAATAGTGTGAAACCCATAATCAAAAATGTTTGAAATTTCTTTATGGAAATTTGACTTGTCAATAAAAAAAATTTTGATTTTTAAATATTAACCCTTTAAATGCAAACAAAGCGTCAAAATATCAATATGCATTAATTATACCACCACTAGAGGACGTGCTTACGCTATGAAAGTTATTAAAAATTTACAAACTTTTGCAAATCGCACGGCATATATGCTTGGAAAAAAATGGGTTATGGTACTTCGCTTTGGTTAAAATATAAATCTTAAAATATCACTTTTCCTGCTAACTTTTAGATGAAACTTTGCACATTGAGTTTATATATAATAGGGAGATCTAATAAACCAACTGTCGCCTTTTTTTGTGGACGACTCTAATGTATATGTTAGACTTTCTTAGAAATTTTATAAATATGAATAAAATGTGATTTTATTTAAACTTTTCTGTAAAATATTTTAAACGCATTTGTTTTGTGTAACATGTTTTTCTTAAAATAGCAATTATTGGATTTATAACTATTAAAATAACTATTATCTTTATTCTAACTTTAAATAATTTACACTGTGGAGCAAAACTGAGACAGTGTTTTAATATAAAAACTCAAAATGAGTTTATTCTCCAAATCTTTTCGGAAAGAGAATCTTCTTAGGTATAATGTTCCCTCTTCAAAATCATAATCATAGAGGTCCAATATTTTGACCCCTCTAAATTTCTCACATTATCAAATTGTATTAAAGAAGATGATTGGCTCACTTTTGCACCAAGTCCTTGATTAACTAAAATCTTATTACAGAATTATTGACTTTTTTATTATATACATTTAGACATAATATACATTTTCAGTAGACAGCGTGGTTAAATTTCTCATTTAAACTGAAAAGCATAATACTTAAAAATTATATCTTTAATATGCGTTTTTAGACAAAAATTTTCAAATTTTCTTAAAATAAGATGTGGAAATTATTATTTATAATTACTAATATTTTACTTTTAAATTATAAAAAAATTAAAACCAAAAAGGACCTATCAGTAGATAAAGTCTGCTTTAAATTAGCGGATGGAAAACTTTTTTAATTAATAAATACACATTGCACGGTTTTTTGTTTAACAAAAAACAAATGATCTTGAACTTGAATAATCTTGCTCACATCATAATTGCTAACTCAATAAAAACTAGTGCAAACATAGAAGTTTTTTTTAATAAGAAACATAATTGTGTCTATTTCTGTTTTCATCTTCATCATAAATACGCACCGTATCTATTCTATAATACGCTAGTGATGTGAAGAAATTGTGTTTTTTGTGATCATCGATCGTTTTCATCACTCTTATTCGTCGCCAACGTTGACGAGTTTGACAAGAAAATTCATGTTTTCTTCTATTAAAACATTAAAATTCTTTAAGTTTTTAACTATTTTTCGATTATTTAATTAAATTCAACTCCGTCAGAATTACAAGATAAAGTTTGAAAAACGAAATTTTTGTCTCTTTGTCTGCCAAGATTTTTGCATTGGAAAAAAACAATTTATTTTTTCAAAAAATAAATTTTCTTCTTTTTATATTTAATACATGCAAAACTAAAAAAAAAAAACAATTTAATTGCAATATAATCAATAAATAAACATTTTGGAATGCTTTTTGTGCTTCTTCTTCTATGCTTTTATTTATTTTTTTTAGAGATGGTAAAAATTTGATAGGTTTAACCAATAATTCTTCACGCGTATTTTAGAATGTATCGAATCATGGGTGGTGAAAGTGCAGAGTCGACACCGACAAAGTTATGTGCGTATTGCCGAATTGACAGATGGCTATTGTCAATGTCGTAAATTCTTATTTTTTCGAATATATTAAAACTTATTCTAATTGTAAACATTTTTGTATATTTTGTTTGTAATAAGTGTGGTCATCTCTCAGGGAACTTCAGCTTTAAAAATTTTTAGTTGTTTGGGCTGTAATACAGTTTCTTTATTTTTAATGTAAATGACAGTCATTTGCAGAACAAATTTAATTTAAAAAAATTTAAAAAAACAAACCACATCAAATGACTGTTTAATGATTTTCATTAATTTTTTACATTCGTTTTTTGTTATTTAAAAAAATAAAAAAAAAATAAATGTTTGTTTATTTTGTACTAACAAATGTGGTTAATTTTTACTACAATCGTATAAACAAATGTTAAATGTTGGTTGAATTAATGAGATGTTAGTCACCCTTTCTTTAAGTGAAATTTCATTTGGTTTTGCTTACAATTGCTGTCGCCTATACCTACATAATATCTTTAGTGTACTACTACCACAACTATTGTCGAATCGACATGAATATTTGTTTATTTTTGGTAGAACGCATAATTATCATTTGAAAAGATTTTCAGCATTTAGCTCTGAAGTTTGAGGAAAATACATCGATCTACAAGGGATTTTTGCATGCTTATTTAGTTTGAATTCCCTTGCTTTAGAAAAATTTTAATCAATATCGAAAAACGTGAACTCATATTTCTTTGCTAAAACTTGAGTCATTGATACCTAACATTTAGCATATTGGTAATATCATGTTTCTACCCTAAATAGTTGTATATATAAATTTGAAAATATCGTATTTAATTTAATCAAATAGTCCATAAACACACAAATTTATATAAAAAATACTTTTTTGCTGAAAAAATATTTTTTTGCTAAAAAAAAATCATAACATTATTATTCCTTTTTTTTGCTGTATAGTATATGGTAGAGGTATTGGATTAAATGTCTTAATAGTATTTAAAGTTTCCATACGATTTCACAATATTAAGTAGTATTATAGGAACTGGGCATGGAAATTCTATCTTTATATAGTGATTTTGGTATGTTTATTGTTGATATTTCTTAAAGTTCCCGATTTTAATAAAAAAATTTGAAACGATTTAGATACTTAAGGACAGTGTGAAATTTAATTTGTTTTGTCAGACACACCCCTTTTGAAGGCGGCAAGGCTAAAGAGTTATATTTTTTAAGTTTAAATTTCTCAAAAATTACTTATCTGTTCGGTACGAATTATATGTCACTGGAAAGTATATAAAATCTTCTTTCATATGATATATATAAATTTTTATTTTCCAGGGATAAGAGCGTGTTATTTCAATTTAATATTAAAAATAACCGAAAAACAAAACCAAAACTCTGTATTTTGTCAATTATAGGTATAATAGACAAGCCATGAGACCAACAATAAAAATACTACCTTTTTAGAGACAAAAATCAAAGTGGGACACCTTACCGATTTGATAAAGAATTTTGGAACGTTTCAGATACGTGAGCTGAGTCGAGAATTTTTTTTTTTGTTAGACACGCTTCCTTTGGAGGCGGCAAGGCTTAAAAGTCAATTTCTTTAGGTTTCAATTAAAAAAAATATATTTTTTAAATTTAAAGAAAAATAACAAGTATTCCTGGGAAATAAAAACGTATGTATATCATACGGAGGAAGGTTTTGTTAGCTTTCGAATGAGATATAACTTGTCTCGAAGAGGTAACTAAGGTTAGAGAAAAGTTAAACTTAAAAAATTTAACTCCTAAGACTTGCTGCAAAATTTGTTCTTTTAAAATCAGAGAAAAGTAATTTGTCGTTTTTGGCTATTTTACAATTTTTGAGATTTTTAATTTTCGACCGCTCGTGTAAAATTTTTTTTTTAAGATTTTCAAGCTTTAAAAAATATAGAATTTGTTGTTTTTTAAATACTTTTCCAACCTTTTGCGCTTTTTGTGTCCACCTGTCTTTTTAATTACAATTTTATTTTTTTTCCCCATTGAAACATTTAAACTTCTATAAATCTAAAATTCATACAAGTTTTTATGGATTCTTGTTACACAAAATATCCTCTGTTTCAGCGCAACCAGAAATATGTTGTTCCATGATTTTTCCTGTGCGTTGTATTGAAAAATTAATGACATATTTATCTTTTTTAGAAAATATACGAATTCTGTCATTGATTTGTTATAGAATATTTTTGCATATTTTGCTCTTGTTTTTGGATATTTCGGTAAAAATATCTTATTTTTAATTAAAAAAAAACTTATTTTTTAGTACTTTTTTAAAACAAAAGCCTATTTTTATAGCATATTTTATCGATTTTTTTTTCTTCAGTTTTTAGTTATCGAAAAATTTTATGTTTCAATAAAAAATATTTTTTTGTATTATCAACATTGATTTCGGAAGTTTAAGCCATTGTTTTAAAACTGTACCCATTTAGCTTTATACAATCTTTTATCTCCTTTTCTGTTGTAAATTAAAATAAATTTCTCAAAGTTCTTCCAACTATACTGAAAAATAATTTTTAAAATGCGAATTCTTAAAAAAAATGTGTGTTTTAAGAAAAAAATTTCCGTTTTGAGTGCATTTTTTATGAGCTAAAAATTAATTATTCCCGGATGCTTTGGTTACTATACATTTTAAGAACGAATTTCGACACATTTGATGATAAAAATTTGAAAAAAATATACTTTTTATGTAAGTATTGAAGACTTTTTAAATCCCTTTCTTTACCGCTTCGAAAGCAGATTTACAAAAGTTATGTACTATTTTACCATATTCGAATTAAAGCTCATATTTTAATAACGATCATAAATATTTAATCATCTGATAAATAAATAAATATTTTTAACAGAATTGTTTTAATCAAATTACAATATTGAAAATATTTAAGAACATGTCCTGGTAAAGGCAACCAACAAAAATTTGAATGCGCAAACCTTTTTTATTTAACCATGATTTAAAATTACATACCGTGTTATTTTAAAGTTATTTTGTGTCGTATTATATTTTGTAGGGGGATATTTTCGGTGTTACCACTAAAATTTAGTTGTACTAACAAGATTTTGTTGGGAAAACCATAATTTCATTGTAAGAATCGATTTCAGTCATAGTAACACAATTTTAGTTGGCAACTGGGTAAAAATGTCTCTCTTTATATTTTTAATTTTCCATAGGTTTTACTTTTATGCCGGCTAAAACGCTTCCACTTTTTTTTAAATTACGAAAATTAGTAAAATTATTGTGTAATTATAGTCTTATAACGCAGTGTATACAATCTGATATTGTAGGAGATATAGGGGAGCCAAGAGGATGTACCTCTAAGATTATGAAGAGGACAAATTATCATACAATTATACCTAATTAGATGCGATTTTCCAAAATGATTTGGAAAATAAATACATCTTGAGTTGATATTTTGAAACATTTTATCACTTTTGCTCCACAGTGTATATAGTTTTGGTAACACTTAACTATTTAATTTCAGGTATTTAAAATTTATATATATAATTGTTATATGTAGCAAGTGGGTATGATCTTTCTTTAATTTTATATAATTAAGTTCTTAAATTAAATTTTATTTCTATTACATTCTACTTTATACTTAGTAATTGATGTGTATGTTAACATTTTCTTTTCTTCTTTTTATTATGTTTCTAATTGGTGCATTGTTGTTGTTGGTTTAAACTTTTATTTTCTTAAAAAAAATAATTTTTGATTTTTTTGTTAATAAATAAAAGAATTTAAGTAATTAAAATTGTACTGAAAAAATGTTCTTAATTGAATTAAAAAAGAAAAAAGAAGTGTGTTAATTTTTTTGTTTGGCTTTCATTTTTCATAATTACTTTCAAAGATAATTTGGTCTGGAGACACAGCAGAGTAAACTCATATTTTTGCATATATAATTATGACGTCCTTTATTTGCCCAAGGAGCATTGTTGTCAAGTGCAGTGTGGCGTTCTGTAATATATAAAAAATAAGGATTAACTTTAAGAAAATTCTCTAAGGTTAAGCAATTTTTGCTTAACTAAATTTCGTTATCAAAATACATTAATATTTAAAACTTAAGGCAATAAATTTATGTAATCTAACTAAATTTAGAAAAAAATATCCCATAAATTTAATTTCCGCTTCAAAATGTTTCTTATTTTTGTATTTTTCTCAATTATTTATTTAACAAACAAACTAAAAAATATTTGTGTCAACAAAACGTAATTTAAAATTTATCCACAAAAGTCTTAACAAAAAACAAACGAAAAATGAAAAAGGCATTGCATTGCCGTCATACATGGGACTAATGAATTCATATCAAATACCACTGCATTGCTATCAATGGTAATGAAATTATTTTCATTATAATATTTTTTATTTAATAAAAATGGTATGAGCATTTAATTTCATTGATAAATGAAAATTGTTTTTAGTTTCATTACCATCCAGTAGTGCGATTCACTACGCTTTTTAAACCATAATTTTTTTCGTTTAAAAATGTTAATCACAAAAATAACCATTTTGCTATTCACTAACACTTTAAACGATTTTTTCTGGCGTTTAAAGTCAGCTGTTATTTTTAACAACACAAATTGTGGTTTATTAACAGCAGAGTTTTTGGTGTGGTTAATTTTTTTTAGAAGGTTTTATTTATCGTTGTGCCAATATATAAAATAAATATAATGGCTTTGGAGTATTTAGCCTACAATTTATTGGAGAATGAGCCATTTAATAGTGCTCCTACAGTCAATTTGAATGCACAGAAATATAAAACTGTTTACCGTGGTTAAAAATAAGTTAGTGAATCGCATAGTGGTTAGTGCAAACATCAAAATGTGTGGTTAAAGATAACACCTGCTAAATGTGTTAAAAGTTAGTGAATCGCACTACAGTTTTAGTTAAAAGAAAAATTACACTGAAAAACCTAAAATTCAGTTTTAGTTAAAATATTTGTTTATTCAATTTAAAGTTTAATTTAATTCGGTCATTTAAGAAAATTGTAGTATTAACTAAAATAATTTTTAAATTGGGGTATACACGATCAATATTATTGATACATTTTTTTGAATGCAACCAATCAGAACAAAGTATTGAAAAATAATATATTGTGATTGGTTGATTTTTGGTAGATGGCTAAACAATATTGATCGTGGATATTTGCCCTAAATCATTCAATAGGATTTCAGTTTCAATAAAAATTTTAATCATATCTATTAAAAATTGAAATGAATATTTTTTTTTTTAATTTCAAACAAATTGTTTATTAGATACAATTAGAACTTTAATTTATATTTTAAAACTGGGAAAAGTCAAAAAAATCGTCCAAATTGAAACTTTAATTTAAATTGCAAAAACTGGAAAACTCGAAAAAAATCTTCAAAATTTGAAAAATTATAATTTTTGGAAGTTCGTTATGAATTAAAAATAACATAAAAATAATCCCGATGTACACAGAACAAACTAAAAACGGGTTTCAATTAAAAAATTTATTGAATCAATTAATATTTTAATTGATTTTGCACCTATCACGGCAATGATACTATCAATTAAACCGTTTATTAAAATTAAGAAGGAAAAAAAAGTTATAAATAGCTTCTAGAAAAAAAAAATATGATACTCACAAAAAAAGTGAGTGATCTATACGTTGGTATGTGTGTTTTTTGCAATGCTGAGTCTGTTTGTGTGTGTGCTTGTTTTGTTTGTTAACTTCAAATGTATTTGGTATTTTATACGGAAAATTTTCTGTTTATGCATACAGTGTATGAAAAAATAATATAATAATTGCGTCTAAAATAAAATATATATTTCTATATTCAAAAGTCAATAAAAATATTTATTGATTCAATTAAATATTTGTTTAGAAACAAATTAAATTAAATTCAAATCAAATCTTTAATTAAATATTTTAGATTGATCATTTTTTCTGTGTATATAAAATCAAAAAAACTAATAAAACTGTGAAATAAAATAATTGTTTGTTTTTGTTTTTTACTAAATATATGGATAATTTTTACTGCAATTGTGGTTCATTTTTTGAACAGTAAAAACAAATGATGATGTTAGTTGAATTTACTAAAATAAGTCGTCCTTTTTTAAAACTTAAAAAATTAAAATCAAAAGTTTTTTTCTCGATCTTTTATCATAAATTATGATGTGAGCAAGATTCTTCAAGTTCAAGATCATTTGTTTTTTTTTAAACAAAAAAAGGTGCAATGTTTATTTAAATTTTATGAAAAATATCATTTTATTTATTAAAAGTTTCATTCCCCAATGAAGAAGTTTCATAAATAAAACTAGTTTCATAAGAAATATGAAGTTTTTCGTTATTAAAAAAAAAAAAAAAACAATTAGATCAGTTTGTGTAGAAAATTTTCATTAATTTACTAAAAATGTACATTAGTTTTGGTGTACTAAAATTATATGCTGAAACATAAATTACGAAAAACTGCATTAAGAGCTCAATTAGACCTTATATATTCAATATTATTAAAATTAAAATAATAAAAAAACATTTTTCTTATTAACTTATTCTCCCATATACTACTACTTTATAAATTATGAAAACTTTAAACTATATTTTCTTTTATATATTTTTGTCAAGGAGCGAATAATCTGCATGATACCAATGAATATTTGCATTAGTTCTATGAATTGTCACTGGAATTCGTACGTTGAAACGTTTCATTAAATTAATTCAGTTTTTCATACAATTTTATGCAATATTTCATATTAAATATTAATAAATACATACGACTAATAAAAATGCTTCGTTAAAAATAGTTTCATTACAACAATGAAGCTTATTTATGCAGTTTAAGGAAATTTTTTCATTTGGAATTGTCAGGTTTGAGATCATTATTAAAATGATACTATTACAAATAGAAAACAGTAATTGTTAATAAATGTAAGAGAAGATAAAAAAAAATTTTGTGGGGATCAACGCTAGAGGGAGTGCCGCACTTTCGACCTAAGCGACTAGGTCATCTTCAGCCTCATTGGCATGTGTCCTAATATTTAAACATATAACATGTTCTAGTTGATTGCTTTTCTATTAAATTTTACATTGCATGATACCGGTATGTTCGGTTTAAGAATTTGTATGTATTGCTGATCTTTTAAAATTGCATTTAATTTGAAATTGTTTGGTTTGAGATTACTTTCAATTTAAAAAAAGTAATATATCAAATTTTTTTACAGTTATATTAGTTTTTTGTTTTTATATATATCGAGATTATTTTTATGTTATTTTCAATTTATAACAAGCTTTCAACCTCCTTATATTTACAAAAATAAAGCAAATCAAACATATTAGCTAGGTTGATACTAGTATTTCGATCTGGTTAAAGATTTTTATCAGAAAGCTAGAGCCTCCATAATAGGCAGAACTTTAACAGAAATTTTTTGCTCCATTCTTGTCTTCTTAGTAATCAAGCACGTGGTTAGGGTATTTTCCTATCAAGCATCAATACAAGTGTTGCTGTGGTGGACCAAAACTAATTTGTGGACACTGTAGAAATGTTATTCCCATAATAAGCTCGACATTGTCAAACCTTTAAACTATTGTTCGTAAAAAATTTTAAAAATATACTACGAAGTCCCAGTTACAACTTAACAAAAAGTTGAATTAAAAATTTTTATTGGAAAAACAACAAATGCGTCAGTTGAATTCCCAGTTATTAGCTAACTGGGCCTAAGTGGCTAAAAATAATTCTAATGAGTCTATGATTTTTCGAAAGTCCAGCTTTATTGGAAAAAAAATAATTGTACGGTTACGAATTATAAACAAATAAAACAATTTGAGCCATTTTGCTAAATTTCTATTTTCTCCAATTTATTTTTTTTTTTGAGTTGTATCCAATATTTGCATTTTCCTGCTGATCTAAATACCCGATCTTTCTGAAACTTAGCATGTATGATTAGAGCTAATGTAAATTGTTAAATATATACTTAAATTTGATAATGCAAATTCGCTAATTATTTAACAACATCGAAAAGTTATCGAACTTCTGCGACAAAATTTCGAATATTTTTTTTTTTTTGTAAAATATGCTATATATTGTATTCTAACTTTAGCAAAAAATATATTTTGTTAGATCTGTTCCCGTAAAAAGTTATATCGATTTTCCTACGAAAGTATTTTATTTCAAAACGGAATAAAATGTTTGTTCCACAGAAGTATTAATTAAACCCTGATAATAAAAATAGTCTAGGGAAAGATCAAAAGGGATTAATTATTTGTGAAAAAACCACAGAGTGCCCTAATTATTTAAATCATATACGAATGTACGGAATGAAACGGGGAACAATTGTAATAGGAACACCTAGGACATGGAACGAAATGTGATGGAAAGGGGAACAAAATGCGAAATATTGGAGTGTCATAATTTGTGATATATAAATTGTTTTAAATTATATATAAGTCAAACTGTTGCAATTTTATAAAAAAATAATCCTTTGGCCTACCTCCCTAACATACGTCATTTGTAATATCGGAGTGTGTTATTATAAATGAGTTTTTCAAAACTGTCGTTCGTTATTTTTTTTTTTTTAATGTCATTTATTTTTCAAGATGCTATCTATTTTGTAGAATGGCATTTTTTTAAAAAATTGCCGGTATCTCCAAAACTAAACGAAATAGGGCAAAACGGACAAATTTTTTCTCCATACTAGTATTAACACATCCTGATAATACAAATAGGCTTGGTCCAGGAAGGAGCCATTTTACAAAGGAAGGAGCCATTTACATAAAACAAATTTAGATGCTCTTTCATTATCATTGATTTTCTAATGCAAAATGCTTCATTAAATGGTGATACAAATGTTTCATTTGGATTAGTATCAAGTAATTGTAATGAAATTTCAATGAAAAATTTTATGAAAAATTCCCATGTATGACTGCCATACACAAACCTAAACTTACCCAGATATGTTTCATGTTGTGGCATGAATTCTTGCATTTCCGACAGCATCATTGCTATATCCTGTGAGTCTTTTGTAATGCTACATAGTTCTTCTTGATTAAAATCTGGCGTTATTTGTTTACATAGTAAAATTTGACTTATAACATTGCCCAAATTTGAGGGACCAGCTCGATTTTCTGCAAAAATAAAAGAGATGTAAAAATAAGTACACAGAAATTGGGTGAATAAAAAATATTTTAGAAGATATTTTTGATATATATTGTTGTCCACTTGATGGAAAAAATTATTGTCAATAAAATTTCAATTAAACTTCTGTTTGCTTTTAAACTTAATTTCAATAAACAGTTTAATAAAATATATTAAATGTTTAATTGACAATGAATTTGGTTCATACAATAATTCCAGGTTTTGTAACCTATATATTTAAAAGAATACAAAATTTAAAAAATCGCTAAAAATTAAAAAAAGCCATAATTAAAAAAAAAATATTTTCTAATGAAAAATATCGCTAAAAAAAAGTCCAATATGGCTTTTTTAAACTTGTAGCATTTTTTTTTTATAATTTTACGATTTAAAAAAAAAAAAAAAAAATTTTTTAAATTTTTCTGAGGATTTTTCTCCAGTTTTAGAGTTTTCCTTAAACGTAAAAAAATTTTCGTGTTTTTAGAAGCAGGATAAAACAAAGGTGCTGATGTAAGTGCTGACTATTTCATAATATTGAGAAGCAGCAAAAGAAACGAATAATTTTCGTATAAAAATAAACAAACAAACATTTTGAGCTTACTGTTTTCTTTAACAAGGATGCAGGTTGTAATCAGCTTACCCTAATCCCCTACAAGGATGCAGGTTGTAGTGCAGAAATTTCCATATCGTGGATTATAAACGACCTGTAAAAATTTTCCCGAGTGATTTCCGATTGTGTTTGGTGTTTTTGAGTATGAAATAAAAAATAATTAGTCATTTAACTCTTTCTGAAGAGCTAGTATGTGGAGCTTTAAAAAAAATAAAATAATTATATTATATGTCAAAAATTTTAACAACAAAAAACTAATATCTGTAGAATTTTATATAGAATAAATTATGTATAATCATATTATTACTTTTAATCGAAATAATGTAGACATGAAATGTGATTTCACCGAAACCTATGATATCACTCCTTTTTATAAGCGCTGAAATCCGCGCTTATTTTGCGGAAAATTACTGCTTCCAAGTGGAGCATGTAAGCAGGTTTGTAAGGGATTATTTTTGTCTTACTCCCTTACAAACCTGCTTGCATGTAAGCAGCGTTTTTTACTGGAAAATGAAAATTATTCGTTTACTCCCCCTTCACATCTGGTTTTTAAACAAAACAAGTGTGAAATAAAAAGGAGAAAAAAACAAAAAGCGTGTATTATGTATTTACCAAAGGTAGAGGGTGCCCACAACAAACACGTTTTCAATTTGTTTTTTGATCAATGGCTCATATATTAGTTCTTATTTAGTAAGAAAACTAGTTAATATGAATGTTTGATGTTTTGCATGGGATTGTCACTTCTTTCAAAACGTGTTCTGATGATGGGAACCTAGAAAGCTACCGAAATAGATCTATCAACACATTCCTGATAGTGGTCAATTAATAAATTTGATAACAAAATCTGTATAGATTATTTGTTACGACAATATCCTAATAAAGAAATATGGAGTATGGCCTCGAACTTGAATAATTTTCATTGCACAATTAAAGGTCGAAAAAACATAATTTTTAATTGTAATATAAATTATATCAAACTTGTTTTTTTTTAAACTTTAGCGAATTTTTTGATCTTGGCGGTTTTTTTTGCTTCCAATTTTAGGGATCTTTTTGTGCACTTTTGCGATTTTTTCTTATTTGGACGACTTGTATCATTTGTTTGGAAAAAATTAACCCCATTAACCCATTTTTTTATCTTATATTACAAGATTGCATTTTAGGGTGCAATTTGCTGAAGTTCTTTAATGCACTCAGAATCTAACAATTTTTTTGAGAACCATCTACTGATAAGTATGAAAACCGAATTTACAAGGTTGCTGTAATCATTGAAAATCGGTTGAGACAACGGAATTTGTTACGAGAGTGTGTTAAAGTAAAAGTGTTATGGGTTAAAAATGGGTTGGTAGGCTTAGATAGCAAAATGATTTTTTTAACAAAACTGATTTTACTAGATTGTATTGGCTACGATTCTTTATGTTTGGATGAGTCAGACGAAGAAGAATCCACTCAAAGGGAGGATGACAATTTTGTTTGAAATGCACAAATGGCGGATAATGACACAAACCTGAAAAGAAAAAGGCCTTGCAAAGACTAGCAGCTGTTTTGGATAAATTAAAGATAAGTTCCAGAGATACAGTTCATTTACTAGTTGCTGTTCTGCATACGTTCATTGCTGACGAAATCAATTACGGTTTATAATAACCACAGGCATGCGTTACAAAAAGCAAAGAGCACAAACATTGTATCAACGTTTAAACAAAACTCCCAACCATTAACAATTCACTTGGATACAAAACTTTTGCCTAGCGTAACAGGAAAATCCGAAGACCGTCTCTCAATAATAACAACTGCTCCAAAGACAGAACAAATACTAAATATTCCAGATATGCCATCTGGTTTGGAAATTGCATCTGCAGTCTATGATATTCTTGAAGACCACAATATTTTAAACAAAACCGAGGCCTTTGTATTTGATTCAACAGCGTCAAACAAATTCAAATTTTGAGGAGCCTGCAATATTTTAGAAAAGCGAGGATTTACATATCCACGATTGAAAACTATTTAAGGTGATGAAAGTGATGAGATTTTAAGCTTCGCAATGCAAAAAATTAGGGAGGACTTTCCACGGAGTGATTACCAAGAGTTTCTTGAGTTAATTATAATTTTCTTGGGTGGAATTCCTTCCTGCGAACTGAAATTTTCAAAGCCAGGAGCTATGCACCATGCTAGGTGGATGGCCAAAGCCATTTATTCCTTAAAAATTTTAATCTTTCGGGACCAATTCCCAGAAATAACCGAATCTGAAATAAATGGTTATTTTGAAATTGCTGGCTTTATTATTAAGTGTTACTCAAGATTCTGGTTCAATGCAGACAAAGCAGAACAAGCGCCTGTAAATGATTTAGAATTTTTCAGAAAATTGTAAAGCTAAAAAACAATTAATATAACTATAGCAGAAAAAGCTATATCTAAATTTATCCATCACTTATATTTTTTAAATGAAGAATTTGTGGGATTCGCTTTATTCGCTTTATTCGATGATAGAGTTGACGGCGAAACGAAAGACAAGTTACCTTTAAAGATGTGCTTGAGTTATGTTGAAGAAGAAAATAATGAAGAAAGTGAGGAAATTTAAAAAAAGCTACTTATCAAGCAGGAAAATCTAAAAAATTCATTGACAGATACAATTCATCAATTTTAAATGACTTTTTTTTCCGAAAATACTAAAAGGCTTTCGAACAGGTTCGAGATTTCAGCAGATTTTTTAGAAAGAGACCCAAGTACTTGGAATCATTTAAAAGAGTATAGAAAAGGAAAGGAAATTATTCAAAACTTAAAAATTGTAAATGACTGCGCCGAAAGGGGAATTAAACTAGTTCAAGATTACCACGAAAAAATTACAAAATATGAAGATCAGAGGCAATACTTATTTAAAGTAATACAAAATGTTATTAATATTTCATTCGAAATTATTAACTTGGTTTTATGTTTTACTTTTTCAGGTTGTACACAATTATAGACAACAATATTCAAAAGAAGGAAATTTAAAAGACTTAAGAAATGATTATAATTAAATAATGAGTAATTTGAAATTTACATTTGATTAAAAAAAAAAAAAAAATGCTATTTCAAATTTGCGAATCAAATTCAAAAGTATCAATTAAAATTAAAAAAATATTATTTGTTTTTCAAAAAATCACATTTCTTTTTTAAAATAACACTCTTGTTTTTCAA
The DNA here is from genome assembly GCA_021234595.1 of Delia radicum. Taxonomy (NCBI): domain Eukaryota; kingdom Metazoa; phylum Arthropoda; class Insecta; order Diptera; family Anthomyiidae; genus Delia; species Delia radicum. The sequence continues at coordinate 145,469,796 of CM037854.1, forward strand.
AAAATAGCAAATGTAATTAAAAAAGCCCCATTTGAAATTCAAAAAACAGCATTTGTAATTCAAAAGAATTCCAATTGTTATTGAAAAAAGTGAAATATTGTAAAAATTATAATAATTTGTATTGTCTTTAAGTGTATTTGAAAAAAATTTGATTTAAAAACTCAATAATTTATTTAAAATAATTATTAAAATAATTTTTAAAATGCAAATCTATGTTTTTTTTTTTTGTAATTTCTGATTTTTGGAACAGAAGAATTAGTATGTGAACTCAAAACTACTTTTTACGTGATTTAGGATATATCACAGTATTTTTGTTGTTTTTTTAAGGGGTCATTTTGGCCCCCATGACACAGAAGGGTTATTTTTTTTTTTACATATTTAAGATTGTTATTTAGTACATTAACTACAACAATTTTATGAGCTTTAGACCAAGTGTCACAATAATCCGAACAGCGCTTAGCGATACTCGATCCTTTTTGTGTTTTACAATGCCACCATATTATATATATTTGAATCAGTTTAGACATAAAATGACATAATTATATACAAAACTGATACAATTCTATCGGGGCATAATTCGGAAAAAAATTTGACTGGATATTTATCTAATTGCATCAGATTATATTTAAACTTATACAAATAGATACAATTATATGAACCTATATTTCTGATGAAATTTAATAAGATTACATGTAGCATCATATAGAAATTGATATCACTACATAAAGCCCCATATTCATTTTTTTAAATCGTGTTAAACCAATTTCTAATATTAATTTCTCACTATAGGCATCATTACTCGAGCAGACACGTTTCGTAAACGGACTGTAATTCCATACAATAGGTAAAAATAGTACCAACATACAATATGTTGTCTCTGTTTTACATACAAAACAAATGGTAACAGAAAGTAAGTTTTATATTCAACAGAATTTACTATCCGTAAAAGCGTAACCATTTGTTGTGTATGTAAAACAGAGACAACACATTGTACGTTGATACCATTTTCATTACTTTATTGTACAAACTACTTTTTTCAAGGTAAAAAGTTCTACATTGAAACAATTTTACAAATTTTTAATATTTCTCGATAATTCAGCTACATATTATATAAAACATTGATGATCTTTGTCCCAAAAAATAATCTTTTTTTGATTTTAAGAAATCACTTTTTTGCATTTACCCAAAAAGATGCAGATGCTTTAATTTTAATCGTTTGAAGTTACAACACATTCCGCTAATTAAGATAAAAATAAGAAAAATAAATCTACAAAAACTAAGTTCTATTTTAGTTATTAAACTGCTAAAATTACCAAAAACTTACTCGAGCAGACACGATTGCTAATTAGTAATAGAAAAAAAAAATCACAAAATTATTTCTTAAGGTTTCACTACTTGGTATTACATATATGCAACGAATTATTCGACTGAATGTAGCGCCTGATATAAGTAACGCAGACACATTTTCTTATTAAATACGATAAAGCCACATCTCTATTCCAATACTCAACAGCTAATATCGTACACTCAGGGAACTTCTGCTTTAAAAATATGTAGTTGTTTGGGTTGTAATACAGTTTCTTTATTTTAAATGTAAATGTCAGTCATTTTTAGAACAAATTAAAATATTTACTAACCTTGTAGTTCATTTACAAAAACGACCCACATCAAATAACTGTTTTATGATTTTACATTCATTTTTTACAGATGTTTTTTGTTATTAAAAAAAAGAAAAAAAAATAATGTTTGTTTATTTTTTACAACCGTATGGTTCATTTTTACTACAATTGTTAGTCATTTTTTGAACATTAAAAAACGAATGACAATGTTAGTGGATTTTAATGAAATGTAAGTCGTCCTTTCTTTAAGTGAAATTTCATTTGTTTTCAATTACAATTGCAGTGGTCTTTACCTACATAGTATTCTAAGTGTATGTCCAAAATAATAGTAAATTTTGGGATGCACACTCACAAGAACTTTTCCATAAAAGTTCAACAGTTAATTAAAAATTTTATCTGTAAAGTTGTTTCAATGGAATAAACAGTTAAATTACCAAAAATATATATTTTTTAACTTTCTGTCTATTATTCAATAAACAATATAAATAAAAAAAAGAAACGGACTTTCGGTAATAGTTAAAATATTGAGTTAAAATTTTCTATTTAAAACAAAAAGTTGTTATATTATATTGAGTATTGAAATAAACAATATATTGTTTTTATCGATTTTGTCAGTTAATTATTTAACAGTTGAAATAAACTAAAAAATGCAAATTGTTTTAAACCAAAAGTAATCAGTATTTTTTTAACTGATTTTCAATTAGTTTAATGTGTATATTCAGTAGTCTTTCCTTAAAAAATATTGTGAGTGTACCCTTTTTTGTGGCGAGAAAATTTAAAAAATTTAAAAAAACAATGATTTAAAAAGCAATCTATTTTTGTAATTTTTAAATACCCTGTTTAAAAAGTTCATATATGTTCAAATATGTACATATATGTACATTAGGGTGATAACTTTTTTTGGACAACATTCTCCCCAGGGGTTTTCTAACGGCAAATATTGTATTAATGATAAAAAAAAACTATTTCAGTTCAATTTGGTAAAAAAACCTTGCGCACCGACAGCGATTTCTAAAATGCCTTTAATATATATTTTTTTTAAATTTTTTTAATAACATTTTTTTTAAAATATGGTTTATACATATGTAAGTAAGCAAATTTGAAAGAAAACTATTCCATTGAATCGAAAACGGACTTTACTATTGATATCAGCATGCCTTAATTATATAGATGTGATGGTCAGACGTTGAGGCATCAAAAAAAGTTTTTTTTTTTAACTTTGTTTGATTCAAAACTTTAACGCGTTTGGTGCGGAACCTTTTTTAACGATAGCGAAAAACTAAAAATGCAGTTCTTAATATTTGTCCATGCCCTACACGATTTTGTCTGGGGAGATTTGATATTTGCAAAAAATGCAAAAAGTTATCACCCTAATGTACATATATGTTCATAAATGGTTGCATATATGGGAAAATATATGAATATATATGTATTGGCTTATATGGAAGTGTGAATCCATTTATTCTTTTGTATATGCTTTGCCAAAGTTTACAGAAAGAGACGGCCAAGTCCAGCCTGACGATATCATTTTTTTTTTTTTTTATTAATAATCATATAATTACAAATTATATACTATTACCATAACCGAGCACTAGCTACTATGGCCTTCGGCGCGTTGTAGCGAAAACAGACCAATGCCTCTGGTGGGAATCGAACCCACGACCCCCTCACTGATAAGCCAGCACGCTACCAACTAGCCTACCGGGGCGCACAATATCATTTGGTGTCAAGCTCTATACCTTAAAAAAAACTTTTATTTTGCTGGCACCACTGCTAAGAGTACTTCCCCAACGCATTGCTATTCTTACACTCAGGGAACTTCTGCTTTAAAAACATGTAGTTGTTTGGGTTGTAATACAGTTTCTTTATTTTTAATCTAAATGTTAGTCATTTGTAGAACAAATTAAATTTTTTAATAACTTAACAGTTCATTTAAAAAAACAAACCATATCAAATGAATATTTTATGAATTTACATTCATTATTTTATTTAAAAATAATTAAAAAAAATATATGTTTGTTTATTGTGAAAGGCGTGGTAGAGAAGAATGTAAATTACATTGTAAATTTTCAATTTTCTGAATCAGACTGCGCAGTTTCTGGTATTGAACCTTCGTCAGTGATCCTGTTTTTTTTTTAATAATGTAATATTTGTTATGTTTTTAGTTGTTCGATTGCGTCTATATGAAATTTTCTGTGCAATCACTGACCGTGGTATAGATAAACTGATTTCTTATGCCACATGTTTATTTTTACTAACAAATGTAGTTAATTTTTTCTACAATTGTGGTTAATTTTTTTAACATTCAAAAACAAATGACAATTTTAGTTGAATTTACTGAAATGTAAGTCATCCTTTATTCAAGTGAAATTTTATTTGTGTCTAACTACATTTGCAGTGGGTTTTAAGTGTATTTTTCTGGATAGATAGTCTATTATTTAATTAAGCTGTCAGCTTTTTCAAATTAACAATTTTTGTATAAAACAATTTTACTTTAAATGTTTTTTTTATGCCGTTGAAACCATCGCGAATATGATGGATTTTTTTTGGAATATATTTATGCTGGTTGCTTTTAATTTCTTGTACATACATAACAAATCATCTATCAAATAGTCCAGCTTGTTAAATATGTTGCTCAACAGCCTATTTTGTAACAATTTTTAAATGGGAGTCTTTCAAAACAGTTTTCCTTAATTTACATATTCATGGTGTGTACCGACCCCCTTAAATTATTTTCACTAACTGACAGGTTTTACCTGTAAATTTAATTTTTTTTAACAAAACATAAAATATAATATAAAATATAAAATATATATAAAATATAGTATACAGAAAAGAAGAAATCAATAAAATTAATAAACGATTACTGTTATTTAAAGTTACATTAAAACAATTATAAATTTACATGGAAAAAATAATTTAAACAAATTTGACATGTAATTTAGGACCTGCCCATTTAAAAATTACTTCAAATTCATAATGAATATATGAAGTAAATTATGTACTTATATATCCGAAAAGTTTTATGTTTCCAAAGAAAATCTATAAAAATATCTAATTTTGTTCACTGTTTGTCCATAAAAACGATATGCCACAAGAAAAATGTCATATTAAAATAAATAAATTTTATAATGAATAATAAAATATTATTCTAACGAAGGTCATAAAAATAATGTGAATATTTGTTTTTTTGTTAAAATGCAATATGTTAACTTAAGTCTTATTACCCGAGTAAAAAAATATATAGGGTGGCATATCTAATAAGATAGGGTCCAATAAATTATCAAATACAATTTAATACGAAAAATGGTGAATACAATTGTATATAATTGATCAAATTTGATTTAATTTATTGAATTTATAAACAGTTGAATCCGATTTTTGACCATATATTACTTTACTAAATAACCGCAGCAAAAAATAATGCTTAGCCAAAATAATTCTAGAAGGCATTATTTAATTACCGAGCCCTTCCGATGCAATTCCAGATGGCATGCTTTCAAGATGTCGCACCTGGTATATCTCTTTTCAGCAAATGAAAAGCGCTTCTTTCATGTACTCTAAAAAGAATGCATGCCTTTGTAGGAAATGAAAATAGCTTTTTTTGTGTATTGACAACATTAATGCTCCATTGTATGCATTCTTTATTGCTTCATTGTATGCATTATTTACTGCTTAAAAAGAATGCACTCAGGGACGCACAGCAAAATGCCTTCCCAATTGCTTTATTGTATGCAAGTCGGTTAAGCGCTTACTTGGAAGCATACATATGTAGTTACTGCTTACCAAATCGAAGTAATATCTTAATAATATTCTATCACCAATTCTGTGATCGTCCAAGGAGGATTCGAACGCGTCCGCTATGTAGATGATGTGGTGATACTACTGAGGGAAAGAAAACAAATTATTTGTATTGGTGCGCCTCTAGGGCACTCAGTATATCTTGTGAATGGGCAAGATCTATGGGGCCAAATGTAAACAAGCTAATGATCTAAAAATGTTTTCATAATCTATTTTTTCACTTCCAGTAAGACATATATTTTCCAATAGGTACTTGGCAGCTTTGAATTTCATTTGTGAACGCACTATTTCACTGATCATCTAACTGTTACTTTCCTTTTTTTAAGTAAACTTAACATTTTTGTCATGCACACAGAGAAAAATTTAGCTATTTGCCAACTGAAATTCGGTTACTACGACTCAAATTCAGTTATTACGAATTTCATGCGCTTGGTACATCTTAACATTAGTTTTAACAACAAAGTTCAGTTAATTCAACTGAATTCTAGTTGCACCGCCCAAAATATTCAGGAATCTAATGTAAACATCGTTGTACTAACTGAATTTATAAGTTGTTACCATTAATATACACTTTTCAATTCGGTTGGCACTTTTTTTCTCTGTGTGTGGTAAAGTACACGAACGAACAACGTATGCAAATTATAAAAATGTACTACCGAAATTTGGAGTTGGTGACCACAACTTTAAGAGCGTTAACTTCAATTTTCGGTCATTATTCCTGCCCTAGTAGACAAGCCATAACAAGTTTAGTGCAAAAATTTGAGTCTACATATTCATTGTGTGATGCTGTCGTGCCAGTGAGACAACGGGTTGGTCAAAGTGCCGAAAATATCGCTGCCGTTCAAGCGTCTGTAGCAAACGATCCAAATCTGTCGATTCCGAACTGGGCATCGCCAAAACCACTTTATGGCGAATTTTGCGTAAGGATCTTGGTTTACACTCAAACAAGATTAAGCTGACTCAAGAATTGAAGCCGATGGACAATTTGAGAAGATGCGCCAAGATGATGAATTTCATCGCAAAATTATCTTCAGTGACGAAGCTAATTTTTGGCTCAATGGGTTCGTCAATAAGCAAAATATGCGTTATTGGTTTGGTGAAAATCCACATGTGCTTCATAAATTACCACTTCATTCACAAAAAATAACTGGTTGGTGCGATTTGCACGCCGGCGGCGTCATTGGGTCAGATTTTTTCGTCGACAATAACGATCGTTACGTTACTGTGAATGGCGATCGTTATCGCGCCATGATTACCTATTATTTTTGGCCCGAATTGGAAAATATGGACTGGAACGACATGTGGTTTTAACAGGACGGTGCCACAAGCCACACAGCACACGTTACAATCGATTTATTGAAGAGAAAGTATGGTGAGCGTGTTATCTTAAGAAATGGACCAGTCAATTGGCCGCCTCGTTAGTGCTACTTAACGCCTCTAGACTTATTTCTTTGGGTCTACGTCAAACCATTGGTCTATGCCAACAAGCCGAAGACGTTGGGAGAACTAAGAGCCAACATTGAACGCGAAATAGCGGCCGTTAATGCCGAAATGTGTGATCGAGTTATCGAAAATTGGGTCCAACGAATCGACCGCTGCCAACATACCCGCGGTGGTCATATGAACGAAGTCGAGTTCCACTCATAAATGTTTTGTTGATAATAAAGTTTCTGAAATATCTCTAATGGTTTGCGTTTTATTTAAAAAAAATTCCTTATTGAAAAACCATTTATAACTACTTAGTTTTGATTTTTTGTAAGCTTTGAAAGTAAAAATATTTTGTGCAAGCAAGTCATTTATGTTTTTATCTATGTCGAGAAAATTTATATGGTAGAGCGCTTGACTAGCAACCTGGATTCAAAGGTGCGAATCCCGTGTGGGTAATTTTACTAAAAAATAAATTTCAATAAAATAAATATTGTTTTTATTAAATTTAGTTTATTTTAAATTTATTTTTATACTCATTAATTTTGTTCATACTGGTAAGCACATATGTAACCACATATATTTCTATTTCTTATTAGGTGTTTAGTATTCAGTATTCAGTATATTTAGTTTCATAATTTTGAGCGACATCTCCATATAAAAGAAATTAGATTTGTAATGACAATTGTAAGTAATTGCCATACGAAATATGTTTATATATAACCACTTTTATGGTTATGCTTTTATACCACAGAAGTTTTTTTATTAAATAATTTGTTATAAGAAATTTACTAAAAACATTTTCCAATTTAATTTAAGTGATTTCGAATAAAAATATAGTTTAAAGTTGTATATGGAACTGGATCAAATTTGATCTTACAATTTAAATACATTGATGTAGATCGGATTACATCCCAGAAAAAAATAGTGCTTACGCAGAAGCTCTTCCGGAAGGCATTATTTAATTACGAAGCGCTTCCAAAGCAAATCCAGAAGGCACGCTTTTCGCGATGTCCCACTTGACATGTCTCTTTTAAGCAGGTGAAAAGCGCTTCTTTCATGTGCTCTTAGAAGCAATAAATTCATGCCTTCTTAGTGCTTCATGGTACGCATTCTCTATTGCTTCATTGTAAGCATTATTCACTGCTGGCATTTTGGGAAGCACAACAGAATGCCTTCCATAATTGCTTTGTTGTACGGAAGGCGGTGAAGCGCTATTTTGGAAGCATACAAATATACCCATCAAAAAATTTCCAAAAAGGTAAACGGGTTTGTAATTAAGCATTTTGGGCAGAACGCATTCCTTACTAGATTACCTACTCGATTCTTTTAACAGGGCGTGAGACTAAAATAATTGATTCTTTAGAACTGATTATTTTTTTTACCGAAGAACCATTTACTTTATATTTTTAAAAACTACATACATTTTTTAATAAAGAAATAGTTCCATTGTAAAACTACGAAGTACTTACACAGAAAAAAAAAAAAAAAATAAATAGTTCCCTAGAAAAAATAAGAAGTACTTAATTTAAAAAAAAAGAAGTAGTTCCATAAGTAAATTCAACTTTTACTCACACGTGATTCTCCTAGTTCACTCAAATATAACGATCAAAACTCATACGGAAATAAAATCCTAAAAAGTGAAACATCGAATTGTTATGATAACATGGGTTTGTCATAATTTTGGAGCTATAAACCACGAAAATATAAATTTTTCAAAAAAAAAAGAACAATTCAAAATTGAAAAACAAAAATATGACTCACGCACAATCACCCTCGAAAATTTTTTTTACACTCACTCACGATAACGTCAGTAATTCCAACTTCCACTCACAATTTTCCGATCACGTGCGCTTCCCTAATTTATACCTAACCACAGTTAAACAAAATTTAGGCAACATGCAATTTCTGTTTTTAGTATTATTTTCCTGCAAGTAAAAATTTGTTTGAAAAAATATATGAGATAAATTCTTTGAAATTGTATAACTTCTTTTTTTCAAAATTAGGAACTACTTCCAATAACGCCCTTTTATTAAGAAAAAGTATATGATTACTTCTTGAGTACAAAAAGTTATACATATGTATAAGTTAATAACATCGTTATTTTCTTTTAAGTAAATAATTATTTTGTTATTGAGTTCATGCTTTCTGGTTTAAATTTAAAGAATTGATTACAATACTACTTGCTTTTTTGACTCTATCGTTGGAATGAGTTTGGTATTGCAGTTACTAAATTTGGCAATGAGATATGTAAGCAATTGTGGGCATCACCTTCTTTTTGGAATGTGTAATTTTTTCCTGGGTAGTTACTGCTTACCAAATCCAGGTTATTTTTTGCTGGGATATGGCAACATAAGTAAAAAGATACATTTAGATATGGGGCAATATAAAGTTATATCTTTTTGTATATTGTGATATTTAAAGCAATATATAACGAGATATGCTAGTATTAAATAATTTCAAATAATATGAAAACAATTTTTACTCCGGTATTCAAAAATTTAAATGTTCTTTTAATTTATTTTTAAAAATATATATATTTCTTAGTTTATATTTGCAAAAAATTGTTGTTACACAAAATAAACATAACATTTTAATACCCCATTTATACACACAACAACCAAAACTTGAAAACTTCTGGTTTTTGTTTAAAACTTTAAGTGGAATTTTACAAGTAACTACTACTTGTTTTCAAAACTGGAAGAGTTTGGCTGCAGTATAAATGTATAATAAGATTATTTCTCTAAAATAATAACAAAAATCGTTTTATAAAACTTTCATAATTTCCTGAAACAAATTTATAAATGTCATCCATGGTACTTGTGGCTGGAGGGAGAAAATGAAAAGAATATGATGATGACACAAAAATAGCAAGTAAAATACTACCACAATAATTCGTACCCATACAAAACTAAATTTATCAAGTCTTTTAATACAATCACAAGTATTTTTCATTGTTGAAACAATACTTTTAAAATTTGTTGTTTTTCTTTTTAATGTTTGCAATATAGAAGTTGATGATGATTGTGAGTTATAAATTGTTGCCACAAGCAATAATTGTTTCATCTTACACAAACACATGAGGGTTTCTCAAATTATACTTGCACTTATACACTCACACAATTACAAGTGTGGTCTTTTTATTGCAAATTTTTCTCATAACCAAATAAATGAGAAAATATTAAGGGAATGTTCGCTAAAATGGAACAACAACTGGTAAAAGCTTTTAGGCAAACTCATTGGTCATTTTACGCCTATATATCATATTCTTCTGGCGCACATGTACCATATTTAGGAAGATTTACCCTAAAGTGGTAAATCTTCCTAAAAAGCACATACAAATGTTGGAAAATGAAGTAAGATCGCCAAAAATTTGCATTTAAATTAATATTTATTTTAATTATGTATATTTTATGTTTTATATATTGTTTGAAACTACTTAAGGGGTTGTCACGCTCAGAGCACTGACAAATTACACGGTGCGTTCGCGCCAGGTCGCACGATGTAGGTGTGCTCTGAGGGAGCTAATGGAGGCTTTCACTGTGAGGCTATGTTGGACACTGCAAGGTGGATGGCAATGAGATGGCGGACGAACTTGCTAGGGAGGGTTCGAATCTGGACTTGGTGGTAAGGGAGGGGGGGGGGGTAAAGCCCAACTATGTTAAAATATATATTAAGTAATATCTAAGTATACAATGAAGCGCGGTTTTAACGAACATCTGATACAACCAACATTTTTTTATAACGAATGATTTTGCTGGCCCCAAAGCATTTACTTAGATAGCTTATACAAAATAATACGGTTATAACGAACATCATTTATAGTAAACTTTTTATATAACGAATTAATTTTTTGAACACTTTTGCTAATTCACATTTAAAATGTTATGCCTATAACGAACACATTACAAAAATCGAGATTTTTAAATCAAAGATGCGCTGAAAATTTTAAAAACTTTAGATTTTCACTTGAAACTTCACGGAAAAGAATTAAAATTAGCAGGAAATTTTAATTATTTTCTTAATGAAGGAAATGATTCAAAATTGCAAAGAAATATTTAAAAACTAGGGGAATTAAAATAAAAACCTTTAATTTTATTAAATTCTGGACAATGTTTACCACGCTTATAGCTAACTTCGCTTATAACGAACTAAATTGTTAAGTCTCTACGAGTTCGTATAACCGTGCTCCACGGTATATTAATTTATATTACCATATATTACTGCATATTGTAGTGTGGTTGATAAGCGTACGTTGCCGTATACAAATACGCAAGCAATACGACACTCATTGTGTGAATTGTTTTACTTGATTCACACAGTTTGGTTCTCACGCTGTCTGCTTCACAGACAGTTGTGTAACGCAACACCCATAAGTTGGTGTAAATACCCACACTGCAACTACCTGCGTGAACTTGCTTTGTGAGCAAGTTCACACGTTATTTTTAGTAGTTTTAAGCTTAGCATAAGATTGAAGAAAATAATAAAGTTAGTTGTATTCGAGCAATCAACCTGTGTGTTTTTACTTATTTCAATATGTTAGTTAACATGATTTCATATATAATTTTATATGGTTTATTGCAATATTAATAAATAGTATCATATACAAATCTAACTTTACATCTATTCTAAAACTTTTAATGCAAATTTTAAATTGAAACTTAAATTTCTCTTTGTACATGCTAAATAATAGAAACAAAATTGTGTTTTTTTTACAGTTATATTAGTTTTTTGTTTTTATATACATCGAGATTACTTTTATGTTATTTTCAATTTATAACGAGCTTTCAACCTCTTTATATTTACAAAAATAAAGCAAATCAAACATATTAGCTAGGTTGATACTAGTATAGTCGATCTGGCTAAAGATCTCATCTGAAATCGAAGTTTTAGAAAAGCTAGAAATGTATCAAATAACAGACTTTATTGGAATATATAAATTAAATTGTGCCTTATTATTTGAAATAGAGAAAATGTTAGTAAAATGTTTAATAACGAAAAAAACTTAATTTCAATTTGAATATTTGCGCTATCATTGAAAAATGCAAAAAAATCATTAGTTAATTTGTAACTTCTTTAATTACAAATGAAAATCAATTCGAAATTTTTGGCTTTTCAACTAGAACACTGTATAGTTTATAGTTTAAAATTTTCTTAATTTCTGCTGAAATTTTAAAAACCAACAAACTCGTTTGTGTCTTGAAAAATATAATGCATTTTATGTTTAACAGATTTATGCACACAGAGAATAAATTGGTTGGAGTTCCATTGTAACAAATAGGTCTAATCATTATTCAATAATTTTAATTCTAAGTGTTTAAAATGCGTCATCAAAATAATTTAACTATAGAGCAATTCCATATGAAAACGATCAAAATTGGCAAATTTTTGGACGACCCCTCTCCGATTTTAAAATAAATAGTCTCAATCGATTGCCCAGCAAAAAATAATGTACCTACATATTTTTTTTTTTTTTTATAGTGACTGGTTTAATGGCGGTGTGCACCACTGTCATGTGACAAAATTGAAGAATTCTTCATAAGGGACCTCATTGAAAGTTGTTTTAAAAAAAACCTACTAAAGCGATCGCAACGAGTGATAGCTCGTTGGAAATGTATTAAATCAGGCTTTAATTGAAAAATAAAATTTTTGCTAATTTTTCTCAGAAATTTACCTTTTTTCCCATGAAAATTAAATTTTCCGATTTTCCACAGAAGCTCCTAAATTTTCCGGCTAATTTTATTTTTTTTGGATTCCTCATAATTTTTGCTTTAAGAATCAGCAATAAAAAAATGGGCCCCGACTCCTTGTTTGGACAGGAGAAGAGAATTTAAGAGACCACCTTGTTCTCATTGTTTTTATATTTTTTATAATTGAATTATTTTTAATTATTTAACAAGAAAAATTTTATTTTTCAATTAAAGCCTGATTCAATACCTTTCCAACGAGCTATCACTCGTTGCGATCGCTTTAGTAGGTTTTTTTTAAAACAACTTTCAATGAGGTCCCTTATGAAGAATTTTTCAATTTTGTCACATGTCATATGGAATTGCTCTATAGTGACTGGTTTAGTGGTGGTGTGCACCACTGTTTATTTATTTATTTTAAAATCGGAGAGGGGTCGTCCAAAAGGTGATCGCTTTCATAAGGAATTGCTCTATATTGTGAAGAGAAAATATATAAAATTGATCAAAACACAGTCATATCAGTCAAAATATTGGTTTTCCTTATTAATATTAAAAAAATGGTATCTCCTCCAATAGCTTTAATGCCAACAACCAACCACTTTTCGGAGATTTGATCCCATGAATAAAATATTTGCAGTTAAAATCGAATATTAGTTTCGCCTGCAAAAAAACAATCACACCATCTAAAATATAAGTTTTTGTTACCAATTTTAAAATAATATAAAGTTTTTTTTATAGTTTTGGTAACTCTAATAAAATTTTAAGATTAGCAACCCGATTTCTGTTGTACATACAAATCTATTTTTAGACATTTATACTTAAACTTAAAAGAAAAAAAACATTCTAGGTAGATATTTGAAAATAGAAATTCAAATTGAGTTTAGGCTAGAGGTAAAGTAATTGCCTGACAAACAGAAGGTCGCCGGTTTGAGCCCAGTTCGCGGAGAAAAATTTGTCATATATGAAATAACAAAACTATTTTTTTTATAGTCTTGGTAACTCTAATAAAACATTGAGAAAATAAAAAATAAATAAAAAAAAAAATTCAAGGTTGAAATTTAAAAAAATTTATATAAATTGGGTTTAGTCTGGACAAACGCAAGATTGCCTGACAAACGCAAGATCGCCGGTTCGATCCCAGTTCGAGGCTTTTATTTTTTTTTATTAATAAAATAAATTTTGTTGAACGCATGTAAATCTATTTATAGAATAATATAGTCCATATACATGAAATATTCAATTGTTACAATAACAATTCGAAATTTTGTAAATAAATGTCTTTTGTTGCAATAGTATTAAAATTTAATAATAGTAATAGTACGTGGAACTGCAAAAATTCGGTTGGCAAAAAATTCGTTTGTAACTACAAAACTGTTTTCTGTGTGTGCGTGTTTATATGAAAGACTTAATATTGTTACTTTGAAAAGTGGAAGGAATCAAACGATATTTATATTAAAAATTATATATAGACCATTTCGTATCCTTTTATATTAAATAAGATATAATCATATCGTACAACGTACAATTTGATAATATTGGATGAGGACAAACTTCGGACAAAACTGTATCAAATCACTTATAATTGTAGCTAAATGAATCTGATGTGAAACAATTTCCCAGTCGGAAAAATACAAACGGACCACAGCTGGAACGGCACTATAGCAAGTGGTACAAATACTGGCAACAAGTGCTATCCCAATCCCAAAATTATAGCATCATTAGACACAAGGTTCGCCTGTTCAAAAAGTGTAGGGCAAGCTCTGGGTATTCAAAATTTTCAACGTTGAAAAAATGTTGGTAAAACCATAAAATAGGTGGTCTAAAAATAAATTTTCTAAAGTAAAATTAATAAAAAGTTCATTCATAATTTTTTTCGCGCCGTTACTCGATCCCTGGCCGCCAGATTAGCAACCGACAGCTCTAACCACTGAGGTTACGAGATATATAATACTTGATAGCTTAAAACTTTAGTGAATGAGAGCTGCTGGGTAACAGGTGGCTTCACATATATCTCAGCACTGGCATATGGTTTTCTAGAAACAACTTACCAACGTTGGGAAAACAAATAAAAAGTTGGTCTTAGCAAAGCTTTTCCAAAACCAAAAGAATTCTTTTTATATAAAAAAATATTAAAAATGATAAAAAAAATAAAAAAAAATGTATGCCTGAAACTGGGATCGACCTCGGAACCTTCCGAGGTCGATCCCATTGCTGTACCAGTGGTTGGACTTTTGAGCAGTTGGCAATTTCTGTTTGGTCTCAGCCACTTGTCTGCCAATGTTTTGTTTTGTAGACCACATAAAATATTGTATATTCCGCTTTTCGGAAATGCTGGTAAAGCGCATTAAACAAGCGATATGCCAGTAATGTATACACAATTCCTCGGTTAACCATTGGTATGCCAGTACTTGATTGTTTGTACGACTGGCAGTTATTCGGGCCATTTTTCGGATGAAATTTTATGTAATAAATTATGGGGTCATATTAAATTAGATAAATTATATAAAGATCCATATCAGTTATTTTTTTTAATCTGGCTATTTCAGAAATGTGATATAGTCGATTTTAAAGTATGGCTATAAAATTTGCTAAAAAAAATCTACACAAAAGAAATTCAAAAACTGACTCGCTATTTAGAGTATTTCAGAAATTACGAATTCTAATTAAAAAAATCACCGAAATCATAAAAACTGTTTGGCTGTATATATCTATCCCCGTATTCATAAAAATATTAAACAGAATTTCAAATACATTTTAGTTAAACAGAAATTTTAGCCCTAAAGTTTCAAATAGGCATTTTAAGCTAATATTAGTTTTCAAATACAGTTTTAAGGTTTAAAATGTGTTTTAACTAAAATATAATATTTAACAAACTTTTTTTTTGGCGAAAATTACCCAAAATATGACAAGTTTTAGAAAATATTAGAAATCTGTAAATAAAATTAAATATTAACATATCGTCGCGACCTGTTGCAATTATTGTAGCGATGTGGAGAATTTTAATGAGAGTCATTTTAGTTATTCAAACATCACATATACCAAAATGCTGTTTCGAAATCAAATACTTTAAATAAAACTACGGGTTAATAATAGATTTAAAATAAGTATGTAACTTATTTGATGCAACTCCTTTAGAATGCTGTTGAGTTCACATCTACCATACATAACAAAGTAGTAGTTCAAGAAATAGTTGAAAAAATAGCTCTGTTCGACGTGCGTTACCGCGGGTACCCAATTCTAGCATAAAGCGTTTCTACTGTGAAATCTGTGTGTAAATTGTTGTTGTTTCGGGAGAACTGGTTTCCCGCGAGAACCTGCAGTAACGACATCGAACTAACCTAATATTGGATGAAACTTACCATAATATCCTGACATGTCCATTGGCACCACTTGTATAAGACGATAGCTTTTCACTAATTCGCGTAAAAACAATTGTGCCATATAAAACAACAACACAAGATGGGGATTGTCAGTAAGAACGCCATCGGCAGTGGCACTATACACCAGCAGGAGCAGAAACAGCAGCAGAACACAGTATCCAACAGTAATGATAATAAAAAAGATGAAAAGAAAAAGCAAGTAAAGTAAAAAAAAACACATAGAAGTGGTTAGTTTGGTTGTTAGTTTTTTTTTTTGTGAATAAAAAAAATATACTAGAAAAGAGTAATAAAATTTAATAATAGTTACGTTGAAAGATATAACAAGCTCTTGTTATTGTTTTTTTATATCTTTTATTCTTAAGATTAAAGGGTGGTAATAAAAACAATCTTTCTAATACCCTACATCAGGTAATGGTCATGATTAAAAACATGAAAAGCTAAGATTTATTTCCTCACTAAAAACAGTCCGGAGGTATTCCCGGTTAAGTTTTTTTAATTGTAAGAGAAAAAATTAAAATTTTTGAGTAATTCGTATTTTTATCTGTAAGGTTCTGCTTAAAAAACTCATTACAGTAAAATATAAAATTATAATTACAAAAAATAATATAAAAAATATGAATTACCATATAAAATAATATATGAAAATATATGACTATATTTGTCTATATATTGAAATGAGGTTCATTTGCCTAGTATGTACACACAGAGAAAAATTTAGCTATTTGCGAACTGAAGCTCGGTTACTACAACTCAAATTCGGTTATTATGAATTTCAGTCGGTTTGTACAACTGAACATTAGTTTTCACACAAAATTTCGGTTAATTGAACTCAATTTTAGTTGATACACCCAACATTGTGAAAAATCTAATGTTAATATCGTTGTACTAACTGAATTTATAAGTTGTTACAATTAAAATACACTTTTCAATTCGTATGACCATATTTTGTAAAAAATTAAATTAAGTTTTACTTATAAATAAACAAAGTAAAACATTTGTAACCCTGACGTTTTCATTTGTTAGAAAATGCTTATTGTCTGTATTCGATATTTTAAAGTATTATGGCCCCGGGCCGGTATATCTTAATGAGCTTCGAATATGTTGGGATATGAGGGGTTTCAGAAAATCGTTTGATTTTATTGCGACTTTTTCCGAATAGCCTTTTTATATTTCAAACTGGGTCCACCATATAGGTAATATGGGTATAAAATTTGTTTGTTATCTTGAGCACTTTAGTCATGTGTAAAAAAAACATAGTCTTCCTAAATTAAAGAGATGTTTTCATAAAAAAACAAATGAATTTTACATGCCACTTTTGAAGTGCCCTTAAACATGAGGTTGGGCAGTAAAAAAAAATAGGTGTCTCTTTTCTTGCTCCTTTATGACATATCCTAGGTTCATTAAAATCTGCGAGTTCGGATCGGGAGTTCAAATATAAGTTATGTTATAAATTTAAAAAGTGTATTATAAAGGGAAAACCTACGAAATTTACGATTGAGCAGAATAAGCATTTGATTACAAAAAAAGTGCAGTGTAAATTGCTTTGCATAGGAATGGAAGGGATTTCTATATGAATTTTAAAACTGAATACGGGAAATGAAATGGAACGAGGAGTTAATTTTCGATTATCAGAGTATGTTTACCTTTAATTTTTTATGTGTATTATGAATGGTCAAATAATGGCTATAATTGAAATCGTGAGAAAATTTTTTTTATTTGCGTAGGTTAATTTGCTTTTTTAGACACCCAGGATCTTAAAATAAAAAGAATTTCTGAAATCGTGAGAGTACCCGCACAGTACTTTTTTAATTCTAGAGTGGGTCACATACTTTTTGATTTGTTCTAAGGGGTACCCCACAGAGTATACTTCAGTCAAATTTTTTGTTCTTTATCACATAAATTGCTACTTTATTGTATTGTACTGAATTTTATGATTTTTTTTTAATACAAGTTTGTACTTTTTTTCTTAATTATACTGCTTTTTTTCCTCGTTGTACTTTTTTTGGTCAATTGCATTTCTAGCAACCCTAATATATAAATATATATAAATAATATATATAAATAATCAAATATTTACAGCAATAAAGATTATTTTTATATAAAAACTTTATGTGTTCTTGAAATAAGTAGTACTAAAAACACACTAAATAAGTGTAGAATATTTCATTAGTTTAAAAATACTGATAAATTTTATGATTGTTAGTTAAATTTTTTATTCACAAGTGTATGCTATACAAAAATATTGTTGAGATAAATAGAGAAAAAATATATTTATTTTCTCTTTAGCAAATTATTCTCCATCAGAATGGTGTTTTGTAAAACCAGTGCGTATAATTTATATTATTTAGTAATAAATATTACGTATACGCGACGTATTGTTCAGTTTATATACAATAAATTTCAATAGTCAAATTTGAAGGTACGCAATAAAAAAATTTATATGTGGGTAACATCATATTATATTAATTTATATATAAATTAGATATGCGATTATATAAAATTTTATCCAAAAAATTTGAACATATAATTGTATCTAAAATACATTACATTGCATCAAATTCGATTCAATTAGATGCAAATTTGTGTAATTGGATGAATATTAGTTACAATTCCTTCTGAATTTTGTACCCATAGAGATTTTAGGTATTATATCTTTGACGTTAGGCAAGTAAAAAAATGCATCTTGAGTTATTGATTGTGTTTAACTAAATTTTATCTCTTTCGTTTGGTATCAATAACTTAAGTCTAGCACAACTACTTCAAATCGTAATCATTTGCTCTTTATTGCATAAAGTAAGAAAAATGCATATTTTGTTTGAAAAACTCCAGTTTCTGACCATTTCGCCTTACTTCAAAGATATATAATTGTATCGAATTAGATATTATTTAATATTTTTGGATACGAGATAATAAAAAACAGTTACTATTTCTGCGCAATAATTATTTTCAAATAATATATAATTTCATTAAATCTTAAAAACAATTATATATAATTGGAATCGACTATTTTTAATAATACTATGTTTGTGTGCTAACTAGAGATGTCACAAATAGCGTATTCGAATAACGAATCAAATAGTTTTTATATTAATGTTCATGCTAATCTGTTATAAAAGGTCACTGTACTTTAGGTATGGACGAAAGTAAAAAGAACCATAATAATTTTTAGGTTCAAAAATCATCCTTAATATAAGCAGCCGTGTTTAGGATTTTAACAAGAAAAGTTTTATGCAGTTTTTAACAAGAAAAGTTAGATAAAAACTATAGATTTTAAACAATATTCTTTTAACCGAATAATTCAGCCGAATTGTGCTATTATTCGTTATTCGGCAAAATGGTCAAAATATGCCGTATACTGAATAATAACTGAATATTCGTTTCATCTCTAATAATAAAAAAACTTTATTCTATTTACGAGTAAGATTTAATTATGTTCTTGAACCTTAGAAACTTTAAATGAAAATGCAAACTTGCAGTTCAGCAATTCGTACTAAGTAAACGTTTTGAGTATTTAATGTTTTCTGTTGAAAAAAGTTATAATCTTAAATTTGTACACAATGTTTTAACGCAAGTAACGGTTATATTTCAACAATTTAAAAAAAATTACAGAAAACACTTTTTTTCCTTATGAAGTAGATTAAGAATTGAAGTTGTTTAAAATGTTTCTTTAAATTACGTTCATAAAACTGATTAGATATACCATATATAGATATATATGGAGTCGCATATACTTCCTCACATGTTCATATATGAGCAGTTTTTGCACATAACGAATTCCATAAACTTCCACTTTTGCCTATATATGACCCTCTTTAGCGAATATGAATTAACATTTACTTCCATATATATCCATATATATATTTTTTTATATTTTTTAACCAATACTCAGGGGATGCCCCCTACTCGTGCAATGCATTGTATTGATCAGGAAAATAAAGTATGGGTGGGAGGAAAGAGGGAGTAGTGTTTGTGGATATTTGATTTAAATTTTTCTAAGTTGTAAGTAACAGGGAAGACTTCTGCGGGAAGTTTGTTCCACATACGAATCGTTCGACTAAAAAACGAATGAACTTATGAGCTTTTTAATCGGGATTTCTAATACTTTTCCTTTCAAAACATAAATAGAAATTAATGACTCTATTTCAAATTATGTTTCAGTGTTATTTGAATAACTAATAAACTAATATTTGAATAACTAATAACGATACTCTTTCCAATTAGATTCCATGACTTGCCATTCCATTATATTACGAAAGTTTATGGTGGAAATTTAATACTAATATTAAACTCACCCACACGATTTACAAGTTTACTTCATTGTGTTTCTAAAATTAAGTGAATAAACTTATTTAGATTTAAAAAAATTAGTAAATGAAGTATTACTACGCCATTTTCAATTAAACTCCTAAAATTTCAGATTCTATATCGAAATTTTGAACAACACCGATTAAAGTTCTATACCATAACATAGCAAGGTAACCTGAATGATGAAACTTAGCTACACCATATAATTTTTTTTATTTTTCAGAAAATTTCTAATGCACTTTTAAAATTAATTTAAACAAATAACTTATTAACACCATTTTCATTTTAATTGCGGGAACTATAAATATTATTTAAACATTTTTTTTATTTACACCTTTTCTAAAGGAACCTCTTTAGTAAAGACAACTAAATAATATCGTATTTTGAAATAAGTTAATCACGCCGTTTCCTCTTCTATTCTCAACATTAAGTAAAGAACCAGATGGTTAAATTCGATAATACCATTTACTAGCATATTAAAAAACATTTTAACTCATTAAGGACTGATGGGTATTTAAATACCCAAAAACAGAGCCATCGTAGACAAATTTTAATTAAAACCTGGTAAGAGGTATCGCAAATGCTAATTGAAAGTGAAATTGTACACCCTTCAAAAGTCAGCAAATTTTCCAATTTAGAAAAGGTGCACGGCAACGGCTCTGGAAAATTGGCAAAGAAGAAATCGGAAATCCCTTTTAGTGCCTTACAGCCTGAGAAAAATTATTTACTAATTTTGAGGCAATCAGTCGGGCTATAGGTTTGGTTTCATGACATGGGTATTTAAATACCTACTTCGCTGTTAGGAAGTTCAAAAAATATTAATGTTTTGCTAAGTAAAAGAGTCTTGTTTTATGTATGAACTATTTTATTCAAAAAACTTAAAGAAATAAATATTACATCACTAGTTGATTATTGAGATATTTTGAAACTGTCCGAAACAAACATTTGGGTGCAAGTTTAACTTGCATTTTGTGCAACCAAACTCTGTTTTACATCTACATTGTTCATAACCGCCACGTTTATCAATTTTTGAAATCATATGGTCAAAATAATCCATGCGCTTTGCCATTTCTTGCGCATTTGTGACAACTTTTCAGAAATTGTTACCAATGTTTCAACAACGCTAACACGAAAATCAAATTGACTCATGATTTGAACTCTTTCAGCTTTTCGTAGTATGCAAAGTAGTTTCCATGAATTCACCATACCAGCATCCAATGCGTTAGTTAGTAAATGTCAATACCACTTCTTTCCGCGAATTTTAATGCGATAATTGCTCATGACATTGTCGAATAAATCAACTCCACCCATTCGCTGATTAAATTGATATATGAGAATTTTACAATCAAATCTTTTAGCTCGGCACATCGGCTCCACACCCAAAAAATTTGACAACATAGTGACCACCTTAAACAAATAATTATAAGTTTTGTAGTAACAAAGTATATAAAGGGTGTTTTTTTTATAGAGTTATATAACTTTGAAATGAAATAAAACAAAGATGAATTTTTTAAATTAACATGAAATTTACTTTATTCGAAGGATAATCTTCTGGCATTACAATTTAAATATGACTTCTGGCATATGACCGCCACGGCTGCTTCGGACGTAGTCTAATCTGAAGGTCCAATTTTCGATGACTTTTTCCAACATTTGTGGCCGCATATTGGCAATAACGCGGCGAATGTTGTCTTCCATGTGGTCAATCGTTTCGGGCTTATCCGCGTAAACGAGCGACTTCACATATCCCCACAGAAAATAGTCCAGCGGCGTTAAATCGCACGATCTTGGATCCGAAACGTGATACTATGCGGTTACCCAATGTTGCCTTCAATAAATCAATTGTCGCACGAGCTGTGTGACAAGTTGCGCCGTCTTGTTGAAGCCACAGCTCCTGCACATCATGGTTGTTTAATTGATGAACAAAAAAGACAGTAATCATGTCTCTATAGCGGTCACCATTAAATGTAACGTTATGACCAGCATCGTTTTTAAAGAAATACGAACCAATGATTCCACCAGCCCATAAAGCACAACAAACAGTCAGTTTTTCTGGATGTAACGGTGTCTCAACACACACTTGAGGATTATCATCACTCCAAATACGGCAGTTTTGTTTATTGACTTATACATTTAACCAAAAGTGAGCTTCATCTTTAAACAAAATTCGCTTATAAAAATGGACGTAGTGCGCGATACGTATTTCAAACAGAACCATTATTTTCAAAATAAATTTGCAGAATTTGGAAGCGTTGTGCAGGCGTCAGTTTATTCATGCTCAAAGGCCAAACCAAACTAAACATAATTCACTTGACAGCTGACAAAATGGCCGCCAGTTGAAAAAGTGTTGCCAACTTAAAGTTATATACCTGTATAAAAAACACCCTTTAGTATCCATTCAACGTAAATAGTCAAATAAACACACAACACGTACATCAAAGTATATAATAATTGCGTTTTTTAATTGCATGTAAAAATATATAAAAAAAACGCCAATTTAATATAAATGACATAAATATCATTTGCGTGAAATTTCATTAAAATCGGACCACGTATTCTGGGGTCAGACTTTGATGGGCTAAAGTTGCGGCTTAAATAAAGTAAATAAAGAAAGGCTTAATAAAGTAAATAAAGCGGCTTAAATAAAGTAAATAAAGCATTTCCAATAAGATTAACTCTTTCACGACCGCACTTAAACTGCTGAAAGTTTTCCAATTTTTTACACGTGTTTATTGACACAACTTTACTAAACAAAAGTGTAGTCAGAAACATTTGTTTGCAACTCTTTCTATGAAAAATTCATGGGATACTTATATCTCATTGGTCGTCAACGGTCAAAATTAGTGAACAAATACCTTACCCAAGTAATAGCAAAAAACGTGTCAAGTTTATTTTTATTATCTTGTTTACGTCATACGGCACATATTTTTTATTTTGCTATGCTAAACACGAATATATCACAAATTTCAAAATAGCTTGAGTCGTAAAGCGAGTAAATCGAGTTTTGACTGTAGCTATAAACTATCTTTTTTATGCGATATTTAAATGATGAATTTGTTTAATTAAACGTATTTTTTTTTCTAATTTTATAAAAAAAAAACTGGCAGTTCATATTGGGAATTAAATAACTTAAATTTCTAATAGTGTTATTGTGTTTTTTACTCAATTTTTTGAATTAAATTGGAATTTGCATCTTTACATATTTGAAAGTTCTTGAAATTAAGATAAAAAACAAGAAGGCAGTTTTTTTTTCTTTAGCTATTCATATACAATTGCAAATTTTTACAGTTTAAAAACATGTATTTGTGTTTTTAATATATTTTTAGATTCAACTGAAATACAACTGGACATGGTGTAGTTAAATTTAGAGAAATACCATTATAAAAATCTTAAAAAAAAGATTAAAAAATCCAATTCGAAATGGTGTAATAAAATTTGTCAACTTAATTTTTCGTATGCAATTGGAAATGGTGTAGTCAACATTACAGTATTGCTGTGTGAAATGATGTACTTAAATTTCTAGCTATTTTTTATTTTTTTGAATTCTAAATATTTTATTTAAATTTTTTTGTCAACAAGCCAAAGCGAGCGAACAAATTTAATTGAAATGGGCTTACGTTATCAGAATGCTCGTTTTATATTTTGAAAAAGAGCCTTTACTTTTATAAAGCTGTTTTCAAAAAGTGAGGAAGCTTTATTTTGTTGGCTCGTTGCCTTTTCACAAAAAAAGCGAAAAAATATTTTTTGGCTGGTTTTAAAAAACGAGCGAGTTTTTTTTTGGGCTTGCTCGATTTTTAAATAGAGCACGAGGCCCAGCGAGCTAACAGTTTCCATCACTAGAAAAGAGTTCCAAATAATTAAAAAAATAATGGAAAATAAAATTTTCAGTACAATAGGACTTATGACTGTTACCAGCTGTCACCGCGAAACTGATATTATGTATGACATTAAGTGACTTCCATAAAACCCATTTTTGAAAAGAGTGTTTGCAGCCGTGCAGAATATTTGAAAAATTGTCTGTATCTTTCACAACCATTTTTTACATGTTATTATTATATTAAATCGTACATCACTGGACGTACCGAAAAAATATTGACAACTTTTCTTCGTTTTTTGCCCAAAAAGAAAATATATATTATGGACCCGGAAGGTGGCGCTGTTATCGACAAATTTACGAATATATTATTTATAGTTGTAATGTATGTTATATATCAGGAAAAAAATGCAAAAAACTAGACATGTAGATGCCGCTGGATTGGAAATATTTACGAAATTGTTATTTACAGTAGTATTTATGGTCCGCTTTGGCCAATACTTAGAATGTATATATGGAAATGAAAAAATTACCGATAAATATATCCGGTACATACAGAGAAGATATTCATTGTTGTAACCGAATTTGTTGTCAACCGAATTTTGGTAGTTACACGTCCTATCACACTATTCGGTTGCAGCTCTTATTTAATTTCAGTATGAATAAAAAAAATTTCAGTTATGCCCACTGAATTAGAAAACATAATTTTAGTAAACCCGACCGTTTCTACATTTGGTAGATACAACCGAATTTGTTTATGAATTCCTACCAAATTAAATAAAATGAAATATTTTTTAAACATTGTATGGTTTTATTTATTATTATAATCGTGGTAAATATTAATACGAATTACCAACAACGTTGATGTTTTAATAAAAACGTACATATCCTCGCATATATGGAGCGTTTAATCTCAAGTGACCGAACTTTTGAAATCAATGTCTTCCGATCGGGATGAAGTTTTCACCAAGGTTACTGCTATTGGATAGTAGTTTAGACACAATTTTTCAGCAAGATCGGTCAAGAATTCGCTGAGTTAGATGGGGTCAAAATTTGACATTTTTTCCAAGCAGGTATTTTATTACTTATTACCTATTGTTCTTAACAAAATTTGTCCTAAATAGTTTAGATAGCTATTTCTTCAATTTTTTTTGACTATTATTTTTCAAAATCAAAAACTTTTATGACTTTTTTTTTCAAAATATACCCAGTTTTTTTTCTTTTTTTGCTCAAAAGAAAGTTTATATCTTTCCCTTTAAGTGCTTTTTGGTCGCTTAGTGGGATGCGAGTGTTATATCTTTCAAAATAAATGTTTCGTAACTCAATACAAAGGTTTTTCAATTTTTAGCATGAGCACTATTTTGAATTATTTCATATTTGTGTGTAAGTGTTTCTAATACCTTAAAAACAAGAATTCTACTGAGAAACTAGACAAATTACCCTTTTCAATGGTTAACCTTTTCAATGGTTATGTTAGGTTAGGAAGGGTTATGTGCCCAAGGGCACATCTCCACTAGGAGACCAATACGGTCCATTGAGAATCCCTTGAGTGAAAAAGTAAGAAAAAATAGGAATAGACAGATAGATAGATTGAAAGATAGATAGAAAGAAAGATAGAAAGGATATATACTCCCCAGAACAAGCTCCCATCGTCCCCTTACTAGAAACAGCCGTCCTATTTCCCTGATAAATCTCAGAAAATCTACTGGATTGCATCCAGCGACACACCCAAGTTCGTCATGAAATCTATCTCCTTAAGCCGTATGTAAAATACCTAACTAAAATTTCATACCCTCGATACTGTTAACTTCACAATATGTTAACCTCAGAAATTGTGTCTAAACTACTCTCCAATAGGAATTTCATTCCGTTGGGAAGACATCGATTTCAAAAGTTGGGTCACTTGAGATGAAACGCCCCGTATATTTAATATTTTCTGTTCACTCACTCAAGGGATACGCCCCTTTGTGATAAGACAGAATATTTTAACACATAATTCATCTGTGTAGTCTAAATATTCATTAACATTTTTATGTCCAAATGGGGTGTGGTAGTAGCCCAACTCCACCTACTTCTTTCATGAACATTGCATACTTTGTGGGCTATCTACATACCAAATTTCTGGTCGATGTCTTTAAGACTAAATTTTTGTCGTTCCGAATTGGCCAAATGTGACACTGTGAAAACCATCTATCACAAACTAGTTCGTATTAAAAGATGTTACTTTGAAGTTGTTACCAACACGTCAGGACACTTAAATTACTTCGTTTATGCTATAAACACATAGACAACAGCAGGCTACAGAGCTACACGACTACAAATGCCGTTCACTGCAATCGCCGCCGTGTGGTCAGCTACTTATTATTTTGGAAACGACAGCAACATAGTAATCAGCTGTTTTTTATACAAATGAATTTTTCTTTCAGTAGTACCAATTACATTTTTTTTTTTGCTTTATTAAAATAGAACAACATGCATGGTTGTAGACACGTATATAAAGTTGACTTAAAAATGCAATTACTTATTTATAATACATTATTATAACGTAAAAATAAATTTATCTAACCCCTCTTGAATATTAATGTAATTATAGAATTTAATGTTGCGACGTTTTTTGTGTTTAACAATATAAAATAATTTTAAGCACTTATATGTTACATATTTTGTTTTATTGTCAACACTATTTTTGTTTTGTAGCCAACAAAAATAGAAATTATCCTAAGTTGACTACAGCGGTAAAAGTAGTCGGGTAGCCGTGTAGCTGTGTTGGTGCCAAAATAATCGTTTTCATATAAACGTGTGTATTTTATTTTTGACAGGCTGTAGTCATGTAGCTGCAGTCGTCTATGTGCTTATAGCATTATCCTAAATTCCTCTTAAACAAGTTTTGCTACACGAGAATTCTAAAGAAAGCCGACTTGTATATAAACCATAGCTAATATGCGTGGGAAGGCATAATAGCCCTGAGAGTGCAAAATTCTCCACAAATTAATTCTAAATAGACTAGTAGAGAATTTCCTCTATTTGCATTCCTGCCTTATTATTGTTTTTGACTTTATGATTTTAATCTCTTTAGTTAATTATGATATTGTTACAGTGTTGCCACTTCATGTGTAATTACACATATCATGTGTTATTTTTCGTTTCATGTGTAGCCCATGTGTAATTGGCTGCATGTGTAATTCATGTGTAATTTCAAAATTTGACGTTTTTGAGCACTATTTTTTTATATTACTTTGTTGTTTAAAACAGTTTCCAACACTTGGTTTAAAAAAAGTATGTACGGCTCTTTCTATCACAAAACATTTTTCATTTTAACTAATAAAAATTCTTTTGCACAATTGTTAGCATTACAAAAGAAGACTAAAGAAGAATAACGGACTGGTGTTCATAAAATATTATCCCCTGCCATTACAAGATGGCTTTTATTACATTCATGTGTTAATCGTGTTTTAGAGCAATATGAGTCTTTAAGAAGTTTTTTAAGACTAGAAGTTTTTGAAGATCACTTCAAGACTACTGAATCGATGTTGCAGGCATTAGATGATGAAAAAATCAAAATTTATTTCGAATTTTTATCGTATGCCTTAGAAATTTTAAATTCATTTAATATTCTTTTTCAATCAGAAAAGCGAGTATTGTATAAAATGAAATCCGAAATAAAGCAAATAATGCAAACTTTCAAATAACATAAATATTTTAAAATCCCATGAATATTTTAAAATCCCAATCCTTATGGCAAATCAACCATATATATAAATGTTAATGATATATACATTGGTGTTGGTGCTCATGAATCTTTGACGACATGCTCTAATTCTGAAAAAACAATTATACTTCGAGATAGTCGGGAGTTTTATATAGAGACAATTCGGCAAATAAAAACAAGATTTGATTTTAGTGATGATATTTATACCATTGTGGATATAGTTGATCCACAAATTACACAATCTTTTCAACCTCAATCATTGTATTTGTTTAAAAATAGATTTCCTTCCTTCAATATTAATTTGCAACAACTTGATAATGAATGGCGACAGCATGCACTTTTAGATTTTAACAAATTTGAACTTCATAGTTATATGGATCCGGAAGAATATTGGAAAAAGGTTTTTAAATAACCAAATTCCTTGGGAGACAGATTATTTCCTACTTTGCAAATAGTTATTAACTATATTCTTATTTTACCCTTTTCAAACACTGCAGCAGAACGAATATTTAGCAATTTATATAATTGTAAAACAAATTTAAAAAATAAACTATAATCTGATACCATTTCATCGATTTTATTTACGAAAGAAGGAATTCATAGAAATGGCGGACCAAATTTTGAGCCTACTCAAACATGATAAACAAAAATTGGAAACTTTAAATATCTCGAAAACTGAATTTAATTTCAATATAAATTTAATCTCAATATTTAAAATCTTTATTTTTAAGTTTAAATTACTTTATAAAATGGTATGTGAAATAAAAAAATCGTTAAGGTTTTTAAAAATTAAACAAAAAAGGCAAAAAAAAAAACATTATTTTGTTTCAAAAAGAAAGCATGTGTAATTTGTGATTTCATGTGTAATTTTGGCACGATCCATGTGTAATTTGCGATTTTGTTGGTGGCAACACTGTATTGTTATCTTATTTCCTATAAGATTGTTAAAAATCGATATATGTTTATTAGACCGACTCACTTTATACAGAGAAAAACAGTATTTTTGTCCACTCTTCAAAATGTACATTGATATGTTTTACTATG
Source organism: Delia radicum (assembly GCA_021234595.1). Lineage (NCBI taxonomy): Eukaryota > Metazoa > Arthropoda > Insecta > Diptera > Anthomyiidae > Delia > Delia radicum. The sequence continues at coordinate 145,498,580 of CM037854.1, forward strand.
ATTCCCTAAATATTTCGTGTCTAGCCATGAGATCACGTGAGCTGAACAGTTTTTAAAAAAAATATTTTTTTAATTCTACAAAGAATTTTGTACTTTAAATAAAAATAATGTATACAATGTTAGTATCATTTAAAAGTGCGTTCACCGGTATATAAAACATGTCTAGAGAAAGATATCCGTACCTATTTTTTTTTTCACGGCTAATCTTTAAAAAAAACGGATTTTCAAGTTTTTTGTACGGAGATTTTGGAGATTTAAATGTCAAATTGACATTTTAATCATTAGTCGATTTAACTAAAGAAATATTTATAAATTACACTTTCTTAGACCATGGAATTCAAAGTTTGGAAACTTTCTCAGTAAATAATAATAACAGTTTAAATTTTTTTAAAACAGTATCATAAGTGTACCTTGAAGCTAATATTTTTTTGCTACATTTTTATTTTAATATCGGTTCACGGTAATAATTGATTATTTTTACCAAATAAGCGGTAAAGGTAAGAAAGTTACATGTATAGGTCTGAAAAAAAACCTAAAAAACAAATGTTTTTTTATTTAATTTTCAGTATTAAAAATTTATATATTGGCATTAAAACGAGAACTATATTAAGGACCGAATTCTATTGGATAAAATAAGATTCTTAACATGTCCTTTCTATATTTGTATCATGAAATGGCCACACCTCCATTTCATGATACAAATATAGAAAGTAATTTTAAAACTAAATGTACAAACAAAAATTATATTGGTGTAGGGTGTAGAAGACTCCAATCGACCCATTATAACACTCTTATTTGCATATTACTGAACTTTTGTATATTTATTATCAACTATAGTATAGCAAATTTTTATAAAAACTGAAAAGCGTGGTCTAAAAGTAACATATTTTCACAATAAAAATCAACGTTTCTAGGTACCCTCCAACTTTTTCTAGGTACACCCAAAGGTATACCTTTAAACAAAATTTCACAAATGTGAAAGTTTGCGATTATTTTGCAATTTTAAAATTTCTTGATAATTTGAATGCAAATATATTTCAATTTAAACTGCGCTTTCACATTTCTTTTCTGCAGATATATAGCTACAACTATATCAATCTTTTCATTGTACACTTATTGAAAAAGGTTCCATCATTTTGATGAAACTATTTCATAAATCGTTTGTCATCAGTTATTCATCATATTTATGAAGTTTTCATATATAAGAAGAAGAGTTTCAGAAAAATGTATGTAAAATGTTTCATAAATCTTCATCATTTCATAAAAAATTTTCATAATTTATTTTTCCTATCAATTGAATTTTCAATAGAAATTAACAATTTTCATTTGAATTTAAGAAAATCTAACTTGTAATTTAGGTTTTCTGTTTAAAATTTAGAAACTATCATACAATTAGTTGAAATTCATTTTGAATTGTCAGGTTTGAGATCATAATTAAAATGTTACTATTATTACAAATAGAAAACACTAATTGTTAATAAATGTAAGAGAAGATGAGAAAAATCTTATGGGGATCAGCGCTAGAGTGAGTGGCGCACTTTAGACCTAAGCGACTAGGTCATCTCCAGACTCATTCGAGTCCACCGCCCACAAGAAACTAAAGGTTTGATGGGGTATATATATCAACTAATCACAGAAAATCAGTGATGTTAATTGATTACCTGAACAACATGAGCTATTTTCACCTTTTCTTACAAGTTTAGCCAAAAGCTTTAAATTTTAAAACTATTTTTTTATTTGGTAGTGTTGTCAGTCCATCTGCTAATGTTATAACAAATAAATGATAATTATCATTTCTGGGAATGAATTGGGAATCCGTCATGTATACTAATATTTAAACACAACATATTCTAGTTGATTGTTTTAGTATTAGATATTACATTGCATGGTATCTGTATGTTTGGTTTGAGAATTTTGTGTGAATTGTTGATCTTTTTTTAAATTGCATTTCATTTTGAATTGTCTGGTTTGAGATCATAATCAAAATGTTACTATTATTGCAAATAGAAATCAATAATTGTCAAGAAATGTAAGAGAAGGTGAGACAATTCTTGTGGAGATCTGCGCTGGAGGGAGTGTTGCACTTCTGACCCAAGTGACTAGGTCATCTTCAGCCTCATTCGAGTTTACCTCCCACAAGAAACTAAAGGTTTGATGGGGTATATATACCAACTAATCACAGAAAGTCGGTGATGTTAATTGATTGCCTGAACAACATGAGTTATTTTCGCATTTTCTTACAAGTTTAGCCAACAGCTTTAAATTTTAAAGCTTTTTTTTATTTGGTAGGGTTACCAGTCCATATGCTAATGTTATCATTTCTGGGAATGAATTGGGAATCCGTCATGTATACTAATATTTAAACACAACATATTCTAGTTGATTGTTTTTCTATTAGATTTTACATTGCATGGTACCTGCATGTTTGGTTTGAGAATTTTGCATGAATTGTTGGTATTTTTAAAATTGAATTGTGTGGTTTTTTTTATTAATTAATAATCATATAATTACAAATTATATACTATTACCCTAACCGAGCACTAGCTACTATGGCCTTCGGCGCGTTGTATCGAAAACAGACCAGTGCCTCTGGTGGGAATCGAACCCACGACCCCCGCACTGATAAGCCAGCACGCTACCAACTAGCCTACCGGGGCGCATAATTATAAATTTACTTTTTATAAATTTCAGTGAAAACGAAAATTCTCAACATCAATTAATGTTTCTAAATGCAATATGAAAATTCTTAACTTAATTTATTAGTTCTGAATTTGAATCAAAATTAATATCACTTGATATTTTCATAATTTAAATTAGAAATTCTGAGCTTTCATTGAGATATTCAATGTCGATGAATATTTTTGAAGTTTTTCGTAAATTTGATGAACTTTTTCCTTTGAGTATACACCACATTCCCCTATCTAAGCCAAATTTTAAATTAATTCAATCTGCTAGCCGACTGAGTTTCTAGTTATTGCAATGACTATTCGTCTAATCTACACTTTCATCTTTACACGAACTAGAAACTGAATACATTTGCAGATTAAATTAAAGAAATGTTTGTCCAGAGCACAGAGAAAAATGCACTAAATTTCCAAAATTACAAATTATTTTCAAATATGTACTTGTCCAAAGAAACATTTTTATACCAATATTCATATGATTAAAACATAGTTTGCCCACCATAAAGCATTTTTGGCAAACTAGTACGAATTTGAAAAAAAGCTGAAACTAAAGATTAAAATATGTCAATTTGATATTTAGATAATAAAAATCGTCGTACAAAATACTTAAGAAATCCTGTTTGTGCAGAATATTCCTGAAAAAGGGATGTGTGTGAATATGAGTTGGCATGTTTTATATACCATTGGACGAGCCCAAAGAAAACCATGCACATGATACTTACATATATTGTATAATTTGTCTTTGGCTAAAGTACCATATTCTTTGAAAAACTAAAACAAATACTTCTTTTTGAAAACGGTCCAGCTTATGGGATCGTAATGCTAGACACGAACTATTCTGGGAATCATCACAAAGCAAGCCATGGAACATTTTGAGGGGTGGAGAAAAGAAAAATTTTGTTCGTGGGTCGGTCTAATATATATGGATTTATACATGAGCACACATGCTGCATACATTTCCACTTGCATCCATACATGATCCATATCGCTCATTTACTGACATAACTCAAAAACCACGATTTTGCAGAAAACGCGTTTAAAGATTTCAATACATATCTACCTCTTTCAACCCTGTCGCTATTTATTTGGTCACGTTTTTTATAAATAGGAGTTAAAATTAATTTTTCTCTTAGTCAGGGCTTGGTGCGAATTCGTCAATTATCGAGAGTATTATAAAACATCTGTTCTAGAACTAGTTTTCTGAAGCCCGATTTTATGAAATTAATTCCAAAGATTGGCTTTCTAATGTACTCGTTCAACTTTATAATACCCAATGAAAAAAACATTTAGAATTGTAATTAAACCCATTCCCGTGAGACACCACTTTTACATGCCGTGGTTGCAGGAAGGTATCAATTGAGCCAAAGGGTGGTTATTTATAATTTTATTGCAAAAAATAATAAAAAATAAAATAATATAAAACAATTTGTTACAATTATAGATTGTGGGAGTTGTAGTGTAATAGTAAGCGCGTTGGACTGTTACGCATATGGTCACGGGTTCGATTCCCGGTGACGACAACATCAATTTGGAATAATAATAGGTATCCACTATCCCCTTTCCAAAAGAAAGCAACACATTAAGAAATAGGAAGAATTTCGTGAAAATTGCTTCTCTTTATAAAAAAAAAAATATATAAAAAAAATTAAAAGCGAGTTAATACACTTTCGATTTATGCTATAGAAACTATGCATTATGAATACATTTAAAATTACATTACATCAATGTATTACAAACGCTATAACTTCGTGAATAAAAAAGCAACTGAAGCATGTGGTATATCATTTGAAAGATGTTTAAAATACATTGAATTTCATGTACAATCGATTAATATTGGTTGAACATATCCAAAGTTATTCATCTTTTGGTTACTAGCTTTTTGAACTTTTTATGCAAACTAAGCACATTTTGACCTTATGAGCCCTATTATCTTATGCAACATTTGCATTATATATAGTATTTTTTAAACTAAAAATTATAAATATATGCAGTTTTCACCAATTTCGTAAACATAATTGATAGCTTCTCAAGCTCATCCCAAGGTCGTACGGTGATGAAATTTGGCCAATGTATGTATGTAAAATGACGCCCTTTATCGTAATTTTTGAGAAAACTTAGCCAATTCCATCAAGTGGTCAAAGTGAGCGACCCTAATAATCATACATGTAAAAAAATTTCTTACATAGTCATATGTGTACATTAGACCGACTCCCAAAATATTGCGTGTCTAGCATTGAGATACTGTGAGCTGGACCGTTTTCAAAACAGGTACTCTTTTAGTTTTTCAAAGATTGTTGTACTTTAACTGAATACACCGTATACAATATTAGCATCATATGAAAGGGTTTCTTAAGGCACTTCTAACGGTATTTGAAACATGTCAATTAAATGTTATTTAAATGTCAAATTGCCATTTGGGAATCATCATGAAGCAAACCAAAGCACATTTTGAGTGGTGGAAAAAACACTTATTTTTTCTCCATACAAGATTAGTCGATCCAGTGTACATTAACGAAAATTAAGGTATTACTTTTATTTATTATAATATTATAAATATATTATGAATCCTATATGGTGGTATACAGACATGCATGATCTCCAATGTCTTCATACATGAGCATGAATGAGTTTATACATGTTCATAAATGGAAGCAAATATGTTGATTTTTAGCCGGTAATTACAATTTTTGTATTAAAGATTTACCATATTAAGTTTTTTTTTGATGTTTTTATACTTTGCTCAAAAAGTACAGAGAATTTCATGTTTTACTCAAGCTGGCTAAAAAAAACTACCCCGCCCGGTTAAAAATAACCACATAAGTCGACGTATGCACAATCATATATGATTGCATACATGAACATTAACGAAAATTAAGGTAATATATATATTTATGGTCATGTATGACCATTCATGATGACATAATTGTATACATATGTACATGTCTACATATTGACGCTTTTTTTATATTTTTGTAATTAAAGCACACCAATTTTTATTTTTTTTAATATATCTTTATTACACTCATAATAATCTATGCATAAAAATACAAAATATTTGTCAGAACTACAAAAACTTTTGCAAAATGAACAAATTTTCGTTTATTTTACAAAAAAATTTTAATTTTACGCATGGATTATTACACTACACTATGTTAACAATATACATATGTATATATATATTTTAATTTAAGATTATCGAATGAAATTAATAATAAAAAAAAGGATATAAAAAATATAAAATAAATTTTGATTTTTAAAACAATAATCATCTATTTTGCACACGATGCGAACATTCGCCTTAGGTTAATAGCATTTTATCAGCCTCGAGTAGTATTGAAGATGCAAATTATGTAAATTTGCATCGTGGGCAAATCTTCATCGTGCGTTCCCTTAAAATTAACGTTTGTGTAACTTACACACCAAATTCGTTATAAAACCCCTAAACACTAGAACTTTCCCAACATTATCTTGCAATCTGCTACACTAATTGACCAATATTTAATGGGGAAAAGGAGACATTCAGTATTCTACAAGAGTAATGAAAGGCATCTATAAACATAATAGTCATAAATAGGAAAAAAAAACTTACTTTAACTTATGGAAATACGAAATTTATAAAAGTTTCGTTATGTATAACCAAAGAAAACTATTTTCTTAAAATTAAATAAATTAGAAAAATTTTAAATATAAACGAAAAGAAAAAAATAAAAAATTTTGACATTGTGATTTTTAAGTTTAAATAAATAAATTCGAAAGCAAATATAACAAAATAACATACACTCAGTTATGTCAGAAAACATAAAAAACTGTTTTAGAAAGAAATACATGATGATTTTTGAATTAAAAATTTTAGAATTAGTAAAACTGATAAAAAAATAAAATACATTGAAATTAAATATAAAACCAAATTTTGTTTTAAATATTTTTATCCATTTTATATTACTGCGGAAATTTTTCTAATATTAGCTTTGTAAGCGACCGCGAGTACCCATTTTACCATAAAGCGTTTATACCCTGCGGGAAATGAAGGGTCGATTGATCCAAAGTGGTAATTCTGTAATATATGATTGGGGAACACATCACGAAACTGGTGAACCAAAAAGTGCACAAAGTGAACTGGTGCACCAAAAAGTGTTAATTTAGGTGATTTTTCGAGTAAAGGGCGATTTTACACATAAAATATCGCTACGAAAAAACTATCACCAGAATATGATTTTTGCACAGCTTATTCAAAAACTTGAAACACTTTACGAGAATATAAATTAAAATTGCAAAATTTCTGCATATTGGTATCGAAATATCTTGTTTAGATATTTTACAAGATTTTTTGTAACGATTTTTATCTGTAAGTAATTGGCGATTTTTAGAACTTCTTTGGGAACAAAATTGAAACTGAGTATGTATTTTGTTACTCTGGTTTATAAGTAATACATTAAATTTGTGCTGAATTGTAGCAGCTGCTTCTTTTGATAAAGATATTATTGTGAACTAGAATTATAATGCAGCAAACAAAATTAAAATATTCATGAAGTGCTTTTTAAAAGTGTTGGAACATAAAAATTAGTAGAAATTGTTTGATAATACCAATGTTAGTAAATAAAGAAAAAACTTGCAAAAAATCAATATTTTGCACATCCGGGCTTCTTGTCTACTTTTCCAAATTTAAATTGTTATAACGAATTTAATGTCATAGTTTTTTGTTTGGGTATAGATAAAATAAACTTATTTTTGTTGTACCTTTTTGAAGCTTTTTTGAACATGTGGTATGACACGCTGTTTTGGATAAGTGCAGTGACTGGTTCCGGATGGGCTATTTATCAACCCGTACATAATATGACACACTCTGAATAAAAAGGGGCAGGTTAATTTTCGCATGCCTGGCGACATGCCCCCTTACACCTGTGCAGTGATACGGCGCAAAACTATTCCTATAACAGAACACATTGCTCTTAATATGTGACTAGTTTTCCTTCAAAAATTATCCACCAGTTCTTCGATACGTCCACCTACACCAGTCACGTGATCCTTTTTTAACCACTGGTTCTGTTGCATGTCACATAAATCCTAAAATGGTCATACTTAGACACTACCTACTTCTAACTTGCCCCGTAGCATATTCATTTCAGTCGGCACGGTGATAGTTTGCTTGGTCAAGTTATACGCCACGTCACACAGTGCTCCACAGGTGGCAATTGTCACCTCCTATGACAAGCTCATGTTAAAAGTACCGGTCACTTTCATATAACAGAACCGAAACTTGGACAGGTTCATACACACAAAGTTATAGTCACGTCACCATAATAATGACTGGTACATTTCCCGCAGGGTATCGCAAATTTGTGTGTAAATTGCTGTTGTTTCTGGCAAATTGGGTTCCCGCGGAAACGCGCAGTAACGACGATGAACAGACCTAGTGTTTGGATTTTGAAATTTTGCAAAATACGGTGACATAATTACGTATAATTTTCATTAATAGTTTTCCTTTTAACAGACTAGCTTTTATACCGAAATTCGCATTTGTAACCTAATTTAAATTATAATATCTTATAAACTGTTTACATATTTACAATTAAATCAGAAATATTCATAGAATTTTAGAACACCTATCAATATATGTAACTCATACTTACACACAGAGACAAATTTAGCTATTTGGCAACTGAAATTTCAGTCGGATGGTACAACTGATCATTAGTTTTCACAACAAAGTTTGTTTCACTCAACTGAATTTTAGTCGCAGCACCCAAAATATTCAGTAATATAATGTAAATATTGTTGCTCTGACTGAATTTATAAGTTCTTACTATTAAAATACACTTTTCAATTCGGTTGGCACTTTATTTCTCTGTGTGTAGGTTTATGAATATTTATGAAGTTTAAAACATAAAATGAGATTATAAATGATCGTTCGCATTTATGAGAATGCATGAGTATATAATTTTGTTTTTAACTGGGCGGTTAAAAATAATCACATATGCTTTATGAATTCTCATAAATGGTTTTATATATGGATGGATGCATATGAATCAAATATGAACATATGTGACATATATGAAAGCATAGATGTATTTAGACTAGAGGTGTTCAACTTTGTATGGCCGTTTTTCAAATTGAGTTCTAAAGTCAACGAATGGGCTAGTTTGGTTCCTTTGTACATAAAAACATTTAATATGAAGTTTGGTGCCGATCGGACAAAGAAAAGTCGAGGCGGAAATCGATTGAAAATTGTGTTTTGTATGGGAAAAAAATGACTTTTTTGTATTTTTTCAAAAAAGAAGTAATATCGAAGCAGTTTTTGTACCATATTATAAATTAATCGAGATGAAGAGACAAAAACTTTTCAAAAAGATATAAAAATCCAAAATCGGTGAAGAATTAGCCCAGTAATAAATAATGCCCCAGACCACTAATGTGCCAAATACCACTTGATCAAAAATTTTGAGCCCACATTCTAAACGTTTTCGAAATTAATTACCGAAATATTTTTTTTTACTAACTGTGAGATATGAAATATATTATTTTTTGGATGTCGTTAACCTGTCCTAAGGTGACGTCAAAAACCAAAAATATTTTATGGGTATTTTTCAAATCTCCAAAATCAAATTTTGAAAAATTTTGTTCAACGAAAATGGAAAAAAAATATTTTGCACACTAAGGTTTTATTAAGCATAAAATTCTAAATGAAACTCCCAAAAATTAGACATATCCCCCGGTTAATTTAGTTAGAGCACCTATTTAAATTCGGCGGATTTCGAGGAAAATGGCTTTTTTTGCACAAAATTTAATATAAGGGTAAAATTTTTCTACTTTTAACAAGTACCAATTAATGCTATTTGGGGTTGGATAACACAAGCTACAAGAAGTATATTCTGAAAATTTTGTCAAAATCGACCCACTCCAAAGGTCAAAACACAAGGTCAAAGGTCAATTTTTTGGAAATTTTGAAGATTTCATGAAATTGATAACGAAAAATCGTATGGTATTTTGATGAAAGTTGACTAAATTATTTTTCTTAGTTGGCATTTGTTATCTAAAAAGAAAAAAACTAAATTAACCTTTTTGTACACTTAGGGCCAAAAATGTCCCAATATTTTTTAACATTAAAAAACGTAGTTTCTTTTAAATATCTGCATAATAAAGGTAAAATTTTTGAATTATAAAGAAAAAAATACCGATTTACAGACACTGTCAATTTTCAATCGATTTCCGCCTCGGACAAAGAAAGTCCGATCGGCACCAAACTTCATATTAAATGTTTTTATGTACAAAGGAACCAAGCTAGCCCATTCGTTGACTTTAGAACTCATTTCATTTTTTCAACACCTCTAATTTAGACATGTTAAAAACAGACACATTTATGGGAATATATGGTATATATGGCACTAAATGGCATATATTAATGAGTATATGTTATCTCGTTTAAAACTTTTCAAAACATCTTAGCAAAAAATAGCATTATTTAATTACGAAGCGCTACCAAAGCAAATACAGAAGGCATGATTTTTATTCGCGATGTCCCACTTGGTATGCCTCTTTTAAGCAGGTGCTCTTAGAATCAATCAATTGATGCCTTCTTAGGAAATAAAAAGAGCCTTTTTTTAACGTTGACAACATTAGTCTTTCATAGTCTGCATTCTTTATTGCTTCCTTGTAAGCATTACTCACTGCTTCAAAAAAGGCATTTTGGGAAGCACAACAGAATGCCTACTGCTTACCAAATCCAGGGTATTTTTTGCTGGGATATATGGTCATATGTATATAACAATTTTTTAATTTAATATATTGACTGACACTTTAATATTGTAGGAGCGTGTTGTTCGCTTATTAGTGACTTAATTCTAAATAATCTTCTAAACGGACAAATTTTGTAAAACAAGGCAAAAGCCTAAAATTCCGTTACCGATATAACTAAAAAAAAATATACTTAAAATACTTTTACCGAAATAACTGAAATACCGTTATCGCTAAAACACCTTTACCGAAATAATTGCAATTGCGTTACTCTCATAGTACCGTTACCGAAAAAATCTAACAAAATCAGAAAAAATAATCGCTGTAAAAAGATATATTTTCCCAAAGTTTGGTCATAAACTAGAATTCGGCCATAATCGGGCTAAAAATATCTTACCTAAATAAGTAAAATAACGTTAACCTTAAAAAACCGTTACCATCAATGTTTTTAAGACAATCATCAACACAAGTTAAATTAAAATAGTTTCAGCTTTAAATACCGTAGTTTACAGAAAAAACTTATAAACAATAACAATATCGCCTATACATGGATATAGTAAATAAAGTCCTTTTTAAATGAAAAAAAAAACTATCAAATTTTTTTTAAATATAGATTACATATGATTTTCTAACAGTTGTGAATTGTTGTGGTGTTTGTCATAGCTATCTTCTGCAATGACAATTAAATGTAAAATCGACCCCGTGTAATTGAAACTGGTTTTAAGCCACAGCAAAAATCGACCTGACTTTAGATCAAGCGGTTAAAGCGCCTGTCTAAAGTGTAGTGCGAAGTGCATGTGGCAAAGAAAGCAGGTTCAAGCCACGGTCAGGATTGCATTTAATAAATAAACATTTCATATATATGCAATAAAACAATAAAAACCATAACAAATAATTACAGTATTGTCAAAAGGATAACTGATGAAGGTTGTGTTACCAGAAACTGCGCAGTCTAATTCAATTAAAAATTTACAATGTAGTTATGATTTTTAGAAAAGTATGCTTAATCTTCTCTACCACGCCTATCTCAAATAATAATTGTCAATCATGGAATTTTTTATTTCGTTTTTAATTTAATTTTATTTTTTGTAAAGGGTCCGCCATCAAACGGTTTTTTTTTTTCAACCAGTGCTTATTTCGTGAATGGTAACACTTAGCTCATGTCTGATTTGACAGATAATTAGTTTTATCCTTCCGCTGAACGAATATGGTCCGTATGTTCGTTACCTTGTGAAAAAAGTGAAAGAAACTGGCATCCTCATCGATAAACCAAAGCGTGAAAAACCAAAAACAGTGCGTACACCCGAGAATATTGCTGCTGTGTCAGAAAGCGTGCGTGAAGCGCCATCAACATCAATTCACCGTCGTTCTCAACAATTGAACAATTCGGAGACATCATTGAGACGAATTTTGCATAAAGACCTTGGTATGACGCCATACAAAGTCCAATTGGTTCAGGAGTTCAAAACAAAAAAAGTTATTTGGCGGACCCTTTATTTGTAATTTTGTTTTAATTGTTTTTGATTTTGTTGATTCAAAATTACAAAATGACAATGTCAAACTTTTCATATTAATTTAATTATTTTGAGTTTCTTAATACATTCGAGTTTTTTATGAAAATATTTTATAGTTGTATTACGTTCCGGCCTGTGGCTTTATTGCAGATTGCAGAGATTCATTAGTTTACATTTTAATATTTGCATATTTGTATTTAAAAGAAAATATAATAAAGATTCGCATAATTTCATTATAAAAAATAAAAATCGAAGTTTTTAATTACAAAAATATATATAAAAAAACAGGCATACATATGGGCATTTCCATCAAAAGGTCAACCGAGACGAAAAAATTAAAAGTTCTTGATAACAATGTTTGATATCATATTCACATAGGGAAACAATCAAATTTAAGTAATTTAAATACATTTTACATTTATTCATATCTCATTGCGAAATATTCGGATGCAAAGAGCGCAAATGTGAAATATTGCTTATTTTGATATTTCTTTGGTATGTCTTGTCTTTATAGCAGTTATTAAACACATACATAATGCATCGACTTTTGCTTGCTCAAATCTTTCTAGGAGTATAAAGAACGAAAAAACAAAATCATAAGTAACCACGCAATAAAAGATAACGGTAAATTTTTGATTTGCTTAGTTCGTTGTCACGTTCGACATGCAAAAAGAACATTTTTACTCAGTGCGTCGGAAGAACATGCAGTAAGCTAACAAAATAATTATTATAAATTGAGTTTATTCATGCGAATTAAAAAAAAAAAAAAACGGTAAAAAAATTAAAAATTTGTGTTGTTTTAACTTGTATAAAGTTGGTCACGAGCGACATGGTAAGTGAGAAATTCAAAATTAACTTTTTTTTGCTTACATAGATCAATTATTAATGTAAATACGCACTTTACAAATTTTTAAATGTAGATGAGCACAAACAACGATGAAAAAAAAACAAAAATAGATGTAAGCAGTATAGAGAAAAGTTAAGGGAAGATGCAATTAAATTGCAAAATAATAAATTAAAAAACAGGGAAAGAATGCGAAATAATAGGCAAAAGTGGAAAGATTCGGTTAAAGGAAATAATAAAATTATTGAAGTAAAAAGACAGGATGATCGCATACGAAAGACAGGATGATCAAGCAATAAAAGCAGCTAAAACTGCCTATTCTAAAAAAAACAGTGCTTGATATTCATAATCAAATTCATTAATGTTTGTTATACTTTCACAAAACCATACTCATGAAATTTTTTTAAGTTTTTTATTATTATGTTTGAATAAATATTTTGGTTGACTTATGCATAGTTTTTTTATTTGAATTTCATTATAGAGCACATATATGGATCACAATATGGAAATATAGATCACAAATATGGTGATCGAAAAAAGTGTCACGTGCGACATGTCACGTGCGACCATCTCTTTTATTAAATAAAAAAAAATATATAAATCCTTAATGTCTAAAATGCTAGCCATTTTAAAGGAAAATCAATACACATAATTAAAAAAAAAATTAACATGAAAACATTGCTTCCCATTTCGCTGAAATCCGCGTTTGAATTTTTTGCCACGAAAACCACTTCTGTTTTTGGTCACGTGCGACCACATTGGGTTTTTGCAAATATTTTGAAAACGGAAAATGGCCCAAAGGTTTACAATACCAATAATTAACGGCCTAATTGAGAGCTATAAGATATTTTTCACTTTAAATGTTCACAACAGTCACGTTCGACACCATGGAAATGCCCATATGTATTCATGTACGAATAGAAGTATGCCATCATATACCTTCACACATGCTCGTGAATCTACATACATATTACCTGAATTTTCGTTAATATTCATATGAGAATCTATATATAATCATCCATACATACGCATATACACATTTGATGATTTTTAGCCGGGTATGAAGATTTTCAACAGTATTAAAAACTATTTTGTTCAATTTGTAAAACCAATTTTTATCAGTTTAGTCAAAAAATTTATTTGAAGAATGTTCTCTCTGAAAGGAAGTTTTAAATTTTTAATACATTTTCTAAAATGTATTATCAGAGTATAATAGTTTGTAGATTTTAGCATTCTGTGGTTCCTTAAAGTTTAAATTAAATTTTGTAACTTATGAGCATAATTTATTGTTTCTTATGCTATAAACACATAGACCACAGCAGACTGCAGAGCTACACGACTGCAAATGCCGTTGACTGCAATCGTCGCCGTGTGGTCAGCTACTTATTATTTTGGAAACGACAGCAGCATAGTAAACAGCTGATCACGATTCAATTTAAAAATATCAATAGCTGTTTTTTATACAAATCAGGGATGTTAAAGTTGGTACAATTGTACTTTGTTTGGTACATTTTGACCTTCTAAAGTACCGTGGTACTACCGCTACTCATTTGGTACAATTTAAACATTTTTAATTTTTCCCCTTTTTGAATTTTAGTATAGCAAACAAATTGTTATTGTGTCCTTTTTCATTGCATTTATTCGTTTTATGTAATGAGCTCTTAAAATATATGCGACTATATCCGCCAGATTTTACGATTTATCATCATTTTAAGGATTTTGAAGAATAAAGTTGGCAATTTTTTTTTTTTTTTAATATCGATTAAAAATTTACGATTTTTTACAAAATTTATCTGGCAGCTCTTACATATATTGACACTTGTTGCAGCCAACTTCACTTTTATTTTGAATTTATTAAAATTCTGAAGAAGTGAAAATTGATATATAGATATGGCATCACTTATAACATATGGGAAAACAGTGGACATTAGAGTGAGGTGAGTTTCTAAAAATAGAACTGTTGTGTTGTTGGAGTTGTACTTCTGAGATTATGTATGCAAGAACAAAACCACCGTGTATTGAATAAAACTAGTTTTAATCACAACAAAACTCGACCTAACTATAGCTCAGAGGGCTAAAGCGCTCTGTCTAACGTGTAGTGCGAGTGCATGTGGCATTAGAAATCAGTTTATCTATACCACGGTCAGTGATTGCACAGAAAAATTTCATATAGACGCAATCGAACAAATAAAAACATAACAAATATTACATTATTCAAAAATTCAAAAAAAAAACAGGGTCACTGACGAACGTTCAATACCAGAAACTGCGCAGTCTGATTCAGAAAAAATTGAATATTTGCAATGTAGTTATGATTTTTAGAAAATACACTCATTCTTCTCTACCACGCCTTTCACAATTAAATTAAATAAAATTGCATATTAATTATAGTATTAACTGCAATTGTCTGAAAAAGACGTTAAAATTCAAACTCAAACGAAAATTAAATTATTGTTAAAGAAATGAAAGAAAATTCCAAACAATCTTATATATGTTTAATTTAGAACGAGCTCTCAACCTCCGTATATTTACAAAAATAAAGCAAATCAAACATATTAGCTAGGTTAATACTAGTATTTCGATCTGGTTAAAGATCTCATCAGAACCCAATGTTTTAGAAAAGTTATAGCCTCCATAATAGGCAGAACTTTAACAAAAAACCGATTAATCATTAATTTTGCTCGATTCTTGTCTTCTTAGTAAAAATATTACTTGAGCCAGAGTAAAAACTAAAATTTTTTTAACTGAAGTCGTTAAAAAATTAAAACGTTTGTAGTTTTTGGTCGGTAGTAGCTAATTTTAAAAAATGAACTGAATGTCAATATGTTTCCAGACATTTCTAGTCGTTGCTGGAATTTTATCCATTCCACACTGGTCTGCAAATGTGGAAAGAGTTTTTTTCTTTTCAAAATATAATAAAAACTAAGGAAAGAAACAGACTACATTAGCCAACATTATCAAGTCTCATACAGACTAAGGATTGGTTAAGAGCGACAAATTTATGCTGCTATGATGTAGAAATTCCAAATAGTTTATTAACTAAACAAATAATTCCATGATTTGGTCTCATATATTCATAAGACTTTTTTATGCCTTATTTTATTCATACATATAATGTATGTTATTGGAAGGTTTTGTTTTTTTCTGTACAAGAGAATTTTTATGTATTTTTTTTTGTTGTTTTAATAAATTTAAAAAAAATGGCACCGTCAACGTCCAAAAAGTACAATTTTTTTTGGATGTTGGTACAAAATTGAAAACTCCATTTAACATCCCTGATACAAATACATTTTTGTTTCAGTAGTGCCAATTACATCTTTTTTTTTCTTTATTAAAATAGAACAACATGCTTGGTTGTAGACACGTATATAAAGTTCACTTAAAAATACAATTACTTATTTATAATACATTATTATAACGTGAAAATAAATTTATATAACCCCTCTTGAATATTAATGCAATTATACCATTTGATGTTGCGACGTTTTTTGTGTTTAACAAAATAAAATATTTTTAAGCACTAATTTGTTACATATTTTGTTTTATTGTCAACACTATTTTTGTTTTGCAGCCAACAAAAATAGAAATTAACCTAAGTTGACTACAGCGGCAAAAGTAGTCGGGTAGCCGTGTAGTTGTGTTGGTGCCAAAATAATCGTTTTCATATAAACGTGTGTATTTTATTTTTGACAGGCTGTAGTCGTGTAGCTGCAGTCGTCTATGTGTTTATAGCATTACACTATAAAGGACCTAAATTATTTTTCTTATAGGTTCTAAATATTTTTGGCACAATGTATTTTTTATGTTTTTGTGGACTATAGGAAAACAGTAAATTTGTTTATGAATGTCTTACAACTGTCAATGTGTATTAAATAAATATCAAAACTTTTTTAACAGTTTTATTTTTCTATATTCTTTTGTTCGTTTTTAAAACATGTGTAAATGTTAGACAGTTGTGATAAATTTGTGATAAATCTGATATTGAAAACATATAAATTATTTTGTAAAATAATAACAAAGTTTTTGTTTGTGGATTAACTTTTTCTATATTTTTGCATGTTACCATATTAATTTATACGTTTACTAATCGTACTATTGCTGTAATGTTTTTAAATAATAAATCATATTTTTTGTTTTAGTATAAAATAATAATTTATCTAATACATATTTCATGTTTGACAACACCTGACAATTATAAAGATATAAAGAAATATAATTTTATTTAATTGGGTTTTAGAGTCTTAATAAAGTTACTCTCAAAATACGATAATGGATTTCAAGAATTAATTTAAAAATAATTTAAAAAAATGTTTAAATAAAGAATATGGAGAAAATTAATACTAGCTACTTCATCCTATTTCCTCTTGAATTAAAAGTTTTAACAGTTTACATTCTTTTCCGGTTTAAGTTTATGTACTTTTTATTTAATGTTAATAAGGTCTTTGAGAAAATGAGACAATATTAGAAAAATCTTAACTTTTGCGTACTCTGTATTCAATTTTGTGTTATATATTGGCTGTAAGAACTCAAAAATTCTTGATTCTGAAAAGATGGCATATCTTGTACACATGGTTTGTGTCTTTAATAATGTGTATGGCATTTTGAAGTGTAAAAATCTGCTATTTATCATCATTTACAAGGGGAGTCTCCCGATGGATTCTCTCCGAAATTTGGATATGTGATAAAGAAGAAAACAATAAGGGACAAGTATTTTTTTAGTGCCCCAATCTCATGTTTAGGTGTTAAAAAGTGGGGTCAAAAATAACCCCATTTTTCGTTTTTTCGGCTTATTTTGAATTTTTTAGAGCAATTTGATAACAAATGGAAGAGCTTTTGGAGACGAATTAACTGGTATATGAAACATGCCCGATAACTTTAAAATATTTTTGTTATTCCAAAAAAACGTGTTTTAAGCGATATTAAAACTGGCGTTTCGTAAAACAATTATTGTTGAATTAAAATACAAAATATGTATGTTAATGCATATTAAATTTAACCGAGTGGGTGCCTGAGCTTTTTCCAATATTCGTAACTGATCGTCTTTTATGCGACTTTTTGAGAAGAGCTTTTTAACACAAATTTAATATATTTGAAATAAATGGCAACTCTAACACAATACATAGACAGTATTTTTATCAAACTTTTTGTTTTCTCGATTACAATCTGAATTCAATTGTTTGAATACAGAAATTAATTAATTTTGGACCCACGTTTTAACCCTCAACTATGAGAAACGTGTACCTATTTTTTGTTTCTTCATCACATATCCAAATTTCATTAAGATCGGAGAGAACCCATTGGGGTCCATAGTCTCCCAAATCGTTTATCTCCGTCACTTAGTCATTGAAGGAAATAGTATAAAGAAGAAAGTTTTTTTTTGCTTTTAAAATATCGAATTTTGTGCCAACAAAGCATAATTTGCGCAAAGTTTGGCAATTTGAAGAAAAGTGCAGGTACTGCACATCGATTGCTCACCGAAACCTATCCAGCATATGTTCCATCAATTTCAATGTACGAGAGGTGGTTTTTTTCGGGTCAGAAGTGGTGACCTGTGACCAAAAATCCTGTTTTTTTATGTTATACACCTATTAGGAAGTGCGAGTATAATAAATATAATATGCTTCTAGGCTAATAAATTTAAAAAATAGCTTCATTTTTATGTCTCTATTTATTTTACAAATATTTAATAGAGGGCGGATCAATAAGTCCGTGACTTTTCGAACTTCTCTCGTAGTTATATGAAATGCAACACTGCTCCCATCAAGTACCACCTGTTCATAGACTACTGTCAAATTTGGAGCAAGTTCCATCATTTGCTTTGCGTCAAAACATACAACCTCGTGGATTGTTTTAAAAATGGAAAAAAGTGAATTTCGAGTGCTCATAAAACATTAGTTTTTGCAAAAAAAACCGTCAATCAAACCAAGGAAAAGCTTGATAAAAAACTATGGGGACTCTGCACCATCGATTTCAATGGTAAAAAAGTGGTTTACTGACTTTCGTTGTGGTCGCACAAGTAAAAACGACGCAGAACGTTCTGGACGGTCAATAGAGGTCAATACACCCAAAAATGTCGAAAAAATTCACGATATGGTGTTGGCTGAACGAAGAGTAAAAGTGCCTGAGATTGTTGATGCCATAAGCATTTCATATGGCAGTGTGGTTTCGATTTTGAATGATCAGTTGGGTTTAAGAAAGCTGTCTACAAGATGGGTGCCACGTTTGCTCTAAATTGACCATAAACGTAATCGCGTGATAGCTTAAAAGGATTGTTTGGAGTTGTTTAACCGCAATTCGAATGAGTTTTTGCGGCTTTTTGTAACTACCCAGCCAGAAATTGCCAATGGTCTGAAAAATCAAGCACTGGCAGAGCACTGTTTGCCAATAGTCCAACAAATAAAGTGCTGGCAAAGCACTGATTTACAACGCTCTGCCAACCTTAGTAAAAAGTGCTTTGCCAGTACTTAATTAACAAAATTTACAACAGTAAAAATAATAAAAGCACTGGCAGAGCCCTGGCTTAGAACGCTCTGCCAACGTTCGTAAAAAGTGATTTGCCAGTACTTGATTTACAAAATTTGCAACCGTAAAAATAAAAAAGCACTGGCACAGCATTGGCTTAGAACGCTTTCCCAACATTGCCAAAAAGTGCATTGCCAGTACTTATTTCCAAATTTTACAGCCGTTAACATAATAAAAACAGTGGCACAGCCCTTGTTCACAACGCTTTCCCAACGCTGGCCAAAAGTACTTTGCCAGAGCTCGATTTACTAAATTTACAACCGTTTATAAAAACGAAATTTAACGCATGTACTTGTTATTAAATAAGTTAGCAGGTTTTAATAAAAAAACAAATAAATAGTTTTTTTTTAATTTATTTTACATACTAATTTAAAATTTTACATTTATATACAATTAAATTTCCAATTTTTAATTTAAAAATTTGAATTAACCCATTTCACAGTCAGAATACAAATGTTCTCCCAATGATTTGAAAATGTTTTAAAATTATGGTTTTGGTACTGACAAAGCGCTTATTGCCAGTGGTTTGCTAACGTTTTAAAAAAGAAACGGTCAAGCCCTGCCCGGTGTTATCATTTTGGGGTTGGCAAAGCACTTATCTTATCATTAAAAAAGCACTTTATTGGTTGTTCTACCAATGCTTTGCCAACGTTTTAAAATGATTGCTTTGATACTGGCAAAGCGCTCATTGCCAGTGCTTTGCCAACGTTTTAAAAAAGGAACGGCCAAACCCTGCCCGGTGTTATCATTTTGGGGTTGGCAAAATACTTAAATCTTCAGAAATCCAACGCTCTGCCAACGCTCATACCACCGTTGAAAGCACTGGGCCAATGCTTTGCCGTTCGTATTTTTCTGGCTGGGTATGGATGAAACATGTATCCATTACTACACTCCGGAGACCACGCAGCAGTATAAACAATGCGTTCCTCCTGGTGAACCGGCTCCGAAGAAGGCTAAGGTAAGTTTGTCGGCCAATAAGGTGATGGCAACAGTTTTTCTGGATGCACGCGGGATAATCCACATAGATTACCTTCAAAAGGGAAAAACCATAAACGGCGAATATTATGCCAACTTATTGGACCGATTTAACGATGATTTAAAAAAATCGACCTCATATGTGCACGAAAGATAATGCATGGGTGAAGACGCGTGCAGTCTCAATGGCAAAATTCCATGAATTTGGCTACGAATTGGTACCTCATCCGCCATATTCTCCTAGTGACTATTTCCTATTACCAAACCTACAGAAATGGCTCGGTGGAAAGAGATTTAGCTCCAACGATGAAATTATTGATCAAACAAATGCCTATTTTATGGACCTCGAAAAATCCTATTTTTTGGAAGGGATACAAAAATTGGAGAAACGTTGGACTAAGTGTATTGAGCTATAAGGAGATTGTGTTAAAAAATTGTGTTTCATTCAAAAAGTCACGGACTTATTGATCCGCCCTCGTACAACATTGTAATTTACAAACCTTTAGATTTTTAAGCTCACTCACAGACCTATTCGCTTAGATTTGTACTCTGAGTGAAGAGGAGGCCGTAGGCCCTTGTCTACGGCCTGGGCTCTAGCCCATGTCGCTCCGAAAGCAAAGTTTTTGATTTTCGCAAATTTTTCTTAAATTGCTCTAATAAAAATATGTCATGCGACGCTTCATTTTTTTATTAATTTTGGCATGCTGAATACAAATATTTAAAATCCACTGTTTAAATCAAAAATTGGTATTTTAAAATTCTCAAAAAAGTATATGTTAGCTAGAATTTATTCCACTATGCCGTTGCCAAATTAATATAAAAAATAGTTTATAGAAAATAATGAAAACAAAAGTTTTGCAAAAGTAGTTGCACACTCTCGGGGAACTTCTGCTTTAAAAATATGTAATTGTTTGGGTTTTAATAGAGTTTCTTTATTTTTAATATAAGTGTCAGTCATTAGTAGAACAAATTAAATTTGTTACTAACCTTGTAGTTCATTAAAAAAAAAACCACATCAAATGACTGTTTTATGATTTTACATTCATTTTTTCAGTAGTTTTTTTGTTATTTAAAAAAATAAAAAAAAAATAAATGTTTATTTTTTTACTAACATGTTTTTAATTTTTAATAAAACTGTTAGTTATTTTTTTTCAACATTAAAAAAACAAATGACAATGTTAGTTGAATTTACTGAAATGTAAGTCGTTGTTTCTTTAAATGAAATTTCATTTGTTTTTAACTACATTTGCAGTAGTCTTTAACTACATAGTATTCTAAGTGCATACTACGTAAAGAGTAATTGATGCCTAATTTTAAAGGTCCTGAAATCGTGGTTTCATTGGTTCGCAAAACTAATTCAAGTATTGATGGTTAAAAGTATTTTTTTTAAATCCTTGGTTCAAAACGCTGTATTTCAAAGAACCTTGTTTTATAAAATTAAAAAAAAAATATATAAGTTAATTATATATTATTCTTCTATACTTTTAACAAATCCGTTTGTGGTATTCCTGCATGTTTCTGAGTTATCGGCTTTTTAGTTAAAATTTTTCACATTTTTATTTACTCAGAATACTGTAAGTATAAAATTATAAATATAAATTATCTTTATTCATTATGTTTCTTTTTTATATTTCCAAAGTAACTCAAATCGACTAGTTTGCCCCACCTATGGGGTCAATTCACCAAGTTGATGTTTTACAATTATCAGCTATAAATATAACGGCTCTGCTGGAAAATTTATATTTTAAATTAAATAATCATATAAATGGGTATCAATAGCTGCAATTTCAGCAACAAATTTCAAAAAAGTTTATTTTCCTCGAATTTGTTTAACGAATTAATATTACTTATACGTCTTATAAAGTGCTACCAATTTTTGCCAACGAAACTACCCCACCTTAAAGTTAAAAAGTTATCCCAAATATTCTAACTCTATATTATTTTTTTTTTTACAACCCAAAAAACACAGAAATATGTCTGTCCTCGACCGTGTGCGAAGTAAAAGCATAAAATTTGGTGACATGAAAGATCATCAATAACTGCACAAACTATAGAAAGGAACATTTTAATAACTCTCTTAAATACAGCGAAAATCGGGGGTGGCCAATGTGCACCACTGGTGCAACCTCTCCTTTCTGACCTAGCTTTAGAAAATATCAGCGGCTACTTAGTTTATGAAAAAAAACTCGAGTATTTTATCTTTTAGCTAAAAAAAAATTGCTTAAAATACTAAAAGTTGCTATATTTGTATGCCTTAAAAATATTGAGTCTGTGAAAAATCCTTATTAATAATAATGTTAAGTTTTCGTTGATCTTCTTTTAGTTAATTCTTCTTAGTTTAAACGAGCCTAAGATCATTTATTTATTAATTATCCATTTCCAATATTTCGTCTTCACTGACTTCTTCAGGAAAAATTATTACAATTTTAATTACTAGTTTTAATAATTAAAAACTTATATATGTATTTAAGTTTTTAATTATTGAAACATATTTTTCAAATTGTAATAATTTTTCCTGAAGAAGTCACCCAATGTGGAGACGAAATATTGGAAATAAATAATTAATAAATAAATTATCTTAAGCTCGTTTAAACTAAGAAGACCTGATTAATAATATTCATATAAAAACGTTTAAGTATTTTTAACACATATTTAGTAAACAACACCAACAAAGTTTTTCTTAATTGAAGTGCGTTTTAATAAAAACTAGAGGTTTTAAAAGATGCATATTCAAAAATGCACATTTGTGTGTTCTCCATAGTAATTTAACACAAAATTAATTTTTAAAAAAGTTATAAAAATTGAACTTCAAATTGAATTTTCTGAAAATGTTGATGTACAATTGAAGGAGTTATTTGTGAAAGTTAATTAAGTGTTATATAAGTTCACATAATGTGCTAAAAGTTAGCAAATTCGGTTAAGAGATTTTGTAATATTAACATAATTGAAAAATATGTCAAGTTTTCACTTTAATTGCAAGGATACCCTACATCCTCCAACTAAGCGAATTAAATTAACACGCTTCTTAAGCCACAAAGTGTATACTTTGAATTTTTAATATTATTCGCTGTTTATTCGGGTATACGAAATAATAAAAAAATGTTAAAGAAAAAACTTGATTTTTGTTAAATGTTAAATTCGCGAATTTTTTTAAAAGTGGAGCTAATATTAAAATTGGTGGTTCACATTAGTGATCTACAATCAAAAATCTATTAGATTAAGTAATTAACTGGGTAATTGATAAAAATCGAAAGTAGCAAATAAAAATGTCGCTCTTCCATGGAACAAAATACTTTAAATAAATTCTTTCAAGCAACTGAAATTGTTATGTCTATTTAATTTACTTAACATTATTTTTTTATTTTATTTAAAATATGGTAAATGTTGCTTCTGAACGCTTATTTAATAATTTAATTGACAATTTATGCACAACTTTTTTCTTGCTTCTATTTCTATGAAAATATTTGTACTCATGTTTTTAACAACTTGCGCTAACTTTTCCACCTGTTGACCTCAGTTGAAAAGATTGAGATGAAAACAGAAAAGTTTTTCAAACAGTAATTTATATTTTTTTTTTCTACATTCATATTTAAGCCTAATGCATAATAACAAAAATAAAGAGAGAATCCTTAAAAAATGTGTTTTACAGGTACACTCAAGAAAAAAAGTTTGTTGAAAATTTGGTTAAACATCTATTTAAAATATTTTACTTAATTCTTTGCTGAAATTGAGTTTTCACAAAACATTTAGTAACACGGGTTTACTAAAAAAAACTAACTTTGAACTAATGTTTAACTAATTTTTGTTGCTACCAAAATTGTGCTGATAAACACATTCATAGCACAGAAAACAAAAAAAGACGATATATAGATGTCGCAGCTTGTACACTGAAAGAATTATCAATCATGGTATTAGTTAAACAATTTCATTGAATTTTATTCATATATTCAATGAAGAATTTCATTATATCGAAGAAATTTTATTAATATTAAGACATTTTCCATAAACTTTTTTTTCGTAAAATTTCATAATTTAATAATATCAAGTCATTCCATTTCATAATAATCTTTTCACAAATTTTATCAAAATTTTCTTTAGAGCTATGAAATCATTTCAAAGACTTATTTTTTTCATAACATTTCATAATTTCATTCATTTGCATACATTTCAAACTTAAGTTTTAAGAATTAATTCTCAAGTATTCAACATATTTTATAAAGTGCTTTATTATTTCAATGTAGCATTGTATTAGTTTTGAATTTCTATGCAATTGTTAAAAAAAATCATATAAAGCAGTTCCAATGCATTTTCAAGACATTCATGAAGAATTCAAGGAACTTCATAATATTAAAAAAATATATTTTATTCTATAAATGTTTCATTGTCGCAATGATATATTGACCTTAATGAAAGCTGTTTCATAGTTTCTATGAAAAATTTCAATGGACGAGTTCCAGTGAAAATTTTCAACAAATCTATGAAGAAATTCATTGCTGAAGTGAAGATAATTCTATCAGTGTGTAGACGAAGTAAAGGGAAAATAAAAGATACAAATAAATACAACCATTATAAGAATTACAAAAAAAATGCAACCGCGTTTGATTTCATTCATTTCACTTTTTCTTTTGTATACTTAACTAAAAAATACAAGAGGCGCAGCAAAAAAATGTGTATACACAAAAACTGTAAATATTAAAAAATATAAATACACCTATCCCTCGATTTACACGATAGATACGTTCCAGAAAAAATCGTGTAAATCGAATTCAAAAAAGTTTGTATGGAAAATCGTGTAAATCGAAAAAAAAGGCAAATGCTGTATATAAAATAATTTTTTAATATACATATTTGTTTGTTTTAATGTAAAAACGTAAATAAAACAAGAAACTCACAAAATTAGTTAATTAATGAACAGAATTTAATTATACAATTCATAAAACCAAAAAATTAATTATGAAGCCTGGAATAACATCAAAAATCCATAAAACCAGTTACTATAAATTAACCCTTTCCCTGTCCTGTGCATCACATATGATGCACAGCACGTTAATTTAGGTTGGGTTAATCCGGGGTGGACAGGGAAAGGGTTAAGCAAAAAATCAATAAAATCAGTCTACTATTTATTAATAAAAAATAATTCAGTTCATTAAAAGAGATTAGTTCATTAAAAGAGATCAGTTCATTTCAAACTAATAGTGCCAACTAATGTTATCTTTCTGGTTGGTGACGAATCACTTTCATCACTCGATAGTTTTTCAAAAGTTTCTGTTTCGATGTTGCAGATAACTTGAGCCCGCAGAGATTTGGAAATATATTTGATTATAAGAACTTGTGACGTATTATTGTTCAATTCTTTATTTACCTCCCGATATTGGGCCAGGCCATGAGAAATATATCTCTGGAACTTTAGAGCTCTTTCAACATTTTGGTCATGTTGGACAAAGTGATTTCCTAGTTTTCGTCCTAATTCAAGACCTTCATAAATAATTTTAGTTATCAGTGCAACCATTTCTTACTCGTCTTCACCTGAGTCATTATTATTATTTATTTAAAACCAATGATTTCATTATATAATACCATTTGACAATAAAGTTCTCTCAGGCATTTTTTTCTAAAATAAACTTAACTCGTCAGCATTGAAGACTTGATCAGGAGTATATGAAATAATTTCGGCAAACTTTTCTTTATATTCTTCTGCAGCATCAACATCAACCGATGCTCGATTCCCTTTTAATTTTAAATTATGTAAAGAATGCCTTTTTTTTTAATTTTTAAACCAACCATGACTAGCTGTAAAAGATTTTTTTGCTGCTGAGGATGTTGATGGTAGCTCATCCTTAATTTTTTCGTAAATACGAAATGTATTATTTGTAATTAAATTAGTGTCAATTGGAATTCGCTTTTGGGTTAGGTCTTCAATCCAAATCATTATTTATTATTTATATAAATTTTATATATTTTTTTCATAAAAAAACTACAACTAGCGGACTTGTATGGTAAACACTAACTGATTTATATATTTGTATATTTTTAATATTTTGATTTTGATTTGATATATTTTGTATGTACGTGCATAAATGGAAAATTCCCTTTTTATTGTTATTGTCAAAGAACTTGTGTGTTTTATTCCGATATTTTTAAAAATCAATTAAAGAAGGAAAAAAAAAGAATTTAACTTGTATATCAATTTTTTACTAACGTGAATATGTATACAAAAGTTTTTTAATTAAATAATCAAAAAAATTTCGAGGAAATAATTCGAGGTAATTTCCATATGCCTCGATTTACACGAGCAATAAAAAAATCGTGTAAAAGTGAAATCGTGAAAAAAAGTATTGTGTAAATCGAGGGATAGGTGTAATTTAATAAAACTAACTAAAAACTCATAACTTTATCAATTTTAGAATTAAAGAATTCTTTTAAGAATTTTTCAGATTTCAAATTCAGCTTCAGGCAGAAAGAAAGAAAATACAAATAAAATACGCAGTCGTGTACTGTTCGCAATAGGTATCAAGAAATGCAAACTATGAACATATTACCTTTTGATTTCTAAAGATAAGTAGTTTTATTGAGAGTTATATTTATTTTTTGTATTTTAGAGTTATAATTTGAAAAATGTCAACCTATGTCATACATACCGTCATGTAAAGAATTTGGAATTATTATGTTTTGTTATATAATTAATAAAATATTTTGTTTATTTCCATATTTTTTATTTAATTGCATATTGCACATTTGCAGATATTAGCTGTTTTTCGGCAAGGATCCTCACAGCAAAAATGTTGCTGTCTCAACTAACTTTTTTGCTAAATTTATGGACTTTTTTTTTGAGTGTAGTATATGGAAAAAAATGAGCAATTTATTATAATAACATTACTCAACGGCCAAAAAAACTGGCTTTGAAAAATATTCCTTTGAATATACCTCCGCTCAGAAAAAATATTGGTTGCATTTCGGTCAAAACCATTAACATTTATTTGATAGGACTTTTAATTGATTAATAAAGCAAAAATACTGTACTGGCAATAAAAAATAGGAAACAGGAACTGAAAAACAATCATATTATAGAACTATTGGTACTTCCAATCAACTTTTCAAATATAATTCGGTTTATAATTGTGTAGGGTAGCAGCAACCATTTATTTAGTGAAAATGCGTAAATGGTACCATGTATCAAATTTATTAAAAAATTGTCATTAATCAAAAGTGGTAACTGCAAATACAGTTTACAAAAATACAATTAAATTAGGGTTTTGGTAGAACCAACCGAATTGTTTATTGCATTGATTATAGACGCAACTAATGATTGGTATTGACAGACGAATTTTAGACTATTTTAGTTTTCCTAACAAAATATTTAAATTCAAATTTAGCACTTAACATTTATAAGTGTTTGTGGTGTAATGGGTAGAGCAGCAGCCAATTACTCCGAGTTTCCGAGTTCAAATCTCGACAAACACATAAAGTTTTTTTTTTTTGTTTTTTGTTAATTAAAATAAAATACTAAAATGTTCAAACAGCCGATAATTTCAAGAAAATTAAAAACAATTGTGGAGCAAGGGGTAGGTGGTGGGGAGTTTTAATCTGAATTCCACACACAGAGAACAGATTCGTTGTGAGAAGCGAATTTGTCGCCAACCGAATTTAGTTAGTAACACGTACTATCACATTATTCGGTTACAGCTTTCGACATTTGCAGTTATTCTACCATGTTAGAAATTCATATTCAGTTCACTCGACCGAGTTTTTATATAATTATTTCGAGTTAAATAAAACACGTTTTCCAATATGATTCTGTTTTATTAAATTTGTTTTTTTAAAAATAAATATTTAGTACATGATATAATTATTAAGATTAAAAATTATATAAAAAACCTTAATTACCATTCAGACTTCCTTTCCTTTATTCAAATATATTTAACTTCCGCTTGCTGACTATTTTCATATACTAAATAAAGAAGACCAAAATTTTTGTTAGAAAACTGAATTTATATTTATTTGTGTAATTATACTAACCTGAATAATAGATTTCTTGCAAGTTCTTATATTTTCTTATGTTTCCTTGTTGACGAAGATTTTCTAATTTATTTAGTTTTTTTTTATAAAAATATAAATTAATATTTTTATAGACATTTTAATGGGAAATGAATATTGAAAATCTGTTGAAACTACACTTTATTAGTTCAAGTATGCATTTTTATATTTTGTTACGGTTGTTTCTACCAATCATTACCACAATTATATTTTTAATTCAGTATTGGCTGTTTTAACGAATTATTGAAGTACACTCAAAAAAATGCTTGCTAAATTACTGCTATAATTGTAGTAAATTTGTATGTAAAAACAAGCGTAAGTTTAAGCACAAACTGCTTAAAAAAATAATTTACTGAATTTTGTTATAAAGCAATAACTCACACGAATTATGGTATTATATCTGTTGATGAACATGTTTCTGCATTTTAACCACTTAAATTGGTAAACTTACATTGAATGTGTGCAACTTTTGGTTTTAGTTATTTGAAACAAATTATTAAACTTTTTCAAACAGAAGAGTTTAGTAACAATTCAACTGTGATACTTAGCGTTAGTTTTTTAATTATAATGTGATATTCTATTATTAATTTTTTACATTTTTGCAATTTAAATTTAATTTGTGTTTTATGTCGTACGTTTTGTGTCGGTCTAAATTCGGATTTAATATTAAAGTTTTAAAAATGTGGAAGTAAAAAGATTATTTATTTTAATAAAATTATATCCCAGAAGAAGTTGGAAGTAATCCCAACGAAACGTCGGATAAAATAATGAAATAAATAGTTTTTATTTGCATTAGGAAAATAAATGACCTTAGAAGCCTGCTTAGAATATATTTCTAAAGAATTAACAAGATAATTAATTTAAAAAAAAGGCCGATTAATAAATCATAAGAAGAAACAAATGTTTAATTCAATATATTTTTATTTTTGGTGCTGTATTTGAAGAAAAATAAAAGAGTAGCTGTGGTAAATATCTAAAAATTAATTAAAAATATAATTAAAACTAATTAAAGAATGTGTCCGTTTTATATTTTTAGTAGTTTTGGTAAGAGATAAGATTTTGGTAAAATCGAATCATTGTTCTGAATATCTATCAAGTTCAAAAGTGATGTTTCTGCCAGTCCTTTCTTAATTGAATCGATAAAATTTGAGACTTTTGGTTATTTTTACCAGTAAAATGGGATTTGTATTGGTCTTGCTTTTTCTATCCAGCTAATCTTGATATTCTCTTTTATAAGGACATGTTGAGCCAGTTGACGTTGTATCTTTTTTATAATGTTGTATATTGGGAATATTTTATAACACCGCAGTGTTTAGTGGTATTTTCCTTTTTTTCTATGCAGTTTCCCAGCAAAAAAAATTTCAAAAAGGTAAGCGGGTTCGTAATCAAGCGTATTGGGCAGAACGCATTCCTTACTAGATTACCTACTCGTTTTTTTTTTACAGGGCGTGAGACTAAAATAATTGATTCTTTGGAATTGATTATTTTTTTTACCGAAGAACTATTTACTTTATATTTGTAAGAACTACATACATTTTTTAATAAAGAAATAGTTCCATTGTAATAGTTCCGAAATACTTATACAAAAAAAAAATAGTTCCCTAGAAAAAATAAGAAAATATGAAGTATAAATTAGCGCATCCCTAATTTATACCTAACCACAGTTTAGCAAAATTCCAGCGAATAAAAATTTGTTTCAACAAAAATATATAAGATAAATTCTTTAAAATTGTATAACTTCTTTTTTCAAAATGAGGAACTACTTCCAATAACGTCCTTTATTTTCATTTAAGTAAATAATTACTTTGTTATTGAGTTCATGCTTTCTGGTTTAAATTTAAAGAATTGATTGGTTGGTTTAAGTGGCAGCTCACGCTACTCGTGAGCATCAAGTAGAGTCAAATTAATTGATTACAATTGATTTGATTACAATACTTCTTGATTACAATACTACTTGCTTTTTTGATGGAACGTTGGAATGTGTTTGGTATTGCAATTACTAAATTTGGCAATGAGATATGTAAGCAAGTGTGGGCATCACCTTTTTTTTGGAATGTGTAATTTTTTCCTGGGTTTTAATTATATCTAAATAACCGTTTTTTATTAAATAAATATAGCAACATAATAAATAATTGCATTATTTTACCGAAAGCTTTATTACCCAGCTAAAAATAGTGCCTACACAGAAGCGCTTCTGGAATTCATTATTTCATAACGAAGCGCTTCCAAAGCAAATCCAGAAGGCGCGATTTTTTTTAGCGATGTCCCACTTGGTATGTCTCTTTTAAGCAGGTGAAAAGCGCTTCTTTCATGTGCTCTAAGAAGCAATAAATTCATGCCTTCTTATACAATAAGAAGCGCCTTTTTTGTATATTGACAACATTAATGCTTCATGGTATGCATTCTTTTTTGCTTCATTGTAAGTATTATTCACTGCTTCAAAGAAGGCATTTTGGGAAGCACTACATAATGCCTTCCGTAATTGCTTTATAGTATGCAAGGCGGTGAAGCGCTAAATATGGAATGTTGGTAAACATTTTTTACACGATTTGTGTGTATCAATTTACACACATATATTAAATTTACCCTATTTGTAGTAGGAGTACAGTTTCCTATTATAAGTTGGGTGAATTTAAACTGAAATTAATTAGTGTGTATTACAGCATACATTTGGTTGTATTACAATAAAATTGATTGTAAGATTGTTTTAACTTTTTTAATTAATAAAATTTTGTAATCCTTATAAAATTATCTGTTTCGCAAGTGATTTTTTATATTTTCAAAATATTTCCAACAAACTTATTTGCTGTGTGTACAGTGTGCAAATCTAAAAAAAAAATGTTATCTCAATAATATTTTGTGAAACACAATAAGTGGAATATAATATTGAATGCGACAACTGAACATTAGCTTCCATGACTACAAATATAATTTAATGTGAAGATAGTTGTCTTAGCCGCCAGAATTCGATTGGCAACGAATTCGGCTGCCACAACTGAGTTTCTGGGTGTATGTACGATAAATCCATATATGTAAAACTAATTTTTTTTTCATTTCCAGTTTTGGATATATAGCGGTTTTTATATTTACATCGTTTATCCCATTTTTTCATGTAAATATAAAATCTACAAAAAATTATCTTTAATTTGACTGCAAACAATATTTTTGTTTCTATTAGGAAATCTTCTTGATATTGCAAGGAATTGAAAATTTTACATTTTTAGATTTATCCTTTTAAATTATATGCATGCAAAAAATTATATGCATGCAGATAAAAATCCATCATATCTCTATGAAAAAATTGAATTCGGCTGGTCTATACGATCAGGGATATTAATTATTCCTAGATACTGCTATTTAAACACAGGTAGATGTTTCTTCGTTAATGCCATTAAACTTTGGAATGACTTACCCATAAATCTTAAACTCATCACAGAAAAAAAAAAAACAGTTTAAGAAATTAACTTTTAAATTTAATTTCTAGAAATAATTTAATTTCTAGAAACAACTATCTACTACCTTCTTTATTTTTAGCCTATTCTTTTCATCTTTTGCTATACCAACATACACTGAGGAGCATAAGTGTATCACAAACCAACAAATATTACTTTAACAACCTATAGTTTCTATAAATTTTACTCAAATGCAATAAAATTTTTCATATTATATTTGTACAAGTGTCTTATCTCTTTCAAAAAGGTTTTATTAAATCTGATCACAACAACAAATACACGAAGGCATAATGCAAATAAATCAAAATGATACAGTTTTGCACTCACTATTTATTTTTATATTTTTAAAGCAATAATATATATTTAATGACTTTTCCAGTAACCCTTTGCCTTCTTCAGCTCCTGGATAAGATTAGGGTCCCACTTCATCTTTGGATATACAAACCCAATCCGTGATACAGCCACCACCGTGTTTAACGGTTTGGCGTACCTTATTTGGTTGGATTATATCAGGGTCCTTAGTCCAATACTATGCACTCCCATCGGATTGGAAACGATTAATTTTTGTATCATCAGACCAAATAACCTTTAAATTATTTAATATTTCTTAGTATAAGCAGTAATACACACATATGTTTAAAAACATACCGTATCCCAATAAGCGACAGTCCAGTGATCGTGTGCTGCAACAAAAAGATGGAGTGGGACCCTTGGTGCGCATCGATGGAATTATGTGCAAGGAACAATATTTGTCCATCCTGCAACAAAATATTCCTGATGTAGTGGAAAAAATGGGGCTTGCTGCTGAAAAATTACAATGAAATCAAACATACCGCACATGTAGTGAAAGACTGGCTCAAAAAGAAAAAATTTGGTGTGATGACGTGGCCTCCACAATCTCCGGATATGAATCCGATCGAGAATTTGTGCAGTCACGTCAAATCGCAGCTTGCAAAATATGCCAGTCCTCCAAAGGGCGTGAACGAGTTGTGGGAGCGGACGAAGGAATTGTGGGAGGCGATTCCTCCAGAATTTGTGCAGAGGTACACACAAAGTCTACCTAATCGCATCCAGGAGCTTAAGAAGGCAAAGGGTTACTTGAAAAGTCATTAAATATATATTATTGCTTTAAAAATATAAAAATAAATAGTGAGTGCAAAACTGTATCATTTTGATTTATTTGCATTATGCATTCGTGTATTTGTTGTTGTGATCAGATCTTAATAAAACCTTTTTGAAAGAGAGAAGACACTTGTACAAACATAATATAAAAAATTTGATCGCATTTGAGTAAAGTTTATAGAAATTCTAGGTTGTTAAAGTGATAGTTGTTGGTTTGTGATACACTTATGCTCTTCAGTGTATATATTTTTCTTTAACTATTACATATATGTTTAGAATATGTACCATAATCTTAAGTTTTTAAATTTAAGTTATTTTTTTTAAATTATACTGTTTTAAAATTTGTTATTATGACATTCATTATGTGATACCCTTTGAACCATAAAAGAATTTAATTCTTAAGGCTCTTATACTGAAATTTTTTACTTACTTAAATAAAAAGTCAAAATTTAAAAACATTTAAAAATTCTGTCTCTCAAACTGGACATTCCAATGAACAAATTTTTCTATTAAAATACAATTTTAATAGAAAAATTTCTTAAAAATAAACTGAAATATTTATGAAAGAACTACAAATTTTAAATAATTTTCCACCTGCTTTAAATACCTAAAGAAACTAAAGTTGTCTTCATATAAAAATGGATTTTGCAGAACTTGTCTTCGTAATACATACAATATTTTTATGCACGCTGGTTCTAAATCTGGTAAACTTAATTTTCTATAATTTTTTATATTTACATTTTACATCTTATTTTTATATACTCTATTTTTTTTTACAAAAATATTTTTCTTTTTTAAATATTTGATGATATTTTCAATATATTTGCATTTTAATACAAAAAAAAAAAATGATTTGTGGAATGTTTGATTTACTCAAAGCGATAAAATTTTTTAGTATACATAAAATTTGTAAGGATAAAACTAAAAATGCAAAGTCTTGTATCGTTAAGATGTCATGAAACAAACACTGACGTGGTTGAAGAAATAATGATTTCATGGATAAATTTCAAAATATTAAGAATAATACGATAAATGGGGTAAATTTTGTAAAAACAGCGATATTTCAAAAAATACAAATAACAAAAAAAAATCATTACAATGACAAGTTCTGCAAACAGTTAAAATTTGGGGAATAGTGTAATACTTACTTTTTCACTTGTGGCATTAAAATCTGTTCGGTACGTTTGAAGGCCTCAATACATGTTCGACGTAATTTGCGAATTTTTTCACGTAATTCTGGACAGTCTTTCGATTGGCCCACATGTATTAAAAGATCACGAAATAATGCAACGTGGCTATTTATTTCAACAATCAACTAGAAAAAAAAAAGGAAAACAAATGAAAATTAAAAGGAAATTCAATAATTAATACTTATGATTTTCTTATACACGTGTACAAATTGATGGTTATAAACTGACAGCTGACAACTCGTAACTGGCAATGTAGTTAAAACTCGGTATGACTTCAATATGATAGATACGCGCTTTGCCATGTACATCACAAGTTGGAATTTTATTTACATTATATCGAGTTCTCAATTTATGACTATTTTTTTATCCTTAAACTTTTTTATTACCTCAAATATTATATTCTTACAAAGATTCAAAGTTCAAAATACGATGGTTTTGTTTTTGTTATTTTAACCGTGTAAATAAAATTGTAATGAAAACTCTTGAAGTGTTAAGAAAAAGATTATATAACATAATATTAAGATTTGTAGAATTTTAATTAGTTTCTACAAAATCATGCAAAAATAATTACTTTTTCATTCTGCATAAATTTTAAATACTTTCTAAGCTCTTAATAAGTAAGTTTAAAGGTTCTAGTACTTGATTAAATTCATTGTATTTTAGTTCAAGCAACAAACAAACTTGTGCCTAAATTAGATTTTAAAAAGAATTGGTTATTTTTTTCATTAAATAGTACATTGACATCGCATGCCTTGTTTAATATATTTTTTACTAGGGTACACAATGGTAAAACTGGCCAAAACAAAAATTTTTTTTTGATTTTTAATGAAATTGTGATGCCAAATGAAAGTTCATATTCCAAATAAAATGATACAAATATTACATTTTATGATACATCTAAGTTGCAACTTATCGATTTAATAATTCAAAAATTTAATATTCAAACTATGAAAACAAAGTAGGAGATGAGAATGCTTTTGAATTTAATTTTTTTGTAAAATTGTTTCTATATCAAAATTAATCACAACAACAAAACTAGACATGACGATAGCTCAGAGGGCTAAAGCGCTCTGTCTAACGTGTAGTGCGATCGCATGTGGCATTAGAAATCAGTTTATCTATACCACGGTAAGTGATTGCACAGAAAATTTCATATAGACGCAATCGAATAAATAAAAACATAATAAATATTACATTATTCAAAAAAATTCAAAAAACAGTGTCACTGGCGAACGTTCAATACCAGAAACTGCGCAGTCTGATTCAGAAAAAATTGATAATTTGCAACGTAGTTATGATTTTTAGAAAATAGTTTTTTAGTTTTGTTTTTAATCATTGCATATCGAATTTAAGTATCTCGACTACGTATTTCCATGATTTATTTAATTAATTCTAGACATTGTCATTTTAAGTAATAAAACCAAAGTAGAAGTTTATTTAATAAGCTGCAGAAAATGCTTTGGACTTCTTGGAGGATGAGACTTTAGATTATTTGATAATACTAAATGCTTCTAGTAAGTACTTTAAATTTGAGCTGTCTCTTTTTTGCCATTTATTTAACTGGAAACATTTTTGTGACTTCCTGCAATGCAAATGAATTGTTGGTAAAGGTATCACAAAAGTACCAAAAATACACACGGAATGTATTATATATTTGTGAAAACATTTCTTTACGTCATTAGATATTTAATATAAAAATTTATCAAAAGCGTTCGCAGTACTAAGAAAATACATTTACAAATTAGAAAATTTATTTGGTGTCCATATATTTTCTGAAAATATTTGAATTTTTAGGACAAATGTGGCAAGTCTATAGAAAATGTGGCTGCCCTATAAAAATTTCAGTTTCATTTTCCGACTCAGCGCGTCCATTTCAACATAAAACTGGTTATTATTTGTATCACCTACAATTGATACCAAACTACCCAGCAAAACCACACACTACCAAATAATGGGTAAAGTAATGCATCGCCATAGGGCTTCACTCATTACAATACACCTTACTTCACTGATGAATTTTACAGGCGATGAGTCTAAAAGTAATGGGTGGACTCATTACCTTGTAGGCGGTAAAGTAACTGGTTACCTATACGGTTACAAGATGGGAAAAAGTAATGTGTATATAAATAGATTTTCATAAAAAAAATGCATAAAAAATTTTTTTACACATATTTTTTTTAAATTAAATAAATAACTTTTTTTTTTATTAAATAAATAATGTGGTAATGCTGGGATTCAAACCTGGGGTCTCAGGTATTTAACAATTAGTTAGGCGTGATATCGATACATATAGTATTTTATTGCTTAAAATGTAAATGAGTTGTTGTGCTTCGTGTTTTCGTTTGTGACATCAAAAATATACACCTTACCCTCATGCTTACAAAAAATCACAAAGTAATGTGTCTATAAATAGATTTTCAACAATATATATTAATAATTACTTTACGTTTATAATTCATGTATTATGTAATTGATGATCGGTAATTCATTATTTTATGTTTTGAAGTAATGTAAAATGTAATGAGGTATCATTACACGGTAATCCATGAGTGTTCAATTGTCGGTAGCTCATTACTTCTTGTTGGAAAATAATGATACAGGTAAGGAGTACACATTACCAAAGTTTTGCTAGGTATGTCCAAATATTTATTATTATTTTTATTTTAATAGAAAATCTTTGAAAAACTAAAAAAGTTTATATTTTTACACTTAACTTTTGAATACGTATAATTATCGACATTAGGCAATATTGGTAAATAGTTCGCCTAAATATTAGACCAATTGTAAAGTTCATACTAACTTCACCAACATCAGAACTAATTGCACCCAAATTTAGGTGACAGGGTTTTTGTTTATTAATTTAAATACATGAATAAAGAATACTTTATTCATGTACCAAACATCAGCAATTTAAATTAATAATTAAAAACTCTGCGGAAAAGGGACCTATCACTGCATATCTCGTGACTGGTTCATTGTGACAGGGACAGGTCACGGGACGTTTTTTTTTATATGAAAGGGACCGGTAAGTTTAACATGGGCTTATCCATATGTGACATGTCACAGGACCGGTGTAACAGAACATGTCACGCAACTAAACACAAATAACATGTCACAGGACTGACGCAGAAGAACATATCCTGGAACTATCGCGAAAGAGCATATCACGGAACCACAAAACTTTAATGCTATATTTTTTTTTGTGATTTCGAAAATTGTCCTCTTTTTACCTACCGCATGATAGGTATTTTATGAACCGGTCACGTACCACGGGACTGGTCACGATTTCACGTATCACGGGACATGTCACAATTCCCAACTGACCCTTTTTCCCCCGCAAGGATTTAATGGAGCTATGACCGTATTTTACCACTGTGCTAGTAAGAAATTTGGTTGTTGCTCAACTAGAACGCTAAAAATTTACAATACTTGATAAGAGAATTAAAAGAAAGCATTGTAAGTATTTATTTACAATGTTGTTTGTGTTTTTTTATATCCTGTAAACAAAATTTATAAATTTTACATTAAAAAAAATTTCTATATGAAGAAATTCAAAAGTTTTCGAAACTTTGAAGTTAAATATAAAAATTTTTTTTTTTGTTTGACATGAATCACTTAAGCATGCTAAATCCATTCGCGTTAATCATTTGTCTTTAACGCCACAAAAGTTATGGCGGTTTTATATTTTAAGATAATTAAAAATATTAAAATTACAGGTTTTGCTTGGATTTAATTAAAGCTACATAAATTGTTGATCACATTTCAAATATATTGTTGACACCACCAAACTATATAAGAATATATTAAAAATTTTTTTGTCATAT
Source organism: Delia radicum (assembly GCA_021234595.1). Taxonomy (NCBI): domain Eukaryota; kingdom Metazoa; phylum Arthropoda; class Insecta; order Diptera; family Anthomyiidae; genus Delia; species Delia radicum. The sequence continues at coordinate 145,536,472 of CM037854.1, forward strand.
ATTATAGCTTAAAAAGAAACCCCCCGATTATTGTGGAAAACACAAATTTTTTGCCGTTTTAACACTCTGATGTGTTCTCCTAAAAATGTGAATATTTACAATAGTAATAGATTTATTGATATATCAACAGTAGTATTATATTTTTAACTAAATTATATTTCATAAAATATATCATTAATTTCAGTGAACAGTATTAAATTTTGTTTACTTTTTGACTTCATATCGTAATGTTTTTTTATATTGTGATCAAGATGACTCTATTTAGCAATATAGTAGATCACAAATTTAGATCTTTTACATTTAAAAAACTATCGATTTTATTCACATTTTTCTTTTTTTAAAAATTTTAAAGAATGCTTAAAGTTATTAAGTTTGATGAGCCATTTTTTATTATTTTTTTTTAATGATAATTTTCTTCGAAATTTTTTTCTAAAATTTGATTTTTATAGTTTCGAAGAAAATTATCGAAAACCGTGAGAAACGCACTTTAAATTAAATATTTTCATGTTTTAAATTTTAAATTTAATTTATATTGTTTAATATATTCTCTGCATATATTGTTAAAAACACTTTTAAGAAAAATTAAATTAAAAGTGACCCATTTACGAAAAGCTAAGAAAATACAATAAATATCTGCACTTTAAGAAAAAAAAATGCAATAAAAATATGCATTTTATACAAAATAAGTAAAAACATGCTTTAAAAATATGAATTTAAAGCAAAATATGCATTTATAGCAAAATATGCAAAATTAAAAATACATACAAATCGATGCCATTTTTTACATAAATTCTATGATTCGCAAAGATTTTTGTTTACACTGTTCTTTGACTTAAGGGCAAAAACATGAAATTGCATGAACTTCCGGTCCCTGGCTATTAAATATATCATAAATAAAATTAAGTAGATTCATACATTTTTATGAAAGTTGTATACATTATTTTGAAATGTTTCACTAATACTATGAAAAGTTTCATAATCGTTTCATATTAAATCTAAAAAAATATATTTAGAATTAAGAATATATCAAATAATATTTAATTGATGTTACAAAATTTAAAATAATTTCTGGTAGTTTCTAAGTTTTAAAAAGTCTAAATGATATATTCTAAATTAAAAAAAAAAAAAATCATTAAAAAATAAAAACAATAATAAAAAACTAAAGTTTGTTTTCACAAAGTTTATGAAAGTTTGTTTTGAATTGTTGAAAGTCTATGAGACATTTGTCATAAATTTGTATAAAACTTTTCATCATATTTATGAAAACTTCATAAATATGTACTAGGTGTCAGCAAAGAATTTAGAAGAATTTACTAATGTTTTGCTAAAAATCAGCTCATTGATGTTCAGCAAAACACTTTTGAATTAGCAATTTTTCTCCAAAATTTTGCTGACGCAACTAACTTTTTTGCTTACTTATTATTTGTCGTTAAACTTGAAAAATCAATAACTTTGCTTTTGGGTTACTTATTTGCAGGATTTCAAAATAAAAACTTTAAAATTCACTAAATTTAAAAATTTGCGCCGCCATCAGCTGGGTATACCGCAAACAGTATAAAATTACATAATTTTTGAAATGCTGTTCTCAAAACGTTATTCCATTAAACGAATGTTTAAAAATCGGAAAATTTTGGTTTTACTCGTAAAACACAATACAACTTTTCACCACCATTTCGCCAACTTTTCAGTAAATGCGTCTCCCAAATCTTGTGAGTCCATTTTGTATTGGATTTGATCTGAATGTTGAAAACTATGAGCAAAAAACTAAAATTAATAATATTAATTTTTAAAATTTTTCGACTCTGGAATGGCCATTAATGCTCTTGGTGAAGACTTTTCAACGTGAAACATGTCATATCTTCTAAGCTTAGTCAACCCAACTCTGTCCATTGTTCCTCTTAATTCATTAAGAGGCTTCTAAAGTCATTTACAACAGGTGTCGAAAATTGTTTGAGTATCTCATATAAATTAAATAAAGATATTACAATTTGCATATTTTTTTATTTTCCAAATTCTTTCCAAAGATCCTCTCTGTAAAAAAGTTAATATGTAGCTTCAAAGCGTTTTTTTTTTTTTTTTTTTTGAAGGAAAAATAATTTATATTTTTTTATATTCGCATTTTTTATGAATCTTTTAAGTCTAAACAAATATAATTGATTATTACAATATAAAATACATTTTATAATGTATTCAAAAAAGAAGCATGTTTTATTTACATACATTGGGGTACTCAAATCATGTATTAAGGAAATATAATGTTGAATTATTGTACGTGTTATTTATTTGGACGTAATTCTACGTAGCCCAAACAATTTTGCAAAATGGACATTGTTAAGACGTATTTATAGTTATATTTGAGCTAAATTTTAGCTAACTGAAAGTAGTAAAATAATCTGCTAAAATCAGCAGAAACATTTACTAAATTTGTAAAATTTTTAAGGTTTTTTTAGTTTTTTTTTTTAATGCGAATAAAAATCTGGCCCTTATGAAATACGCAATCTATTTTTTTTTTTTTTTGCAAAAATTTCTGTTGATTTTGTATTGTATTGTATTTTCATCCTTATTTAATATAAAATATTACAAATAGATAATAAATAAAGAATAAGTTAATTAACAACAATGACTTAAAGTCGTCTGTTGTATTTATATATAATAATAATTATAATAATATAATTCTTTATTAACATAATTAAAAATTGTTTACAATACATTGATTACAATTCATTGATTTTCACAATAATTAGATTCATAATTATGTATTGAAAAAAAAAAAAAAATGTTAAGACAATGTTTATTAAAAACGTCTGTCGAAAATTGCAGTTATTTTGTTTCGGCATTTAATTAAACTCGGATACTAAAAGGTTTCTATATGTTGGGCTACTTTTTAAGTAATTTGTAAGGTTTACCCAATCGTTTTCTTAATGACCATCTAGTTTACTGCGCACCTCCACTTCGCTAAGAATCAGTTTCTGGAAGTTTATTACTCTAAATTTTTTTAAGACTGGACAAATCCCCATAAAATGTTGAAAAGTTTCATGTTCGCGTAGATTATAAAGGGTCCGCCAAAAAAATTTTTTTTTTTGAAAATGCTATAAAAAAAACTACTGAATATTTTCTCAAATTTCTTTTTTTATTTGAAAGTACAATCCTTCCGGTTAATAATGGAAAATAATTTCATTCAAATGGCTGCCTCGGCTGGCCATGCAGTAGCCTACACGATCGTTCCAATTTTTAAGCACATTATCGAATTATCGATTGTGTGCAGCTGTATTTCACCAATGGCTTCACGAATATTGTCCTTTAAAGCGTCAATTGTCTCTGGCTTGTTGCCGTAACACTTATCTTTGACTGCACCCCACAAATAATAGTCCAACGGTGTCAAATCACAGCTCCGAGGTGACCAAACGACATCAGCTCTGCGGCTGATTTTAATTTTCGCACACATTCTGCAACATTACCATTATTTTCAAAGTAATGTCGCAATATTTCCCAGCGCTGTTCAAGCGTATACACAACCATATTCGTTCAGCGGAAGGATAAAACTAATTATCTGTCAAATCAGACATGAGCTAAATAAGCACTTGTTGAAAAAAAAAACGTTAGATGGCGGACGCTTTATAAGTTGCAACGTTTCGATTCTTCATCAGCGCCGTATTTATTACCATTAAGCCTTATCATTCCGGCTCTTGCTTTAAATATCCAGGTTATTCTATCAGTATATCCATTATTAGCCAAGTATTGCTGACCTTGTTCTGGATTCAAATATTTATACATTCTTAGATCACTTTCTGATTTTTTCTGAAGTCTCTCTTGATGGTTGTATCCTTTTAATTTTTTTAGAAGATTCATACTAAACAGACTCCATTCAACCTCTAAACACTCTACCTCTGGAAACTGTAGGTTAAAATTCATGGCCATTTGTTTCATTGTTTTTACCCAAAAAAGATCCCGACGTATTATTATTTTATAGAGAATATGGTTTAGCCTATTGTCTTCATATTAAAACAAGATTTTAGAAATATATTGTAAGTGAAAACCCATTGTATATAGATGATTATCTACTGCTCCTGTTTCTAGTATTATTGCATAATTTGGTGTATCATCAGGTAATTTTAATATCTTTTTTAGAAAGTACCGTTGAAGCTAATCAATATCATCAAAGTGTTCAAAACCCCATACTTGAGCCGTATATGATTGAATCGATCTGACAACCGCTAAGAATACCTTCCATTTCATTTGCAGATTAATGTCCCTTTTGCCTAGAAAGCTTTGCCAAGTTGTACTAATTGCAGTTTTCGCTTGATTATATCTTTTTTCTACGTGCTTCTTAAATCTAAATTTCGGTATTAGAACGATTCCCAAGTAGGAAAATTCTGATGATATTTTTACTTCATCATTATTGAAATACCACTTTTCGTTCGATCGTAGACTTCCACCACTTCTAAAAACAACAATTTCGGATTTATTAAGGTTAACTTTAAGGTTCCAAGTTCTGCAATATTGTTCAAGTTTTATGATAATGTTTTGTAGTGTTGTGATATTATCAGCTAACAAGACGATGTCATCCGCGTATAATAAAAGACGAATATTAATATTTTCAATATAAAGTCCACCTCCGATATAGTCATGCAGATCATTGATATATAATGAAAAAAGAAGAGGTGAAAGTAGACAACCTTGTTTAACTCCTGATCGAGTTTCGAAGTAATCGGATATTTCTTGACCAGTCCATACAGCAGACGGTGTGTTTTTGTAAATACTCTCTATCATTCTGACAATTTTGTACGAAACACCCATGTTGAAAACTTTAAAGATTAGAACCTTTCTTGAAACGTTATCGAGAGCGGCTTTGAAATCTATAAAAAAGCGTATACTTTCTTCTTCTCACTTAAATATATTTACATATGTATTCTGGCATATGATGTATGCAGTTAAATTTAAAAATTCAAATTAAATTATATGAATTCATCAATTATTAGTTTTCTATAATTTATAGCACAATTAATAAAATTATAAAGCCTATTCCACCGTTTTTTATAAAGTTTAAAATGTTTATAAATTCATTTTCCTCTTAATGTAATTTGCCTAAATGTCTGAGTCTGAAGTCTGAAAGTATTGGGCATCTTGCCATGAAATGCTGCAAAGTTTCTTCTTCCCTTGTGTTGCATAAACTACATATTTTGTCATTCAGTGGTAAAATATCGCACCTTGTTTTGAAAATTGTTTTAATTTGATTTATATTTCTTAAGTTTTTAATATATTCTGATCCTTTACTGTGATCTAAATGTTTATAAAATCTGTTATCATTATTTAAAGCCTTTTCCTGCATTCGTATATGGTTTTTTGATTTAAAATGTTCCAACAGCATTGTACCTCAACCATTTTAAAAAATTGTATGATATATCTAACTGTGCGGTATCGTTTGGTTTATTGGGTACCCGATGAAAAAGTTCCAATGTGGGTATATATAAACAGATATAGTCATATATATAATTTCATACCATATCACATCTCAGCTTATCCGAAATAAGGCATACATAACGTTATCTCATGTCATCCCATGGGCTCTTATCTGATACAATATCTTGGATTTTAATTTTTTATTTTTTGGATTTTAAAAAGATTCTTAAGATTTTTAGATTATAATTGCTTTTTGACGATTTTCTGAACTAAAATGATCATAAATATTATTAAATCTATAAATTTTGCACTCGGTTTTAAGTGCAGCCTTTCTAAGGTTTATCCTTTTGTTTTTTTTTGCTTTAAATACGTTGAACTTTATTTGTATGTCTTTTCTGATAGATTTTTTTTTGTCAATTTCTACCATATATATTTATATATAAGTATATATGAAACTGATAGCATTTTTCTTTTTTTTTACATAGAATTATATGTGATTATATATATATATGATAGAATTGGTTTGATTTTATTGTATTATATATACATTGAAGTATATATGATCTCACATTAACCTATATCAAGTATATATGAAGAGATAAAAAAAAAGATCAACTTATATATATAACACAATATATAATGATATGTCATGATATATAGCGCTATATTAGAAATTTTCGTAAAATAAGTATGAGATGTGGATATATATCGTTACATAAGGCCACATATAAAATTATATATAATTACATCAAATTATATCATGCTATATAATAAATCTTTTTTTGTACCTTTAGGTACAAAAAGTGCTTACATGTACTCAGATGAGCTCCTCACTGTATATAACAAAAAAAAACTCTTTTACATATATTCATATATACAGTAAGCGAAATTTCAATAGACGCATTTAAACTTTATGGATTATTTATTTAATATGGTAGTCAGTTTTAGATATTTTATTTAAAATTAATCATTGAGATGTAACTTTACATAATATGTAATATTATAGATATAAACCTCATTTAAGGTAAAATAACTATGCTTTTTCTAGAAAAACGTAAATTTTATAGCGAAATTTAGATAGACGCAGCTGTTAATTATTAATTACTTTGTTAAAGGATTTGTAGCAACATTAAATTGCTTTGTATTCTTGGGAATACGACTAAACTTTTTTTTTTTTTGAAATTCAGCCGAAATTTGAAAGCCGAAAGTATAATTTTATAACACAATTGCGCCTGTTCTAAGATAATGGTTACAAAAGTTAAATTAACTGAGGAATTTAATACAAAATAATTATTTTCGAGTCTTTAATTCACAGATATTCCCAAAAAAGTTAGACTAAAACACTTTTCCTAATGAAAAATTGGCAAAAATTTATTTTTACTATCATAGTATTATGGTCAAATGAGTGAAAATTGAACTAAAACTAAATAGTTAGTTAAGGAAAATGTATTTTGTTTTGTTTTCCAAACTAAAAATATACTGATTTAGCAAAGTTATTTTAGCGATGTATTGATTTACCGTAAAAATTCTTAGAAATACCAACCATTTTTCATGCTCAAAATATCAAAAATTCGAAGTTTGCAAGATATATCGTAATAATCGCAATACAGCGACACATTTTGGTTTTCGAATTGCAAATTCCTTATTTATAGTTGAATTTGGAAATAAATATTTTTTGTCTTATTCCTCAGAACTTAATACACTTAAAAAATACCAAACACTTTAAATTTGCTCCAACTCCTTCCACAAACTAATTAAAGGTAAATTTACATAAATTTCGTTCTAAAATTGCCGTTTAACTGGAAAAAGTACCGCTAAATGTGGTTTATAATTACGATATCATATATTGTGTAACCGTAACCTTGAATGATTAATTCTATATAAAAAGATCAAAAATTTACTACCATATTCAATTAATAATCCATAACGTTTATAGATTTTTTTTTTTTTTAGATAGTTTTCTTTATTTTTTCATAAAATTTGTTTACAATAGTTTTTAGTTTGTATTACTAGTTTACATCTTATATAAAGAAAAGTGGCTTGGTTTTATATAAAAAACCGTTTGCCAGAGTGTTAGACCGTTACCTATTTAAAATTTTTACGTTCTATCCTGTTTAGTTTTATTTAAAAATTGAATTCATTTATAAGCATTTTCCTATAACTAGTTGCCTCTTTAACATAACCGTATAGATTTAACCAACTTGCATCTTCACCATTTAATATGTTCACTATGCTACTATCTGAAAGCCGTATATTACCAAAATGTTCCATTCTTAATTCGTTTAGAATAGGGCATCTTCCTAAAAAATGTTGCATTGTCTCTATTTCTCTTAGGTTGCACATTGAGCATACTCTTTGACTACCTATCCTGTATTTGTTGCCATTTAACCAAAGTAAATCACCTCTGGCCTTCATAATAAAACTTATTTGCACCATACTATAACTCTGATTACAATAAGTAGGACTTTTGGTGGGATCGAGTAGTCTGTAAATTCTCTGCTGACTTTTCTGAGAATTCTCAATATATTCTTGACGTTTTGACCATTTCATCACCTCTATTAAATTTAAACAAGAATTATTAAATGATAGTTTGTCATGGGTGTGATCGATGTAGTCGACGTGATATTCCAACATTTTATTTTTAAGGTCACTGTGCCAAAAAATATCTCTTTGCATTATCTTCGTTGAAAGTATGTGTGGTAATCTGTTAGTTTCATAATCATAAATGGTCCTGGAAATGTACTGTAAATGTAGGCTATATGTGTAGAAGTGACCGTCTTCTTGCCCAGTTTCCAGCATTACAACGTAAGTAGGAGCACTTTCCCCAAGCCTTAAAACTCGTTTTGTAAAATACCGATGTAACTTATCCACATCGTCGAACCAAGAGTCATAACGTTTATATACGACTATTTAAATTTCGATGACTGTATGAGCAAATTATACATTTTCTAGCGAAACTTTTCCAATTTGTATCACAAAAAATATAAAAACAAAAAATCAAACAAAGTTTCCCTAAAACAAAAAAAAAATTATTAACCCATTTTGCACTGCCGTTGCTTTAAAGAAACAGATACTTTTAAGGCCTGATAATTTTGAGTATGGTCGAGATATAATACCACTGTAAAGAGCATGTGGTAACTTGCCGACTTAACTATACCAATTAAAAAATTAAAAACTAGTGGTCCAGGGCTGCCGTATAATTAATTAAAAAACAAAATTTTTGACATTTTTTATGGCGCGTTTTTGAAAAATGTTTAATTTACAGAAAGGAGACCGACGATATTAAGCTTTTATGCTGATTGGGTTAGGGATGATGTGGTTTTGGAAAGAGACAAATTTATTTTACATGCTTGCACGTTGTCAGTTCTTGCAGGTTGCCACTCCACCATTTATTTCCATGTATTTCCCCATCTATTTCCAGCGGTGTAATGCCCTAAGCTCCTACTGGAAACGATGCATCTAGAGTAATTAACACTTTCAATCTATTTCTGGAGCGAATAGCTGCAATCTCGTAGTTTTTGCTGAACAAAGTGTAAATTTTTATAGCTTAAAAGTTTAAAAATCAAATTTGTATTGTTTGTCCTATACTGATAAATTTGAAATTTTTCGCGAAACTTCAATTTGAATATTTTATCTGTGTTTATTTTTCAATAAATTTTTCTAATCCAAGCAGAATTTTAAACATACATATCATTAATTTTCAATTTTATTTTTTAATAAATCCAAATCTCCTTCAGAATGCAGGTTGCCACCTTTGAACGCCTGCAGGTTGGCACCCACATCTTTTTCAAGTGTTTACACTGATATCAACTATTATTCAACTAAGTCCTGGTTCACACACGGCTCTTTTACTTGCGCAAGTCTTGAGTTTACAAACTTGTCCGTACTCCAATTCCGTTTTGTTTTGTCATCCGCAATTTTCAACAAGAAGTTTCAAAACGAAAATTCCTGAAACAAACTTTTCCTGTGTGAACACAAAAGCAAGTTCAAAGGTGAATTAAAGAAAACTTGTGCAAGTAAAATTGCCGTGTGTGAACCGGGACTTACATAGTAAGATTAGACCCCAAAGGTGCAACAAAAAAAAAAACACTATATTTGTAAACAATGGAAAAGTTTTCCGATTTTTCGCTAGATTAACAAAAAATGCTATAAAAACATTTTTACAATGTCTTTTTTCTCAAAAACATATTTACGATGTTATAAAAATAATACTATGCCTTTATATAATGAACAAATTTACGATTTACCTTTAGGTTACACTACTCGACAAGATTTTTACACAAACTTTCCGAAAAAAAAAATTATTTGCATTGAATTAAATTCTGATTGTGTAATATCTGATTTGTCATTTAAATTACCTTTGAGTCAGAAAAGATATTTTCAGTGAGTTTTCGCATTTTCTATACATGTTTTTTATGACAGCGCACCCCAAGAGAAACAGACAACGTATTAAAGATTTTAATGCATTGGAGAACAAAGGATGGAACTGGTCGAATACGTGGTATGGTGAGCCAAAACCTATTGATGCTTGAGCATCATTGAATTACAAACTTGATTTCAAATACCCAAGAAGCCATGAATGCCAAACATCAGTTCACGCGAAATGTGTCAATATGCGCTTCATTATTTTTATATGCCAGAACTGTGATTGCGATGATTATTTGGAATGAATCCATACCATTTTACAAGTAGAAATTTGTATGCTGAATTTTACAAATTTGTTATATTCGCAGCCACTAAATGCAAATAGAATTTAATAATTTTTCTTAAAATTTCTAAATCAGGTTTTTAGTTTAATCATTTTCCTACATTTTAAGCAATCTTTCGGGGGGTGGCAATCTGCAAGCCCTTTTTTAAAGGGTTGATTTTAGGTACTTTTGAAAATTTGCAATACAATTTTTATTTTTTGCAAATTCAAAATATTTTTCTCTCAGGATTGTGAATCGACATTTACTCTTGCCAACCTATGAATATGATAAGTTATGGTCAAAAAAGCTAAGGGGAGGCAACCTGCAAACCTTTTTACAACTTTTTTTTTTTTTAAATTACGAGATAGGATCAAGAAAATTCCCAATATTTTAAAAACATTTTTAAAATCGTTAAATCCTCCAGATCAAATTGTGTATCACAGTTCGATAGATATTTGCTTTACCAATAAATAAAATTGTTAGTTTGAAAGAAATCTTATTACACAATCAAAATTTAATCCAACATACAAAACGACAAAATTTGAATTTAAACCGCTATAAGGCGCAATAAATGTACAACAACTTCAGAAAAGGTTCTCATTAACCTTTTATGAAAATCATCTCTTAAAATCTATTGAAAATACACATTAAATTAATTTAAAATTAGTTAAATAAGGACTACAAACTTTCGTGTAAAACAGTTGTATTTTTTTAGTTTAGTTTCAAGTGTTAGAAAATAATGCAACAAAATCGGTAAAAACAAAAGATGTTTTTCGTTACTCATTATAATATAACAACTGTTTGTTTTAAATAGAAAATTTTAACTGAACATTTGAACTATTATCGAAAGTCCTTTTTTGGGTTTATGTTGTTTATTTAATGATAGACAGAAAAGTTAAAATATATATTTCTTTGGTAAATATTTAATTGAAACAACTTTACGGATTAACTTCTTAAATAACTGTCAAACTTGTATGGGAATGTTCTTGTGAGTGATATTTCTTCAAAATTTCGTAAATTTTTATTCCCACGGAATCGAGGAGTGGTATAGAATGGGTTAAGTGAAACAAAAACAAACATCTGTCACAAAATAACATTTTAATACAGCGATGGCGTGCGAGAAAATTCGAAGATGTAAGTGACATACTTAATTTCCTAACCTTTAAACTCGTAAATATGTATGTGTGAAAGGATACTGAGAAGAAAAACTTTAAAGACAAACAAATTTGTTTAAGCTTTTTTACAAACATAATATTACATCGTTACTGTGTGAGTAAAAGCAAAAGAAATTAATTAAATTCACACTAACTGTGTGCGTATAGGTGAAAAAATTAATATAAAAACAATTCTAATTTTTTAAACTTACACATCGATGCACATCGATACGAGTATTACAAAATTTTTGAAAAAAAAATTTGGCCATCTCTTACTAACAGGGGAATCTTTTGATTGGTTCTCTCCGATCTTAGTAAAAATTGTATATATGATAAAGAAAAAATATATGGGGCCCTAATTTCTTTAGCGGCCCCATCTCACGTCAAATGTTATACATTTTTGTATGGAAACATGTCCGAAAATAATGAAATTCAGATTTTGTTATAAGCAGCATTTCTGTACTCTAGAAAAAAAATTTAATACCAATATTGCCTATGTAGTGGGATAGGGTCGCCATTTATTTAAAATATTTAAAATATGGGTTAAAAAAGTCGCATAAAAATCGACAAATTACGAATTTCGGCAAAACCTCAGACACCGCCTCGACTTAATTTAATAGGCATTAATGTACATATTTTTTAGCTTAATCCAACTATAATTCTTTAACAAAATGTTAGTTTTAATATCACTTAGAACACATTTTTTAAATACCAAAAATAATTTAAAAGTTTCGGACATGTTTCATATACCAGCAAATGCTGAAACAATTTGAAATAAATCGAAAAAAACGAACCCCTAAACGCGAGACTGGGCCGGTAAAAAAAAAATACGTGTTGCTTATTTTTCTTCTTTACCACATATCCAAATTGCATTAACATCTGAGAGAACACAGCGGAAGACTCCCCTTTTTAGTAGTCCGATTGCAATGAAATTTGGAACAGACATAAATGAGGTAATATCGAGCTTTAACTTTGATTTTGAAACTTCCAGACCCACCGGGGCGGGAGTTAGATCACCTAAAATAGAGAAATTTTTGCATTTAAAATTTTAGTGTTAGCTATTTTTTTGTTTCTAAAAAAATTTGTACTCTGCTAGGAGAGTTTAACAAAAACCATGCTTACGTGTGTAGGTTATCTCCAATAGTTCCCGAGATATACCAATTTCAAAATGGGAAATTCCAAATTTGTGACAGGTTGAAGATTTCCTGTTAAGGAGTTATTAACACATCATACAAGTGCTTGGTATCGTTGGAAAGGAAATTACATGCGGTAATTATTAGGACAATTTTAGAAACAGTCCCATTTAGCACTCTTGGTAGAACAAAAACTTGGGTAATCCTAATAGGGAGGTATAAATTTTAGTTTTTGTTAAAATCTAAATTTTCAATTTAAATAAAATATTTATTAATAGACATACTTCAATGATTCTTAGGACTTAAATATTGAAACAAAGTGAAATTTATATCCGAATTTATGATTTGCTGTAAGCAATCCCACAATTGCCATGTCTACATTTAAAGAGGGGATTGAAAGAGACTTATATATACTGGAGTATAATTGGAGGCGTGCATAGTGGTTTAAAGTTGATATTTGCCTTCAAAATATGGACAATTAGAAGCGGTTGGCTGGAAAAATATATACAAATCAAATTTTTTTTAACAGAATATGCTTTTATATAAAAAGACCTTTCAGAATAGTATGCAATAGTATGTCCAAAAAGAACATATTTATCTGGAGCTAAAAGACTATTGGTGCTTTTTGGGTAAAAATCGCAAAAATTTTGTTATTCTTTTAAATTTCTATTTTAAACGAATATAGTTTTTGAGTGCAACAAAATATATCATTAGTTTTGTTTTTTTTGTAATCAAAAATTTATTTGGTTAAATAAGCAATATTTTAGAAAATAAATTGGTCCCGATTTTGTGCCTCTATTGACAAAAAACAGGACCTAAGTCGGACCAAATTTGGAAACAAAAATAGCGGAGACTCAAAATTTTATACGCAAAAAGTACCATAGTTTGGTTGGTCATATCCCGACCCCTGGCTGTTTGGAAGATTCAAGACAAAAAATTAAACTCGATTTTACTCCACTTATGCCTGTTCCAAATTTCATTGCAATAGGAGCACTAAGTAAGAAATGGCAGAAATGGCTCAAAAAAGTGAATAAACACCATCCACTTGAGTTTTAACTATTTAATTATTTTAACTATCACAGATTTTAAACTTCTCTGAGCCGATTGTTTTTTTTTTTTTTGCTGGGTTATTTTCATGTAACCGATTCCATGCGGTTATCGGTAAGGGTAACGCGATTTTGTTTTATTGCGGTAACGGTAGTTCAGGGTAACGATATTACAGTTACTTCTGTAACGGTTTTTAGCATTAGTTGTATTTTACTTATTGCGGTAACGGTGTTCTAGCGGTAACGGTGTTTTAGCTGTAACGGTATTTTAGTTATAATTTTAGCAGAATTCCCATGATTGTCTATATTCTGATCAAACTTTAGAGGAATATATCTTTTTGCAGCGTTTTTTTTTTTTTGGGATCTTGCCAGATTTTTTCGGTAACTAGATTTTAGCGATAACGGTATTTTAGTTATTTCAGCAACGGTATTTTAAAGATATTAATATAATAGTTATATCGGTACACTGAGAGAATTCTATGCACGATATAAATGAGTTTTTGCATTAGATCTATAAAATGTTACTTGAACTCGTTCATTGAAACTTTTCGCTAATTTAGTGAAAAATTTCAGTTCATTTATTAATAATTTAACACGAGTAATGATAAAGTTGTAATAACACAGTTTCATTAAAACTATGAAGCTTCTTTATAAAATTTAAGAAACTTTTCATTCACATTGTGAAGAAAACTTCATCAGTTCAGTGAAAAAAAATTCAGTAAAACTCGTCTAACAAATTCTATCTGTGTAACTGTATTTTACGGATAACTGTATTTAAATTATTTCGGTAACGGTATTTCAGGGAAAAAGATAGTTGAAATGGTATTGAATCGATGGCGGTATTTTAGCGGTAGTGACTGCCATCCCTGGTTGTAACATATTAAAGTTTTACTGAAAATATATATTTTACCATGTTTTGTTATTCTAACCCTACGACATTGGTTCTCTGCTGATTTTCGGTGACGCTAAATGAAACATGTAAGGACCTGTCAGTAGATAAAGTCTGCTATAAGTTAGCGGCCAAAAACTTTTTTGAGTAATAAATAAACATTGCACGGTTTTTTGTTTAACAAAAAACAAATGATCTTGAACTTGAACTTGCTCACATCATAATTTATGATAAGAGATCGAAAAATAAACTTTTGGTTTTAATTTTTTAAAATTTAAAAGTAAAACATTTAAAAATTAACATGTTTTGTATAATAACCCGATTAAGAAAATGTGTATGCATTATATAAGCATACGTAATTTAATATGTGTCTTTATATAGTTTTATCCGAGAATGTGCATATATAATTATTAGGGTATTCAATTTACTCGGGTTTTGCTTTTGTTCGAGTAATCGAGTAACTCGATTTTGAGGTTTTTAATTTACTCGAGTAGGCGAGTAAGATTTTAAAGTTGCTCGAATAACTCGAGTAACTCGAACAATTTTAATACTTTAATTTTATTTTCCAAAAACTCACATTTTTGTAAGTTTTTATATTTTATTAGTACTAATATAACATATTATATGTTACATATATATAAAAATTAACAAATTAATTAAAAATCTTAGTAAAAAGTATATCTAAAAGAGAAAAACATTTGCAAAAATCATTTATTATTGCGACAGTTTTATTTCAGTTCACTCAAAGCAAAAGCGTTATTATATCAATGAAATTCTTTATAAATATGTTGAAATCTTCATTGATTTTCTTTCAATATAACTGGTTCATAAATATGTGTTAAACTGTTTTATAAAAATATTTGTAAGGTGATCCGTTTTGTAATTTCACTCAGACTTGACACAGTTTTGTTATATTAGTGTGTTAGTACTAAACGAAAAAATAGTTCATTTTGTCCTATCATTTTGGGATTTTGAGATATGTAATTTTTCTAAAAAAATTATAAAGAAGTTTTGAAACAACTTTCATGATTATTTAAGAAGATTTTCATCATATTAATGAAAACTTCATTACTTCTATATGAAAATTTTAATATGTGGAAATTTTGCATAGGACCGCTATGAATTTCCATATAGGGCTTCTAAAATTGGCTTGTTACAACGACATAAAAGGGACCAACAAAAAGTTTTTAGTAAATGACATTTAAAAATTCCTTTTTGAAAATATAGTATTTATATGTAGTTTCTTTAGATCAAATGGCAACTAAATTAAAAAAAAATAATGTTTGATCCCACTTTTAACCCTCAAATCCGCACCAATAATCTTAAACACCCCAGTCTTAGAAATTGTTTCTTTAAAAAATATCCAAGTTTCTTCGATATCGGAGTTTTTCGCATTAAGTTCTTCGTTTTTCGTAATATAATTTCTTTAACAGTGCTCACTTAATATCAAAATACACTTAACATTTAAATATTCACTATAACAGTCACATTATTTTATACAAAATATTAAAAAAATATAAAATAGTTCATATTTTTAAATTACTCGAGTTACTCGATTAATCGACCAAAATTGTTCGAGTTATTCTTTACTCGAAATTGGCCACTTCGAATTACTCGAACAATTGTTCGACATCATTTCATCGATTAATCGAGTAACGGTTAACCGATTGAATACCCTAATAATTATGTAAGGTTGCATTAGTTATGTAATAATTTGACATTATCAGAATATGTTGCATCCAAATAATGGCACGATACAATTCAATCCGATTTTATGTAATGGTATAAAATTATATCCGAATTGATACAAACATGCGAAACATCAGATATAGTTGTATCAGTATTTTGCATTAAAATCTTCATTGATATCCGATATATTTTCAGAAATAATGACCCGCGTTTGCTTCAACGTTATTAACACACAAAAAAACTGAAAACTCATTTCAGTCATGAAAACTGAAAAGTCCAAATTTAATTACAAATTGATAGATCTTTTATTGAATTATTTTAAATTTATTAAATTAATTTTAATTAAATATGTTTATGATTTTTATTATATTGATTAAAAATCAATTGATTGGATTAAAAAGTGATCAATATCGTAAACCTATAGTGTGTTGTTGTCATACCAAATGTATTTTGTAATAGCTTGAATTTTATGAAATTTATGTTAATGCTAATAATTTTTATTTAGTTAATAATTTGTTTAGACTTCTGAAAACAAATTGTTTACAGAAATAAGTTTTTTTTTTCTTTCCATTGAAATGTAAGGAAAATTCAGAGTTTTTTTTAAAAATTTTGAAATTATTTTTAGTATATTTTTTTTTTAAATGGCTACATTATCTTGTTTTTTTATCAAATGCCTTTGAACTATAAAATAATAAATGTCAAACAAGTTTCAAATATGGGAAATTATTTAATCGATTCAATAAATTTTTAATTGACAGCTTTTTAAAACTTCAACAAACACTTTAAATGAAAAAAAATTGAGAAATATTTTGTAGGGTGTAATCCTTTTAAGTCCTTTGGATTATAAAATCACTTTAATAAAAAAAATTGGAAATATTTTGTTCTGTGTAATCCTTTTAAGTCCTTTAGAGTCTAAAGGTGATTAAGATTTAAAGTTTAATAATTATTCACTGGCGAAAAGTTCACGACTTTGTAGTTTTGTTTTTTTACAAAATTGTATTCATAAAATACACTTGACATTGCGTCAAAACATATTTTTTTAGAGAAGAAAAATTAAATTAGATTTTAAGGGATTTTGTAACTTTGTAAACAAAATTTAGCTTTTTACATTCGTGCGCCCCGGTGGGCTAGTTGGTAGCGTGCTGGCTTATCAGTGCGGGGGTCGTGGGTTCGATTCCCACCAGAGGCACTGGTCGGTTTTCGTTACAACGCGCCGAAGGCCATAGTAGCTAGTGCTCGGTTATTGTAATAGTATATAATTTGTAATTATATGATTATTAATTAATAATTAATAAAATAAAAAAAAAAGCTTTTTACATTCAAAAAATCTGAAACTAAAATAATAACTCATAATGTTACAAATGAAAGAAGTTTTTTTTTTCAAACAAAAATTAATAATTTTACGAAATATGTTGAATTTAGAGGTACCACCCAACATCTTGTTGTGTACAAAATGTAGAAATTTAAGAATCAGGAAGGAAACTATGTGCCTATTTAAAAGACAACAATTAAATGACATTTTTTAAGTCGACATAAGTTGTTTTATCAAGAATTCAGCATATAAGTACAGAGAAAATTCGTTTTTTAGTCGAACGATTCGTGTGTGGAACAAACTTCCCGCAGAAGTCTTTCCTGTTACTTACAATTTAGAAAAATTTAAATCAAATATCCACAAACACTACTCCCTCTTTCCTCCCTCCTATACCCTATTTTCCTGATCAATACAATGCACTGCATGAGTAGGGGGCATCCCCTGAGTATTGGTTAAAATTAAAAAAAATAAAAATAAAAATTAAATTGAATTTTGCTTAAGTATGATATAATATCTAAATATAAAAAAAATTTATATTGCAGTGTTTGTAAAGCTCATTTTTTTAAGAGTGTCACAACTTTGAGTTGACATCACTGCTTTATTTGACCACCCATTTAATAGTTGATAGTTGCTTTTTGTTTAGTTTGCTTTGACATTTCAATCAATCAATCGACTTACATCAGAATAACCCGTGCAAATTGTTGACATTTTTAATCAAAATAATTGTTCTATTCGTCGAAGTTATCGTGCACTTCTTCCATTTTATGGCGTACATAATCGTATTTCAGATTAAGCCCATTTTGGTTGAATGGGTACGTAAATAAGCAGAATTGTTGCATTTGAAGTGGGGAGAATTCACAAGCTTTTGTCGAAACACCATTACATCCACAGAAAATTACTGTTTGGTGCGCTTTATGGGCTGGAGGAGTCATTGGTTCATATGCCTTCAAAAACGATGGTGGTCAGAATGTTACTGTCAATGGTGAACGGTATAGGAACATGATTCGTACGTCAGTTACGTGGCATTAATCTTGCTGATATGTGGTGCCAACAGGACCTAGCCACATTCCACATAGCGGGAGCTACAATTGATTTACTCAAAGAAACTTTTAATAAAAAAATAATTTAACATAATGACCCAATTAATTGGCCACCAAGATTGTGTGATTTAACCCCATTGAATTATTTTCTTTGGGGTATTGTTAAGTCACTTGTCTACGTCGATAAACCACAAACAATTGAACACCTGGAAATTAACATTTGAAGAGTTATCGGCGAAATACGGCCGCAAATGCTGCGAAAAGTTGTTGAAAATTGGTGTTCCAGATTGAGCCTTCTACGCGCCAGCCGTGGCAGAAATCATATTTAAGCATTTATTTCATAAAATTTCTTTCCAATGAAGCCCGTGTCATTGATATTAAAAATATATATCCTTGTTTTATTATGATTTAAACTTGTGTCACTCTAAAAAAAACACCATAATTAGATTAATTTAATCTTATTCTAAGTGCAATATACAATTATATATTGAACGGGATGAGATAAGACTTTATATGATATCATATAAAATTTGTTCGACAAAAATAATTTTATATATGAATTTATATAATCGTATCTGGTTAAATACACTGAAAACCAAAAACATACAAGTGAATACAAAATAATGCCTTTATACTAGGGAAGCCAAAAAGTAACCCCAATGGGGTTTCATGTTTGTATGCCTGTGACAATTGAAGGCAAACTTACCCTACTAATTAATTTTGTTTACAATCGGTATTCAAATACACACTAAAACTTGTATATTGATGGTCATAACTTCACAACATCTCACTGCAAGTTCAGGAATATGTTTTATAGGCTCTACAACAACAGTAGAAAAGATTGATTGTATTACAAGAGCTTAATTAAAAAAAAAAAAAAAAAAAAAAACACAAACACAAACACAAACACAAACACAAACACAAACACAAACACAAACACAAACACAAACACAAACCCTTTCGTTTTTGTTGTTCAAATGGCTTCTTAAGCCACTTGAACCCCAAAAGACGTATTTTCGTTTTTTGAATGTAGTTTTACATCTGACTTGGACGACGTCAGTTACATTTCACAATCATTCAATTGAAGGGCTTATTGTAAAAACTTGATAAGCCACATTTGTTGTTTTATGATTTTTAGCTGTTTTCTAGACTTCCATTGATTAATATTTGATAGCCGTCTTGCTTAAACAATAACTACAAGTACCTGGAGTGTAAATGTGGTGCTAAGTTCATATTTTTTTTTGCATTTTTTAGCCTTTAAAAGGCGAAAACAAACTAAAACTAAAATGTGGCTTATTATGTTTTTGCAATAAGCCCTTCAATTGTAAAATTTTTTTATATCATTAACAATTTCAGACCTACACTCACACTTGTGGGCTTAAACGATCACTTGAAAAATTTGTAACATTTTTAATACTCATCTTGGAAATTAGTAACAAAATCTGATTATTTCATTGCAGAAAAATTACTCAATTACACACGATTAGACGTAAAATAGTAATTGTAATGTAATTGAATACACAAATATTGGTATTATGTGTCTGGTATTGAAAACATTTTAAAAATGTTCAAAGGATGCATTTAAGCGTAGAGAGAGTATAGGTTTGAAATTATTAATGATATGGAATATTTTCTTAAATAAATGACTGCGAAATACATTTGGGGTCGCCCAAGTCTGCTTTACATCAAGTTTTTAAAAAACATTAATAGTTTCTTTCATTAGAAGACAGGAGTAAAAGTCAACCATTTTATAATAATAACACAAAGACACATAAACCAAAACATTTAGCCTTGAATACTTTATGACCAATACATAACTTATACGACTTACTTATATAAACATTTTACAAGATTTATTACCTAACCGGTATTTTCAAGGGTAAGTTGCTTGTAGGTTGTTTACATAAAAAACAGTCAGACGTTCGTTTTCTTACACACAGGGAACAGACCGAATTCATTGCCAAACGAATTTAGGTAGTTACATGTACTATCACATCCCTGCATAAATTTGGTAGTGGTAAATTTGATAAACGCTTCTGTTTTGCTTCTTCTATTGCTTCCTAAGAGAAATAGCTTGAAGTAGTGCGTCAAAAGAAGCAATAGTGGGTTGTTTCCCGCACTTTATCGCACGAAAGAATGGTGATGATAGCAAAATTTAGTTGATAAAATCTGTGAATTTATGTCTTTATTTAGAGCTGTGAAATAAGCACATTTTAGATATCGAAACAAATGCTTTAACTCGAGCTATCTCAAACAAAAATTATGCCTTATATCACCAATATTGCAAGCGCTTAGCTGTTCACTTTGCCTGCCGAAACTGCTTACAAGCAAGCAGTGTTTTTTATTATTTTAACAATAAGTTTGTTTAATAGTTGTTAATTTTTTTGCCTTTTTTCTTGCTGCTTCAGTTGTTTGTATTTTATTTTTGTTTTTATTTTAATAAACAAAATTATTATATTTGTATTGACGTTTTATTACACAGTGAATATTGAATGTCTTTCGTTACTATATATTGGCAGTTTCAAGACAAATTTTTATTTTTTTCTCGTTTCGGTCTAACGATCAGTACCGCAATTATATTTTTAATGCAGTATTGGTTTGTTTAACTCATTATTAAAATATTGCTGAATAAATTTTGTTGTATTACAAAATCACTGATAGCAAGAATACTTTAACAGTTTTGATTAAGAATAGGTATTAAATTGATTGCTAAGCAAATGATTTATCATATTTTCAACCGATCTAATTTATGCTATGTGTGCACATTCTGGTTAAATTTCGGTAAAATGAGAGTTAGCAGTATTTTTCACATATTAAGTGTGTTCGATTACCTTCCCAGTAAAGTTCAGTAAAAATTACTCAGTAACAAAATTACAGAGAGTAAGACAAATTTATAAAAAAGTAAATGAACGGAAAATTTGTAAGAATTGGTAAAATATATAAAACAGCTGATTTTAAATACCAAATATTAAAAAAAAATCAACTGGTCATTATGAAAACGATAAAAGTTAATTGAAATTATCGACCAGAAATAATTTAGAATGTTTTTAAACTTCTTCCATAGTTAATTCTTTAATATTTTTCACTTTAAAACCATAAACAATTATAATTTAATTCAATATTTATTTTTGGTTACTAGAAATACAAGCATATTTTTTCAATCATATGTTTTTTTTGCTTACAAATTCTTACTGGCAAAAATCTATCCAGTAAAAACTTGTAAGTTTTTTGTCAACAACCTGTCATTTTACTCTCTCTTCTTACTATTACTGAGTATTTGTGTAAACGAACACCTTCCAGTAAAAACTTTTACAAATTTGTACAAATTTTTGCGTAAGCAATAAAACATATCAAAAATTTGCTCCCTGGCAACTCTTCCCTAACTACGTGAATAGCCAAACTACCGTATGTACATAAAATACATCATAGTTGTCGCCAACTCACAAAATGTGGGAAATAGTGGAAATTATATTACATATGATTTTCTAACAACTGTGAATTGTTGTGGTGTTTGTCTTAGCTATCTTCTGCAATTACAATTAAATGTAAAAATCGACCCCGTATAATTGAAACTGGTTTTAAGCCACAGCAAAAATCGACCTGACTTTAGCTCAAGCGGATAAAACGCCTGTCTAAAGTGTAGTGCGAAGTGCATGTGGCAGATGAAAGCAGGTTCAAGCCACGGTCAGGATTGCATTTAATAAATAAAAATTTCATATAGATGCAATCAAACAATAAAAAACCATAACAAATAATTACAGTATTGTCAAAAGGATTACTGATGAAGGTTGTGTTACCAGAAACTGCGCAGTCTAATTCAATAAAAGTTTACAATGTAGTTATAATTTTTAGAAAAGTATGCTTAATCTTCTCTACCACGCCTATCTCAAACAATTGAAAATATGTGCATATTAATTATAGTATTAATTGCACACTGTCTAAGAAGAAGATGAATAAAATTCAAAAATCCCCAATCAAACTTATTATTGTTTCCAACCAACAGCTGTATAAATCGATCAGCTGTTTAAAATCTAAAAAAAAAAATTTTAAGAAAAAATTTAAATTTTCATTTGCATCGCTATTTTTTCTCTTCTTTTGTCCCCTTTCATTCTTTTCCACTTTTTTCCTTTTTTTTACATTTTTTAAAATTTTTTTTTCCTATTTTTTCTTTTTCAATTTTGCTGAGGGGGGTGCGGGATTTTCCTACCCTAAAATTGTGTTTTAGGAACATATTTTAGTTAAACGCTTTCAAAAAATTGTTTTAGATCTAATGTTTAATTAATTTGTATTGCTACCAAAAGTGCAGAGAATTAAAAAGGAGGAGATGTAGATGTCGCAGCTTGTCTCGAGGAAGTAGAGAGAAAAGAAATGGGACAAATAAATATAACACATGTTAGACTTAGAAAAAAATGCAACAACTGTTGATTTCACGGAGCTACTCCAAAAAAATGTGTGAAAATAAAATTGTGAATATTAAAAAATATAATTAAAACAATAACAAATTAAATAAACAAATTTAAAAAAATTTACAACACTTTGAAAATTTAAGAAATTTTGTGAATAAAACAGACAGAAAGAAAAGGAGCTTTGGGGCGGCTGTACAAAATAATAAACGTTTAAATACCAGTTAAGCACTATTTGCATGTTTCCGCTTGACCCGGTATCAAATGGGGTGAAGCTGAACTGTAAAAAGTATTTACTTACTAAAATTTAAAATCCAATTAAATTATTTGCATAGACAGTTTCGTCAATTTTGTTTTAAAATTTAGTTGGAAAATGGCTAATTTTTTCTCTGTGTGTAGTTTTTATCATTTTTGTGATCGAAAGTTTTGAAATTTACAAGACCGGAGAAAATTAAAAGTACAAAAGATTGAAAAACAGTCTAAAAACAACAAAGGAAAATAATATTGTTTACAGCCGGAAAATCTTGATAAAAATTTACAAACGCGCCCAAAAATTAAAAATCCAAAAAATTTGTAAAAAGCCAAAAAGGACAATTTATATATTAGACAAGAAAACGGTGCTAAAAAAGATTTTTGATTTTGAACCAAACTAGTGTAGGGTATCCTATAGTCGGTAAGTACAACCTAAGATTTGTTTTACTTGTTTAGGGAATAAAAATCATTAATATTTGATATTGTTTGAAATTTTAAAATGTAATTTAAGTGGAACGCGTGTCTGTTTTTGACACGAAACGAAAAAAGTATTGCCATCCCTGTCCTAGCTTGTACATTAGAGAGGCATTTTTTTGCAAGTTTCGATTTTTATAAATTATTGTTGCTATTATTCTAGAACTAGGTCTAAAAGTTTGGTGGTGCGAATTTGAGAAAAAATCGGATAGCGTTAACCCGTGGCGCCCTGCGAACAAAGTTTTCGATTTTTAAAAAGATTCCATTTTTAGTGAAAACCAAATAGCTCGAAAATAGCTCCGGTTTAAAAAAATTTAAAATATTCGTGTTTAAGAAGCAAAAATTAATAAAAATATTATGTGTTGCAAGACATATTTCTATTAAAGCAATTTAAGAAAAATGTTAAAAAATCGAAAACTTTCGAAGCGGGGCTTGGCGCTGTAACCCGTGACGGGTTAAAGCCTTCAGACTTATCTCAAATGTTTGCCAAACAACTTTTAGACCTAATATTACAATAATCTGAGCAATAAATTTAAATTTTTCAAAAAAAGTTTTTCTTCATACAAGGTGGCTCAAAAATAACCTTCCGATGTTTTTTGGCTGTAATTTAAAAAAAAAAAATGAAAAACTTTGATTCTTCTTGTGGATTATTTCTATTTGGTATTTTAATTTTTTTTACATCAAGTCGAGAATATGATGTCATGTAAATGGCCGCCGCCACAGTTGATTGTCATTTGAGCCCTTTTTATGGCATTTTCCATCACTTTGGCCAAAACTTCCGGCGATAGGTCTTCACATTATTGACGGATATTGTCTTTAAGAGCTGCAAGAGTCTGAGGCTTGTTGACATAAACCCGCGACTTCAAAAAGCCCCACAAAAAGAAGTCTGGAGCGGTCAAATCAGGCGATCTTGCTGGCCAGTGCAAATCGCCAAAACGGGAGATTAGGCGCCCGGGAAATGCATCCTTCAGCATATCGGTTGTGGCACGTGCAGTGTGTGCCGTTGCACCGTCCTGTTGGAACCACATGTTTTCCAATCCCAATTCATCAAGTTGCGGCAAAAAGAACTCGTTGATCATTGCTCTGTAGCGCGCACCATTCACAGTAACCGTTTGGCCCGCGACGTCTTCGAAGAAAAAAGGTCCGATGACTCCTCCAGCGGAAACAGCACACCATACAGTGACTTTGAGCGGGTGTAATGATCTTCGTGGGTTACACGCGGATTTTCAGTGCCCCAGAAGCGTAAATTTTGCTTATTTACGTACCCGCTAAGATGGAAATGGGCCTCATCACTCATGATTATTTTTGATGAAAAATCATCTTCCTCTTGGTGGTGATTAAGGATGGCTTGAGCGTATGTTACACGCGATTGGCGGTCAGCAGCTAACAGCTGATGCACCGTCTGGACTTTGTACGCAAACATCTTCAAATCTTGTACCAAAATTCGCTGTACAGACCGTCGTCTGATACCCATTTGCGTGGCACGTCGTCTGGTCGATGTCGACGGCGCTTCCATGACATCCTCGGCTACAGCAGCAATATTCTCAGCAGAACGGCTACTCCGAGGTCTGCCACGCCTGGCAGCATCTCGTGTTGAGCCAGTCTCTTCGAGGCGAGCGGCTAAACGTCGCAGTGTTTCACCAGTAGGCGTTGGACGGCCAGGAAATCTGCGACGAAATTCACGTTGTGCCAAAGTCACCGACCGATTATTGGTCAAATAAATAGTCACCAATGTTCCGTGTTCTGGAGCAGTGTAGCGTAACATTGTTTATTAACGTGTATTTCGCATGTGTTTACTACACAAATGTCAAAACAGAACTGACATTAGGGGCCAATCGCAAAATTTATAGCATTTTCTGATAGGAGGATTACTTTTGCGCCACCTTGTACAAAAAATATCCGCTCTATTGTACATGTCTTTTTTGTGTAAACGAATAATATTTGTCAATCTTAATCTAAAAAGAAAGAAAACCAAACATCAAAGAAAAATCTCACGTGAATTCCAATGACTTTATAGTTTGGTAAAATAATAAGTGAACATATTTTTCTGTAGTTTCATGTGAGTGTTTTTGATTTGTCTGTCTTTTCGATAACCTGAACTACGTGAGGATTTTGTTATAACGATAGTTTCTTTTTCTTTTCACTTGTATAGGAAATGTCGCAGTTTAATTCATGTAATTCAATTTAATGATATACGTAGAACCACATGGTCGAAACAAATAAAAAATTTCTTCCCCTATAAGTTTTAAGAGATGAAAAATGTTCAATGAATTGTTGCTTAATAATGATGTGCTAGAATAGAAAATGACTTCAAAAGCACTTGATTACAGACTTTAGAATGTTGAATATATAACATCTTTAATAATGTTGCAGAACTAATATAATTTTCAATCCAATTTATTAATTTTTTTTCTTGGGGAAGAGTGTTGTACCTTGAAACGTTTAATTTTTCACTATCTTTCCAACGTTTTATAAAACCGTTTTCCTCAAACAGGGGATTTTTCTCTTATGTCCATGTTAAGCCCTAATGTTCATCTCGTAAGATTCTAATTGCTAAGAAAAGTCGTGGTTGTAAACTCCAATTTTAGTAAAGGCGATGATTTTTTTTATTTGCTTATTATTAGTAAAGATCAAAATTTTTAATTACTTGAAAATACTAAAATACATATACCTTGAAACAATTTCTAATACTGCGTTCCTTTTAAAATTTTGGAGTATAATAATGTTGAATACAAATACTATCATTTTCTTTCAAACGAGGTTAAGATCGTTTATTTATATACAATAAAACAAAATTTTATCAATCAAGTTATACTAATTGTTCCCTGAAGAAGTCACCTAATGTGGAGACGAAATATCGAAAGTACATAAATATAGTTATTAAAGAAAGGATCTTACGCTCGTTTAAAAGAAAAACAATTAAATAAAAGATGATCAAAGAAAACTAAAAATGTTTAAAAAATTTGTTATAATTATTATTTAAAAATAGATAAAAAATTATGTTTTTTCGACCTATAATTCTGTTATGATTATTTCGACCTATAATTATGGAGCCATCAACAAATTCTTGAAAGTGGTTAATTAATAAATCGAAAACAAAAAACTCTATAAATTATTTGTTAGGACAATATCCTAATAAAGAAATATAGAGTATGGCCTTGAACTTGAATAAATTTTCATTTTCAGATTTTGAAAACTAAAAATTTTTACATAAGAGGGCGGATCAATAAGTCCGTGACTTTTCGAACTTCGCTCGTAGTTATATGAAATGCAACGCTACTCCCATTAAGTACTACCTGTTAGTAGACTACTGTCAAATTTTGAGCAAATTGCGGCATTTACTTTGCGTTTAACAGCTGTTCAAAACCTACAACCTCGTGGATTTTTTTAAAAATGGAAAAAACTGAATTTTGAGTGTTCATTAAACATTATTTTTTGCAAAAAAAAACAGTCAATCAAACCAAGGAAACGCTTGTTAAATACTATGGGAACTCTGCACCATCGATTTCAATGGTAAAAAAAGTGGTTTACTGATTTCGTTGTGGTCGCACAAGTACAAATGACGCTGAACGCTCTGGACGGCCCATTGAGGTCAATACACCTGAAAATGTCGAAAGATCCACGATAAGGTGTTGGCCGATCGAAGAGTAAAAGTGCGTGAGATTGTTGATACCATAGGTATTTCATATGGCAGTGTGGTTTTGATTTTAAATGATCACTTGGGTTTAAGAAAGCTGTCTGCAAGATGGGTGCCGCGTTTGCTCTCAATTGACCATAAACGTAATCGTGGCCAATGAGGTGATGGCAACAGTTTTTTGGGTTACGCTCGGGATAATTCACATCGATTACCTTCAAAAGGGAAAAACAATAAACGGCGAATATTATGCCAACTTATTGGACCGATTTAACGAGGATTTAAAAAAACGACCCCATATGGCCAAGAAATATCTATCTTATGGACCTCGAAAAATCCTATTTTTTTGAAGGGATACAAAAATTGGAGAAACGTTGGACTAAGTGTATTGAGCTAAAAGAAGATTATGTTGAAAAATAAATTTTTGTTTGCAAAACAAAAACTGTGCTTAATTCAAAAAGTCACTGACTTATTATTAACGTTTTATTTGACAAATAATATACTCCTGATTAAACACAACTGGCTACATGTTTCAGGCTCCAACTTGAGTTTGACATTCTAGTTCATAGTTCATTTCGTTCATTTGCGAACGAACTATTTTTATAAATTAAAATTAATGAAATGAACTATGAACTAGAATGTCAAACTCGATGTACAACTGTTGATTTTTTTGTCAATTTGTTAATACAGGAGATCTATCTGTCCCAAAATAGAATATTATTTGAATTTTTGAATATCTGTTTTTGCATTTACCAAATAGAACTTCAAAAATGTTCGACACTGAGGTAAAATATTTTCAGAATCATTGTATGATATGAATGCAAAGATAGCAATTGTCCACGGTACAAATAAAATAGTACTGGACAACACTGTTTTTCTCAATATGCCAGTACCAGTCAGAAAGTATATTACCAGTACAGTTTTCTTCAAATTTACAACGTTGTTTAAATTAGGAATTTAATTCAAATTTGTTCATTTCATATGCAGTGAAATTCCGGTTTAACGAATGAACGAATTTAAAAAATCCGGTGTAATTGAAAATCCGGTGTATTGAAATAAATCGTGACAAAAGGCATAAATTTAGTCCCTGTTTATCGAATAAAAAGAAACCAAATTAAATAAGAAAAAGAAACTCAAACAAATAAATAAGCCGAAACAAAATAAAATAATTAATAAACAATAAACAATAAGAATTTTCATTAATTATGCGCAAAAAAATATGCGCTATATGTGGGCGGTAATTTTTTCTGACTTGAAGTTAGTACAAAAAAAAATAATATAAATTTGTATTCTAATAAGAATTATTAAAATTCTATTGCCTGCAAAAACAACATTAGGTCATTAAATATTTTATGTAGTTAGTAATTTTGGTTAAAAAACTATAGTTTTCTAAAAAATGCATTTTCATATAATCAGTCTACCCCATTGGTGGAAAATTTATAAATTTGTATGTGAATTTTGTTTATAAACAGCTATTTTGATCGCAGAAGTCCAAAATTATGTAAAGGAATAATGTTTTGCGAAATACTGGCTGTACTGACGTATAAACGTCAGTTCGGAAAATTTTGATAATTTTCTAAATGTTTTTTTATATTGAAACTTATTTTTACATACAACAAAATCGCAGCTTTTTATGAGCTTAGACTTGTGAAAATAGAATTATGTACTGTCTACATACTAAATTATCCTTTTTAATGTATTGGCAAACTACTGAATTCCATTGCTGTGCCAACGTTGGAAAATAACTACGGCCAATACTATATTTGTGTTACGCTCACAATATTTTTTCCGAAAAGACTACTGAACATACACATTCAATTAACTGAAAAACATTTAAAAAAACGGACTACTTACTTTTCGTTTAAAACAATTATATTTTTTAGATTACACACTGCTACAAAGAAACACCTTTTGTCAAAACTTGAAAACCGACCTAGTGGGTGAGGACATACAAAAACCGTTTTCAAAAATTTCAAAACACCCTCAAAATTTTGAGTTATTTTCAAAAAAAACTGTTTTAGGGTAGGTCGTAGCACTTTAGTACCTCTAACTCACAGAAAGGCAAAGAATTAAGGTTTCATGAAATGTATTCATAAAATATATATTCCAAGAAATTAGGTAAGTGTTTATCAAAAGTTTCTCATTTTTTTTATTTTTTTTTGTAATTTTTCAAAATCAACAAGAGTTATATTCATTTTTTTCTATGAAAACCTACATTTTTTTCCACTGTATTTTAAAGACAATTTTATATAAAAAAACGAGATATTATTTGTTAAATCAGTTTATATTTGCAAAAGTTACTAAACTTTTTCCAAAGTAAACCACTTGACTTACAAACGTAAATAAAATAAAAACTGTACAAATAGCTTAACCTAAGTTAACATGTATATTTAAAAACAGGTGTTAATGAAAAATTGAATAACTTTTACAATTGTCATCTGATTTTAAAAATGAAAACCATGTTTTTTTAAGAACTAAATTTTCTTTATAAGTTGGTATAAATTTTTATAACCTTTCATATTAAAATAAGCAATGACAAGCTACTAAAATCAAAAAAGTTTTTAATTTGCGTTTTTTTTTTTTTGTAGATATTCTTAACAAAAACAATACTTATAACTTACAAATGTATCAAAAAATGCACGTCATTTTAAATCGTAATCAGTTTTCTTTCCAAACCCGTTAAAAAAACTTAATTCGGACAAAAACTGACTGAGTTACAGGTCGATAAGTTGACTGAAAACGGTTTTTTTAAAATAACTTCTGAAATTTTTTGACACAATTTGTAATGCACTCAACAAGACCTATAACCCACGCTAGGTCGTTTTCCAAGTTTTTTTTCTCTGCAGCACCGTGTTATTTTCAACTGTTGTTAAACAAAATCCATAAAAACAATAGATTGGTTTCGTTTATTTCAATAATCAATCTAATATAAAAACTTATTGTTTTAAATAGAAAATTTTAACTGAATATTTTAACTACTACCGAAATTCCGTTTTTTTTTTTATTATTTTGTTTATCGAATAACAGACGGGAAGTTAAAAAATATATTTCTTTTGTAATTTAACTGTATTGCAACAACTTTACCGATTAAATTTGTAAATAACAGTTAAACTTTTATGGAACAGTTCTTGTGAGTGTATCATTTCGTGCCAGTACTGTAAAAGTTAAAAAGATGACACATTGCCAGTACATGTACTACCGCACTGGCCTGTTCGCACTTGTTCACCTGGGTAATCTTTTGCGTGTTTGTTAGCCGATATTTAAGCATGCTAAAGCCATCCGCGTTAATTGGTCAATAATAATGGCGGTTTCAAGCAAATTAAAAATATTAAAATTGCAGGTTTTGCTTAGATAAAATAAAAGCCACATTAATTTTTAGATCTCGTTGCATTTACCGAATTTTAAAATATATATTACACCAACAAAAAATATAGAAATACACTAAACAAAATTTTTTTGTCATATATTAGAACTTATAAAGAAAACCACAACAATTTTTTGTACTTTATAAATTTAGTCAGTCGCAAGCAGGCCTCTATATACTTAAACATGTTCTAAAACCATATTTTTTTTATAAAAAAATGCGAAAAAAGTAATTAAATTTCGCCAAATCTATTAAAAGTTTATAAAATTTATGAGTTTAGAATTTTTGAAATGCATTTTATTCTGGAGGTGCTGTAGACAAACTAACTCAGTTCACGCAATACAATGTCAGACGCTAAAAACATAAATTTTTCAAAAAATTGCACCAATTTCTTACAAGACTGTGATGTTAGTATCCCGTTAATTTTGCGATGACCTCAAATTGGTACATTTCAAACTGTAAAAAATTACACAATTTTTCAAATGCTGTTCTCAAAACGCAATTCCATTTAACGGTGCAAAAACCCTATAGATAAATCTGGCAAAAATTTAAAAATCAGAAAATTTTGATTTTACTTTTAAACCACCACACAAGTTTAGAGAAGGTATCTCACAAGTCTAGGATCTGTTACAAAATACGAGCAAAAAAAAAAAAATTAAATTAATAAAAAAAAATCCTGTAAGTTTCAAGTAATTTGTTTAACTTTTCGACTTTAAAATGGCCATGAATTCCTGTTGTGAAGATCTCTCAACATGAAACATTCAATTCACAAAACCTTGAGAAATAAGAGGCATCTTAAGTCAGTTTCAACTGTTGTCGAATATTCTTGAAGTAGTTCATATGTTTTATTTAAATCGTTTCAAGGTACAACTCATCGCCCTATAACTTAGCTCACTTTCACATTGATAACATTTTAACAGTCATCACAAATAAGTTTAATTCATTACATAACTATTGCTATAAGTACCATGGTAATACCAACAAGTTGTTAAACAGTGGCAACAACAACAAAACAATACACTCATAAAAATAAGTAAGTAGAAAAATTAGTAAAACGTTTTGTAAATCAAATAGTGCGGTCAAGCAAATATACGCTCAGGTATACAGACAGAAGCGAAATAACCTTAGGTAATTTTTCATATTTACTTTTTCTTATTGCAAAAAAGGCTTCCAAAAACATTAAAAAAAAAAATTTAATTACTGCATTTTGTTTTCTTTGACAGATGCCATAATTAAGACATGAATATAAGTAGTTGAAAGATAATATTGTTTATATTATATATGCTTGCTTCTATATATTTTCAGATATTAAATTAATTTATGTTGTCAATGAGGGAGTATGAACATTCCTATATGATAATAGTACATTTATACTACAACCAAAAACTAGTTGTTTTTGAAAACTTTTATTTTTTTGTTTAAAATTTTTTTGAAATTTTCCAATATGCACGTAGTTTCTTAAAACTACTAGTTTTTGGCTCTAAGGAGTGAGATCGAATTATTCCCGGCACAGATTATACCTTATAACTTTTTTTTAGATCCAGTTAAAAAGTCGTCAGATTATGTGTTCTTTTTAAAAATTGCAATAAATCAATTCCAAATACCTCAAAGTTTCCTGCAACTAAAAGGATCGGACCGTGCCTGCATAAAGTTTGAACCCCTCTGTACAATAGCATCTGAGAAAATATGTACCAAAAATTATCCAAAAACATGCATATTTTTTTACTTTGGAGTTACACTATTCGGTTCGTAGACCATCTGGGTATGGTATGATCTCAAAACTTGGTTGGTATGATCTCAAAACTACATACTTTTGTCGATACACACCACAGTGTAGCTAATACAGCAAAAAATAAAAATGGGATTTGCAAATTAAAAAACTAATAGGAAAGAAAAACTGCAATTTATGTGTGTTGCATTCGAGGATATACTTGGGTGTGACCGTTAAGCGGTCATAACTCTTTTAAAAATTGTAAGACACAACTTATAGTAAAAAAGTCGGAGAAGCGTAAATGTTCTACAAAACAGAAAATTATTATTTTAGAAATGTTGAGGTTAAGAAGAAGAATAAACGTTTTCTCTAAAAATTATAAACACTACTATTTTTTTTATGGACAGGCGTCATCAGTTATTTTCCATTTTAAATTGTATTATTATTTGTGTATTTATAATTGTCAGATTGTCTCTATATGATACATTTCTCAACAACCTGCGGCTGTAAGAATCAAACCTGCGCTCTTCTTACATTACAAACGTAACAACAACAATTTACGACTCTAAAGATGACCTCAAAAAATGCCAAAACAACTTCATTACTCACTTTTTCTTCAGTTTCCACTTGAGAGCAAGGTAATAAGCCAATCACTTCAATATTTTGCACATATGATCTGCTAACGTTCTTAAAATAAACTTGGCAAGGAAAAAGGTTCTGCGTCCAACGCAAAATCTGTTGTAAGTGAAAATATGTCGGGTTTTTTTCGATGTCACTCCTTAGTATAAATGAGGTAAAAGTTATTTTTAAAAGAATCCCCATAAAATTTAAGATTTTCAGCGAATAAATTAACTAAAGAATAAATTTTCTAAAAAGTTTTTTTATCTACAAATATTCAGCAATTTTTTTTTTTCACTTTTTAGCAAAGATTTTTAATTAACTAAAGTTTTGCTGAATATACTAATTTTGTTGCTAAAAATCAGCGAGATTTCGCTGATATTAGACATTTTTAAGCAAGAACGACTAAAATTTTGCTGACTCAGCCAAATTTTGTGCTGTCTATACTAACTTTTTTTTAAGTGTAGTTGTTAACAACGATTCATTTACTTTTGCTTGTATAGTTAATAATATAATCCTTGAAAGAAAGGAGACTACTCGTTGTTCATTTAAGAAGTAATAGCGCAAAAATCGTCATCTGAAGGCCATATGAAATATAATCAACATTTATATGTACGAGTATTTGTGTAAATCAGAGTGTAACAAGAATGAAGTTAAAGAAAGTAATGCTTGACATAATATATTAAACCCAGCGACATTTTAAAGACGATTTATATACAACAAGCATCCTATTTTCACACCTGAAATCAATTGATTTGCTTTAGTATCGCATTTAAAACTCCAGACACTAAAAAAGAGGTACTCGAACAAAAAGCTGTTTTATTTCTAAAATACTTTACTTGACCAAATTTATATTTAATTGAAAGAATGTACACAATTTCAGTTTTAGATACAATTTATTAGCATTATCTAAGAAATCCACTTTTAGGAATTTGACTATATATCATGGAAGTTTGATTTGATGCAGGTGAATTTTGTCAAATGTTTTAGGCCCCCTGGCAACACCTGTACTACCAATGACAGGCACGTAGTTAGAAATTTTTTTGGGGAGAGAAGCTTTTAATATTTTTCATTATTTTTTCATTCTGCTCATACAGTGTTGGAAAAAATAATAGGAACGATTGCTTATATTTAATAAGTTTGATAAAATCTGGGTTATAAAATGGAATTTTTTTTTTGAAAAACGTTAGAGGTCTTTAATTATATAAATATTTTTGCCCAATTTTTTTCATTGAATTTACTAAATTTTGCAAAATAGTTCAAATTGAAGTAGCGTATGGCTTAAAACAGTTCTTAATACAGAGTTTTAAGCGCTTAAAAATAATAAGCCGTTAAATAAAAAAAGGCAACCGTTAATTAGATAATTTTTTATTAAAATCGTTACCATAAATAAAATTCGCCCCCTGGAACTTCGTCAGCGAAACAAAGTTGCAATAGAGAAATTGTTGTTCGTATGCTTTAAAGTTCAAATTGGTTTAACAAATATTTTGATAAACCAATTTTTATCCCCTGTATTGTATGTAACATTAAATTTGTAACTTTCAATTACAAAAATCTTCAACACACGATGGCAAGAAAAAGCAAAAAGCTTTATTTTTGAAAGAAAAAAGCTAAAATAAACTTTTAAAGAAAAAAGTAAGCTAATATTTAGAAAATAATCTTAAATACCAAAATATCAAAATTAAAATTCAAAGGCTCTAACCAATATAGCTTAAAATGTTCATAATTTCAAAATCAAAACTTGTGTTCAATCTAAACAGTTCTATTCTATCAAATAAAAAACAAGATCTAGCTTATTTTTGGTTGCCCTAGTGATTAAGAATAACTTTAAAATCTTTTTTATTTAATTCATCCACTTTTCAAATTTAAAATTTTTGATATAAAACTTTTTTATACATTTTCATTTAAATTTTAACTATTTTGTCACTAAAAACACTAAAAAAATTTAAGAAAAAAGTTTTCACTATTAAACTTGAAGATGGGTTTTTAAAATTTCAGAAATTTTGTCATTTCATATTTGATTTAAATAAAAAAAAAACATTTTTGTATTATAGTTTTTAAAATAGTCTCTTTTTATTGAAATTTTAAATTTGCCAAATCATGTAGGGGGAGGGTTCTTGCCCCCAAGCCTGAAAATAATGCCTGGAAATAATTTTCAATTTTTTCACATTGTGTTTCTTTGTGGAGCAATGCAGCTTTTATGCTGAGCCTCCATTTTTAATTGTATTTTCAAATTTTGATATTTAGTTCCCTTTATTTTTCGTACTTGTTTTGTTTTATTTTTTTTTATTTAGTATTTGTATAATTAAAAAATTATTAGACTAATTCTTTTTATAATTCCTAACCGTCATTTTTGTTTCATTTTTTCAGACATTTTGTTGCATAAAGTTCGTTCTAGTTTATTGTGCATGCTGGTTAATCGCTATTTTGGAGACACACAAATGCAGTTACTGCTTACCAACTCAAGATAATAAAAAAATTTAAGAAATTTTGTGAATAAAACAGACAGAAAGAAAAGGAGCTTTGGGGCGGCTGTACAAAATAATAAACGTTTAAATACCAGTTAAGCACTATTTGCATGTTTCCGCTTGACCCGGTATCAAATGGGGTGAAGCTGAACTGTAAAAAGTATTTACTTACTAAAATTTAAAATCCAATTAAATTATTTGCATAGACAATTTCGTCAATTTTGTTTTAAAATTTAGTTGGAAAATGGCTAATTTTTTCTCTGTGTGTAGTTTTTATCATTTTTGTGATCGAAAGTTTTGAAATTTACAAGACCGGAGAAAATTAAAAGTACAAAAGATTGAAAAACAGTCTAAAAACAACAAAGGAAAATAATATTGTTTACAGCCGGAAAATCTTGATAAAAATTTACAAACGCGCCCAAAAATTAAAAATCCAAAAAATTTGTAAAAAGCCAAAAAGGACAATTTATATATTAGACAAGAAAACGGTGCTAAAAAAGATTTTTGATTTTGAACCAAACTAGTGTAGGGTATCCTATAGTCGGTAAGTACAACCTAAGATTTGTTTTACTTGTTTAGGGAATAAAAATCATTAATATTTGATATTGTTTGAAATTTTAAAATGTAATTTAAGTGGAACGCGTGTCTGTTTTTGACACGAAACGAAAAAAGTATTGCCATCCCTGTCCTAGCTTGTACATTAGAGAGGCATTTTTTTGCAAGTTTCGATTTTTATAAATTATTGTTGCTATTATTCTAGAACTAGGTCTAAAAGTTTGGTGGTGCGAATTTGAGAAAAAATCGGATAGCGTTAACCCGTGGCGCCCTGCGAACAAAGTTTTCGATTTTTAAAAAGATTCCATTTTTAGTGAAAACCAAATAGCTCGAAAATAGCTCCGGTTTAAAAAAATTTAAAATATTCGTGTTTAAGAAGCAAAAATTAATAAAAATATTATGTGTTGCAAGACATATTTCTATTAAAGCAATTTAAGAAAAATGTTAAAAAATCGAAAACTTTCGAAGCGGGGCTTGGCGCTGTAACCCGTGACGGGTTAAAGCCTTCAGACTTATCTCAAATGTTTGCCAAACAACTTTTAGACCTAATATTACAATAATCTGAGCAATAAATTTAAATTTTTCAAAAAAAGTTTTTCTTCATACAAGGTGGCTCAAAAATAACCTTCCGATGTTTTTTGGCTGTAATTTAAAAAAAAAAAATGAAAAACTTTGATTCTTCTTGTGGATTATTTCTATTTGGTATTTTAATTTTTTTTACATCAAGTCGAGAATATGATGTCATGTAAATGGCCGCCGCCACAGTTGATTGTCATTTGAGCCCTTTTTATGGCATTTTCCATCACTTTGGCCAAAACTTCCGGCGATAGGTCTTCACATTATTGACGGATATTGTCTTTAAGAGCTGCAAGAGTCTGAGGCTTGTTGACATAAACCCGCGACTTCAAAAAGCCCCACAAAAAGAAGTCTGGAGCGGTCAAATCAGGCGATCTTGCTGGCCAGTGCAAATCGCCAAAACGGGAGATTAGGCGCCCGGGAAATGCATCCTTCAGCATATCGGTTGTGGCACGTGCAGTGTGTGCCGTTGCACCGTCCTGTTGGAACCACATGTTTTCCAATCCCAATTCATCAAGTTGCGGCAAAAAGAACTCGTTGATCATTGCTCTGTAGCGCGCACCATTCACAGTAACCGTTTGGCCCGCGACGTCTTCGAAGAAAAAAGGTCCGATGACTCCTCCAGCGGAAACAGCACACCATACAGTGACTTTGAGCGGGTGTAATGATCTTCGTGGGTTACACGCGGATTTTCAGTGCCCCAGAAGCGTAAATTTTGCTTATTTACGTACCCGCTAAGATGGAAATGGGCCTCATCACTCATGATTATTTTTGATGAAAAATCATCTTCCTCTTGGTGGTGATTAAGGATGGCTTGAGCGTATGTTACACGCGATTGGCGGTCAGCAGCTAACAGCTGATGCACCGTCTGGACTTTGTACGCAAACATCTTCAAATCTTGTACCAAAATTCGCTGTACAGACCGTCGTCTGATACCCATTTGCGTGGCACGTCGTCTGGTCGATGTCGACGGCGCTTCCATGACATCCTCGGCTACAGCAGCAATATTCTCAGCAGAACGGCTACTCCGAGGTCTGCCACGCCTGGCAGCATCTCGTGTTGAGCCAGTCTCTTCGAGGCGAGCGGCTAAACGTCGCAGTGTTTCACCAGTAGGCGTTGGACGGCCAGGAAATCTGCGACGAAATTCACGTTGTGCCAAAGTCACCGACCGATTATTGGTCAAATAAATAGTCACCAATGTTCCGTGTTCTGGAGCAGTGTAGCGTAACATTGTTTATTAACGTGTATTTCGCATGTGTTTACTACACAAATGTCAAAACAGAACTGACATTAGGGGCCAATCGCAAAATTTATAGCATTTTCTGATAGGAGGATTACTTTTGCGCCACCTTGTACAAAAAATATCCGCTCTATTGTACATGTCTTTTTTGTGTAAACGAATAATATTTGTCAATCTTAATCTAAAAAGAAAGAAAACCAAACATCAAAGAAAAATCTCACGTGAATTCCAATGACTTTATAGTTTGGTAAAATAATAAGTGAACATATTTTTCTGTAGTTTCATGTGAGTGTTTTTGATTTGTCTGTCTTTTCGATAACCTGAACTACGTGAGGATTTTGTTATAACGATAGTTTCTTTTTCTTTTCACTTGTATAGGAAATGTCGCAGTTTAATTCATGTAATTCAATTTAATGATATACGTAGAACCACATGGTCGAAACAAATAAAAAATTTCTTCCCCTATAAGTTTTAAGAGATGAAAAATGTTCAATGAATTGTTGCTTAATAATGATGTGCTAGAATAGAAAATGACTTCAAAAGCACTTGATTACAGACTTTAGAATGTTGAATATATAACATCTTTAATAATGTTGCAGAACTAATATAATTTTCAATCCAATTTATTAATTTTTTTTCTTGGGGAAGAGTGTTGTACCTTGAAACGTTTAATTTTTCACTATCTTTCCAACGTTTTATAAAACCGTTTTCCTCAAACAGGGGATTTTTCTCTTATGTCCATGTTAAGCCCTAATGTTCATCTCGTAAGATTCTAATTGCTAAGAAAAGTCGTGGTTGTAAACTCCAATTTTAGTAAAGGCGATGATTTTTTTTATTTGCTTATTATTAGTAAAGATCAAAATTTTTAATTACTTGAAAATACTAAAATACATATACCTTGAAACAATTTCTAATACTGCGTTCCTTTTAAAATTTTGGAGTATAATAATGTTGAATACAAATACTATCATTTTCTTTCAAACGAGGTTAAGATCGTTTATTTATATACAATAAAACAAAATTTTATCAATCAAGTTATACTAATTGTTCCCTGAAGAAGTCACCTAATGTGGAGACGAAATATCGAAAGTACATAAATATAGTTATTAAAGAAAGGATCTTACGCTCGTTTAAAAGAAAAACAATTAAATAAAAGATGATCAAAGAAAACTAAAAATGTTTAAAAAATTTGTTATAATTATTATTTAAAAATAGATAAAAAATTATGTTTTTTCGACCTATAATTCTGTTATGATTATTTCGACCTATAATTATGGAGCCATCAACAAATTCTTGAAAGTGGTTAATTAATAAATCGAAAACAAAAAACTCTATAAATTATTTGTTAGGACAATATCCTAATAAAGAAATATAGAGTATGGCCTTGAACTTGAATAAATTTTCATTTTCAGATTTTGAAAACTAAAAATTTTTACATAAGAGGGCGGATCAATAAGTCCGTGACTTTTCGAACTTCGCTCGTAGTTATATGAAATGCAACGCTACTCCCATTAAGTA
Source organism: Delia radicum (assembly GCA_021234595.1). NCBI lineage: Eukaryota > Metazoa > Arthropoda > Insecta > Diptera > Anthomyiidae > Delia > Delia radicum. The sequence continues at coordinate 145,575,636 of CM037854.1, forward strand.
CTACCTGTTAGTAGACTACTGTCAAATTTTGAGCAAATTGCGGCATTTACTTTGCGTTTAACAGCTGTTCAAAACCTACAACCTCGTGGATTTTTTTAAAAATGGAAAAAACTGAATTTTGAGTGTTCATTAAACATTATTTTTTGCAAAAAAAAAACAGTCAATCAAACCAAGGAAACGCTTGTTAAATACTATGGGAACTCTGCACCATCGATTTCAATGGTAAAAAAAGTGGTTTACTGATTTCGTTGTGGTCGCACAAGTACAAATGACGCTGTACGCTCTGGACGGCCCATTGAGGTCAATACACCTGAAAATGTCGAAAGATCCACGATAAGGTGTTGGCCGATCGAAGAGTAAAAGTGCGTGAGATTGTTGATACCATAGGTATTTCATATGGCAGTGTGGTTTTGATTTTAAATGATCACTTGGGTTTAAGAAAGCTGTCTGCAAGATGGGTGCCGCGTTTGCTCTCAATTGACCATAAACGTAATCGTGGCCAATGAGGTGATGGCAACAGTTTTTTGGGTTACGCTCGGGATAATTCACATCGATTACCTTCAAAAGGGAAAAACAATAAACGGCGAATATTATGCCAACTTATTGGACCGATTTAACGAGGATTTAAAAAAACGACCCCATATGGCCAAGAAATATCTATCTTATGGACCTCGAAAAATCCTATTTTTTTGAAGGGATACAAAAATTGGAGAAACGTTGGACTAAGTGTATTGAGCTAAAAGAAGATTATGTTGAAAAATAAATTTTTGTTTGCAAAACCAAAACTGTGCTTAATTCAAAAAGTCACTGACTTATTATTAACGTTTTATTTGACAAATAATATACTCCTGATTAAACACAACTGGCTACATGTTTCAGGCTCCAACTTGAGTTTGACATTCTAGTTCATAGTTCATTTCGTTCATTTGCGAACGAACTATTTTTATAAATTAAAATTAATGAAATGAACTATGAACTAGAATGTCAAACTCGATGTACAACTGTTGATTTTTTTGTCAATTTGTTAATACAGGAGATCTATCTGTCCCAAAATAGAATATTATTTGAATTTTTGAATATCTGTTTTTGCATTTACCAAATAGAACTTCAAAAATGTTCGACACTGAGGTAAAATATTTTCAGAATCATTGTATGATATGAATGCAAAGATAGCAATTGTCCACGGTACAAATAAAATAGTACTGGACAACACTGTTTTTCTCAATATGCCAGTACCAGTCAGAAAGTATATTACCAGTACAGTTTTCTTCAAATTTACAACGTTGTTTAAATTAGGAATTTAATTCAAATTTGTTCATTTCATATGCAGTGAAATTCCGGTTTAACGAATGAACGAATTTAAAAAATCCGGTGTAATTGAAAATCCGGTGTATTGAAATAAATCGTGACAAAAGGCATAAATTTAGTCCCTGTTTATCGAATAAAAAGAAACCAAATTAAATAAGAAAAAGAAACTCAAACAAATAAATAAGCCGAAACAAAATAAAATAATTAATAAACAATAAACAATAAGAATTTTCATTAATTATGCGCAAAAAAATATGCGCTATATGTGGGCGGTAATTTTTTCTGACTTGAAGTTAGTACAAAAAAAAATAATATAAATTTGTATTCTAATAAGAATTATTAAAATTCTATTGCCTGCAAAAACAACATTAGGTCATTAAATATTTTATGTAGTTAGTAATTTTGGTTAAAAAACTATAGTTTTCTAAAAAATGCATTTTCATATAATCAGTCTACCCCATTGGTGGAAAATTTATAAATTTGTATGTGAATTTTGTTTATAAACAGCTATTTTGATCGCAGAAGTCCAAAATTATGTAAAGGAATAATGTTTTGCGAAATACTGGCTGTACTGACGTATAAACGTCAGTTCGGAAAATTTTGATAATTTTCTAAATGTTTTTTTATATTGAAACTTATTTTTACATACAACAAAATCGCAGCTTTTTATGAGCTTAGACTTGTGAAAATAGAATTATGTACTGTCTACATACTAAATTATCCTTTTTAATGTATTGGCAAACTACTGAATTCCATTGCTGTGCCAACGTTGGAAAATAACTACGGCCAATACTATATTTGTGTTACGCTCACAATATTTTTTCCGAAAAGACTACTGAACATACACATTCAATTAACTGAAAAACATTTAAAAAAACGGACTACTTACTTTTCGTTTAAAACAATTATATTTTTTAGATTACACACTGCTACAAAGAAACACCTTTTGTCAAAACTTGAAAACCGACCTAGTGGGTGAGGACATACAAAAACCGTTTTCAAAAATTTCAAAACACCCTCAAAATTTTGAGTTATTTTCAAAAAAAACTGTTTTAGGGTAGGTCGTAGCACTTTAGTACCTCTAACTCACAGAAAGGCAAAGAATTAAGGTTTCATGAAATGTATTCATAAAATATATATTCCAAGAAATTAGGTAAGTGTTTATCAAAAGTTTCTCATTTTTTTTATTTTTTTTTTGTAATTTTTCAAAATCAACAAGAGTTATATTCATTTTTTTCTATGAAAACCTACATTTTTTTCCACTGTATTTTAAAGACAATTTTATATAAAAAAACGAGATATTATTTGTTAAATCAGTTTATATTTGCAAAAGTTACTAAACTTTTTCCAAAGTAAACCACTTGACTTACAAACGTAAATTAAAAACTGTACAAATAGCTTAACCTAAGTTAACATGTATATTTAAAAACAGGTGTTAATGAAAAATTGAATAACTTTTACAATTGTCATCTGATTTTAAAAATGAAAACCATGTTTTTTTAAGAACTAAATTTTCTTTATAAGTTGGTATAAATTTTTATAACCTTTCATATTAAAATAAGCAATGACAAGCTACTAAAATCAAAAAAGTTTTTAATTTGCGTTTTTTTTTTTTTTGTAGATATTCTTAACAAAAACAATACTTATAACTTACAAATGTATCAAAAAATGCACGTCATTTTAAATCGTAATCAGTTTTCTTTCCAAACCCGTTAAAAAAACTTAATTCGGACAAAAACTGACTGAGTTACAGGTCGATAAGTTGACTGAAAACGGTTTTTTTAAAATAACTTCTGAAATTTTTTGACACAATTTGTAATGCACTCAACAAGACCTATAACCCACGCTAGGTCGTTTTCCAAGTTTTTTTTCTCTGCAGCACCGTGTTATTTTCAACTGTTGTTAAACAAAATCCATAAAAACAATAGATTGGTTTCGTTTATTTCAATAATCAATCTAATATAAAAACTTATTGTTTTAAATAGAAAATTTTAACTGAATATTTTAACTACTACCGAAATTCCGTTTTTTTTTTATTATTTTGTTTATCGAATAACAGACGGAAAGTTAAAAAATATATTTCTTTTGTAATTTAACTGTATTGCAACAACTTTACCGATTAAATTTGTAAATAACAGTTAAACTTTTATGGAACAGTTCTTGTGAGTGTATCATTTCGTGCCAGTACTGTAAAAGTTAAAAAGATGACACATTGCCAGTACATGTACTACCGCACTGGCCTGTTCGCACTTGTTCACCTGGGTAATCTTTTGCGTGTTTGTTAGCCGATATTTAAGCATGCTAAAGCCATCCGCGTTAATTGGTCAATAATAATGGCGGTTTCAAGCAAATTAAAAATATTAAAATTGCAGGTTTTGCTTAGATAAAATAAAAGCCACATTAATTTTTAGATCTCGTTGCATTTACCGAATTTTAAAATATATATTACACCAACAAAAAATATAGAAATACACTAAACAAAATTTTTTTGTCATATATTAGAACTTATAAAGAAAACCACAACAATTTTTTGTACTTTATAAATTTAGTCAGTCGCAAGCAGGCCTCTATATACTTAAACATGTTCTAAAACCATATTTTTTTTATAAAAAAATGCGAAAAAAGTAATTAAATTTCGCCAAATCTATTAAAAGTTTATAAAATTTATGAGTTTAGAATTTTTGAAATGCATTTTATTCTGGAGGTGCTGTAGACAAACTAACTCAGTTCACGCAATACAATGTCAGACGCTAAAAACATAAATTTTTCAAAAAATTGCACCAATTTCTTACAAGACTGTGATGTTAGTATCCCGTTAATTTTGCGATGACCTCAAATTGGTACATTTCAAACTGTAAAAAATTACACAATTTTTCAAATGCTGTTCTCAAAACGCAATTCCATTTAACGGTGCAAAAACCCTATAGATAAAACTGGCAAAAATTTAAAAATCAGAAAATTTTGATTTTACTTTTAAACCACCACACAAGTTTAGAGAAGGTATCTCACAAGTCTAGGATCTGTTACAAAATACGAGCAAAAAAAAAAAATTAAATTAATAAAAAAAAATCCTGTAAGTTTCAAGTAATTTGTTTAACTTTTCGACTTTAAAATGGCCATGAATTCCTGTTGTGAAGATCTCTCAACATGAAACATTCAATTCACAAAACCTTGAGAAATAAGAGGCATCTTAAGTCAGTTTCAACTGTTGTCGAATATTCTTGAAGTAGTTCATATGTTTTATTTAAATCGTTTCAAGGTACAACTCATCGCCCTATAACTTAGCTCACTTTCACATTGATAACATTTTAACAGTCATCACAAATAAGTTTAATTCATTACATAACTATTGCTATAAGTACCATGGTAATACCAACAAGTTGTTAAACAGTGGCAACAACAACAAAACAATACACTCATAAAAATAAGTAAGTAGAAAAATTAGTAAAACGTTTTGTAAATCAAATAGTGCGGTCAAGCAAATATACGCTCAGGTATACAGACAGAAGCGAAATAACCTTAGGTAATTTTTCATATTTACTTTTTCTTATTGCAAAAAAGGCTTCCAAAAACATTAAAAAAAAAAATTTAATTACTGCATTTTGTTTTCTTTGACAGATGCCATAATTAAGACATGAATATAAGTAGTTGAAAGATAATATTGTTTATATTATATATGCTTGCTTCTATATATTTTCAGATATTAAATTAATTTATGTTGTCAATGAGGGAGTATGAACATTCCTATATGATAATAGTACATTTATACTACAACCAAAAACTAGTTGTTTTTGAAAACTTTTATTTTTTTGTTTAAAATTTTTTTGAAATTTTCCAATATGCACGTAGTTTCTTAAAACTACTAGTTTTTGGCTCTTAGGAGTGAGATCGAATTATTCCCGGCACAGATTATACCTTATAACTTTTTTTTAGATCCAGTTAAAAAGTCGTCAGATTATGTGTTCTTTTTAAAAATTGCAATAAATCAATTCCAAATACCTCAAAGTTTCCTGCAACTAAAAGGATCGGACCGTGCCTGCATAAAGTTTGAACCCCTCTGTACAATAGCATCTGAGAAAATATGTACCAAAAATTATCCAAAAACATGCATATTTTTTTACTTTGGAGTTACACTATTCGGTTCGTAGACCATCTGGGTATGGTATGATCTCAAAACTTGGTTGGTATGATCTCAAAACTACATACTTTTGTCGATACACACCACAGTGTAGCTAATACAGCAAAAAATAAAAATGGGATTTGCAAATTAAAAAACTAATAGGAAAGAAAAACTGCAATTTATGTGTGTTGCATTCGAGGATATACTTGGGTGTGACCGTTAAGCGGTCATAACTCTTTTAAAAATTGTAAGACACAACTTATAGTAAAAAAGTCGGAGAAGCGTAAATGTTCTACAAAACAGAAAATTATTATTTTAGAAATGTTGAGGTTAAGAAGAAGAATAAACGTTTTCTCTAAAAATTATAAACACTACTATTTTTTTTATGGACAGGCGTCATCAGTTATTTTCCATTTTAAATTGTATTATTATTTGTGTATTTATAATTGTCAGATTGTCTCTATATGATACATTTCTCAACAACCTGCGGCTGTAAGAATCAAACCTGCGCTCTTCTTACATTACAAACGTAACAACAACAATTTACGACTCTAAAGATGACCTCAAAAAATGCCAAAACAACTTCATTACTCACTTTTTCTTCAGTTTCCACTTGAGAGCAAGGTAATAAGCCAATCACTTCAATATTTTGCACATATGATCTGCTAACGTTCTTAAAATAAACTTGGCAAGGAAAAAGGTTCTGCGTCCAACGCAAAATCTGTTGTAAGTGAAAATATGTCGGGTTTTTTTCGATGTCACTCCTTAGTATAAATGAGGTAAAAGTTATTTTTAAAAGAATCCCCATAAAATTTAAGATTTTCAGCGAATAAATTAACTAAAGAATAAATTTTCTAAAAAGTTTTTTTATCTACAAATATTCAGCAATTTTTTTTTTTCACTTTTTAGCAAAGATTTTTAATTAACTAAAGTTTTGCTGAATATACTAATTTTGTTGCTAAAAATCAGCGAGATTTCGCTGATATTAGACATTTTTAAGCAAGAACGACTAAAATTTTGCTGACTCAGCCAAATTTTGTGCTGACTATACTAACTTTTTTTTAAGTGTAGTTGTTAACAACGATTCATTTACTTTTGCTTGTATAGTTAATAATATAATCCTTGAAAGAAAGGAGACTACTCGTTGTTCATTTAAGAAGTAATAGCGCAAAAATCGTCATCTGAAGGCCATATGAAATATAATCAACATTTATATGTACGAGTATTTGTGTAAATCAGAGTGTAACAAGAATGAAGTTAAAGAAAGTAATGCTTGACATAATATATTAAACCCAGCGACATTTTAAAGACGATTTATATACAACAAGCATCCTATTTTCACACCTGAAATCAATTGATTTGCTTTAGTATCGCATTTAAAACTCCAGACACTAAAAAAGAGGTACTCGAACAAAAAGCTGTTTTATTTCTAAAATACTTTACTTGACCAAATTTATATTTAATTGAAAGAATGTACACAATTTCAGTTTTAGATACAATTTATTAGCATTATCTAAGAAATCCACTTTTAGGAATTTGACTATATATCATGGAAGTTTGATTTGATGCAGGTGAATTTTGTCAAATGTTTTAGGCCCCCTGGCAACACCTGTACTACCAATGACAGGCACGTAGTTAGAAATTTTTTTGGGGAGAGAAGCTTTTAATATTTTTCATTATTTTTTCATTCTGCTCATACAGTGTTGGAAAAAATAATAGGAACGATTGCTTGTATTTAATAAGTTTGATAAAATCTGGGTTATAAAATGGAATTTTTTTTTTGAAAAACGTTAGAGGTCTTTAATTATATAAATATTTTTGCCCAATTTTTTTCATTGAATTTACTAAATTTTGCAAAATAGTTCAAATTGAAGTAGCGTATGGCTTAAAACAGTTCTTAATACAGAGTTTTAAGCGCTTAAAAATAATAAGCCGTTAAATAAAAAAAGGCAACCGTTAATTAGATAATTTTTTATTAAAATCGTTACCATAAATAAAATTCGCCCCCTGGAACTTCGTCAGCGAAACAAAGTTGCAATAGAGAAATTGTTGTTCGTATGCTTTAAAGTTCAAATTGGTTTAACAAATATTTTGATAAACCAATTTTTATCCCCTGTATTGTATGTAACATTAAATTTGTAACTTTCAATTACAAAAATCTTCAACACACGATGGCAAGAAAAAGCAAAAAGCTTTATTTTTGAAAGAAAAAAGCTAAAATAAACTTTTAAAGAAAAAAGTAAGCTAATATTTAGAAAATAATCTTAAATACCAAAATATCAAAATTAAAATTCAAAGGCTCTAACCAATATAGCTTAAAATGTTCATAATTTCAAAATCAAAACTTGTGTTCAATCTAAACAGTTCTATTCTATCAAATAAAAAACAAGATCTAGCTTATTTTTGGTTGCCCTAGTGATTAAGAATAACTTTAAAATCTTTTTTATTTAATTCATCCACTTTTCAAATTTAAAATTTTTGATATAAAACTTTTTTATACATTTTCATTTAAATTTTAACTATTTTGTCACTAAAAACACTAAAAAAATTTAAGAAAAAAGTTTTCACTATTAAACTTGAAGATGGGTTTTTAAAATTTCAGAAATTTTGTCATTTCATATTTGATTTAAATAAAAAAAAAACATTTTTGTATTATAGTTTTTAAAATAGTCTCTTTTTATTGAAATTTTAAATTTGCCAAATCATGTAGGGGGAGGGTTCTTGCCCCCAAGCCTGAAAATAATGCCTGGAAATAATTTTCAATTTTTTCACATTGTGTTTCTTTGTGGAGCAATGCAGCTTTTATGCTGAGCCTCCATTTTTAATTGTATTTTCAAATTTTGATATTTAGTTCCCTTTATTTTTCGTACTTGTTTTGTTTTATTTTTTTTTTATTTAGTATTTGTATAATTAAAAAATTATTAGACTAATTCTTTTTATAATTCCTAACCGTCATTTTTGTTTTATTTTTTCAGACATTTTGTTGCATAAAGTTCGTTCTAGTTTATTGTGCATGCTGGTTAATCGCTATTTTGGAGACACACAAATGCAGTTACTGCTTACCAACTTAAGATAATTTGTTTTTGCTGGGTTCAGTCGCTTGAATGATATGAATTTATCTTATACTGAAAAAGAAGAATAATCTAAAAATAGAATAAAAGACAAGTTAAATACTAAAATATAACAAAGCGTAGAATCTCCATACAAAACTATATTGAAATAATACATATTGAATGAAGAGGAGGGAGGAATAAATACATTTACAAGTAATAAAATTAAGCAAACTTAAATTATCCATTGAACGAATAAGGTAATCAAAATGTGCCAAAAAAGCAGTCAAGTTTTCTTTTACTTTTTAGAAACACAACATTATTTGTGATGACCACAAATAAATATTTGAGTATATGAAGTGTACCCAGCAAAACCAGAAATTACCAAGTAGTTAAGCGTTTAAGAGGGATTCGCTAGTTACCAGGCTATCAAGTCACTTGATTACTTTTATTCGCGATGACCCAAAATTCATGGGTGGTCATTACCTACTCGTTTACAAAAAAAGTTAGAATAATGAGTTACCTGATTGGTTACTCTTAGGGAAAGGCTAAGGAATTACTTTTCTATTTGGAATAAGTGGTTATTCACAATGTGGTTACCAATGAGTTACAAAATAAGTAATTATATTTGAGTTATTTTTTTAAGAAATCTTGAAAAAAAAATTTTAAATAACTTTAGCTTGGAAAATTTACTTGTAAGGCATTTTAAAACAAATTAATACAATACACAAATCAAATATATGAAATCGATATTTATGTAACCAATTACCAGTAACTAATTATTTTGCAATTACATTTACATTTTTCTATAACCCAGTATCAGTAAGTTATTAATTTGTATTTTAAAGTAATTCAATAAATAGGTAATGACCTATCATTACTTGGTGATATATACGGTGAAGACATGGCATTACCATGTGTTTGCTGAGTACCTACTTTTAAGAAGAACAGTGGAACACAATTTTTATTATAATATTGATTATAATCAGAAATTAAAATTTCAAAAACTTTCGAAAATATCCACATGTTAATTCAGAAGTCAGCAAAAAATTTTTTAAAAATAAATAATTTTATGTTAGTTTTAATACCGAAAATAAATTTATATGTAATATGAATTTTTCCAAAGTATTTTTGCAAATATTTTGCTCAACCTAATAATCAAAAATGCTTTTTATTTATAATTACTTATTGCGTTATCGCACTCAATTGCGTAGCTTGTGTTAATCGCTTTAATTAATATTTCTGAAAGTATATTTTACAATTTCAATGTATTGTCTAAAGTAAACCAGACTTGAGCGACGTTAATTACATTTCACAATCATACACTTTAAGCTTGTGAGCTTCTAAGCTTGAGAGCTTAAACGCTTCCTTGGAAAATTTGTAATATATTAAATACCAAACATGTGGATTAGTAACAACATTTGAGTTAATTACAGAGAAAAAAAAAGTAATTGGCCAGTAATTAAAAACACAAACATTGGTAATATGTGCGATATCTGGTATTGATGAATTTTAGAATTTTCAAAATAAGCGTTAAACGCTCACAAGTCTGAGCGTATGTTTGAAATTATTAATGATATAGAAGAGTTTCACAAGTGTATGATTGTGAAATGTAATTGACGTCGCCCAAGTCTGAGGTAAACTATGAATATTATCAGATTTTCTAACTCTTGTGACTTTTGGTACAAAACAAAGATCTTCTTACCATAAATTCAACTAAACAAGAAAATACTATAACATTTTTTTTTGGTATTTCGTTGGTGGCTTTTTGATTTACAGTGTGGTAAAGTGTGTGTGTATATGTGGCAGTACAAACAAAAGAGAAATACTAGTTAATATCAATAAATTATATACTGGTCTTAAATATTTACTTATTGCTGATGTGTGTATATGTGAGAATGAGACTATAGCCTTGTTTTGTTCCTCGCACTTAACATGGACGATTTGCATCAGTTTTAATATATTTTAATACAAACTGACAACTTATCGAAGTTGAAAAAATTAATAGAGTTAACACTTAACATGACCAATGTAAAATTTTGTATGGGAAGATCTTAAGTTTATAATGAACAACTACAGCATATAATAGGGTTCTTTAAAATTCTAGACGTCGGAATTTTCCACCTCTTCATTTTCATCTTAAGGTCGCTAAATAGCGATAAAGTTTCGACAATATGTTAATAAAAATTTAAATTTTTTAAAAGTGATTAATATCAAATTTAATACCATAGAACACGATACATCAAATGTATAAAATTTTTTGGCGATAATTTCAATTATGAAGTCAAAATAGTAGCTTTTGCAATCAAATGGAAATGATTATTTTTGAGTAAGTGAGTTTTATTTTGAGCGAAAAAAATAAAAATCATAAATAATGATTATTTTTGAGTTTTATTTTTTTTGCTCAAAAATAATGATTATGGCTGATTTTTATTAATATTACTCAAAAATAATCATTACCATTGAAGAAAACATTAAAAATCAAAAATTTAAAAATCATGACGGATATGCAAAGATTGTCAAAAAATAATAATAATGGTGCAATAAATTTTTTTTATGTCTGTTCTAAATGATTGATTTTTTGATTTAAAAAAAAAACGAACAATAATCATTATTTACGGTCCCTGCTTTAAAGAGCATATATTAGTATTCAATATAAAATTTTTTCGAGCAGACTGGTTCTTAAAAAAATATATTTTTTTTTTCAAAATCACAAAAATCGCGAATATCTGTTATAAATTTATTAAACGATAGTTATGCAATCTTAACCGTAATAAAATTCTGATTCAGTACTCATAGAGAAGTCCTGAAAGCCTTAGTTATAAATATAAATATATAGAAATTGTATGTAAATTTTTTTTCATTTGTATATAAATATCCATTCGATTCGATTTCGCTGAAACTTGGAAAATATCGAGCCCTATCCGCCAAAAAGACGTAAGCGCCAAAATTATAATTTAATTTATAATTTATTTTATTTTTAATTTTTCTTTGGTTTATTTGATTGTAATGCAATTTAAGTATGGTATAAAATACCAAAACATAATGCAAAATTAAGTTTTTTTTAACTGCCAAATATCACATTTAGTTGTTAAATAAGAGGATCTAATCTGAACCCATTTTTGTTTTGTTCGTTATATGTCTGGTCCAAAGAAAATATATACATATTGGATAACAATAAATGACTTTTGAATTGTGAATCCGACGGTGCATAATATATGACCAAGACTGTCCAAGATTTTAAGTTATTCATTAAAGAAAAAAAAAAACGTAAGCTTCACGTTGCTGTCACGTAATATGTAAACAAACTTTAGATTGTCCTGTAGGAATTGGCGCTAAAGTATTTTTGTTTTTGCTGAAATTTGTAGCGGTATTTCCCAGAGTTATTAAATTTCGTGAGATGATGCAAATGACCGAAAAATAACGATTTTTTTCAAAAAACGAAATTCAAAATGTTAGCGTTGTCCATACACAGGGCTCCAGATATGAAGAGCATAAATTGGACACCTTAATATAAACCCGTTGTTAAACTAAAGCACAAAAAAAAAATAAAAACTACTCCATCTTAATTAGTTACATTTATTGCTGCACCTGTTCATGCAAAAAGTTACAGTAGAAATCATATATGAATGTGGAAAATTATGCGCTATTGTAAGCTTCTGTATTGTATTTTTGTTGGATACTTAAATAAGAGAACTACTACATTTAAAATCGATAAATATCTTGGAATTTTACTACAGTAGTTTATAAAACAGTATCAAAAAAGGCTAAGTTCTCTTAGATTACGAAAGCAGTTCACAAAAATGCTAATCTATAATATATCTAAATTCATTCCATTATTATTCGCTGTGACTACACTTGCCTGTCTGACTTTGACCCTGGAAACGATAATGTCCATTTAACTTAAATGGGCTTCCGCACCTGTTAACCTTCCATTCGTGAAAACTGAGATATCACCGGTTAATTTTCCTGATTGTTTCTTAATATAAGAATATTACAAATTCTATTGTATGGTAATACTATCATACTGAATCCCAAAATATCTATTTTCGTTTTTTTTTCTTTGAAGTTTTCCATTTAAAATTTGAATGGAATTTGCAAGTTTAAAGCTTAAAAAACGAAAATACTTATTTTGAGGTTTAGTATAAAGGTAGTTTAAGATTATAGTTATACTACAACTAAGTAGTTTTTGAAAACTACACACACAATATTTTTTCCGCAAAGACTACTGAATATACACATTAAATTAACTGAAAATCATTTAAAAAGAGGACTACTTACTTTTCGTTTAAAACAATAGTATTTTTTTAGTTTATTTTCAACTGTTGAAAAATTAATTGACAAAATCCGTAAAAACAATAGATTGTTTTCGTTTATTTCATTACTCAATATAACAACTTTTTGTTTAAAATATAAAATTTAACTGAACATTTTAACTACTACCGAAAGTCCGCTTTTTGTTTAGTGAATAACAGACAGAAAGTTCGTAAAAAATATATTTCTTTGATAATTTAACTGAAACAACTTTACCGATTAAACTTTTCAATAACTGTTGATTTTTTATGAAAAAGTTCTTGTGTATTACGTTAAGGAACATGAATGAACTCAACGATTAATTTCCGATGAAATTAATTAGATATTAATTGTCATAAAATAAAAAAGATAATTTGTTAGAAATGTTGTATAAATTCATGGGTTTATTAGCAAAAAAAAATAAAAAAATGGCTTATCATTAGCGTGCTAACCTGCGTGTGGCTGTATATCAAGAGGGAAGTAGAGATCGTCGTGGGTAACGACGAAACCTCGGTTCAGCCATTTTGACTTTCACGAAATTACTGTTCAGTGTCAAGTCAAACATAAAACTCCAAATAATAATTCTCAATAGATTCGTAAATTCAGTGTTTACATTAGTGTAATAAGGGAAGGGTAAGTATATATGTATTAGGGCGGGTCGATTTAAAAATCGCTCAACGTTCAAGGAAAATCGTATTCTAGAGATCAAAATAAGAAACTTTGCCGAAGGAACCATACCTCTAAAACGAATTCTGATGTCCCGACTTTTGACCCAAAGGGTCAAATTTTGAAAAAGCCTACTTTGATATTTCAGAAAGTAGCAGGAATCTCTCCAAGATTATTGGAGCTACTTCTTCTCCGGGAGACGCGCTAGCAGATTAATGCATAAATCATCATTCTAGGTGACCGTTAAGGGGTTGAAATTTAATTTGAAAGAGGGCCTTTTTAGCCGTGTTTTTATAGCAAAATGTACAAATCTCGGGATAGAGATATTTCAGAAAGTAGGAGGAGTCTTTCCAAGATTAGGGTCTCTATTTATTCTCCGGAAGACGCTCTAGCAGATGTATAAATTATATTCGATTGGGTTGGATTCGATTGGGGCACTCACTCTAAATGGGTCAAAGTGGAATAATTCAAAATTGACCCTACGGGTCAAAAGTCGGGACATCAGAATTCGTTTTAGAGGTATGGTTCCTTCGGCAAAGTTTCTTATTTTGATCCCTAGAATACGATTTTCCTTGAACGTTGAGCGATTTTTTTTGCCTCCATACAAATCGACCCGGCCTAATATGTATATAATAAGGTAAGTAATATAAGGTAAGTAATGTAAGGCAAATAATGAATCAACTCAATAAATACTTGGAGCATTTGATATTAAAATTATTGTAAATGTTGTTCAAATGTAGTTTGGACACTACCTAAAATAAAACTGAATAAAAAAAATAAAAATAAAACTGAAAACTGAAAACTGAATTTAAAAAACGACTACTGATTTTCATTATATTCAACCCATTTTCATATTTATGCTTAAACATTGTTTAAGTAACCGATACTTGTAGTAAAAACAACAGAAAGTCTTTTAAATCAACGGACAAAAAGTAAAAAAAACTAATTTTTCACTTTATTTTTTAAATTTAAAAGTTTTTTTCTGTTTATGACTACAAAACAGAACACATACACAAGCCTATGTCTGCATTTGTTTGTGTGTTTTTAAACAAACTCTTTTTGTTTAAAAACTTGTATTATGTATTTAATAGGGTATTCAATTTACTTGGGTTTGCTTTTGTTCGAGTAGTCGAGTAACTCGATTTTGAGGTTTTTAATTTACTCGAGTAGGCGAGTAAGATTTTAAAATTGCTCGAATAACTCGAGTAACTCGAACAATTTTAATACTTTAATTTTATTTTCCAAAAACTCACATTTTTGTAAGTTTTTATATTTTATTAGTACTAATATAACATATATATAAAAATTAACAAATTAATTAAAAATTTTAGTAAAAAGTATATCTAAAAGAGAAAAACATTTGCTAAGATCATTTATTATTGCGACAGTTTTGTCTCAGTACACTCAAAGCAAAAGCGTTATTATATCAATGAAACTCTTTATAAATATGTTGAAATCTTCATTGATTTTCTTTCAATATAACTGGTTCATAAATATGTATTAAACTGTTTTATAAAAATATTTGTAAGGTGATCCGTTTTGTAATTTCACTCAGACTTGACACAGTTTTTTTATATTAGTGTGTTAGTACTAAACGAAAAAATATTCCATTTTGTCCTATCATTTTGGGATTTTGAGATATGTAATTTTTCTAAAAAAATTATAAAGTTTTGAAACAACATTCATGAATATTTAAGAAGATTTTCATCATATTAATGAAAACTTCATTACTTCTATATGTAAATTTTAATATGTGGAAATTTTGCGTAGGACCGCTATGAATTTCCATATAGGGCTTTTAAAATTGGCTTGTTACAACGACATAAAAGGGACCAACAAAAAGTTTTTAGTAAATGACATTTAAAAATTCCTTTTTTAAAATATAGTATTTATATGAAGTTTCTTTAGATCAAATGGCAACTGAATTAAAAAAAAAAAATAATGTTTGATCCCACTTTAACATTCAAATCCGCACCAATAATCTTAAACACCCCAGTCTTAGAACTTGTTTCTTTAAAAAATATCCAAGTTTCTTCGATATCGGAGTTTTTCGCATTAAGTTCTTCGTTTTTCGTAATATAATTTCTTTAACAGTGCTCACTTAATATAAAAATACACTTAACATTTAAATATTCACTATAACAGTCACATTATTTTATACAAAATATTAAAAAATATAAAATAGTTCATATTTTTAAATTATTCGAGTTACTCGATTAATCGACCAAAATTGTTCGAGTTATTCTTTACTCGAAATTGGCCACTTCAAATTACTCGAACAATTGTTCGACATCATTTCATCGATTAATCGAGTAACGGTTAACCGATTGAATACCCTAGTATTTAAACAAACTCTTTTTGTCAAACATTTTATGGGAATTATTGGACTTTTTTTGAAAGCGAAAAAATTAAATTCAAAATTTAAGAGCCCATATTTAAACTACCGATATAAAAAATTTTAAAAACAAATTTTCTTTGGAATTTAATTGATTCTTTATTTGAAAACAAACTTTACGTAAAACTTCTTAAATAAACTTGAATAGGAAACAGAAAATATATTGTGAGTGTACTTGTATTTACTCTTCAAATTACATATAAAATTTAAATCAACAACTAGAAATTTTAGAAAGCTACTAGATTTTGTAGTATAAATGTGGAATAAGCAAGAACATGGTTTTAGTAGCAGCAATGGTTGAAAAGACTTAATTTTTTACTTAAGTTTTCTAAAATGAATGGTTTTTACTCAAATTTCATTCCGAAAGTGTATTCTTAAGGAATAAAGTCTTAGCTTAATTCTCAAAAGCTTTAAATACATTTTTGAATGAATTATTTCTTGAATTATAAAACATTTTCTTAATTCCTTTAATAAAAGGGTCAAACCCCATTCAAAATCTAATGAATGAATTCCCAAGGAATGGATTAACGGAGTGATATATACAGATTTTGTAATTCTGAATTTGACTTTTTGTGAATTAAGCTCATATTGAATTAGTTCTGTCGAAGATCTGACTAGCAGAAATGAAAAAATCGAAGTAAAGTTAAATTAATTAATATTAAGTGTTGAGAACTTTTTTCAAAACGGAAGTTTAATAATATGTTTTTGCTACTTACTTAACAGTAGAGTGGATATTATTTCATACATACTCTTTCTATTCTCAAGCTTTCATTTCATAAGTCACTTTACTTATAAATATGTCTAAAGCATGTGTCATTTATAAGCTGCAATTTGTAAAATTCTTATAAGGGAATGTTCTAAATGCAGCCTGTGCTCTAAATTGGTCTTTTTGCTTTTCCCTCCCTGATGTTTCTTAAATAAATAAAAACTGTCATCAAGTTTAATTTCCGCTTATTCTATTTTAAAAAAGTTTCGATTTGGAAGCACACGGGTACCTAAAATACCAATTAAATTAACTGAAAACAGTATTCAAAAAGAACTACTGTTATTTCATTATATTCACCCCATGTTGATACTAATTTTAAAACATTGTTTAAATATCCGATGCAAGTACACAGAGCGAAAAATCGATATGTTTGCCGACTGAAATTCGGTTACTACCACTCAAATTCGGTTATTACTAATTTCAGTCGGTTCGTAAAACTGAACTTTAGTTTTCACAACAAAGTTCGGTCACTTCAATTGCATTTTAGTTGCTACACCCATAATAATCTAAATCGAATATGAATATCGTTGTACTAACTGAATTAATAAGTTGTTGCCATTAATAAAGACAATTCGGTTGTAAGTAGTTGCCATTAATGTACACAATACGGTTGACTCTCTATTTCTCTGAGTGTAGTGAAAACATAACTGACAAACTTTAAAAAAAAAAAAAATACTTTTTCCGTTGTTTTTCAAATTTAAAAGTTTTTTTTTTCTGAATACAAAACAGAACACATGCCAATGTTTGTATTTGTTTGTATGTTTGTTATGATTGTATCCCATGTGAAAATTAATTCGTATATAGTTCAATATATGACCATATATGGTCTCATATATAACCATATATGTTCGGATCCTATATTTATATATTTTGTTTTTTTTTAACTACCGATACAAAAAGTTGAAAACAATATTTGTATTGATATTAATTGAAGGGCATGTTGTAAAAACTAGATAAGCCACATTTTAGTTTAAGTTTGTTACTCCACTACGTGGAAATTTTTGCTAAAGGATTTGGGTGTAAAACCTTTTCAAATACAGCTGGTGCAAGAATTGAAGCCACACGACCTACCACAACGGCTAACTTTTGGTGAATGGGCGCTGGCAAAGTTAGATGAAAAACCACTATTTTTTATCGGAAAATTGTGTTCAGCGACGAAGCTCATTTCTGGGTGAATGGATACGTGAACAAGCAAAATTGTACTTGGTGTAAAGAACAGCCAGAAGCATTGCAAGAACTGCCAATGCATCCATGCACTGTTTGGTGTGGTTTATGGGCCGGTGGCATCATTGGACGGTACTTTTTCAAAGACGATGAATGCAGGAACGGTACTGTGAATGACGAGCGCTACCGTGCGATGATTGCATTTTTTTTTTTTTTCAAAAAGTTTCAAAAAGTCTGTTCTACATACCACACAGCACGCGCAACAATGTCCTAATTGAGAAGCGAGTTCGGTGTACAGTTTATTTCACATTTGGGGACGGTCAATTGGCCGCCTAGATCGTGCAATTTAACGCCCTTAGACTAATATTTATGGGGATATGTTAAGGCTCATGTCTATAGGAACAAGCACTCAACGGTTGACGCACTGGAAGCCAATATTGAAGAATTTATTCGTGAGACACCGGCCGATATATTGGAGAGAGAATGCCAATATTAGACATTTACATGAAATCATCTTTAAACATTGAATTATATAGATCGTTCTATCGACTCAAATAAAGATTTCATACATTTCTTGAAACTGTATGCGTTTTTTTTAAATCAAATCCGAAAGCTCTTAAAAAATCACCCTTTAGTAGAGTTTTAAATTGTTTGTGATTAAAGCCAATATTTTACTAATAAAACTCTTTTTTTGTAACTATAATAAAAATGTTGTTGTAGTAGTAAAACAAATGGCAGCGTGAGTGGGTTTCTAACTGCTTTGCTTTGTGTGTGTATTTTCTGTTCTCGTAGCTGGATTTTCAACTATTTATGCGGGCTTTTTTTTATGAGTGTATATATTTATATTACTTTGTATGTATATTATTTTGTTTCAAGTAATTACGAATATTTTTGTAAATAAAATTGGTCATTATTGTGTACCATGTTTATGTCTAGTAATAAATGTGTGTGTTTAGGTTTTATCAATAAAATCAGATTAAATTGTCTGTAAAGATTACAGGGGCTTTATAACTTACTTTATTAGTAGTGCCAGTATTTAGTATGCATTGTTAACAATAATCACGAAATACAATCCGACACATTAAACACATTTATAATTTAAAATTTTCACACTAAATTTGAGGGGACAAAGCTGTGTCACAAAAAAAGTGTAAAGCCTTTGAATTCTGAAAATCAAACTAAATATTTTTAAATGTCAAACAAAAAAGTCTAGCTATCATGAACACAAAAAAAACAATTAAAAATATTGATGTAATTATTAAAATTTATTAAAGCCATTGCCAGTTTTAAACAACATTTTAATGATTATTAACCTTTTATTTAATATAATATATGGGTAATTCGATATCAAATCAACCAAATGGTGTATCCTGCCTCCTCAGAATTTTATGATTTTTCGTAGGAATACAGTATATCACAGAACTCAGAAAACTACAAAGCTTGGATGCACTGACACATCTAGATCCGGATATATCTGGTCTTGAAAATCGGAAAAACTATACAAATATACAAAGTTGTACATACTTAGCTGTCATTTTCCTGAAAAGTGTTATAAAGGATGTTTTTTTTATAGATGTATAGAACTTTTAAATGGCATAAAACAAAGATGAATTTTTTAAATCGACATTATTCGAAAGATAATCTTCTGGCATTATAATTTAAATATGACTTTTGACATATGACCGCCACAGCTGGCTCGGACGTATTCTAATCTGGAGGTCCAATTTTCGATGTCAATTGATGAACGAAAAAGTCAGTAATCATGGCTCTATAGCTTTCAGCATTGACTGTAACGTTCAGACCAACATCATTTTTAAAGAAGTACGGACCAATGATTCCACCAGCCCATAAAGCACACCAAACAGTCAGTTTTTCTGGATGTAACGGTGCCGCAACATACAATTGAGGATACGGCAGTTTTGTTTATTGACGTATCCATTTAACCAACATTTCGCACAGCATCATGATTCATGTTGAAATGCCAAACCAAACTCAACATAAATCAATTGTCAGCTAACAAAATTTCCGCCAGTTAAAAAAGTGTTGCGAAATTAAAGTTATATACCTGCATTAAAAACACCCTTCAGATACTCAACTCATCGAGGTCGAATTTGAAAGGTTATAAAATTACCTTTAATTTGATATAAAACATGATTTTTTATTTCGAGTTGTCAAAAGCCACCTTTCTTCACCTACAATTCGGAAGGATATATCTTTGAAAAAGAACCTTTCTAAATGTTTAAGATAATTTCCTTCTCTACAGTTGTGACAAATTGCAATGTGGAAGTAATTTTGGATCAGATCATATAGTAAAGGTAGATATTTTACCAGCAAATTCAAACTCTGTAGCAGGAAGAGTCCGTTCATGCGTTAACCCCGATTGAAATAAAATTTGGAGATATTATAAAGAATTAAAAATTAAGACCCTTTTTTTTTAGCTGCCCAATCTCATATTTAGGGGTTAAAAGGTCGGGTCAAATATGACCCCATTTTCTGTATTTTGTGTTTCTTCATATTTCTTCCAAAGAAACTATACATAAATTTGGTATATAATGAAATATATTTGAAATGAGCATCACCGGTATATAGTAGCATGTTCTAGCATGCTTAACTATTCGTGGTATTCGAAGAAATACATACATTTTGGGAGTTCAGGTCCAAACTTAAATATATTATTCTCTATTAAGTTTTAGTGGAAAAAATGGGTTATGAATAAAAATCATTTATTTTTCATCTCTAGCGAACTTTGCAGTTTTGGGTTTTTAGTAAAATAATTTTTTTTTGGAGATTTTTAACTTGCAAGTCAAAAATATTTAATAAGCTTTCTTTTAAATTTTTGTATTATAGTACCCCTTAATCAGACAATTGAAAGAATTAATTTGATTTTTTAAGTAGTACGTTAGTTATTTGTACCATATGTTATATATAATTTATCAATTTTTAAACTAATTTAAATAGATTTACAAAAATAAAAAATGTTATGATTTTAAAATTTAATATGATTTTAAAATTTTTTGAATAATTTTAAAACAAGTTTTTAAATTCTTTAAAAAAGGTCTAAATGATCAAAATCGGTTAAATGGTTATGCAAAAGCGAGCACTTAATCTTTCATTTGATTAAGAATTTTTTTTTATTTTTGGTAGAAACTGTTTTTAAAATGCATTTTTGCGTATTTCTATGATAATTGTTATAAAATGTGTATATTGTTATATGTATATCGTTCGAAAGGCATTTGGAATTAACATAATAAAATGATATTTATAGTATATAGATGCATATAAAATTTCATCTCAATCGCCGCTAACCCATGAACGGACTCTTGTTGCTATATAGTATGAATTTCATGGAAAAATATATATATTTATTATATTGCTGGATCCAAAAACACCTCCACTCAGAAATTTGTCACCACTGTAGAGAATCAAATTATCTTTAGCGTATAATTTTTTAAAAATTTTTAAAAACGTCGTTTTCAAGGTTATAGCCTTCTGACTTATAGGTCAAGAAATGTGACCTTTGACCTTTCCAAATACAAAATCATTTTGTATATCAAATTAAAGGTAATTTGATAACCTTTCAAATGCGAATATACTGAGGTGCTTAACTATAACACTTTTCAAGAAACTGACAATTAAATATGTACAACTTTGAACTTTTTTATAGTTTTTTTCTGATATTTAAGTGCTTATATTTCCGGATCCGTACACGTCAGTGGCCTCAAATTTTGTATTTTTCTTAGTTATCTGATATGCTTTATGCGTACCAATTCGACCATTTTGGAAACATTGTTTGTCAAATACAGAACTATTTTAAGTTGAATTGAGATGGTTCCACCCATATATAAGTCATACAATTTGCAGGAATTTTGGCAACACTTATTTGAATAGCTTTTAAAGTAGGCTTATTTGAAATGATGCCAAATAAATGTATTTCAAATATTTTTTTTAAATATTGCTCATATACAAAGTATATGTATAATATAAATCTCAGACATCAAACTAATAAAATTTAATATAACAAAGTATACAAAGTATTTCCGCAAATAATTTTCCATTTTCAAATGAAAATAAATATTTAATGTTTTTTTAACAAAAAAAAAAAAAAAAAAAAAAGAAAGAAAAATAGCTATTAACTCTGATTTTTATCAAACATAAATAAAAGTATATTTGAGGTACAATATTATGTTAACGAAGAGAAAACAAAGATCAAACCATATACACATGCAATGGATGGCCAGATTAATATGGACTTAAACTTACAAATTTTTAATAAATTTATACACTTTTCCTGTATTTAATTTTAGTGCATGTTGGCTTGTTTCATCAAGTTCTGTATTTGTTTTTATTTTTTGATGTTTGTTAGACATTAATTGATTTTTAGGCAGTTTCAGTGGCAGTAGAGCGGTACAAGCTGCTCATTCATAAATATAAATTATGCGATTAAAGAACTTTTTAAAATATATTGTTGGTATAATACTTTAATTTTAAAATTAATATCTTTTATGTGTTTTTGAATGACAAATGCACATACGCAATTCTATTCCAAAATAACTTGGCCAACCACTTTACATTTTTCCATCTTCAACACACGCCCCAAGTAAATTGAGCTCAAGGGTATTTTTTCAAGGATACTAAAAATAAATGAAGTATCAATAGTACATATAAA
The DNA here is from genome assembly GCA_021234595.1 of Delia radicum. Lineage (NCBI taxonomy): Eukaryota > Metazoa > Arthropoda > Insecta > Diptera > Anthomyiidae > Delia > Delia radicum. The sequence continues at coordinate 145,598,064 of CM037854.1, forward strand.
ACTTATGCAAGTGTCATATTCCTTTAGTTTAGGTAATTTCATTGTGTTTATTAAAAAAAATTCCACATTTGTTGAAAAAGTTAAACTGCATTTGATTCTTGTGCTAAAATAATCAAGAAGTTTGATAAAGGCCAAATATATTAACACTCAGAGCATATCAGGCAGGAGCGGATCCAAGCGGGATGAGGGTGATATATCCCCCAGACCAACTTAAAAATTAAAAAATACTATACGACACAAAACTGCTTTCAAGAACAGAGTTTGCAATTTAAAATTATGCTTGGTATAATAAATATATTTGCATATTAAAAATGTTGTTAGTTGCCCTAAACAGCTTGAAAAAAATTTAATTTGTTTCGCAAAAATGGCATGTCAATTCAAATTGCTTTATTGTATTTTTTTTTTTTATATTTTTAATTAAAAACAGTAATGAAGGAAATTTCAGTTAAAGTCCTAAAGTATTTTTGTACACTTCTGCTTTAAATTTTTTTAGTTGTTTGGGTTGTAATACAGTTTCTTTATTTTTAATGTAAATGTCATTAATTTGAAGAATAAATTTAATTTTTTACTAACCTTGTAGTTCATTTAAAAAAACTAACCACATCAAATGACTGTTTTATGTTTTGACATTAATTTTTACCGTCGTTTTTTTTTTTTGTTATTTAAAAAAATAAAAAAAAATGTTTGTTTATTTTTTACTAACATATGTGGTTCATTTTTACTACAATATTTAGTAATTTTTTGAACAGAAAAACAAATGACAAATGTTAGTGTAATTTAATGAAATGTTAGTCGTCCTTTCCTTAAAGTGAAATTTCATTTGTTTTTGAATACAATTGCTGTCGTCTTTACCTACATAATACCTTTAATGCAGTCTACTAATATAAATTTAACAGTCGTTGCGTTAAATGAAAGTCTACCAAAAATATAATTTCTAAATTTTCCTGAAACTTATGCTAAATGGTTGGGTTTCGTAAATATCAATTTTTTATCATATTTTTTTAACCATTAGTAAATAAAACTTCATTAGTTTTGTGAAAAAATTTCACTACAAATCGCCCAAAGTATTCTCTGAGCAATTTGTATGAAATTTGACATCCAAAAACTAAAAAAAAAATTAATAAAAATATCTATTTTGGGGTTCAGTTTGTACGTAGTTTTATTTAATATTATCTATGTTTCGTTAATACCGATACCGAATAAAATATCGCTATCAAAACCGAAACAATCAATAACGTTACCAAAACCGTAACAAAAAAAAAATTTTTGCTTAACCAATATATGTGAAAATGTATGTATATACATATAAAAAATATATGTTTATATAAATGTGTTTATATAAAAGCATACGAATAGTTCCAAAAATTTTCTACACTTGTTGAATCTGACTTTAGATGCCTCTTATTTGTCAAGGTTTTATAAATTGAGTAAAAGAATGAACAGGCTTAGGTAGACTATATTGCAAAAATATGTCATGTACAATTTCACTTTGAAAAGTCTTCACCATTTAAAAGTCACAAAGCGAAATGTTGGTGGGAAAAACTGCAGCTCTACTCGCTGGGAAAGAATAAAATAGAATTTTGTGCTCTTTATCAGTTAAGTCAATCCTGAAGATTCACTGTAGCCATGATTTTTATAAAAAAAATTCAAACAAAAAAATTAATTTCGTAATTTTTTTTAAAAAGTTCAGAAAATTGTTGCGTTTAATATATAAATGCCTTTTTGACTCGGAGGTGCAATTTTCTAAGGTACTCAGTTCATGCAATACACTAGGCAATTTAAAATATAATTGTGAATATTATACGAATAAAAACAACCATTTTCCAAGAATTCCGTTTAAGTTTGTGATATTCGTATCCTGTTATTGGTGCGCTGGCATCAACTTGGTATACCTCAAACTTTATAAAATTACATCTTTTTTTAAATTTTTTTATTAAAGCTGAATTAAAATTAAACTACGCAAAAATCCTAAGGGAAAAGCAGCAAAAGTAGAAAATTCGAAAAATTTTGGTTTCACTTGTAAACCACCATAAAACTTTCCACCAAGCAGCGATATGGAACATTTTTTTTTAGTAAATGTATCTCCCAAATCTAGTTTCAAGTAAATCGTTTATTTTTTCGACTGTTAAATTGACCCCAATTCTTTAGGTAAAGACTTTTCAACGTGAAACTTTGCATGTCATATCTTTTAAGTATAATCTTCCGAAGCATGTTCAACGTTTCTCTCAATTCAAAGAACTTTGAGAAATAAGAGCCATATAAGGTCGGTTTCAACAAGTGTCGATATTTTAAAACAATAAATTTTTTAAAACAATCAATCGGTATAAAATTATTAGTAAAGTCTTAGTTAACAACTAATAATAAGGCATTGGTTGTTACGACTAAAATGATATTGCTATTGTTAATTCATGTTTAAAAAATTTAATATTTAAATATTTTAAGAAAGTTGCGACTATATAATTAGATTATAAAATTTTATTTCTGAATGAAATGGTTGGGAAAGCATATTTTTATAACATAAATAATATATTGTTATTAATTACTCACAGATACTTTTTACCAATACAATTGATTTTAAGTAATTGAAATCCAAATTATATCGTAATAATACAAAAATCCCACTGATTTGTTGTCTGTGTGTAGTTGTAGAATTAATGAAAATCATTATAAAACTAATGAATCATTTCGACAACGATGCGTTTATAGAATTTATGAAACAGTTTCATAAAATTTTTTAATATTAAGAATATTTAAGTTTGCCAGTCGCAAAAAATACTCTTTTACCGATATCTCGAAAATGTATGTATGTAGAACATTGAGTATTGCAGTTGTCGTTACCTAAATTATGTAGACAATCTGTGTTGTGAAATATTAGATCTATTGATGTATTACCAAAATGCGGTGGCTTTATGTGCATTGCCTTCGATTTATTTGCGTTTATTGATAACCCAAAGTCGTGGTACCATTTACTAACAGTGTCCAGTTGGTGCTGCATAACTTCAATTGCGGATTTAATATTTTGATTTGCTACTATAATGGCAGTATCGTCGGCGTATGCAAAAGTTGTGCTCATCTGTAGGGTGTTCAATATATAATTTGCGTATAAAATGTATAAGAGTGGGCCTAACTTCGATCCTTGTGGCACACTATGTTCAGTTGAAGTTTTATTACTAAGGGTACTGAAAATTTTAACCCGATACGACCGTAACTCCAGATAGTTTTTAACCAATCCAGGGAGTTTCCATGTATGCCATTTTTTTTCAATATAGACAAAAGTTTGTGGTGAGACAGAGTATCAAACGCCTTTCTAAAGTCTATAAACAAAGCTAAGCAGTGGTTATGTTTGCTGAGGTTTTTGTTTATATGGCTTGAGAAATTACCTAGTAATTTGTTTATATTCTTTCCTTTTAGGAAATCAAATTGATCTTTATGTATGACATTATATTTTTCTATAAAGCCTGTAATTCGTCTGCATACTATTTCCTCCAATATCTTCTCTATAACTGGTAAGATTGATATTGGTCGGTAGTTGTTAAAATCAGATTTTACTCCATTTTTATATATAGGCCGAATCAAGGACGTTTTAAGTAGCTCTGGTATTGTTGCACTGTTCAAACTTGCATTTACAAATTTGGTTATAACAGAAGTCAAAAAGTTTGCATTCTGTTTCAGATCCTTCGGTCTTATCCTATCTATACCAAATCCTTTTTTTGTATTTAAGCCATTTAAAATGTTAAAAATTTCTTCTTCATTTGTACGCGTTATGTAAATAGAGTTGGGTAAAGTTCTTTCAGAGGTGATTATAGTTTGAATGTCACAGTTATGCAATATTCTTTGTACGTTTTCTTTAAAATTTATAGCGAAATTGTTAGAGATTTCAGATATGTTTTGAGTTCTCATGTTTCTTACTTCTGTTTCGTCGATATTACTATTTTTTTTACCGATTATTTCATTGACTATTTGCCACGTTGCGCGACTGTTATTTCTATTTCCAAAAAATTTGTTTATGTAAGCATATATGTCACCACATATTTTTCTGTTTTTTGTAAAGTGTATAGTAATCATATGCCATTATTTCGTGCAACATCCCCATACGAAAGTAATGATATTTGTAATGACAATTGCAAGTACTTGCCATGACGAAACATGAACTTGTATGGTAATGCTTTTCTAAACTAGGATACTAAGCGTATGAACAGTATTTATTTAAACTATGAAATATCGCTGATGCGTGCAGTTGCCCCTTTTATGTTTAGTAATGTTAGTGCAAATGCATTATCCTTATATGGTTAAATATTTTGTGTATGAATTTAAACTAAACGTATATTAAAGGAAATTTATTTAAATTTATGTAAAGAATATGTAAAATTTAATCAAATAAATCTATTCGAATGCTCTGGTAAATATAATGAAACAATGCATTAATAATTGTCGAAATCTCTACCTGATTACATCCAAATATTTTATAACAAGTTAATCCAAAAAATTCTAAATTTCTAACGTAACCTTGAAGTCATTGTATCAATATTGTATTCTTTGTGTTTTTAATCGTTTTGAAGCTATTCTTATATTTACAATTTTCAAATATTTCATAGAAATTTTATATAAATTTTACGGGTTTTGTAAGCATTTTCTTATTGTTTAATTTTTTTTTTCACTCTATTTTCACTTTTTGTTTGGTGAAATGATTTTTTCACTTTTTGTTTGGTGAAATGATATAATTTTATTTATAATTCCATGCCTTAAGCTCTTTGGCTACTTCCCAGCAAAACTTTAAATTACCTGTTAATGAGTTTGGGAATAAGAAATTAAGCTCGTTAACTGGTTACTTTTCTCTTACAAACCATATTCTTTTAACAAGTGCATGTCCATTTTGGTAATACCTTACAAAACACACATAACCTCCATTATAAATATAGAGTAACTGCGGGTAATGCGGAGTTGGCGGGTAATGTGGAAAACACCTTTATTTCAGAAACCTTTATTTGTTAAAACCATCGCAGAGTTTTGATTTTTTAATTAGCGTTACCAGATCAGGCAGTTTATACACTAAGGCAGACAAAAATATTATCATAGAGTTTATTTTGTCTGTTGTATGTAAAGTCTCGGTATGAGTTAAGCCAATTATCTTTTTCTATGGCGGACAACAGCAGATTTGGGTGATGCCAATGAAACAATTGCATTGGCTATCATGAAAATGGTCAAACTTATTGAACAGCAATAACTAAAATCTAAAATGACAATAGCAAATTATGTTTTTGAACTTAAGGTGGACCAATATTCTAACTGAATATATGAACATATACATTAATGTCTCACTTACATTTTTGAACCTATCCATAACGGTTAGTTTTTAAGTATTTGAAAAGTAGAACTTGGTATACTTGACTTTTCTTTCACATGTGTTTAAAGATTTATTTGGTATAAAAAAGTGTACATATACTGCAGTTGTGTCCATGGTTGGCAAACACTACCTTTTCATTATAACGGTTGTTGCCTACCACGGCCACATCTAGCCCAATATACAAATTTTAAAACCACAATTCCAATTGTGGCAGGTGTCTTCTGATAGCAGAGTTTATTTCAAAATTATACCTATTAATATTTGTTTAATTAACAAACATAACTTATAAAATCGGGTTAAAACTGATTACTTCGCGTCAAAATCTAAGAATCACTTTCCCAGAACCACACCCAGAAAACAGTCTCAGTTGTGGCCACCGAATTTGTTGGCAATCGTGTTCTGGCGGTTACGATAACTATCTTCATATTGAATTATATTTTTAGTCGTGGAAGCTAATATTCAATTGTCTCATTCAATATTATATTCAACTTAAATATTATTATGTTCCACAAAATTTTATTGAAATTAAAAAAACTTTTGTGATTTTTCAGGTACTGAACCGTGGCCTTCACATTAATATCCCACTGTCCTATTGATAGCACCACAATTGATTTTAATTTTCTTTAAATTATTGGCTGTTTGAAAATGTTTGTGTTTTAGCATTTATAGTAATTAAATGTGCTAAAGTCCCAAAACTTATTTAACAAATTGTGAAACAATCTGATGTAGGCGTGTCCCTATCCGGATTTCATTCCTGCCTAAGGAAATCTTCAGGGGACTTTGTTATTCGAATTTCTAGAGGTATTTGTTATGTTAAATCACAAACTCAATGAGAATTTCTTGTCCTCGTCTAGGAGCGAGATTCAAAATTTATTTTAATTAACAACAAAAATCTTTTTGCATTTGAACTAGGAAACTCTGAGTTGTTGGCTGCCGCTCTACCAATTACACCACAAACACTTATGAATGTTGTGTGCTAGATTTGAATTTAAATATTTTATTAGGAATCACTGCAATACGCAATCAAAGTAATCCACAATGATGTTGGGTTCTACCAAAACCCTAATTTAATTGGGCAAATCGTATTTGCACCACTTTTGATTATCTAAAATTGTTTAATAAATTTGATAGCTGGCACCAACTTTTTTTTTGCATTTTCACTAAATAAATGGTTGCTTCTAGCGTACACAATTACTCAACGTATTTGATTTAAAAAGTTTATTGGAAATATCAGTAATTGTATAATAGGATTTACTTGCCAGTACAGTATTTTTGCTTTATTAATCCATTATAGGTAATTCCAAATAAAGTCTAATGGTTTTGAACGAATTTCTATCAATCTTTTTTCTGGGTTCAGTTATATAATTGGTTCTAGAACCGATTCTAAAGCAACTTATTCTAGTTTGAATGAAAGAAAAACTAAGTGGTAATTGGACAAACTCTATACAAAAACAACCGACTGTACAATAGGCCGGGTCGAAAAAAAAAGTTGTGCCGGTCACCCCCTACAATTAAAGATAATTTGAAGAAGATTTGAAAAAAATTTTTTTTTTTTTTGCCACGCCCCTTGACCCCGCGCATTTGGTTTTTTATTTCCTGTGGCTCCATTTAAAGTCCGATTGTAACGTGTGATATATCATTGTTTTTGGAATGACAATGGCTACATTCTCTACATTGATCACTTTTGACTCCGACGTCAAATTCTAAAAGTGACTTCTGGAAACTCGATTTTTACCACCCTAACTCACGAGTTTTTCTAAACGATAAAAAAGTTTTTTAAATTCCATGAAATTTTGTCTTTTACAGTATATACATTTATTCAGTAACAAAAAAGTTACGAAGGTTTAAAAAAAATCAATTTGAGTTTTATTCCAACAATCGTTAACAATAAGCTTTGGTCTTTTTGTGGTTATTGTTTTTGTGGCCATTTTTAAAGTACTCTCTTTTTACTCATTTTTCTATCAAATATTGTTGAGAGAAATTTTTTTTTGTTATCATTTTTTTTAAATATAAAAAATATTGAATAACTTCACGGTTTGTTTGTAATTTTGTTTTATCAATATCACATGATTGAAAATGCATATTGTTAAAAACAATTTAATTATATTTTTAAAGAAAAAAAATATTTTAGTAATTTACACTAATTTTATCAAAAAGCTACAGCTGTAGACGCGAACACTTGAAGAGGAATAATAATATGTAGGGCTCGGAAGTTAATGCATTTATTTTTGTGTTTTATTTACATAAAATATGTATTTAAAATCGTAAAATATGTACTTAAAATTTAAAAATATGCATTTATTATTGATTTTTTCATTTTTTTCTATATAATTTTTAAATTTTAGTAATTTCTGTTTTAAAAAGCCGTTACAAAATTGAGAATTGCAATTAAAAATCTTCTTAAAGTTTGTAGTTGAATTTTCTGTCATATAACATTTCTTGATAAAAAAAATTAAATGTATAAATTTGATAAGATTTTATTTCTAAAAAAATTTAAATTGTAAAAAATTTATTTTTAGTAAAACATCAAAAAAAAATTGCTAAAATATGCAAAAATATGTAAAAATATGCAAAAACATGTAAAAATATGCAAAATATGTAACAAAAAATACAAAATATGCATAAGAATATGCATTTATAGTAAAATATGCGTTTATAGCAAAATATGTAAAAATATGCACTAACAAATCGATGCCATTTTTTTTGCAAATTTTAATGATTCGCAAAGATATTTGGTTAACATTGCTCTCTAGCTAACGACAACAGACATGTATTTACATGAAGTTCCGAGCCCTAATAATATGTTTAACAAAAGTGTTGCCAGTTGATAAAATTAGTGTAAATTACTAAAATATTTTTTTTCTTTAAAAATATAATTAAATTGTTTTTAACAATATGCATTTTCAATCATGTGATATTGATAAAACAAAATTACAAACAAACCGTGAAGTTATTCAATATTTTTTATATTTAAAAAAAATGATAACAAAAAAAAATTTCTCTCAACAATATTTGATAGAAAAATGAGTAAAAAGAGAGTACTTTAAAAATGGCCACAAAAACAATAACCACAAAAAGACCAAAGCTTATTGTTAACGATTGTTGGAATAAAACTCAAATTGATTTTTTTTAAACCTTCGTAACTTTTTTGTTACTGAATAAATATATATACTGTAAAAGACAAAATTTCATGGAATTTAAAAGACTTTTTTATCGTTTAGAAAAACTCGTGAGTTAGGGTGGTAGAAATCGAGTTTCCAGAAGTCACTTTTAGAATTTGACGTCGGAGTCAAAAGTGATCAATGTAGAGAATGTAGCCATTGTTATTCCAAAAACAATGATATATCACACGTTACAATCGGACTATAAATGGAGCCACAGGAAATAAAAAACCAAATGCGCGGGGTCAAGGGGCGTGGCAAAAAAAAAAAAAATTTTTTTTCAAATCTTCTTCAAATTATCTTTAATTGTAGGGGGTGACCGGCACAACTTTTTTTTTTTGTATGGGGTGCGACCCACTCTACTGTACAACATAAATTAAGAAACACACTCATGCAGCATAAGTTGTTCTGCAACCTGTTTGTGGAAACTAGAGCCAGTTTTTGTATGGTTATCCAAATTCAACGATATTGTACATTTTCAGTTCACACCGGTATTTCATTTGTCAAAATAAAAATCTTGATGCCCATATTGAGCATGTTTTCGGACCCAGAGTTGCCACTTAAAAAAAAAATAAGCGTAAAAAGGTCGGTTGGGGGTTTTTTTTTTAATAACACGAGCATGTTGTTTTGCTAGTGTTCGGACATGTTTTATATACAGTCGTATGCGTATTCAAAACGCTTTCATTTGATACCATATATATTGTCATAATTCTTGGAAATAATATGAAATAAACCATAAAAAGATAAAAGGGGTTAATTTTTGACCACACTTTTTAACCCCTAAATATGGATTGGGAAGCTAGAAAAATACGTGTCCCCTATTTTTGTTTTGCCTTTTTCACATATCCAAATTTCACAAGGATCTGAGAGAACCCACCGGGAGACCCCCTTGTAAGTGTTGTATTGTAAATATAGAGATGGTAAAATATTATTTTCAATTTGACGAAGATTTTGGGTGTTTGGATTGGGTGTTCAATCAGTAAGCACATTAAACGTATTACACAAAACATACACTACGGGCAAAGAGATACTTATGTCACTGAAGACACGTAGGACTTGTCCCAAGGTGGCGGTGACACACCTGGGATAGCAATTTTTATGTGAAAGTGACATATCACTTTAACATGGCGTTGTCATTGGAGGTGACGTATTTTCGCATTTCGGGCACCATGTGCGTGTTAGGTGATATGAGTAAAAATAGATTTTTAAATTAATAAAATCAAATATGTGAATTTAAAAAAATCTTTTATGAATTGCCGCAGGCGAGGCTCAAGCTGCTGCTTAAAAAGCAAACGCGCTACCGCCTCAGCCAATTCTGCTTGTGCGTACCCTGCTGTGGGCTATAATGAGTCAATTGCTCTTAAAGCACATATCCCGGGACTGGTTAAAGTGGGAAAGATTATGAAACTAGAGTAATTTGCCATTGATGTGGGTTAAATAATGTCAATTATATTTAAAGAGCTGGTCCCCTTAACGGGGCAAAGGAGATATAACACTTAGCAAGCAATTATTTTATATTCGCAATGTTTTTAAAACGGTTTGAATTTTATTTTTATACCACGTTTACAGCTAAGTAAAACTAGTATTTTTTGAAAAGTACACAAATATATTTGTATTTACTTTTCACATTCCAACCAAATCTATACTTCTATACTAATATTATAAAGAGGTAATGTTTGTATGTTTGTTTGTTTGTTTGTAGAAAGTAATCTCCGTAACTAATCATACGATTTCTAAATTTTTTTTACCAATATTTAATTTGGTCCTCCAGGATGGACATAGGCTATATATCGTTCCGAATTTTTTTTTTTTAAAGTTATGAGCGGAAACATAAAAATAATCTATCTTCTATATATATAAAATACAATGTTTGTATGTTTGTCCTCTATAGACTCTAATGACCTGTTCCACGATCTCGAACGAAAACCTAAGCGAACGCAAGCTAGTCACTCGAATTCGAGTCAATTTGGGTTTCTCTATTTCGAAAGCTATCGTTCGCCTATACTTACGTGTGTCAATTTTTGTGTTTTACGTATTTACAAATCATAGTGGTGCCAGACCGGATATTTTAAACTTCTATTACAATTTCCTTTAAAAATACCAAAAATACTACTAAATTGCTTGAAGATAAATAAATACAACATTACTTAACAGTGATCAGCTGTATATGACAAATAAATAAATAAAACAAATAAATAAAACAAAAGCAAAATTAATAAATCAAAAGAAGAAAATCAAAAAAGTACACCAGCTTTTTAAGCTGTTCCATTGTGGATTTCATTAAGCTGAAATTTAAAGTTCTTAAAAAACTACAAATATTCGTGTTATTTTGTTATCCATTCTTTTTTTTTTAAATATTTATAATTTTTTATTATATCATTCATTCCAGCAAAGAACATTGAAAAATGAGGATTTTTTTTTAGGTTCTCCGATTTTTTTATATTTTGTACATGAATACTCTATAGTCCCACTTGCGCATAGCCTTTTTCAGATCTCGAAATTTGTAAAAATCGCGATTTTATGTACGTTTTTAATTTTCATAAATTTGATAAAAATGCTAAAAGTGTTTTATAAAAATATTTTCATTTTATAGAATAAAAAAAATATTTTTTTTTTAAATCATTAAAAATAAAAGACATGTTTGTTCCATAAAAATCAGTATTATTATAAGTAGCTAATATTCCATATTTTAGTACTGTTTTTTTTTTTTTGAAAATCGTAGGGGGAAAGTTTTGAAAAATGCATTAGAAAACTGCATTTGCATTAAGTATGCATTTTTTTTTTACCAATCATTTTGTTTAAAAATCCAGTTATAAAGTAGACAAGTGCATCTTCCAAATATCGTTTAAATTAATAACATGCGATATACAATTAAAAAGTTATGGCACTTCAAAGTAAAGTACTTTTAGCATTTTTTTGATTTTTATGAGAACTAAAACCGTGCATAAAATCACGAGTTTTTACAAATTTGGAGATCTGAAAAAGGAAATGTACAAATGGGACCATAGAGTATTCATGTTAAAAAAATAAACAAATTCAGAGGACCCGTGTTCAGATTTTTTGGGTTTTCTAATGGAATGAATGATATATTTTTTTGAAAATATTTTGTTACTCGAAAACAAAAAAGCAAGTGACTGGTTTTGACATTTACGTTCGCACTGTTGACAACTCGTTCGAAATAGAGAAACCAAATTTTGTATGAAAACTGTTACGTTTTCATTCGACTTGTACTTTAAGTCATCGTTCGCATACAAATTTAGTTAGAGAAACCCAAATCAATTTTCTTTCGCTTAGAAAGCGAAAGAAAGCTTTCTTTCGAAATAGAGAAACAGACCATAAAACTATCCAACCGATTTGGCCCAAACCGGTTTCATTTGAAAGGTTATAGTCCAAATTATATATTTCAAGTGGGCGTGGCACCTCCCACATAAATTGAATAACATCATATATCTTGACTATTGTGATAGCATTGCAGTATCCCATATGTTACTGATTCGAATAATCAGGAAAAAAAATGGGCGGGATCGGACCAGTGGGAGTAGCAGCTCCCATACAAAGGAAATAATTAATATCATATATCTACAGTACTATAATAGCCATAGTCTTAGAAATTTGTGCACGTTGATTATTTGTTAATGTGAATAGTCATGGGAAAAATGGGCGTGATCGGACGAGTGGTCGTGTCAGCTCCCATACAAAGTAAATATTTAATGTCATATATCTACAGTAATATAATAGCCACAGTCTTAGACATTTGTGCACGTTGATTATATTACGAATAGTCATGGGAAAATTGGGCGGGATCATACCAGTGGGCGTGGCAGCTCCCATACAAAGTGATTATTTAGCTCATATATAAAATTAATATTGAATATCTAGGGTTCTATATTAGCTATATAGCCTTCAAATTTTGAACGAGTCCATCAATTACAAATATTAGTAGTCGAACTGAAAATGGGCGGAATGGGATAAATGGGCGTGGTACCAAAAGCAAAAAACAAATAAGCATTAAAATAAATTATCACATTCAAGACTTTTTGCAAGGTTATTTAATAATGTTGTTCAAAAATTGTCTTAGCGTACCTCATAGTCCTAGAATAAATAAAAAAGGTAAAGAAATAAACAATAAATTTTATGATATGGTTTTAAGTAACAATTCATGTGTAACAGGTACACTTAACATAAAAAATATATTATTATTATATTATTATTTGCGTAAAAGAAATTTCTTGATTTAAAGAATTAATTACAATTAAAATTTGAAGGCAAAACAACGTTTGCCTGGTCAGCTAGTTTTTAATAAAAAGACAAACGATTTCAAATACTACTAGCTTTTATTAATAGTACGTGAGTTATATATATTCCATATATATTTTGCGAAATGTCCTTGAAGACATATCCACACATACACGATTACTTGCTTGTTTGCCAGCAACTACTCACAAGTAGAATTGACCGAGGCGAGCGAGCTTGCTTTGTAAGCAGGAGGTTTTGGGATTAAGTTCCACTGGCGGCAATTCATAAAAGATATAGGTTCATAAATTCACCGCCACCTTGGGGCATGTCCTGCGTGTCGTCCGGGACATGTCCCTTTGCCCGTAGCGTAGTTGCTGGCAAACAAGCAAGTACTCGTTTATGTGTGGGTGTCTTAATACAAACAAATAATACAACTACATAAGAAATGTAAAGCAAAAAACACACTACAACAACAAAATATAGTTGAAGTGCAGATCTGCAGAAAATACAAAACTTAAAAAACGTGCAAGTGAAAAAACAGTTCTACAATAGGTCCTGGTTTAACCAGTCCCGGGGTATGGCCTTCAAGATTATATCCCGGAATCTACCCTTGATATATATAAATCACGTACAATAACTAAAAACTATAAGTCTATGAAACCGTTTGGTTTTTTATTAGAAATTAGTTTCGAGTTTGAAAAGTAAATGCAAATAATTTTTAAAAAGTATTAGTTTCAGCTGTAGTATAAATGGGGAACAAAGATTAGATTAAAACCGTTTTTAAAAACATTGCGAATATAAAATAAGGCTGAGAGTGCTTGCTAAATGGAATATCTCCTTTTCATCGGTCAGTGGACCAGTTCAGTTAATTGACATAATTTTACCCACATCAATGGCAGATTACACTAGTTTCGTAATATGTCCTACTTTAACCGGGATATGTGCTTTAAGGGCAATTGACTCATCATTGCCCGTAGGGTAAGTACACATGTTGTATGTTACTATCATCTATGTTTGTATATTTGTAAATAAAATGTTACCATCTCTATATTCGATACGACTATACAACATTTAGTACACCCCTTGTGAACAATCTTAATTTATGTATAATAAAATAAATTTAATAAAAGTAAAGTACAAATGCAGAACAAAACAATCATTTAAATAACTTTAGTAAATAAATAACTTACATTTTTTTGTACGAAAATTTCAAAAGTTCATGCCTTTAAGCACATTCCGTATTAAGCATTTTAAATTGAAAAGTATTTTCTGTTTAACTTTTCTGTTGTGAAAATTTAATGCTTACTAAGCGCAAGATTATAATGCAAAAAACGCCTCAAGGTAGTCATTAATGGTGGTGATTTTTCAGCAAAAGGAAATACTTATATTCATAGTATAATAGATTTAAAATATATATTAACACATTGTTGAAAGGGTAACTAAAGCTAGGCAATATTTTAAATATAATTAAATTCTTAGCATTACAAAGTTCCAAAAATATAATTAACCTCATACATAATTGTTTTTTTTTTAATTTTTTTTTAGTTTATTTTATTTTTCAATAATTCAGTACATTTTTGTTGCCTCAGCGCCTAATAGGCATTGTTAAGGTGAGTTGGTAAAATTTTACAAAAAATTCTTGTGCGAATCCGTGATTTGGACGGACTGGAGGAGAAAACCCTTAAGCCAGTACATTTTATATTATCACTCCACGCGGTTATCACTTTGTAATGCCAACTAAAAAGTCATATTTTCATGTAAAATTCCATATTTGAACTGTTAATTTTACAAAAATAACCAGAAAAACACTCCATCCCAACATTTTTGTACTTAAAATATATAACTAAAATAATACAATTTTTGAAATCTTTAGAAAATTTCCTTTCAATTGAGTGCCCACACTTGTATGTGTTTTCCCATACCGGTTTTTGAGGACGGGGCCACTGAGGCCAGCAGAAACATTTTTTTTTAATTCGAGGGGGTAATATTTTGTATTTATATTTTTTTCTTTGGAACGCCCCATAAAGTGCAGTTTACTCTATTTTGGCTGAATTTTGATATACATAATTTTTAAAGCTATTTATATATTATACTAGGAGATAAACTCATAAGTCGTCCTTTTTCGTTATGCTGTCTTATAAATATTATGCATATTTCACGTTTGTCCCATGAACCGCACATTTTTTTTTTTTTTTTTACACGAAATAATTGTTCAGATTTATCTTTTTGCTTATGCACAAAATTGATGGGATGTTAAATTGTGCAAAAATAGTAGAATATAGAAAAACTTAGAAAAATCGTAATGTTACTTGTTAATGCTGCATATTTATGAAACAAATGGTATACCTTAACCTTCATATCCTCCGTTAGTCTTGCACTTCCGTGCCCTATGGAATCAGCTGTTTCGTTTATGATTTATGTGAGTTGCTTTTTTTAAAACGCACTATCCATAAACCAAAAACAAAACAGCTGATATGTCATCATTATAAATTTGAAATTACATCAAAAAATACATCAAATTGTATCGAATTCGTTACAATTGGACCGAATTATATCTACCTTGATGCAATTAAATACAATTTTGAACAGTTGCACAGTGGTCGGTGCTGTATGGATTCGTCGGCCAAAAATACTTCCAGTATAGGTATCATCGTGAAACTTCGGTCACGGCTTTATTAATATGTCACAACTATTTAATGATAAAATGGGAGTGGTTGATGACTCATACCCACATCCTACCGTACCATAGCAACCACATTCACCACACGTAAGCAAAAAATTGAGAAAAAATGTACGAAACTTGTTTTTAATTCATTTGTTAACAACTTTTTTACGTGATTAGTTTTAAAAAAGAAAAATACTGACTAATTAAATATGAAATATGGGCGTTGTGGTGTAATGGTTAGCGCGTTGGACTTTTACACAGAAGGTCCCGAGTTCGATCCCCGGTGCCGGCAACATAAAATTAATATGTATGAGTTTTTTCTATCCCTCATACGTATCGCAATGTCCACCTTCGGTGTTCCCATAGCAATTAACCCCACCGAAGTAAATAATGAATCAGGGCTATGAACCAAAAAGCTTCAATAAGTTCGCCAACTCTCCATCAGGTGGCGAGCAACAACTGTTCTAAGACTTATCATCTCGCGCAATTACAGTGTTGCCATGTCTGAAGCCCTTCATCTTTACCAACCTTTCATCTCTATACTATCCCTTTCCAAAGAAAGCAACACACTAAATATAGGAAGTATTTCCGAAGGTGGACATTGCGATACGTATGAGGGATAGAAAAAACTCATACATATTAATTTTATGTTGCCGGCACCGGGGATCGAACTCGGGACCTTCTGTGTAAAAGTCCAACGCGCTAACCATTACACCACAACGCCCATATTTCATATTTAATTAGTCAGTATTTTTCTTTTTTAAAACTAATCACGTAAAAAAGTTGTTAACAAATGAATTAAAAACAAGTTTCGTACATTTTTTCTCAATTTTTTGCTTACGTGTGGTGAATGTGGTTGCTATGGTACGGTAATAAATAAAATAAATACGCAATATTTTTTACTTCTGTTTTTATTTTTATTAAAAAAAAAAAAATAAACTATTGGTGAATTTTTAAAATTTTAAAACTCAAATTTTGGTCAACTAGAATCGCCAGGTTTGCCACCCAATTGTGGGATGCTTATTTTAAAGAACAAAATCGGCTGCAGTTGTACAGCAAAAACTACTGAACCGATTTAGATGAATTTTTTTTTTTGACTTGCAGATTATTAAATTCTCTAGTACTTTCTGTGGCCATATTTTTAAATTTTGATCTAATTTTTTTTTAATGGATGAAAAAAATTAAATGTTTCCATTTTTTAAGTTTACATTAGCATAACTTCTACAAAAATCTATATTTTTCAAAAATGGTACTGGAAAATTAAAATTTAATAATCTACAAATCAAAAAAAATCTAGGACGTCCTCGATCTTGATTCAAGTCAGATGTTTCTGAGTTTAATAAAATCGACTCATTTTGGACTAGTCAATCGGAATATGTATTTTGAACTCTTGTTTTTGTACGATTGCATTTTTGCCAAAATTCTGAAATTTTTTGCAATTATAATTTAATCGTGTTTCTAAATGACTTTATTCAAATGTGTAGCCCTCAATTTTTATATAGCTTTTCACGATATCCTTCACTTTTCGAGCTTTTTTACCTTTTGCACCTCTTTCTGAGCACTAAATATCAAAAATATGTGAACGACTAAAACTCTACTTAAAATTTAAATACATGGACAAACGAACACTAACAATGACACTGGAAAAGTATTAATTTTATAAGAAATCCACAACAAGCTAAACACATTTTAATGACTTTAAAATTTAGTTAATATCTTTTAATTCAATATTCATTTTAATTAATTTCAACAAATTTTTTTTTATTGTTTTAATTAATTTAAAGTTGCACTTAATTTTTCACCTTTTCACACTGTTAACTTGTTCTCTCTTTTGAAGCTGTTCTTAAAGAGTACAGTTGGAATAAAGCAAAAACAACTATAAATTTTAAAACCTTATTTTTATAAGAAATAGTGATGCCACATTTGGTGACAAATTTTTGACTTTGATTTTTTTATTTTTGGCCAATAGGATCGAACAGTGTGAGTTGGATGCATATTTATTTGATACAATTTCAACCGTATTTTGTCCCCATAAACATTTTTGTGTTCTATATAAATTTGTATCGTATTAGATATAATTTGACATTATTAGAAAAAAGTTGAATACAAATAGTTCTTGAGTTTTCTCAACCATTATATTAATTTATACCTAATTTCATAAACAATTATATGTGACTAACAGCTTTTTTACGATTTTAAAACTATTGAACCCAGAAATAATGGCTCTTTTTCTAACAATTTAACTCCGAACAGAGTTGTTATGTAGAAAAATTTGATTTTCTCAATCTTTTTCACTACCCGTTAGTTTACATACGATTGTATTGGATTGGACGAGTTTAATGAAATTGTTCACTAAACTAATAAAGTGTTCTACACAAAGTGAATTATAAATTTATTTAATTTTATAATAATGCTTCACAATTTTTATCAAACAAATTTTAATAAAACCTTTTCATTAGACATATGGAGTTTTTAATAAATATAATGAAATTTTTCAAAAAAATTCAAGAAAACCTGCATTAAATTAATAAAAAGTTTTAATGCAAAGTTTCCAGTAATACTTCATAGGTTTAATACAAAAATTCACTGATATGATGTTAGTATTTCTCCCAGTCTATACAGAGCTAAGCTATTTGAAGAAACCTGATATATTTATATATAATGAAAATATGCTTTAAAATGCCTTTTAAACTCTATGCAATATTAAATTCAAAGTCACTCCATAACGTTTTAAAGGTCTTTATTGGTAACAAACGTACGGATATTATTTGATTCGATAACCTTCTTTGCTATTATTAAGCATCGACTTTTGGGTATAAAATACTAATTTCAGCCTACTTGTTTATCATCTATCTAATTTAACATTTTTCTCAGCTACTGAGAGATTTACAATTTCTCTATTTTTACTATTCACTATGAATGAGTTTACACTAAGAGAATTATCTTCACTTCAGTAATGAATTTCTTCATAGCTCTAATGAAAATTGTCACCAGTCCATGTGAACTTTTTCATAATTAAATTAAAAATATTCTCCATTAATATACTGTATATAAAAAAGATTAATAATTATGTCTTAAATATAAAGTAATAATGAACACAAACCCCTTCCGTAATTTTGGGCCACCCTGTAGAGTAAATGCAATTTCAAATCAAGCTACACTTTTAAAAAAAAGTTGTTAATATATTTGAGTATTTAGAAAACTGCACAAATAAAAAAAATGCACTTTCAAACATTAAAGGCCTCTTATATAAGATGTATCAAAACGCCAAACTTTTTTATTGCAAACAACTTCTGATAAATCATTTTTGAAATAAAGGCAATTTTTAAAAAAATACGGGTATTTCTGAGATTCAATAAGATGGCATTAGTAAAAGATGGTATGCAATTTATTACTACATTATTCAAGACTACAAATAGCGAAAGCAAAATCCATCAATGAAAACAAAAGTTACATTTCTTAAAAATGTTTTTCTCTCTGTGGTGCGGCTCTATGAAATAAGGCCCCAATGAAATAAGTAAAAAAAACCAAATTATACAAGGTGGCGCAAAAGTAATCCTCCTATCAGAAAATGCTATAAATTTTGCGATTGGCCCCTAATGTCAGTTCTGTTTTGACATTTGTGTAGTAAACACATGCGAAATACACGTTAATAAACAATGTTACGCTACACTGCTCCAGAACGCGGAATATTGGTGACTATTTATTTGACCAATAATCGGACGGTGACTTTGGCACAACGTGAATTTCGTCGCAGATTTCCTGGCCGTCCAACGCCTACTGGTGAAACACTGCGACGTTTAGCCGCTCGCCTCGAAGAGACTGGCACAACACGAGATGCTGCCAGGCGTGGCAGACCCCGGCGTAGCCGTTCTGCAGAGAATATTGCTGCTGTAGCCGAGTATGTCATGGAAGCGCCGTCGACATCGACCAGACGACGTGCCACGCAAATGGGTATCAGTCGACGGTCTTTACAGCGAATTTTGGTACAAGATTTGAAGATGTTTTCGTACAAAGTCCAGACGGTGCATCAGCTGTTAGCTGCTGACCGCCAATCGCGTGTAACATACGCTCAAGCCATCCTTAATTACCACCAAGAGGAAGATGATTTTTCATCAAAAATAATCAAGAGTGATGAGGCCCATTTCCATCTTAGCGGGTACGTAAATAAGCAAAATTTACGCTTCTGGGGCACTAAAAATCCGGGTGTAACCCACGAAGAGCCATTACACCCGCTCAAAGTCACTGTATGGTGTGCTGTTTTCGCTGGAGGAGTCATCGGACCTTTTTTCTTCGAAGACGTCGCGGGCCAAACGGTTACTGTGAATGGTGAGCGCTACAGAGCAATGATCAACGAGTTCTTTTTGCCGCAACTTGATGAATTGGGATTGGAAAACATGTGGTTCCAACAGGACGGTGCAACGGCACACACTGCACGTGCCACAACCGATATGCTGAAGGATGCATTTCCCGGGCGCCTAATCTCCCGTTTTGGCGATTTGCACTGGCCAGCAAGATCGCCTGATTTGACCGCTCCAGACTTCTTTTTGTGGGGCTTTTTGAAGTCGAGGGTTTATGTCAACAAGCCTCAGACTCTTGCAGCTCTTAAAGACAATATTCGTCAAGAATGAGAGGACCTATCGCCGGAAGTTTTGGCCAAAGTGATGGAAAATGCCATAAAAAGGGCTCAAATGACAATCAACTGTGGCGGCGGCCATTTACATGACATCATATTCTCGACTTGATGTAAAAAAAATTAAAATACCAAATAAAAATAATCCACAAGAAGAATCAAAGTTTTTCATTTTTTTTTTTAATTACAGCCAAAAAACATCGGAAGGTTATTTTTGCACCACCTTGTATATAACATTGAAATATTATTTTATTCCTAATTAATGCATAGTTTTTGTGTATACATCTGCAAAGAGACATCAGCTGTTTGGCGGCAAGAACGTAAGAAAAATTAGTAAATGAAACCTGTAAATATTAACATTAAAAATATTTCACTAAAAACAATTTTAAACAATATTCACTGGAAGATTATTCTTGTACCCTAAAAAAAATATAGCAAACGAATTGATAGTTTGTTTTTTTTTTTTTGTCGCACGCAGAAAAAACTTTATTCTGGGTAGCCGCCTGACGCGTTCTACTTAGGAAAAAAACCCTAAATGCGGCCGAAGGCCGCATATAGAAAAACTTGTTTTTACAAATCCAATGTCGAATCCGTTAAAATCTTATTTTTCAGATAATAAGTAATATAATTTGACCAGTCATAGCTTTGTCATTTAAACAGCAAATTGATTGTTTTTATCTTCTGTTTATTTAACGTTTAGACACTAATATATACGTAAAAAAAAAAAAAAAAAAAAAAATATAAGATCTCAACGGATTCTACATCTGATTTGAAAAACAAGTTCTTCTGGGTGGCGGGCTTCGGCCGCTCTTAGGGGTTTTTTCCTCCGTAGAATGCTGCAGGCGGCTTCGGGAAATAAAGTTTTTTCTGCGTGCTTTGAATGAGATTGGTTGCTTACATTCCCTAAAAATTTTGATTTTTAACAAAATGAAATAACACCCCAAAAATATTATTTTGGGGCTTATTTGATTTCTCAAATTGGGGCCTTATTTCATTACGAAATAAAGTCCCAAAAAAAAAAAAATGAAATAAAGCCCCAAAAAATTAAATAAGACCCCAATTTTTTTATTAGAAATATTTGGGGCCTTATTTCATTTTTTCATTGGGGTCTTGCTTCATAGAGCCACTGAGAGAATTATCTTCCTATCAGTATTGAATTTCTTCATAGCTCTAATGAAAATTATCACTAGTCCATTGGAACTTTTCATAGAATATATGAAACAGGATTAATTAAAGTCAATGTTTATTAAATGTTTGTAGAATTAACGACAAGCTTCATAAAACTATAGACTCATTTCGAAAATGAAGCAATTATATTATTTTTTCAACTCATTGAATATTTTATTAATAATATATCCTAAAGAACTAAATAATATTCAATTCTTTAATACATAAATACCGGTTGAAAATGTTTACTTAAGAAAAACTGTTTTCTTTTTTTTTTTGATTATTTGGCGAGCTGACAATTTCCACTCTATGATTTTGAGTAATAATGCTTGATGAAAATACGTAATTATGTTGTCTCAGTCAATATACGGTCGCCCCAAGAGATTTTCTACAGTAACAACCGCAAAATTCGGTTATAAAAACCAAACAATTTACCAATATTGAAATTTTGTAAAAAAGTCGTAATAATTTGAAACAGTAAGAAATTTATTAATGCTTAATCGGAGTGCTGATATGAAGAAAGCAAATTGTATTTCAAGAAAATCTCTAGCAAAAAATATTAGTAAAATTTCTGAAGTTAACAATTTTTTTTTGAGTATTGTTGACCTTTCAAAATTGCATTACATTTTGAATTACCAGGTTTGAGGCCATAATTAAAATGTTACTATTAAAAATAGAAAACAGTAATTGTTAATAAATGTAAGAGAAGATGACAAAAATTCCTGTGGTCATCAGCGCTGGACGGAGTGCCGTAATTTCGACCTAAGCGACTAGATCATATTCAGCCTCATTATAATCCATCACCCACAAGAAACTCAAGGTTTGATATATCAACCAACTACAGAAAATCGGTGATGTTAATTGATTACCCAAACAACATGAGCTATTTTCGTCTTTTCTTCCATTTTATGTAGTTGGTTGATACATATACCTGATCAAACATTGAGTGGTGGATTATAATAAGGATGAAGATGATCTAGTCGCTTAGGTTGAAAGTGCCTTACTCGCCTTTTTAATTGCATTTGTAGTTGTTGAACCTTCCAAATTCCGTGTGTGTAAATATATAATTAGGTATATTAAACTAAACCGCTGCATATTTGTTGACAAAACTTCGTGGAGACTCCTGCCTATGATTAAAAATAATGTTTGTGCTGCTTTTAGCGCCATGCTGCTCTAAAACTAAATCAGTAATGGGCTGTCGCTCCTAAATGGGTTACGATTTTGACTTAGGTTTAATTTTAAATTTAGCTTTAACTTATGCCTAATCAAAAAATAATAACCATTTTTGTATAAACTTAAAACTGAATTTTAACATTATAAAAACTAAAAACAAAAACGTAAAAAAAAAATATAAAAATAAAAATTGCAATTTTTATTTTCATGCAAAATAAAGTTTATAGAGAAAAAAAAACAGCATATTTTTAGATTTGTAATCCAGTTATTGAGCAAAAAAGGTAAAAAATGGGAAAAATGGTAATTTTTGCGATTTTTAAGGCACCGGATGCACTCTTTTCGGGTAGGATTGTTCCGCATTTTATTTCTCGTATTCAATATCTACAACTTTGCTTCAGACACAAAAGAGATATTCCCAACGGTATACCGAGATATAACCCAACGGTATACCGAGATATATATATAGAAAAAGTGATAAAAATCCTTCTTGAGCCAAAAACATCTTATGGCCATTAAATTATTACTGTAGCCAACTTGACAAAACGAATGATGCAGAAGTTATTATTTTTGTGACTACTATGACTTGCAATTCACAGAATTGATTCCTAAAATCATGTGTTGTACAGTGTAATATTAGGCTACAATATATAGATATCGCTAAAAAGTCACTTCTATATATCTATAAAAATGGACATATATCAACCATTCGTCGTCAAAGGGGTGAGTAAAATTATATACAGTAAAATAATATATTATATCATAAATATCATAAAATAATATATTGCCATATATACAAAATTATATATACAAATACTTATTTATGCTTTAACATAAATGCTTATATAAATATATAAAAGGTCCGCGATCTAACGTTTTTTTTCAACTAGTGCGTATTTCGTGAATGGCAACACTTAGCTCATGTCTGATTTGACAGATAATTAGTTTTATCCTTCCGCTGAACGAATATGGTAGTGTATACGCTTGAACAAAGCTGGGAAATATTGCGACATTAATTTGAAAATCATGGTAATGTTGCAGAATGTCAATGGTCAGTCAATGGCGATCGTTATCGGGCAATGTTCAACGAATTGTTTTTGAAGATCGCATTATCAGCCGCAGAGCTGATGTCGTTTGGCCACCTCGGAGCTGCGATTTGACACCGTTGGACTATTATTTGTGGGTGCCGTTAAAGATAAGTGTTACGCCAAAAATCCAGAGAAAATTGACGCTTTAAAGGACAATATTCGTGAAGCCATTGGTGAAATACAGCTGCACACAATCGATAATGTGCTTAAAAATTGGACCGATCGTGTAGGCTACTGCTTGGCCAGCCATTTGAATGAAAGTATTTTCCATTATTAACCGGAAGGATTGTACTTTCAAATAAAAAAAGAAATTTGAGAAAATATTCAGTAGTTTTTTTATATAGCATTTTCCAAAAAAAAAAAAGTTATTTGGCGGACCTGTTGTATATAAACTTTGTTACTTGTGTCTACAAATATTTTGTTACACACAGGGAAAAAAGTCTTTCCTCTTAATTCTTATTCTGTAGCAAGTACATACTATATATATTCAAAGCAAACTCAACATTCTTATCATAAAATGACAATAGTTGAAACAAAAAAATTGTAAATTTTCCTAAAAATTTGTTACCCAAACTATATTCCAATAACAGATACTATCTAAATAATTCGTAATTGTTCCAGCCATCTACAAAATACATCTCCACAGCTTGAACCTATTTGATGACTATGAATGCACAAATATTGTTCAACTTAACAAAAAATCAGGCTTGCAACTAAAGCATTGGAATTTTTCTTAAATGTCAAAAATAAAATAAAAATTTTAATAACATAAATTTTCAAGAATAAACATCTTAACAAAAAAATGTATACATACATAAACTATATCAAAATCAATGGTTTGAAGGAAACTACAACATTCTTGAGAATATGCAAAATAAAGGTATTTCCCTTTAGTTACAAATTTCTAAATATTTGAATACACAGAAGAAAAATAAAATACATTTGTATGTAAATACTATTTTACAGGAATTTTAAGCAGATTGTTTGAATTTGATTTTAGGATTCTGAACATATATTAAATTTGGCTTTATTTCCTAACTGATAGAATTCATTTGCTGATCGCTAGTAATATTTTTACCAAAATTACTGGAGTATTTAAAAATTGGAGGCATGTCCTGATGAACCCTGATTGGATTTTGGTCAAATATTAATTGAAAAATCTCTTTCAGAAATACTGCAATATCTGTAAAGTTAATATTAAAAAAATTGCAAAAAAGTATCTTAATATTAAATTTACTACACTCATAGAAATAAACCTGTGTAAAAAGCATTAAAAGTTATTAAGAATTAGTTAAAACTTATCTTGCAAAAAACTGCGGAATTTAGCAGATTTTTTTTTTCCTAAATATTAATAAAATAAGAACAGCACAAATAAATCTGTTAACCTTACAAAATTTGACTTAAATTTGATGTGAATATTAGTTAATTGAAAAAGAGCATTTTACTCTGTAAAATTAGCAAAAACTTTTATTAAATATTTGCAGACTCAAAATAGCAAAAAAAAACTGCAATATTAACAAAATTTTAGTAGAATGGAAGTAAGAGTTTATTTTTCTTAAATCTACAGAATTTTTTGCTAAAAAATTGTAGATTTCTGATTTCACAAGGGCAAACTTGTATTCCCATTAAAAAAATAAAAAAAAAAACTTTAAAAATTTCACATTTTTTAATGATTTTTTGCTGATTTTACCAAATTATTTTGTTACTTTAAATTAACTAAAATTTAGCTCAAATATAACTAAATATTTGTAAATTCAACAGATTTTTTTTTTGTTATTCTTATATTACTAATATTTAGTAAAAAAAATCTGCTAAATTTAGAAGTTTTTTTTGCAAGGTAATTTTTAAGTAATTTTTAGTAGCTATTTTAACACGATTATTTTTATGAATGTAAGGAATTTGTTTGGTACCTTTTACGGAAAAAAACTACATTTTTAAACTTTAAGCATTCAATTAGATTCGAGGCATAACTTTAATGTGCCAACAGATTTTGGACCTTTTGTATAAATACATCATTTATGCGTAAATTACAGGTATTATTGCCGAAACCTAAAATTAATCTTAAAATCTTAACTGGATTCCTGCAGAAAAAATGTTTAATCATTTGTGGGTTACTGAAGTACATTTTTCGCAGATAAATCCTTGAATTTTATAGTATATACTGCTAGAAAATATTTCACATTCATTTTTACCTTAATATAGATAGACACTTAAAAACATTAAATTTAAAATTTTTAGAGCATGTAAAAAATAATTGCTTTAGCTTAAAAAATCGCAGTATAACCCGTTTTTTACAAGAAAGAGCAAAAAGAGGTGTCTTTATAATATTTTTTGGGTTTCAATAGCAAATAGCAAAAACACGTATTTAACAATATAATAGACAAAAAAAAGTATGCTGAGGAACAGTGCCAAGAAATAAAAGAAAGTTGCGGAGCTTTATAAGCAAATTAGTTGAGAAGTGGAAGAGTTGCCACAGAACATTATCTTATTTTGAAGAACGTAACAAAGAATGGTTGGACAGTGAAATAATATTAGTTGAGCCGATAAGTACCACTTCTTTTGGACGTCCTGCAAAGGATTTCACAGAATGTACCTCTAAAACCCAAGTCAAAAAAGTTTCACAGCTTGTAAATAAAACTTCTTCCCATGAACTTATGGTAGCGACGCGCGTAAGTTTACACAAAGCAGGAAAGAGAAAAGCTTCAGATGTGGTGTCCATGGTACATTCTGATACCGAGGTCGCAGCAAAAATTCAAAAAACCATTACTTCTACGGAAAAAAATTCTATTCCATACAGCCCTGATGAAGCTTTAGCTCTTTACGTGGACGGGGATTTCACAAAACACTCGTATAAATTAATGCAATCTGGTGCAAAAATAAGAAACTCAAACATATATCCAACATATGATGCATTGTTATTAGCAAAAAAGAAGTGCTATCCCGTCGGAGTCCAAATAACCGACACATCTGCTGAAGTGCCCCTACAGACCTTGGTTGATCATACTGTTACAAGGATCGTTGAATCACAGAAGGAAATTTTCGTCAACCTCAATGAAGACATCATTACTGCTATATACAAGTGGGGATGTGATGGCAGCAGTGGACATTCCACTTACAGGCAAAGCTTTTCTGACCCTGAATCGAACAGAAATGATGAAGCTTTATTTGCAGTGTGCATTGTGCCACTACAAGTCAAAATGGGAAGCGTTATTCTATGGGAGAATTCTCGGCCTTCTTCTACTCGGTTTTGTAGACCAATTAAATTGATTTATGAAAAAGAAACTTCTAACTTAGTCAGAACTGAAATTGAAAGAGTAAAACAGCAAATATCTGAAATTATTCCAACACAGTTTGAGTCGTTTCAAATTCATCAGCAATTTCACCTGACAATGATCGATGGAAAAGTTTTTAGTGTGATTGCAGAATCCTCGTCACAAACATGTGGCATTTGTGGAGCAACACCAAAAGTTATGAATGACTTAAATTCTATTAAAAATCTACCACCTAATACTAATATGTATGAGTATGGCTTGTCAACATTACATGCTTGGATAAGATGTTTTGAATGCATTTTACATATTGCATATAGATTGCCAATTCAAAAGTGGCAAGTTCGTAGCACTGATAAATCAGTTGTACAACAAACTAAGCTGGATATACAAGAAAAGTTAAGAAATGAGATGTGTTTACTAGTTGATATACCTAAACCTGGTTCGGGAAATACCAATAGCGGAAATACAGCTAGACGTTTTTTCCAACAACCAAAATTGGCTGCACTTTTGACTGGAATCAGTGAGGAACTAATCAGTAGATTTAGTGTTATTTTACGAACTATGGCTTGTGGGTATAAAGTTAATACACATGCTTTCAAAATATATTCCTTTGAAACAGCGCAAATATTTGTAGAAAAATACCCATGGTTCTATATGCCATCTTCCGTTCACAAAATTTTAATCCACGGTGCTGACATCATAAATAATGTCTCGCTCCCAATTGGCATGATGTCAGAAGAAGCACAGGAAGCCCGAAATAAAGATTTAAGGAATTTTAGAGAGCACCACACACGCAAAAATTCAAGAAAAAAACACAATGGAGGATTTAATTCACTCACTTCTTTTCTCTTCTGATCCTCTCATATCCTCGCTCTCCAAACAACCATCTAGCTACTCCCGAAATAATATAGAAATAGGCAGTGATGTACTAAATTTGCTTTCAGAGCCAATTATACAAGATGACGCTGTTGGTTCTGATGATTCTGAATAAAAACTCGTATATTTGCCTTAAGCCTATTATTTCCAACATAACTGTACCAATATATACATATGTCGTTTTATTAACAATGAAATAAGCACTGAAATAAATAAAAATTGTTTAAAGTTTAATATAACAGAAAAAAAATTTTAAAAAATAAATAAATTAATGTTTAAAAAAAAAATGATTTTAATATTAATGTTTAATATATTTTTAGACCAAAAGAATGTGAAACATTAAATATATTAACTTTATAATGTTTAATATATTTTTAAAAAATTTTTTTTTGTTTAACATTGTAGCTTAATCTATTTTCAACTAAAAAAAATATTACACAAGCAAAAAAAAAATTCCCTAAGCGCTATTAATTAAACGCCGCTAAATGAGCCTTTTCGACCACTGTGCGTTTGTAACGATAACAGATAAATGGCTATGGTGTGAATCGAACCTTCGACCCCTGATAAGTTAGCACGTTACAAAGAAGCCTGCCGCGATGCATGTTTCAAACCATTTAAATTAAAACGTTCATGTAGTACACTCAAAAAAACAAATTAGTAGAAAAGTTAGTAAAGCATCTTGTAAATCAAGTATACTATTTTTTAGCAAATTTTTTCTAAAATTATGTTTTCAGCTAAAATTCTAGTTATACTTATTCAGCACTTAATTGTTTTGAACTTATATTTTACCAATATTTTACAAATTTATTTAACTAAACAACTGTGCTGAGAAGCTGACGACAACCTGAGGACAACCAGATTGATATACGAAGTAGATGTCGCGGCATGTCAAAATGTAGTAGAGACAAGGAAAATGATACTAAAAAGTACAACTCTTGTAAGACATACAAAGAACTCAACCATAGACGATTTTTGTGTCTGTTCTTCGTATATAAAACAAAATTGTGGATTAAAACAACTTTCGTTTTGTGCTGTCACCGGGGTGTGAAATCAATTGTGTATTTATTAAATTAAATACAAAATAAAATAATATATATAAATTTAATGAAGATTAAATGTACAATTGTAAACTAAATGTTTATAGTGATTAATAATAACGTGGTGTGGTAAAATTATAAACAAATATACGTTCTGATAGACAGACTAAAGCGAAAGACAAGGGCACACATCTTAGGTAATTTTTTTTATGTTTCCTTTTTCTTATTGTCAAAAAAAAAGGGTTGCATATGCCGTATTTTATTTTTTTTTTTTTTTATTCGTTTCTAGAACTGTCTACTGCATTTGTCTTGTTTTAAAAGTTGCTATCATTTATATAACAATTTTTGTAAGTAGTTGAAAAATAATGTTTTTGTTGTATATAATTATTTCTATATTTACAGATATTAAATTAATTCATGTTGTCAATGTGGGTGTATGAACATTTTTTAATTTGTAACATATTTTAAATTATTCAAAAAAAAAACACAAAAACAATTGTTTAAGATTTTCAGCAAATAAATGAACTGAAATATAATGTTTCTGCAAATTGTTGAGATTTTGCTGACATTAGCAATTTTTTTTGCAAGCAGTCCTGACTTAAATTTTGCTGAATCAGCAAAAATGTTTGCTGACTTTACTAACATTTTTTTTTTGAGTGTAGTATTTTGCTTATTTTATTATTACCAGACCATACAATGGGTTTCTTATTGTTTTGTTTTCTCTTGTTTAAACAAGCCTTACAATTAAAAATGTTTTGTTTCTAATTAAATCGTATAAATTGGAAAACAGAAACAGAAGCAAAAAAAGGCTAGGAAATTATAACAAAAGGAAAATATTATGGAAAATGTTACCAAAAACTTGTTGTTTCGTGTTAAAAATTATACTATTACAAAAAATAGCAAATAATTTTTATCCGAGACTAAATTTGTTAAACAAATATATCATCAGATTTCTTATGTTTTTTTTTTTTAATCAACACCGGCTCTGCTTTGTCAGTTTAGTTTTTATTTATTTTCCTTTTTTCATTTTAGGTTGACTTGCATACGAAAGAGAGTTCACTTTTACAAATACTACACTTTCTTTCCACCTTTGCCAAACCAAAACTGTGAAATTGTCAGGTTGGTGGAAATGTATCATCATCATAGTGTAGAATCGTTATCCTTTTTAAACTACATTTTAAAGATGAAATTGTTAAAGACATTTTAAAGCACTTATAAGTAGCACTTTTTAATAGTTTATTCAAGTTGAAGTTACTTTAAATATCAGTTCTAAATCGAGTTTTTAAAATGTAATTTTTTCATATAACGTTTTATGAAAATGCTTTAAACATTTTCATTATCAAAATAAAGCCTTAAGAGTAGAGATGTCACGAATATTCGCTTACTATTCGTTAATCGGCATAGACGGCATGTTTTTGTTATGCGACCGAATAGTAGCACTATTTAGCATAATTATTCGACTAAATGAAAATTACTTAATAACCTGTATTTTTTATCTACAAAATTTAAAAAATTAAGTTTTTCACAAAATTTATTCTACAGTTTTTATTGGATTTAAATGATTTTTAAACAAAAATAAGTTTCATAGTTTTATTTAATTTTGCCTATATTTAAAGTACAGTGTACTTTTACATGAAACCTATATATTGTAAAAATATATGGAAGAACTATTCTTCAAATATCCGGTATTCGGTTTATACCGAATATTTGGTAAAGTTCCGAATAGAATATGCGTGACATCTCTACTTAAGAGTTATCGATAATTATCAAATCATATGTATTTTTTTTGTCAACAAAACTTACTCTTAGAAACACTAAAACTCGGAAGGTTGTTGTTTTTTAAATAACCCAGCAAAACTTTGGTAATGGGTAGGACTTATTTCAGACCTTCCAAAGTAATGACTATCCATTCCAGTTTTTGTTATTTTGAAGGTCCGAAATAATACCTTACTAATATGAATATATGTAACTGCTTATTTGTAAGATAAAAAACAACGCCTTACTAATATTGTGTTAAATATCTGCTTATTTGGAATAGCAAAAATAATAAGTTACTTATTATCACTTATTTCAGACCTTTCGTAGTAATGACTATCCATTACATTTGTTGTTATTTTGAAGGTCTGAAATAATACCTTACTGATATGAACATACATCACTACTTATTTTGGAAGCTAAACAATTATGTCTTACTAATATTGTGTTATATACCTGCTTATTAGGAAGGGCCAAAGAAATAAGGTACTTGTAAGGTAATAAGTAACTACTTTTTTGTAAGGTATATTTATAACGATTCATAATATATCATAATTAATAATTCAATTGCAATTTATTTAAGCAAACAAATATATAGTTATACATAAACGACTCTCACAAAACAAAAGCTTATTTAGTAAATATCAAAATTAAGATAATTGATATTAAACAGAAATTATTAAATTTTATTTATTAATACATTAAGAGTTTTTGGTAATAATTTTCTTATTTTCGAAGAATAACCGAGTATTTTCCTTTGAAGATATAAAAATTTGTTGTCTAAAATATGAAAAAAAACTTTTATTAAAAAAGAAATTGGCTTTTGAAAATATGTATTATATATTACGTACGTTTAATTTTTCATGAATGGAATGAATTTCCGGAATCAATATATATTCATTATTGTACGACATTTTAAGCACTTTAGCCAGAATGTTTTCTATTTTAAATAATTGTTCTTCTGAGCCATCATTTTTGTCAACCAAAGCAATATTTAAATCCAATGAATCCATGGGATCGTTGAAAAAACTTCGTAAGTTTGAAAATCTTTTTGCTAGAAATTCTTCCTCACTTAATATGTTAATATGCCTTCGAAGTTTTTGAAATACATACTACAAACATTTTGAAAAGGCTTATTAACTATTCTACTACTTATCACTTAGTTGATGGTGTAGTAGATGGTAGATAATATGAACTTTTGATGTTTATTATTTGCAGTATTCCCACATTCTAAAGATAACTGATGAAAGGGTAATTGGAAAATCCCCGGAAACGCGTCTTATCATTCCTGAAGGTATAGAACATTTTGAAAAACAAAAATTCTATTGAGTATGTTAGTTCATATATAATTCATATAAGTACAAAATTTTGGCCTCGACAAGAATAATTCTTTTTTACTTGCAATTATTTTTTGTCAAATTCAGTTTTGTTAATCCTTTTTTTTGTAGTTTATTAATTAATAAACATTTTTAAAGCACTGTTTTTTAAAAACCAGCCAAATTTTAAAGATGTATAAGGCATTTAAATTCCTACACCCAAAAAAAAGTTTGTAATGTTAGCAACTCGTACTCGCAAGTTTTTTGCTGAGTTTAGCAACTTTTTTGCTGATGTTAGCAACTTTGTCTGCTAGGATCCTCCCAGCAAACGAGTTGCTAATATTACAAACTTTTTTTTTGGGTGTACTAGTATATAAGATTTTTAGTTTTTTATAGTGAATTTTTTTTGTTCTTTTTATGTTTAATAAATGTTATTAGAAAATAATAAACAAAGTCTTTTAATTTTTTTCTTGAGAAAATATTAATCGCTGTTCACCACTTATTACACTTCTTCCTGGTAAGCAGTTATTATGGTCCTTCCTTGTAATGACTAAAATCAGTAGTTATTTTAGGACCTATTAATAACTAGTTATAATTGTCCTTATTAATAACTAGTTATTTTATTGCCTATTAATACCTTCTTATTTAGGTACATGTTAATACGTACTTATTTTTGCACCTATAAATAACTACTTATTAACATCCTTACAAGTAATACGTCATATAATGGCTTCAAGCATTACTTTTGATGCTACAAATAAGAAATGAAATAAGTACTTATGTGTAACTGGTGATTTCATTATATATTTTGTAACGTCTTATTTTTGTCCCTATATGTAAGCACAAGGCAAGGCTTTGCCTCCTATGACACCCCCATGTTAAAATCAGGTGTTCTTGGCCTCAACTATAAGTACTTCTGATTCTTGTTTTTCTTCTTCCATTTCCCATTCTATGGTAATAGCAAGTTTTCCTGGGAAATTTAAATTTTATAACTAACCCATCAAAAACATAGTATTGACTTTTCATTACCGTATAAATTACCGAGTAATGATTGCAATACTTCAAAATACAAAATAATTGATCATTGATATATCATTGCTATAGAAGTACTTATATGTAATTAAAAAAAAATGGGTCACTGGCAGTTGGTTACCTAAGTATCGATTTCATATATTTTTTATTTAACAAATAAACTCACAGAAGTACAGTTACTTTAAATTTTTTTTAAAGATTTCTTAAAAATACTAACTAAAAGATAACCACATATTTTGTAAATTCTAGGTAACCACTTATTCTATCAATTTAAGTAACTGCTGCTTTCTTATTTTAAAGTAAACACTTATTGCATTACTATTATGGGTAAACAATCAGGTAACTCATTACTCTCACTTTTTTTGTAAGCGAAAGGGTAATGACAACCCATGAAAGTAAAAGTAATTAAGCGAGTAAAAAGCATGGTAACTGGTGAAACCCATTGAGCGCTACTTACACGCTTAATTACTTGGTAATGTCGGTTTTTGCTGAGAAATAGCAAATAAATTTTCCTTTAAGTACTTACCGTATTTAAGTTTGTAATTTTATCCAATTCCACAGCCGTACTGCCTCGATGATGTAGATGAGGTAAATGATGTGTTGTTAACATGTTTGACAGAAAATCGTTCTAAAATCTTTAATTCCTGTATATTGTTTAAAATATATTCTTATGTAAAACCACAAGAATTTGAACTGAAATTAAAAACAAAAAAATATACAGAAACTTTATACAATACGATAGAAAAAAATTTGTACATTCTTTTGTTAAAACGGCTAAAAATTAGTTAAAAATTACGTTGCAGAAGTTTTTGTTAATTATAAGTAAGATAAGAATAACAAAAATAAATCTGTTCAGTTATATTTGAGCTAAATTTTTACTAATTGAAAGTAACAAATTAATCTGCTAGAATCAGCAAAAAATTTGCTAAATGTTAGTAGACAAAACAAATTACAAAAAAATGTGAAAGTTTTAAAGTGTTTTTTTTTAGATTTTTTAAAGCAAATAAAAATATGCCCTCTTGAAATCAGCCATTTACAATTTTTTAGCAAAAATGTCTGTTGATTTTAGCAAAATATACAGTTATTTGCATTCTCCTAAATTTAAGGCAAATATAGAAAATAATTTTTGTAAATATTTAGTAAAATTTTTTGCTAATTTTAGCAGTGTAAATTGCTATTTCAATTAACTAAAATTAAACTCATATATGTATATCTAAAATTTTATAAAGTTAACAGTGTTATTTTTGTTGTTCTTATTTTATTAATACTTGGAAAATTATGAATATTTTACATTTGTGGTCATCAGAGTGATCCTTAAACTAATAACTTTTACCCCGAATAATTTTTTTTAGTAGACCAGAACTCTTGAGCTTATGTGGTTTTCTGAAAACAAAGCACAAGAGTAAAGGAAATAAAAAATAAAACATTTGAATCATAACTTTTTTTTTTTTGTACATTTCAGCGACCACGAAGACCTATTCAAAAAATCTGAAAAAAATACTCAAAAATCTTTAGGGCCATAAGTATTTACATTAAGCGTCAAGAGTTGCAATTATCCATAAGAGTGGAAAAACTAAAACGCGCTAGTGTGCGATTAAATATTTTATTGCACGAGTTACGTGCTAAACGAGTTCAATAACCGTTCACAAGTTCGTACACCTAATGATGTATTCCCAGGCAGAAATGTAAAACCGCACAGAAAACCACTGACATTTTTATAAAACCCACCCTGTTAGTATTAACTAATATTGTACTAGAAAAACATTATATTGTTTATGAAGAACTTGTTTTTGCCGATATTACAAACATTCAGTAGCATTATATTTTTTTTTTAATTTTTATTATATACTAAAATTAGCAATTACACAGAAAAAAAAATACATTTTTCTATTACTTGTTGCCGAGTACAAGAAAAATATGTTTTTGAAATTTGTTGACACCTCCAAAATCTTGCTGCATTTATAAGTGTTTGGCCAGAATAGTAATTAATATTCTTGCATACGTTAAAGTTGTTATTCTTTTAAGTTATTCATTACTCATTATCATTGAATTAATTCCTTTACTTTTCATAAATCAATAGCTCATTGTTGTATTATAATCGATGCCATTGTTATTCATCACAATTCTCATTATTTACTTGTTGCCAAATTCCTAACTGTAAATTGAAATATTACTTCTGATATTATGTTATAAGAATTTTCGGTACAGTTGAATTTAGTTGTTGAAGAGAAAAGAAGTTCAAATAAATTCAAGCAAAACTAATGCGGGTTTTATTTAAATTGATCACACAATAAGAATGTAACTTAGTTGAATATCATCCGATTGTAAGTTAGTGGCTTTAATGTGAGACCTTTCCAATGGTATATTTATCATACATGCGCACACTAGACCTGGCGTAGCTAATATGGGGTTTTTTATTTTTTGGAATTTTGAGTGTGGGTAGCGACGAAAATATGCGATTTGATGCCAAAATTGATGTGGCAAATTTTCAGGCTGATCGGATGGTGCTAACCCGTGCAACAATGAGGTCAAAGGTCAACATTTTGAAAGGCCACCAAAATAATCTTTTTTTTTTTGCATTTTATTAATTTTTTTAATTAGAAATACTATAAATAAAACTACTTTAAATTTATATATATAACTTGTAATTAATTTATAACTTGTAAATTAGTTAATAGTTGTATTAACGATTAAGTACATAATGGCACCAGAAGCAAATAAATATATATTATAATTTTTAATTGAGCTCTAAGTTGCAAAAATGTATGGTGTTTCTGCTATTGTAGTAAGACAAAAAAAAATGCTAACAACATATATGTATTTATACTAGAGATGCGCGTGTGAGTGAGTTTTGACTCACACTCACTCACACTCACGTAAGAAATTTTCTAATCACTCACACTCACTCACGGACTTTTTTTGTACGACTCACACTCACTCACAATCACGTGAGTAAATTTTGATCTAATAACGCTCACGTGTGACTCACACAAACTTCACTCACACTCACGAAATACTCACGAATGCATAAAAAATGTTTTATGTACATAATTGGTTTGAAATTTGTACGGAAAATAAATAGAAAATTTAGCCTCTTCGCAAAATGCTGACAAATTACAAGTAAATATTTAATATACATACTAATTTTGTAATTAAAATTGGTTGTAAGGTTTTTGTGTTAATCTTTTACTATTTTTTGAGCATAATAATAACATTAAAACAGGTAATATATAGCAAACTTATTTTTAAAAACTTTTCTTATATGAAGTGGTAACGATTTTTTTAAAACATGGTTTAAATAAAGCAAAAGAGATTATTGTGTAAGGTATTGCCATTTATTTTAAACTAAAAACGCAAAATAAAAAACTTTTAAAAAATCACGCAAACTCACGCAAAAAAATCGACTCACGCACACTCACTCACAAACATTTTTTGGGCAACTCACACTCACTCACAATCACGTGAGTACATTAAGTTTCAATCACACTCACACGTGATCACGCGTGATTCACGCAATAATCTGCTCACATGCGCATCTCTAATTTATACCAACAACTATTATTGAAAAAAACGGTAAAATTTTTTGTTCTTCGCTGTTTTTTAAACTGCCTCAATTCATTGCGAATTTGAATATTGTTGAGAAAGGTGTAGTTTATTGTAAAATAAAATATTCTGTTAATTTTTGTAATTCCATGGCTCAGAAGATAAATTTATCGTTGAAACAGCTTCGATCTGCTGACACAAATGTATACTTGATTGGTAAATGTAACCCAAAAAAAATTGGTGTGAAATTACCATCAAAACAGCAAGTGCTTCAGTGTTTTTTTTATAATGTGCGTTGTGAAAACAAAACGGTTAAAGAAAGTGGAAGATTGGTGCTGGATGAAATATTGCCTTTTTGGGAAAAAGCTAGAATCCCAACGCCTGATCAAAGAACATGTTCTGCAAAAGTCATTAAACTTTATGAAGAGTGGAGAAAAGTCCAAAAAGTATGTAAATCTCCGTTCCCGAGTCATCGCAAAAAAGAAAATGACTTTAAGGAAAATTTAAACAATTTATTTGACATTGCCCACGTTGACGCTCTGAAGCTTATAAGTATACAGGAAGATAGAGACTTCTTAATAAAGCAGCGAGAAAATGGGCGTGTTGGTAGCATGACTTGTGTCGATCAAAATGTCACAAATAAAGAAAAAAGAAAGGCACAAAGATTGGAAGACGAAAAACGTCGAAAAGAAATTCAGGTAATTATTATTTGGTATTTGGACGCAAAGTGGCTATTTTTTTTGTTGTGCACTTAATTTCATGTGCAGACTTGACTATGGAACATGTTGAATTTGATAGTGATGAATCGGGAGATGATGTGCAGGCGATGGATGTAGAACATACTGACAACATTCCAAGTTGCTCCAATAAGCTGATTCGAAAACGTGGAAAAAAGAATTTTATTGACGACAGAATGCTGGCTTGTATGGATGCTGGCAATATGTCATCTCCATTAGCTATACACTTCATCAGTGCAACTGCCAAAGCGTTGGGTCACAATATTGAGGATCTTGTTCTGAATTGCACAAGTTTGCGTGAACAACGTAAAAAATATCGTCGGCGTCATGGCAAAGAAATTATTGAAAATTTCAAGGTAATTTTTTTTCATTTTGGTCAAGTTATAAGTTTTTCTTTAAGCTTTAAGTTTTTTAGATCCCTGAAACATTTATTTTGCATTGGGACGGAAAGCTACTTCCCGCAATTGCTGGAAAAGCAAAAGTTGATCGCTTGGCTATTGTGCTCACGTCGGAGAACGTTGAAAAATTGATAGCTATCCCCATCATTGAAGATGGAACTGGTGCTGTAGTCGCTCAATCAGTCTACGACTATTTGTTAAAAATGAATATGCTGAATTCATTAGAAATGATATGTTTTGATACAACTGCTGCAAATACTGGCCGTCATAGTGGTGCTGGAACTTTATTGGAACGTAAACTGGGACGCAGCTTATTGTGGTTACCATGTCGCCACCATATTGCAGAAATTCTCTTAAGAGCTGTATTTGAAATTAATTTCGGAAAATCAAGTGGCCCAGAGGTGGCGATTTTTGAACGTTTTGCACGGGAATGGAGCACACTTAATTCAAAGGGATATAGCACTTGTATGCAGGATGAACGAGTTTTGAGTGTCATATCTGTTGAGGAACGCGAAACAAGCAAACAATTTTGTCTTGAATATTTAACGAAAGTTCACATTCGGCATGATTATAGAGAACTCCTACAACTTGCATTTATTTTTCTCGGTGGTAGCATTCCCAATTTCACATTTCGTGCACCTGGAGCGACATCTCATGCAAGATTCATGTCCAAGGCCATCTATTGTCTAAAAATGTATATGTTTCACGCGCACTTTAAAATTTCTGCGAGTTAGTTGAATGGAATTCGTAATATTTGCATTTTCTTAGTAAGTCTCTATATCCCATACTGGTTCAGAACCGCAAATGCAGTTGAAGCGCCAAATAGGGATATGCAACTGATAAAGGGAATTATTGGCTACTTTGATAAAAAAATGTCTACAGTGCTATTGGAAAAAATTCGGAACCATCTGTGGTATTTATCAGAGGAAGCAGTTGCACTTGCCTTTTTTGATCCACATGTAGACTCAGAAATAAAGGAAAAGATGATTTTGGCGTTGCAAATAGAGTCCGATGAAGACAATTATATCGGTGATGATGTTGATATTTTCCCTTCTAAAAAAGTGTGTGCAAGCGTTGATGAATTACAATTATTCACATCCAAGGATTTAAGCTCTTTTGTGACTACTAAAACAATTTTTTTTTTTCTCGTTTGGAAATTTCTATGATTTCTTACGCTTTCATCCGTCAAATTGGCCTAAGAGCGAAGCATTTTGTAAAGGGGAACAAATCGTCAAATTCATTACTGTTGTGAATGATGCCGCCGAAAGAAAAGTCAAACTAATAACTGACTTTAACAGATGCTTAACACACAACGAAGACGATAAACAGTACTTGTTACACATTGTAGAGAGCTACCGTAATGACTTCCCAGCCTATACAAAATCTTCAATGATGTAAAATAAAAATAATAAGCCTAATAAATAAAAATGAAAGAAAAAAACATTATATTTACAGTATTTCTCATTAAAAAGATTGATAAAACAAAAAAAAAAAGAGTATTTTGGTGCTTTTTCAAAATTTTGACCTTTGACCTCATTGTGGCACGGGTTGGCACCATCCGATCAGCCTGAAAATTTGCTACATCAATTTTGGCATCAAATCGCATATTTTTATCGCTACCCACATTCAAGTTTCAAAAAAAAGTTTTTAACGCCAGGTCTAGCGCACACTGCAGTATATTTTTATGCATTACGATTGGCAGTAATCTGTAACATGTTGCTGATTACTGAAAAAGACAATGCCGTATTCAGTAACGTTTTACTGATTACTGAAATAAAATTGCAGTAATTTTTTCATTTATACACAACTTAACATTCCGCTAAATTAATATATGTCGTAAATTTGACTTCACTGGGGATATCCTAGTTAACTTATTAGCGCCCAAATGAAATATGCTGAAGAGAATTTAGTAAAGATATATTTTTATGATAGGAAATGGTGTCAAATAGGATTAAGCGAAATCAAATTTAAGAAAAGTTGAATGATGTTTGTGTAGATTTCCAAGGAAAGAAAAGTGAAAAACTGATACCCTACCCGAACCGTTTAGAAATTCGGTATTGTAAAATTTGATTCAGGAATTCTAATTAGTGCCTGAATAAATAATAAATATTAACAATACTTATCATATCACGATTATTAAAAATTTTTTAAACAAAAATTTTTTTCCAATTTTAATTAACAAAAATTTCCCAAATTAAAGTTTTTTATTTTTTTTTATTTTATTAGATGTTTTTTAATCAGGCGTTCATGGTCATTGTTTTTTAAATGCAAATAAAAGATTATTTGATTTTTCAATCCGACGTTTCGTTGGGATTATTCCAACATCTTCAGCAATTTGATTCATAATCTTATTTGTCAAATACGAACAAACAGTACAACATAAAATTATAATTAATAGTAAATATAAAAATAAATTTGAAATAATTTTTATTAAAAATAAAAAATTATATTTTATCGACATTTAATTGTGCAATGAAAATGAAAATTATTCAAGTTCGAGGCCATACTCTATATTTCTTTATTAGGATATTGTCCTAACAAACAATCTATAGAGTTTTAGTTTTTAAATTTATTAATTGAAAACTTTCAGGAATGTGTTGATAGATCTATTTCGGGAATTTTCTAGGTCCCCATCA
This sequence comes from Delia radicum, assembly GCA_021234595.1. Classification (NCBI taxonomy): domain Eukaryota; kingdom Metazoa; phylum Arthropoda; class Insecta; order Diptera; family Anthomyiidae; genus Delia; species Delia radicum. The sequence continues at coordinate 145,638,130 of CM037854.1, forward strand.
TCAGAACACGTTTTAAAAGAAGTAACAATCCCACGCAAAACATCAAACATTCATATAAAATAGTTTTCTCACTAAATGAGAACTAATATATGAGCTCGAAGCTAAAGATCATCACCATTAATCAAAAATAAATTGAAAACTTGTTTGTTATGTATCCTTATTAAGAAATATGGAGTATGGTCTCGAACTTGAATAATTTTCATTATAAAAATAAATAAAATAAAATATCGCAGATTGGAACTTTATTTAAAATTAATGTTTCACAGTTGCTTCCAAATGATGGTGAAATCGAGGTGTGCCCACATGGAGACAGAGGACACTAATTTGTAAATATGAAATACTTCGATGAAAGCGTATATTGTTAGTATTTTATACTAACTAAAATAATCAAGATTACTAGAGCGACGAATGTGTAGCGATTGTTAATGAGCTTTAAAGTGCGTATAGCGAAATGGGATGCAACATGTCCATAAAAATATTTATACATATTTTGACTTCTTCCCAGAAAACCTGGACCAGTTCAGTTGAGTCCCTAATCTTTGGGGAGATCGTCGCAAAGATGGAAGCTGAACCAGATCAACCGATGCCTTCATTCGATGGAGCGGGTTGGTTTAATGGAGTAAAGCTCATTAAGTGCAAGGACGATGTGACGTTGGGATGGGTGAAGAAAGTGGTTCCGAGACTCAAAAGCCTGTTTAAAGATGCGCAACTTAAGATTGTGGATCGATCCAACATCCCCGAAATCCCAAAGGCAAAAGTAAAAATTCCGCGCATTGTAAAGCCGGACGTAACCCTACGCCTTCTACAGAGCCAAAATCCTGACATTCCGACTAGAGAGTGGAAGGTTTTGCATGTCGATAAAGGCAGCAAGGATGGTCAAAATTACATACTGCAGATAACAAAGGAGGCTGAGGACCTATTGTATCCGCGGTATGGTAAAATGTCATGGGGCGTGGGTAGTGTATTTCTCAAACTCAAGAAACGACATCCGAGAGACGCAAACCCCAACACCTTAGAGGCCGATGAAGTGGAACGGGATTTAGCCGCTGCCACCGCTGCCGCAGCTGGACTTATTTTGGGCGAAACAGCCGCTGAAGATGAGCCCCGGCGGGAGATCTTGGTTGATAATGCTAAAGATCCTGCAAATAAACCTCCAGCACAGTAAAATGGCTTCGGTCGAACTCCTTCTTGTTCTAGAGGAGGGTCGCTACGACGTAGCTTTGATTCAGGAGCCCTGGATCTCTACGGGAAATCAGGTATCTGGGTTAAGGTCACGTGCCTTTTATACATACTTCCCAAAAGTTGTAAGTAGAATTCGATCTGTTATACTTGTAAGGAAGAACCTATGCTCACATATTCTCTTTAATTACAGCACCGATGATCTCACGGTAGAGGCAATAGAAAATGGCAAAGATGATAATCTACTCTTTGCATCTTCTTATATGCCACATGGTAAAGATGCCAGCTGAACTTCAGAGACTTGTCGTAGAAACTTGTGCCAAGAAGCAAACTCTGGTGGTGGGCACTGACGCGAACTCACACCACACGATATGGGGCGGTAAGGATATCAACACTAGAGGTGAGTCTCTTATTAGCTTTATATTACAAACTAACCTACAGATTGCTAACAGGGGTGAGGCACCGACTTATATAGGGCCCACCTCTAGAAATGTTCTTGATTTGACACTGTATATGGGTGAAAGAGTGGGGGTAGATGATTGGAAGGTATTATCACGCCCCTCCTTCTCTGATCACTGTTACATCTCTTTTAACGTGTGTTTTAATACACCGGACAGTAGGGTATTTAGGAATCCTAGAAGAACTGACTGGTCCAAATACTCTTCTCTACTGGTCAGGGGACTAAGCCATCCGCGGACGTTAAACAGTCCGGGTGAGGTAGACTCTGCGGTTGACGATTTGGTGACGAAAGTTGTAGGTTCCTATGAGGCATCATGTCCTCTTACACGGACCAGGCGTAAGTCCAAACCTCCCTGGTGGAACAGGGATCTGGACTGTCAAAGACGCGAACTCCGTGAGCTCTTTAAATTGGCGAAAGGTGCGGACCAATTAGAGTGCTGGGGGGAATACAGAGATGCACTGAGATCTTACAAGCGTGACATACGTAGGGATAAGCGAAGCTCGTGGCGAGACTTCTGCGGCAACATCGAAGGGTTTGGGGAGACCACCAGACTAAGGAAGATGCTGGCTAGGGATCCGTCTATGCCAAGCACTATATGTACGGAGAATGGGGAGTGGACAGGAAGTAGCGGGGAGACTCTGAATGTACTGTTAGATACTCACTTTCCGGGCTGCACTGACCTGTCTACCCTTGTTGAACCGGATATCTATCCGGGGGATACTGATGACGGCTTGATCACCCGGGAAAGGGTCAAATGGGCTGTCGACTCTTTTCAACCATATAAGTCACCTGGGCCGGACGGTATATTTCCGGCCTTGCTGCGATATGGTGGCCACTGTTTGGTATCGTGGTTGGCCGAAATTTTCAGGGGTTGTCTGAGACTTGGGTATGTGCCTGTATCCTGGAGGACAGCAAATTTTTTATTTTTACCGAAATCGAGTAAAAGCAATCACTTGTACCCAAAGGATTATAGGCCAATTAGCCTTACCTCATTCCTCCTGAAGACTTTGGAGAGAATTTTGGACTTCCATGTTCGAGAAAGCTTGGAGCCTAATTTTCTATGCGACAACCAGCACGCTTACACGAAGGGAAAATCTGTTGAGACAGCACTCCATTCAGTTGTTTCACAGATAGAAAGGGCCCTTCATTATGGGGAATTCGCCCTGGGAGTCTTCCTTGATATAGCTGGTGCTTTCAATAATGTGCATACAGATGCAATTTTGGAGTGTTTGGCAGGAACGGGAGCTTCTATGGGGGCTGTAAATTGGATAGGCAACCTGCTGGGATGCAGGATAATCTCAGCGGATTGGGGAAGCGCCAGACTGCAGAGGGTGGCGCGTAGGGGAACTCCCCAAGGAGGAGTTCTCTCCCCTTTGTTGTGGACACTTGTTGTTAACGGTCTTCTCGAGGAGCTTAAGTGCGATGCGGCTTCAACGACTGTGTATGCAGACGATGTAGCCGTCATTGTCACTGGCAAATACCTGGATGTCGTCAGTTCTGTGATGGAGACTATACTTGGGATCATTAACAGGTGGGCGACCAAAGTGGAACTGGGCGTAAATCCATTGAAGACGGATTTGGTACTTTTCACTCATAAGACCAAGGTGGGCCCGTGGACCACACCAAGGCTAGGGCGAACCAATCTTGTTTTGAAGGACCACACAAAGTACCTGGGGTCATATTGGACAGCAAGCTGTCGTGGAAACTCAATGTAGAGGAGAGAGTTAAAAAGACTACAAATGCGCTCTATGCATGTAAGCGAATGTTAGGCAAGACTTGGGGTCTATCTCCCAAACTCATGCACTGGGTTTACACGGCAGTGGCTAGGCCAATTTTACTCTATGGAGTACTTGTTTGGTGGAAAGCGTTAGAGAAGATGTCTTACTGTAGGCGGCTTGAGAGCGCGCAGAGACTCGCTGAACTTTGTATAACAGGCGCACTTCGCAGCACGCCTACCGCGGCACTGGATGTAATCCTGAATCTACAACCGATTAATCTAGTGGCGGAGGGCGCCGCCAGGAAATCCGCCGTTCGCCTTTGTGCTACGGGGCAATTTACGACGAGACCTTATGGTCACGGGAAGATCATTGAGGATAGGATCTGTAGCAGTGACTGCACCATCCCGAAAATTGGCTTCACCACTGGCTTGCGTGTTACCCTGAGTGAATACGGCTGGTTGGCGGGCCTTCGTCCTGACCACAGAACCTTCAACTTCTTCACTGATGGTTCAAAGATGGGGGAGGGGGTCGGGGCAGCGGTTTTATGTCGAGAGCTGGGTATCGAGGAGTCATATAAACTTCCCGATTACTGCAGCGTTTTTCAGGCGGAAGTTATGGCGGCCAAAATGGCTGCTGACCTTGCTCTTGTTTCTGAAACGGAGGACAGTTACGTTAATTTCTTTATTGATAGTCAGGCGGCTATCAAAGCTATCGCCGCCAACTTGACCTACTCTTCGATTGTCCAAGAGTGCAAGAACTCTCTAGGGAGACTTGGGTCCGGAAGGAGAGTCCACATCTATTGGGTTCGTGGGCACCGGGGTATTGAAGGGAATCCATTTGCCAGTTGAAATGGCATTGGATGTTCGCGTGCCACTTCGGTCTCTGAAAAGGGATGTAGAATCCACGATGCTGCGAAGAGCTGATGCGGTTTGGAGAAATACCGAAACATGCAGAGTATCTAAAGTCATGTGGAAATCCTACGATCCCGTAGCGACCGAACTTCTACTGTCCTTATCCAGGAGCGACTGTAGACTTCTGGTGGGGGTTTTAACTGGTCACTGCTGGACGGCAGTTCTTGCCAAGAGAGCGGGAAGGCTGCAGAGTGACGAATGTAGATTCTGTGGGGTACCGGGGGACAGAGAGACGGTGGAGCACCTAATGTGCCACTGTCCGGCTCTTGCACGCTCCAGGGCGAAATGTTTAGGGGACCACCTATTCCGAGATCTGGGAGAAATCTCAGAAATCGGAATTTTGAGACTTCTGTCATTTGCTAAGAGGGTGTGGGGAACTCTGGCTACCATCACTGACGACTGACCTAACGTGGTGGTTATCGTTTCTTTTCTGGTAACGCTAGGGACCTAATGGTCTATGCGGGGTCTTTGACCGGCCAGCTCAACCTAACCAAACCTAACCTGGACCAGTTCACCGATGAACAAGGCAAACATTTTTACCTAGAAAGTGTTACAATGGAAAAAGTTTTGAGGAAAAATATAACATAAAAATGATTTCAGCATATTGTTGGTCTCTTCAACGTGATATCATTAGTCTCCCGCTGAGTTAAAAAAAAAAAAAAACGGTCAAGCAAACATTTTTGTATTAATAAAATGTTTAATAACTCAGTAAATTTGTAACGGATTTTTAAAAGCGAAGTTGCGTTTTACTCATAAATACATTCTTGCATAGTACGGTTCTTTTGCAAAATACTTTGTAAAGACGTCTCCAAATTTGAAAAATTATGAACAAAAATTCAAAAAATGTATTTGCTGCAGAAACTCATACAGATTTCTCAAGATTTCTCAAATACTCTCAACTTAGATATTATATATGTTCCTCACTTTCTTGTTTCTAAATCCACTGGAGCTTAAAATCGGCTGATATTCAACTAAGTTACTGGCATATAAGGGCATTAAGGTACAAAAAACCGTTTTTTTTACTCAAGATTTTGGAGGTGTTTGGCAAATTTCAAAAACAGATTCCTGTTGTACTCACTTACCAACACTTACCAGAAAAATTGTATCACTTTCCAGGTATTTAGACTTCATTGTTTTTTTGTATCACTGTGTTATGTATGTAAAAAACTAACAGCTGTGTTTATCAGTTTAACCTAGTAAGTATAAGATATTTCGAAAGCACAAAATATGTTGGTAGTAGGGTAGAAGAGGGAGGTTTCGCCACTGGGGACACAAGTCAGCCCAGATTTTCGCTGTATTTAAAAGAATTATTAAAATGTTCACTTCCATAATTTGTGCACTTAGTGATACCTTTTCAGATTTCGAAGCGTTGATATTAATTTTCAATATTGATACGGTTTTCTTAAGAATTTATTTCTAATAAATGTAATGAAAAATATAAAATTATGCGACCGGCTGGTCAAGGGGCACATACGCCCAACCACCAGGTGCCATAGCTTCGTCAGCAAAAATTGGTAGCACTTTAAAAGATGTATACGCAATTTTAATTCGTTGCATAGTTATACCCAAAATGGCGTTTAATTCATAGAAGCCGCAGTTTTAATATGTTATATTTTTTATTGATGAGTTATTATAAGCACATAAAAACACAGCATTTGAGAAAAAAAAATGTTAAAATTTTTTTTTTTTTTTAACCCGTTAAGCGCATTATTTGGGGAAAAAGACCTTAGTTCACAATTTATGCTGTAACTTTGGAATGAAAAGCGATTAATTAATGAATAAAATTGGAAATTAAAGCATGCTTAATGTGCTATTAAAAAATTCAAAGAGTAAATTTAGTATATGCATTTATATAAGTATAAATTTAATTTAAAATCCAATTTTTGTTTTTTACAAAATCTCATAAGTGTACAAATTTATTTCAAAAAAGTCACCAAAGGGAATATTATAATTTTTTAGTAATGAATAATCATAAATACATAAAAACACTGGTTTGACAAACAAATGGAAGAAAATTTTTTTTTTAACCTGTTAGGCGTTTTTTGTTTTTCGGAAAAACATGATCCACAATTTTCGCTGTAACTTTAAATTCAAAATAAATTTAAAGAATACGTTAATAATATGTATTCCTATTAGTATAAATTGTTATCCAGCTTTGCCTTTACTGAAGTCAGTAAATGTAAAAATTAATCTGAAAAAATAAAAAAAATAAAACTTTTTGGGGAATCTTTGTTTTCGTTTTACCGTTTTAATAAAAAATATATTAAAATATTTGTATTATTTTGCATTTTAAATTCATCACAAATATCATAATTATCATAATCTCCGTGAGCATGCGTAAACCATTTGTGACCGTGATTAAATTAAAATTTAATCACTTGCATTTAGCAAAAAGTATTAAAAATATGTTTACTTTCTGTAAATTGAGCATAATACAATTTTTTATACGTGAGCTTAAGTGACCGAGATCACTCACGCACTCATCTCTAAAAAAACAAAATACATCAACAAAAACAAAAACAATAAAATACCAAAAATAAAGAGAATGACAAAAACACATTTACTGGTCTTGTTCAATAAACAAGAAGGTTCCATTATAAAAGATTTACTTTTAATAACTTTGACACTAATAATAATCCCTTGAATTGTAAAAATTTCAAATTTTTTTCACTTGTTTTAAAAACAGCAATAATTTGCTAACTTTGACCGCTCACTGAAAAGAAAGCAAATAACTTAGTTGATTGATTTTGACAGCTAGTGATGCAGAATTTTATCTACTTTTACCCTATACCAAAATTTATTATCAAAACTTTATTTCTAAATTTAAAATAATAGCCACTATGATACCATTTGAACCCAATGTGCAGTGCTTAAAAATAAAGTGGCGAATACTCTTCCTTTTCCCCTACTGTTTCTATTGTATTTTTCTTTATGGGTTTGTTTTACCCTTTTAGTTAACTAAGCAGAAGACCATGTACAACGTTCTTGTTGATGTGTGCATTTGCAAACTATAAAGTTTTATAAAAACAAAAACCAATAACTTTGCAATGCCTTAAGTTGTATTGTCAAGTAATGTTAGTGTATTCTAAATAATTTACTCTATTTTGTTACCTCTAATCCTTTTCCAAGTTTTTCAACAACGCTCAAATTACTTGCATTTTTGTGGCATGTCGTTATATCTATTCAGACATCTATAACAAATACATACATACAATTTTTTATACAGCAAAATATTTTTACTTTAAATTAGGGACGTGGGATTGTATGTTGACACTAGATAGACAATTATTTTTTAATATTAAATTACACTACTCACTGGCTAACCAAACCTGGCTTTGATTCACAGGCGCAGGGGGAGGGAAAAAAATTACATTTCCCGCCACCCCAAAACCAAATGAAAAAAAAATAGAAACGTGCAAACTAAAAAGATGGAAGGAAAAATGGGAAGAAAAAAGGAGAGGCAAAAGAAAGAAATTTTAATGTTTTTGCTCCTTGAATAACCTGATATATCCAAAACATCTTTATGGAGAATGGAGGTGAACATGAAAGAGCTTCTTCGGCAAGAAGTACACAGAATTCAATATTGTTAATATTGAATGTTAGGGTATGGTTGGTTTCATACAAAATAAACCATATCATATTTGTTTTATTTATAACAATGCCTTTTATTGAAAAAAAAAAACAAAAAATTTACTTTTAGTACGAAAATTTTCATAATAATGAGTTTTGCTTAACAAGCTATTTTATCTTCGAAATTTAAAAAAATCGTTTAACCCGGATCCGTTTTCTAAATAAAAAAAAACTAAAATTTGATATATTTGGTTGGGCAATCGCTTGGGTTTATCTATTGGAAAATGACTTGAAACATACACAGAAAAAATATATATATTAAGGAGTTTAATTAAAGCGCGCTTTATCATATCAACATCAGGATTAAAATCAACGATATTATGAAATATGTTGCAGTCACAGCGAATTCTGCGAAAACAATATTAGTTGGCATAATGCATATCCTTTTCGTAGAATTTGCAGTGACTACAACACGTTTCATAATATCGTTGATTTTAATCCTGATGTTGATATGATAAAGCGCGCTAAAATTAGACTCTTTAATTAATAGTTGATTGTTGTTGCATCAAATTTTGTTGATGAATGGTTTTACTTGTGAAATTTATATTTTTACACCATTTCTTGTTAGTATTATTACTATAAGCTGATGATTTAATCTGTAGTTGAGTTTACGGAATACTTCATGCCATTATTCTTACTTATCATTTTAAAGTCCTCCAAGGGCTTTGGTGTGTGCACGGTATCCACGTTATTGGGACGAGCTATAATGGTCGGTAAGTTTGGATAAGTAAGTGGATAAGTCGTATAACAGAAAAAAAATACAAAAAAATAATAATTCAAAGTTTAATTTTAAAATTGTTTGGCAAAAAAAAAAAACATAGTTTTCATGTTTATTATTATTTAGTGAAGTCCAATAAATTTGTAAATTTATGAATTGAATTGAAATAAAATAAAAATTTTATAAATAATCTCGGCGTATATAAAATCAAAAAACTAATAAAACTGTAAGAAATATTACTTGAGCCAATTTTTTTTTTTATAAATAGAACATTTTTGGTTGTAACGTCATGATGCTTGTTGGGAAAAGATCGTAGCCACGTGTTCGATTGCTAAGAAGATAAGAATGCAGCAAAGTGGATGAATAATATATTTTTTGTTAAAGATTTGCCTATTCTGGATGCTCTAGCTTTTCTAAAACTTCGGGTTCTGATGAGATCTTTAGCCAGATTGATATACTAGTATCAACCTAGCTAATGTGCTAGTATTAACCTAGCTAATGAGGTTTAAAGCTCGTTATAATTTGAAAATAACATAAAAATAATCTCGATTTATATAAAAACAAAAAAATAATAAAACTGTACAATAAAAAATATTTTCAAAGAATTGTTTACCAAAAAAAAATGTGTACATTAGAGTGAGGTAAGTTTCTAAAAATAGAACTGTTGTGTTGTTGGAGTTGTACTTCTGAGATTATGTATGCAATAACAAAAACACCGTGTATTGAATAAAACTAGTTTTATTCACAAAAAAAAAAAACTCGACCTGACGATAGCTCAGAGGGCTAAAGCGCTCTGTCTAACGTGTAGTGCGAGTGCATGTGGAATTAGAAATCAGTTTATCTATACCACGGTCAGTGATTGCACAGAAAATTTCATATAGACGCAATCGAACAAATAAAAACATAACAAATATTACATTATTCAAAAAAAAAAAAAAAAATTAAAAAAACAGGGTCACGGACGAGGGTTAAATACCAGAACCTGCGCAGTCTGATTCAGAAAAAATTGAAAATTTGCAATATAGTTATGATTTTTAGAAAATACACTCATTCTTCTCTTCCACGCCTTTCACAATGTTTTGAATTTTATTTTAAGTTATTGCAATACTGATAAACATAATATGTTTTTATAAAAAAAGCCTTTATCACAGGAATTTCACTTATATTTTTTTATGTGTAAAATATCTTACGCATGATTTTATGGAAGAATTAGCATTTTTGATATAATTTTTATTCAAAAATAAAAATTATGTTTTTTTCGACCATTAATTGCGCAATCAAAATGAAAATTATTTAAGTTCGAGGCCATACTCTATATGGAGGTGGACCTTGCACATAACAAACAAGTTTTCAATGTATTTTTTGATCAATGGTTATAATCTTTAACTTCAAGCTCATATATTAATTAGTTCTCATATACTGAGTAAACTAGTTTATATGAATGTTTGATGTTTGGCATTGCATTGTTACCGCTTTCAAAACATATTCTGATGATGGGAACCAAGAAAATTCCTGAAATAGATTTATCAACACATTCCTGAAAGGGTCAAATAATAAATTTGAAAAAAAAACTCTGTAGATTACACAAGGCAACAATTTTGAAAACATTTTAGGGGCTTTGAAAACCACTATACAATTTTGATGTATTGTGGTCCCAGAAGTACAAATATGGTTCAATTTTGAAATTCTATGGAGAGGTTTTTTTTTAAAAAATTTTTAAGTAAAATTATAAATTTTTTTAGACGTTTCTCCACATAATTAATGATAACTAAAAAAAATTAGTCCGATATTATTCAAATAAATTTAGAAAAACTGAAATTTACATAGCCTTTAATCCGTTAATATATTGCGTTTCAATCGGCTCAGTAGTTTCGGAGTTATAATAAAAAATTGAGGGAAAAAATATTTTTTTTACGTGAAAATAGCAAATTTTTTTGTTTTAAAAAAATCATAAAAAATCGAAAACGGCAAAAATCGTTCAGATTTATTGCTTTATCGCAAAGCCACATGTAATAGGAACAAAATGAGATATCGATCATAAAAATCGATTGATTTTTTTTCGAATTTATTCACAATTAAGTGAATTCGCTCATTTTCACCAAATATTAGTTTTTTGTCTGATATACATAAAATTGAGCAGTTAATGTTCTTCTTTCGATTGATTGAATTTTGAAAACATTTTCCCCATCCTATGTACAAATTTTCACATCAAAAATGCATTACATAGTAACATTCGTGTATTTTTTGGCAAAACCCTACCTAGAATATACTGATTCTATTCTTCGGAAAGACATTTGTGTTGGATGAGCTTAAATGTAAATAAATAAATAAATTAAATAGTAGAAAATTTATATTTTATTATTCACATTTATTATAATAAATAAAACAAGAAAATAAATAAATAAATATGTATTATAAACTACAAACTCTGAAATTTTCTTTTAGTCGATTTTCTACTATTGTTGAATAACGAAGTGTTACTCTGAATACTCCAGCAAAAATCAGCCATCATGTGTGCATCCCAGCGACCCTGGTATCGTTCCTCCATTGTCCGGATATCTTGGTGGAATCGTTCGCCCTGTTCTTCACTCAAATCTCCTAGATTTTCAGGAAAACGATCTAAGTGACTGTGCAGGTAGTGTACTTTGATGCTCATGTTGCATCCAAGATTCTGGAAGTGAGTTAACATCTCTTCAACGTGCGCAACGTAATCATCACCCTTGTTATTTCCTAAGAAATTTTGAATAACCCATACAAACGAATCCCATGCATTCTTCTCAATTTCTGACATTGAACTGCCAAATTCAGTATCGTTCACCAATTTGCGAATTTGTGGGCCATCAAATATGCCTGCTTTCAGCTTTTCCATACTTAGATTGGGAAACTTCCTTGAAATATACTGGAAACATTCACTATCTTTGTTAAGTGCTTTAACATATTGTTTCATCAGACCAAGTTTAATGTGAAGAGGGGGTAATATGATGCGATCTCGGGGCACTAGAGCCACATTTATAACATTTGGCGTACCTGGAACTAGTGTTTCCCTAGAAGGCCATTGTTTTCTCTTCCAATGTTCTGTTTTAGCTCTGCTGTCCCATAAACATATAAAACAAGGATATTTTGTAAAGCCGCTTTGTTGGCCTAAGAGGAAATTTACCATCTTAAGATCAACACAAATTACCCACTTATGTTCATCATACTTTATCTTCTTCATGACCAATGCAATTACAGAGTATTCTTCTTTTACTTTGGTTGAATGTGCGATCGGCAAGGATGAAATTCATTTCCATTATGCAAAAGGACACACTTCAAGCTGCGTTTTGATGAGTCGATAAATAAACGCCATTCGTTTGAATCATATCTCTGTAAGCCCATGGCAGTCATCAAACCAGAAATATCTGTGCAGTACACAAAGTCATCCTCTTCAGCAAAGTAATGAAGTAAGTCTTTTTCTCGAGTACGGTAATACGAAACTTTAGTTTCTTTAGTTATGAGACCTGTTTCTTTCATCCGGGACGCAAGTAATTCAGAAGATCTTTTCGACAATCCAAGGTCTCTAATTACATCATTAAGCTGATCTTGATTCCATGGTCTCGGCGAGAAATGTTTGTGTGGGATGAACTCGTCATTTTCAGCTGTAGATGGTAGTGCTGGATCTGACATATCTGATTGGTAAGACATACTTGAGGTTGAGTGTCCTGGTGAAGATGAAAGCACATGACTACAGCTTGCACCCCGATCTTGAGCATATTCTATTTCTTGTGAATGTAGAACTGCAAGTGTAAACCCATCAGCAGACCTCGTGGGGTAAGACCATCGCATATGTTTTCCAAAACCGCTTTTTGTACTTAAACAAAAATAACACTCGGATGCGTGGTTCGCTGTTTCTCTCCATAGCATAGGCTTCAAAATTTCCAAGTGTCGTCTGTAAAATGAAAAAAAAAATTGAAATCAGGATTATGAAGAATTCAAATTTTAATTAAGAAATATTGTAATTATAAAATATTCCAAATCTATTAATTTATACTTACTTTACGTTAGAAGACTTCATAGATAAATTCAATCGACATGGAATGCATATAGTACTCGGTGTCCAATGCTGGTTCAAATTGTGCGGATAGATATTATAGCAATCTTGATATGACTTTTGCAATGAAGTTAAGAAGCACTTCCGTTTTTTCCCGGTGATATATTGGCCGCACACATAACAAAATAAATCTGGATCGTTTTTACATAAAAATGTTCTGGCTTTCTGGCTCATTTTTATTAATATTTGAAAATTCTTTTTAACTTCTAAGCTGTTTGACTCTAATTTTTGTGTAGGTATTAAATGATGTTTGCGTTATCGCAAACACTTCTTGAATGAAATAAAAAGGGTCAAGGAGATCTTATAAATACTGATACTATAATTTGGGATAACCCTTTGTGTGGATACAGTTTGTGTGTGCTGCAAATTTTTTTTATTCCCAAGAATCCTAAAAAACATTAAGGACTTTTATGAAAAAAAAAAAATCATCCGTTACAGGTAGCTAACGGAAAATAAGAGCACTTCAGCGTACACGCACATTTATGAGCGTTTTATTACTATCCTACCGCAATCGTAAAAATTAAACAATCTTTTGTTTATTACTTATTTTTTTTTAATTATTAGAATCATAAAAATGTCATAGAGGTTTTTCCCAAAATGGTTTTGCCAAAATGCGTGTCGTAAAATGCACCTGAGTTTTTATGTTCTGCATTTTCATTATATAGTAGGTACAATTTTCTACAGTGCTTGTAAATATGCGATACCTTCAATTAATTGTAAATAAAAATGTAAAGCATGCATCGATTTTTATGATCCATATCTAGTTTAATTCGCATGATATGTAGCTTTACTACAAAAAAATAAAAAGTAATATTTTTTGCAGTTTTCGATTTTTTCCAGATTTTTGTTTTTCAAATTTTTTTTTTTTTTAGCATTTTTTTTTTTTTTTTGCTAACAATTTGTTTCATAACTTTGAAACTATTGATCGCATTAAAAAAATTTGTACACGTTCTTTAAAGATATTGTAAACCTTAATTTTTGTAAATTTAATTTGACAAAATCGGACTAGTTGTTTTTGAGTTATGACAACATAAGTGGAGAAATGTCTCAAAATATTGTCAATTTTACTTAAAAAATTTTTAAAAAAAAAATTATCCATAGAATTGAAAAATTTTACCATTTTTGTACTTAGGCAGCCATGATGCATCAAATCTATATAGTGGTTAGTCAAGCCTTTTTTTGCTGTTGACCTGTGTTATTTGTTAGGACAATATCCTAATAAAGAAATATAGGGTATGGCCTCGAACTTAAATAATTTTCATTTTCATATTCATATTAGCATTTTTGGTCAAAATACTATATCAAATTTTAAAAAAAAGTCTATCCAAATATGTTTATTTGACGAATAGCTTTGTCACTTTGCATTCAAAAAAGCCATACACGCTTTCGTTTCAAGAGAAATTGCAATGCTCGACAAATTTTATTTTTTTTGGGGAACCTCTCTTTGAAATACATATTTTTTTAATAAACTTTGGTACGCTAAATCCAAGTCTGTCACAATATTAAAAAATGAAACAAAATTGTCCCATAAAATTTTGCAATTACTTCAAGAGGCTTCACGATTGCACCGGCTAAAATTTAACACTTAAAATTTAAAAAGGCAAACAGATTTTCTTTTGTGTGAATCTAATCAATGTTTTTCATTTATCACAAGAAAACCACAGAAATCCTCGTAGCAGTTTTAAGCAATATTGGATTTGATAGATCTTAGATACATAGGAACAAAAGGTAATTAAATTAGCACTCTTTGATTGCGTTTTATATAAAACACAAAATCAACAAAAGAAAATTTTTTGATATTGTCAGATCCCCTCTTTCAGGGTGTCTTCTGGTTTGGAAAAATGTTTTTTTTTTCCAATTTTTGCACATTTCTTTAGCTTGAGTATTCAAAAACATTATCCTTTAATTATTTTTGAAAGTATGAAATAGTTTGGGTGATAAAGCCATTTTTGTGATCAATGTTTTTGCTAAAATGAGGCATTCATAGCTTGCCAGAAAATTGAACTTAAAACTTAAACGAGCTTTTCTCGAAACCATATTTTTTCAAACTTGTACCCAGGGTATCTCCATTTCTACTGAACCGATTTTTATGACGAAAAAAGTTCATATTTGGAATTTCTAGAAATAAAAATTATTTTTATTTAAATGAATAAACATCTTAAGATTACGGAGTAAACAAATGTATACTATTTCCTTAGCCATTTGACGAAATCTTATTATCTCGAGTCGAGAAACTGTTTTTAATAATTTTTTATTCAGAATCATATAATTTTTAAATAGTTTTTATATTTGACAAAATTTTTGACCAAACGACTGCGGCTCATTTTAATAATTTTAAATTCATAGAAAATAGTGTTGTCGTACAAATTTGGGAGTAATTTCAAATGAAATAATACCTAGTTCTTTTGCAGTTATTTGATTTTGTTAGAAGTTATTTAATTTTTGTTTTTAGGTGTACTTCATAATGCAATAATTCCGAAATTAAATAAGTCCCAACAGAACTTAGCGTGGGACTTATTTCTAAGACAATAAGTAATAGAATTTGACCAGTCATAGCTTTGTCATTTAAATAGCTAATTGATTGTTTTTTATCTTAAATAAAAGAGTAGAGCATTGGCCTTCTGTTTATTTAATGTTTAGACACTAATATATACGTAAAATTTGTAATAAAATAGACTTTTAAAAAAATAATTATTAAAAAACAATATATCTTGGTGTGGGTTGGTATTTTGGGTCATAAAAAGTTATGACAGGTCAAATAAATGTTACTTGATGTCTTAAAAATATAAGATTTTAACGGATTCGACATCTGATTTGAAAACAAGTTCTTCTCGGTGGTGGCCTTCGGCCGCTCTTAAGGGTTTTTTTCTCCGTAGAACGCGGCAGGTGGTTTCGCGAAATAAAGTTTTTTCTGCGTGATTATCAATTTTTTACACTTCATACATTTCTTATTTGGCAAAATTAATTTGGGCCTTATTTCATTTGTGTTGCATGGACTATTTTTGGGAGTTATTTCATTTTTATTCTTTGGAAATTATTTCATGATGAAATAACCACCAAAACCTGGGACTTGTTTCATTTTTGTTTTGGAAATTATTTAATATTTTTAGAATTTATTTCACTTTTCCGAGACGGGACTTATTTCATTTTTTTAGAATTTATTTCATTGGGAGCTTTTTCACTGGGACTTTTTGCACCTGGGACTTATTGCATAGAGCCAATTTTCCTTATGTATTTTCTCCCGCTGAATTCGAAAATCAAGGTAAAATTATTTTTTTATGGAACAGTTTTTGAGATATTGTAATTTTTTCATTTTTTCGACCTTTTTTCACTTGACAAATCATATCTCGAGCTAGAAATGCCCCATTGGGTCGTTCTTGGCATCAAAATGCAAGGTATTGAGATGACGAAAAATATGTATAATCGGATCTTTGATTGGTAAAGCGGTTTAAAATATATCAATGAAAATAGGGCACATTTTCAGAAAAATCATATTTTACAGTGCCGACGGAAAAGTACAAATCGTTAAAAAAAAAAGTCTGGTTTCTCTTCATGTACGTATAGGTGATACTTTTACGTAAGAACTAAGACCAACCAGAAGAAAATCGAGTGGAAAATGATACAGTTATAAGCAATTGAGTGAATAAATCCAAATCTCATATTTTCCGAATATTTTATTTTTTTCGACAATTTATGAGGTCCCTTAGACCCCTGACATTTTGTGTTGACAGCTTCTAACCCTGGCATTTTGTTTTGACAGCTTCTATAAAACGTAGTGTCGGTTGTTTGTATATTATAGGAACTCACAAATTTGATTGAAATTATATTTTATTGTGTTCACCAAAATGCCTAAAAGAAAACGAGAATTTGAGTGCGTAAACAATCCAAATAATTTCTGAATCGGTGAATCTAATTCTGGTACACAATATTCCATATCTTTTTAACGCCTTAAGATACGATAGTCATTGATACCTCGTTTTACCCAGCAAAAAATAACCTGAATTTGGTAAGCAGTAACTATATTTGTATGCTTTCAAATAAAGCACTTCACCGTCTTGCATACAATAAAGTAATTAGGGAAGGGATTCTGTTGTGGTTCCCAATATGCCTTCTTATAAGCAGTAAATAATGCTTGCAATGAAGCATTAATGAATGCATACCGTGCAGCACTAATGTTGTCAACATACAAAAAAAGCCCTTCTTATTGCCTAAGAAGGCATGAATTTATTGCTTCTAAGAGATATGCCAAGTGGAACATCGCGAACAAAAATCATGCCTTCTGGATTTGCTTTGGAAGCGCTTCGTAATTAAATAATGCCTTCAGGAAGCGCTTCTGGGTAAGCAGTATTTTTTCTGGGTACTTTTGTGGGTTTACTAGTGCACATATATTTTTCACTTCTCCACGCAAAATGCATTGTTTTCAAAATCCGTGGTTCAAAAAGCCGTATTTCAAAATACTGTTTTTTTAAATTTTGTAAAAAATATATGTTAAATAAAATTAGTTTCCTATGCGGTGTCCAAATCTGTTGAATAAAAAATCTTATGAATAAAAATGTCAAAAAAATAACTAAAAAGCTGATAACTCATAAACATGCAGGAGTATCACAAAGGGATTTGGTGACGGTATAGAAGAATAATTTATAATTAGCCCATTAATACACAGACGTTTTTTTTATTATTTTGAGACAACATTTTTGAACACTTGCACTTTTTTTAGAGCATGCTTAATTGTAACAACTCTGCTGGCAACTTAAGTTTCCAATGGGCATTAATGGGTTAACGTATATTTTTTAAAACAATTTAAAAAACCGATTTTTTTACATACAGCGGAAATACATACTGAAGAAAACTCAATGATTTATTTATTTAATAAATCGATACCAGATTGAAAATATAAAATAAAATACTTCCAATTAAATTTGTATACAGTTCAAGGGTTTATTAACCACAAATTGATTGATACAAATTGATGTAAACGTTCAGGTGGTTGTAAGGCAACAGAAGACAGAGGTCGTCTCAAGTTACGACGAAACCTTCGTTTTGCTGCTATACTTCCACGGAATTACTGTTCAGTGGCAAGTCGAAGATAAATCCAGGGAATAATTCACAATAGTGAGTTCCGGCAGGCTAGTCGGTAGCGTGCTGGCTTATCAGTGCGCGGGTCGTGGGTTCGATTCCCACCAGAGGCACTGGTCTGTTTTCGCTACAACGCGCCGTAGGAAATAGTAGCTAGTGCAGGGTTAGGGTAATATTATATAATTTGTAATTATATGATTATTAATTAATAAAAAAAAAAAAATAAAATTCACAATAGTTTTTCGAAATGACTCATTTACATTAATAAAATTAAGCATGTATAATGAGAAGTATAATACGGTAAATATATAAAAGGTAAGTATAATATAAAGGGTCCGCCATCTAACGTTTTTTTTCAACTAGTGCTTATTTCGTGAATTTTAACACTTAGCTCATGTCTAATTTGACAGATAATTAGTTTTATCCTTCCGCTGAACGAATATGGTCCGTATGTTCGTTATCTTGTGAAAAAAGTGAAAGAAACTGTCATCCTCATCGATAAACCAAAGCGTGAAAAGCCAAAAACAGTGCGTACACCCGAGAATATTACTGCTGTGGCAGAAAGTGTGCGTGAAGCGCCATCAACATCAATTCACCGTCGTTCTCAACAATTGAACATTTCGGAGACATTATTGAGACGAATTTTGCATAAAGACCTTGGTATGACGCCATACAAAGTCCAATTGGTTCAGGAGTTCAAAAAAAAAAAAGTTATTTGGGGGACCCTTTAAATGAATCAATTCAACAAATACTTGGGAAATTTAATCTTATAAATGATGATAAATGTTGTTCAAAAGTAGTTTGGACACATACAAATACGAAAAATAAATTATTTTTGTGAACCAGTAAAACGACAATTTAAGTAACTTTAAAATGAGGTATCAATAACTTTTATAGCTTAGATCTCTAAATAAAATATAGGCAATTATGTTTAACTACTTTTGCAAAACTGTTATTTTTATTATTTTTTTCAATACATTATTTTTTATGTAAATCGTTTTTTATACTATCTTTTTCTAAATTTGTATCCTTAACTTGCAATCGCGTAAGAGCTCCACATATAAATTTGGCAACAACATAGTGGAATTAATTTTAATTAATATATACTATTTTTTAAATTTTTAAACAACAGTTTTTTGAAATACAGCGGTTTAAACCGTGAATTTTGAAAAAAAAATGATTTTACTTTAAAAGATTATTTTTACTTAATTTATTTAAAGCACGACAACAGTGGCTTTAAAATGAGGTATCCTAGAATCGCGCAGCTTTAACCGTGCAAAAGATATAGACGATTAAGTACGACTACTTTTGTTAAATTTTAGTTTTTTTTTTCATATTTTAAAACGCGATATTTCCACAACCGTTAGAGCTAACAACACAAAACTTATACGATGACATATTGTATTTATAGGACACTTGCCTTTCATACCGAAATTAAAATTTAAGTGGCTAGAGGTCAAAAATTGTATATTTTTTGATGGTTTTATATGGAATGAGTCAATAGTGTTATTTTTTGATTTAAACATTTTTATCTTCATCTTTAAAATCAATTTAATTTGGTATTTAATTTAATCGTTTTCCACAACTTTATTAACCAAAACCTAATTAATATTGTATTAACTAATAAAATACTTTACAGAATGCTGAATGTAAAGTTTATGATTTGAATCTAATTTTTGGTAAATAAGCAATATGGACAAAGTTATGCCTAGTCACATATACAATGTTTCATAATTGTTTTTCTCCAAAGATAATAAGATTTTAGTGTCTTAAATAATTTTATAAAATAATATGATTGAACCTTAGAATAACACTTTTAAGTTTCTGTGAATCTAATACAAAATATATAAAAAACCAAAGTTGGTAGAGAATAAACACTTTCCAAACTGACATAGAAATGAATAAAAAAAACCGAAATTTTCACACAAATCTTTAGTAAGAACAAGGCCCAAAAGTGTCATAAGTTTCATTGATTACATGCTGTTGGAAATTTTTGTCTTTGCTTATATTTGAGATTAAATAAATGAAACGAAATGTATTTATTTGTGCTGACAGGCGTATAATAAAAGTTAGAAGAAAGTAAGAAGTAAAAGAAGGTTGCACAATTTCTTAACTAAGAATACCAAATTGAAAACTGTAGTGTAATATAGCGGTTAAAATTATGGTACTCAACGGAATTAAACTTAAATGAATGAAGGAGAAATGAGTAATACAAAAATAAAATTGAATTTAAGTCAAATTGTTTAATAACAACCCAGCGATAATTGTATTAGTTCCACAACTAGTTCTTTAGAGCCACACTCAGGGAACTTCTGCTTCAGCAGTCATTTGTAGAACAAACTAAATTTTTTACTAACCTTGAAGTTTATTTAAAAAAAAAAAACAAACCACAGCAAATGACTATTTTATGATTTTACATTCATTTTTTACAGTCATTTTATGTTATTAAAAAAAAATAAATATATAAATGTCCGTTTATTTTTTACTACAATGTGGTTCATTTTCACTACAATTGTTAGTCATTTTTTGAACATTAAAAACAAATGACAATGTTAGTTGATTTTAGTGAAATGTAAGTCGTCCTTTCTTTAAGTGAAATTTCATTTGTTTTCAAATATACTTGCAGTGGTCTTTACCTACATAGTAAGGCCAGTACTGGTTCTAGTTTGGCGTTGCAACCCATGATTTTTTTTGAAATTGTCACACTTAGAACTAGTTCTAGGGATCGTTTGAAGATCAGGTACTAGTTCTATGGAACGGTTCCAGTACCAGTTCTTAAAACCTTGATTTTTGTAAGAAAATGTCAGGCGTGGAACTAGTTCCAAGGCACCATTAACCCATTAATGCCTGCTCATAGATCGGCTCGTACGATCTTAATCAAATTTGGATATATGTGTCCAGGAGAACACAGAAGTTGATAGGAACAAAAAAAAATTGTTTACCTGTACATACACCTGAGATGTGACATGGGTATTTAAATACCCAACAGGCATTGGTGTAATAGTTTTACTTTCACTTTTCCATCTCTGCCAAAAAATCAACATGCTATTGTTATGACATTTTGTATACTGTTTTCATTCGCTTAGTGTCATTTTTTTTTTTTTTTTTTTTTTTTTTTTTTTTTATTAATTAATAATCATATAATTACAAATTATATACTATTACCCTAACCGAGCACTAGCTACTATGGCCTTCGGCGCGTTGTAGCGAAAACAGACCAGTGCCTCTGGTGGGAATCGAACCCACGACCCCCGCACTGATAAGCCAGCACGCTACCAACTAGCCTACCGGGGCGCACGAGTGTCATTTTTATGCATTATCATCCCACATGTAAAAAAAAAGTTCACAGTAATAAGAAAAAGGTGTAATAAAATAGAAAAAAGTTCTAAGCTTGCTGCCTATAAACAGTTGTAAGTACAATAATTTTTTATATTATATTTGACAAATATTTTCATCGTTTAATTATGAATATATTCATCCATTTTCAGATTGTCGTTATCTAAAACGGAATATTTGGATTTAAAATGATTCGTCGACAGAAAGTTGTGACTGCTATCGAAATGCAAGCTATTTTTGATAGTTGGTCTGATGAAGATAGTGATGCAGGAGAGAATTTTGTAGAACACGCAGACACCGTTGACGTCATAATAACGATGTTGTCGACAATCTTACTGATAATGAGGATTTGGACTACAATGTTCAATTGTTGCGCGATGCAACAGGAAGAAAATGATGCACCGGTGGCCTCAACATCTAGTGGCCGTGGTCGTAAATCAACTCTGAAATCAAGGAATGCACCGAAGCGACCCAGAATTGATCAAGAAATGAAACCAAGATGGTCTCGGTCGCAAAATTATCAATTCAATAAAATTCCATTTGATGATACGGCAACTTCATACAAAGCGTTGTATGAACAAATTGCAGCTTTGAATCCAGTGCAGATTTGGGAAAAATTCATTGATGAGGAGGTCTTCAACCTCTTGGTCACTTCCACCAACCAATATGCTGTGACCAACAATTGCCCATCATTTATTACATCAAGTAGTGAAATGAAAACGTTTTTGGGCGTATTGTATATCACTGGTTACCACACCTTGCCACAAATACATTTTTGACTTAACATCTTATCTTTTAAGGTCGTGACCTTACTGTCCAATTTCTCGTGCCATGCACCAATGGTCCGTGCCAAACGGTACGATCGAAAGCAACTGAAAATGGTGACGATTGAACAACCGCATTTGGTCAACCAATACAATAATTCCATGGGAGGCGTGGACTTTTTTGACAATGCAATGAACAATTACCGAATTCGGATTCGGGGAAAAAAGTGGTACTGGCCATTAATCACAAATGCGTTTGATGCGGCTTTGGTAAATGCATGGAAACTTCATTGTTTTTGTCGCAAGTACGAAAAGAAAACACCCATGTCTCAATACGACTTCCGAGTAGAGGTGTGCGAATCGATTATGAAAAGTCAAATTGTCGTCATACGGGTAGAATGTCCGCTTCCGGGGCACAACAGGTAATGCGTTACGACCGTATGGATCACTTCATTGGAAAACTCAATTCTCGTCATCGTTGCTCTCAATGTGGTGGCAAAACTGAATATGGTTGCTTGAAGTGCCAGGTGAACTTGCATCCTGCTCCCTGCTTCCTGGATTACCACAATGGTGTTGAACCAGATGAGAAGAAAATTGCTAAAGCTAAATAATTTATTTTTAACAAATATCACGTTTTCTAAATAAAAACTCAAGCTTTTTGATTTAAATGTCAGTTTTATTCAAAATGAAATAAATATTTCCTTATTGCAAAAAAATTTTATTTTTAGTACACACCATGGACTGTTGGGTATTAAAATACCCAATTTCTTTAGAACTGAACTCACGCTCAGGTGTGTAAACTTATTTCTGTTCGGCTTTCTCTATTAAATAGAGGACACCAATAGCTATCCGGTAAGGGTACACGTTTTTTGTAATTGCCATTTTTCTATGTTTGGAGGCACTTTTCCTCTCCATTTTCCGACAGTGAAAAAAACCGCTATTTTGACCTCTAAAAGTAAAAAGGTAAGCCCCAAAAAAATATTCGGTTGCATTTTTTTTATTTAAGGCCCATCTTTCTTCTTTGTTATAAAAAAAAAATTACTGTGATATCTCTCACCTGGTCCGCTCTAAAATTTTTTTAATGTCAACATTTTCTTGGGTATTTAAATACCCATTAGGCAGGAATGGGATAAGGGGCATTAATTCCTTATGTAGAATAATTATAAAACTAATATTTTTAGTCGTATCGGAACAAGTTCAAGAACTATTGGTTAACATTTTTTGCCAAAAAAGTATTTTATCCAAATAAAAGTTGTATCTCAAATAAAACGTATTAAATGAACGGATTTCCTGCTTCATCTTAAAATTAATTAAAAACATCTTCATAAAGAAAATGAAAACGAAGCTATTGCAGATTTGTAGGAGTAATACTGCGTTTACTCTGAAAAGATAATCTAGTTAAAAGTGGTACACCTAAAATATTCAGAGAACGTGTATAAAAATACTAACCAAATTTATTGCTTGTAGCAACCAAAATACACTTTTAAATTCGATTAGAGTGTTATTTTTCTGTGTGTATCCTTCTCTGTTATTTTTTTTTTTTTACATATTCCTTTTGTAATGCCACATTTTTATAGTAGACATATTCAGAGATTTTTTGTAAACTTAAGATGAGAGAAATATTTAAAAATTACCAAGTATTTCTAACAGCTATTAGTAGCTGTTTTTGAACTAGTATTAGCTTTTTGTACCCGATGTTGAAGTCATGTATAACTAGTTCTATATCACTAGTGGCCAAAAAAAAGACAAAAAACATATTTAGTGAAAATGCTAAACATGACTTCTTTGCATGGGTTCTAGAACTTGTTGCACCATCACCAGTTCTACAGATGCTATTAAAGACTGTGTATTAACTCCCTTAGAAGTGGATGTCGAACTATTTATTTTTGAATGGGTTCCGAAAATTTCCATCGGAAATTACATTTAAAGGAGGAAAATAAAATAAAGTTTTGTTAAAATATGTTTCGTAATATATATAATTTATACTAACAAGGGAAGTATCCCGACCGCAACTCGCAGATTTGAATGACCTTTAGCTATGTTGTAAAGGAGCAAAAGTAAAGTATTTTTTAGCTGCCCAATAACACGTTTAAGGGTTAAAAGTAGGTTTGAAAATTCATTTGTTTTTGTATGAAAACCTGGCTTTAATTTACGATAGCTGGATTTATATGTACGCAGGGTTACAGTACACCAGAAAACAACAACTTGTACATCAATATTCCATATACAGTGGACGTAGAGTTGCCGCATGTTTGAATTATTTGAAATAAAGGAGAAACAGGCTCTTTGTGAAAAGACGCATAAAAACAGAACGGTTTCGAATATCGGAAAAAGCTCAGACACACGTCGACGAAATTAACTAGGCATAGATACGCATTAATTTAAGCTTAATACAGCTACAATTTCGTAATAAAACGCCAGATTTAATATATATTTTTTGAATAACAATAATACTTGAAGATCTTTAGGCATAATTTATACTCCAGTGTCTTTAAAAAACCTTGTCTATAGTTACTTTTACTAGAACGAAATAAACCGGAAAAACGTAAAATGGGGTAATTTTGACCCCACTTAGTAATGCCTTAACATGAGATTGGCCAACTAAAAAAAACACGGGTCCCTTAAGTTTTTATTCTCTACAGCATATCCGAAGTTCATTAAGATCTGCCGGTCCAGGTCGGGATACCTCTCTTGTAAGTATATAAAGAAACCTCCATTTCATTAATTTTTAATTATTTTTTTACAATTATTATCACGATATAAACATTTTTTTCTATTTAATTCCTTGTATCCTATACATAATTTCATTAGTTTTTCACCCAGTTTTATTTCTGTTGTTTAATAAAATTTTTAAGTGACATGTGTCCTTAGAAATTGCAATTTCATAATTACAATTTTTCATAAAAGAATTTTAATAAAAATTAACGGCCTTTAAAATTTGCATTTAATGACTTTAGTATGTAAAGTGTGAAAGTAATTATGTAGAAAATGTGTTTTTTTCACTTTCCCCTTTCTCATTTACTTTAAGACTTGTCAATAGAAAGTGCAAGGACATTTGAAAAATTAAACATTTAAATTGAGCATTATTATTAACAAGTTTAATTCGACAGAGGAAAAATGAGCCATTTTTGGCACCGTAATTAAAACGATAATAATTAAAACGATAATAATAACTAAACTAGTGTTGCCACTTCCTGTGTAATTACACAAATTGCGAGTAATTTTGACTTGTTTGTGAAGTTCATGTGTAATTAAAACCAAAGCTTATGAGGATTTTAATATAATAACTAAACCAGTGTTTCCACTTCTTTTGTAATTATACAAATTGTGTGTAATTTTAACTAGTTTGTGAGTACATGTGTAATTTTTGTGTACCCAGGTGAAATAGTTTCATGTATGGGCATATATGAACATATATGTTATGTATAGAATCTTATATTGGAAATACATGCAAAGGAAAAGTTCAAATATGGATATGTATTACACCATATATGATAATATATTGCATATGTTGGTTCATATTATGCTTCATATATGCCATATATACCATATATCTCCATATATGAATTTATATATTATTCTATATATGGGCAATACATTTTATTGTTTTAGCTAATATGACCACATATAAGGACAACATTTTTCTATTTTTAACCCCTTCTGGACGCTGTACAAATTCCTGACAAAAATATTTAGAAGAAAATAGATTTTAAAGTTTCCATAATTTATAAAGACTATAGCAGAAAATGAGTTAATAAGATAAACAGTTTTTTTTTATAATTTTTATTTTAATTATAATATTGATCCTATAAATAAGGTTTAATTGAGCTCTACGCAGTTTTTTGTAATTTATGTTTCAGTATATCTAAAACCTTTAAAGTTTTTAAAGTTTCCATAATTTAAAGTTTCCATAATTTATAAAGACTAGCAGAAAATGAGTTAATAAGATAAACAGTTTTTTTTATAGTTTTTATTTTAATTATAATATTGATCCTATAAATAAGGTTTAATTGAGCTCTACGCAGTTTTTTGTAATTTATGTTTCAGTATATCTAAAACTGCTTCACCAACACTTTTTTTTACTACTTGCACATAAGGCATAAAATATGTTATGGTTAATATGAGATATCTCACATGAATCTAAAGATACATCAGTCCCATTTGATGTGCCTAATTCTGAATCGGTGGTACCTAACCTAACTAACCATCACTCTTTGGCGGGATTATTCCGCTGTTCAATATAATTTTTTCTCAATACAATTTTTATAAAAAATAAAATGATTTAAAAGCATTCAACATTTTATAAATTTTGGAGCTTTTTGATAGAAATATTTTTTCAGAGCCAGTGATAGGAAGCCAAGTCTAAAGTGATTTTTTGTATAATTAAAATAATACATCAATTTTTGAAGTAATATTTGAGCGATTTAAACCAAATAATAATAATATTTTATTAAAATTCGTAATTTTAGAATCCCGATTTTTTAAATATAGAGTCCCGCTTTTTGATCAAAACCAGTGGGTCACTTTAGAATCTTTCATCTAAACATTCATCTCCATTAGTATCCGAATTGGCATCACTATCAATCTCTTCATCATTATCGACCATGAATTGCCATTTTCTATTGCGCTATTGTTTAGTTACCACCTTTAAACCGTTTTCGATGAAACATTTGTAACTATCAAACACAAGCATTTCAGTTAAAGTTTTTTTTATAAAATTCATAAGTATTCTTATCAAATGACTTCTTTTGTATGTTAACTTGATTACTATGTTATCGTCGTCATCGTCATGTTCCAAATCATCGAACTTTATTTATTTATTTTTATTGGAACAAGTTAGTTTTCCATTATCCATACTGTTATTAATTTTCATTAAATTCTATCCTACACTGTATTTTCTTTAAATATTTCATTTTGAACTATTTACATTTTTTAATGTATTTTGAATTTAAAATGTATGAATTCATCAGTAACATGTTCTTAGACGTATAATAGAAACATTTTCTTTTAATAAAAATACAATATTTTTGATAAAAACTTAAAAACTGACCCTTTTTAAACGGTCATATAGGTAATACCATATGACCATATATGAACATTCAAATATGCCCATATATGATCATATATGTTTATATTCCCTCAAATTTCGGATTCTAACATATACGAATTCATATATGAACTCATATATGTAGCCATATATGACATTATATGAATATTTTCGCCTCTGTAATCAAAAATTTATATTCAGTTTCAGCACGTTTTTTGATAACTTTCAGATTCGGATGATTTTCTTCTGTAGAAAACTTATGAGGATTTTGAAGACATATTAATATAAAAATCTTCAAAAACGGAATAGTCTAGATTATATTGGATTAGATTAGATTAGATCAGAAGGCACAATGCACCGCGACCAATGTAGATCTTTTGTGCTGCCTAAGATTACCTACAGATTCAAGCTACCTATAAAGCCAATTATCCTATTAGGCAAAATGTTCGCGATGTCGGAAGGCGAAATGAAGCGATCGCCTAGAAACCTAAGTCTCCTATCACAAAGCCTGGGACATTCGCAGAGAACATGCTCCGAGGTCTCAGACACCATCTCGCAAAACCTACACAAATCCGTGTCCGATTGACCCTTCTTGTGCAGATAGTATCTGAGATTACAGTGTCCAGTTAAGTACGACGCCAGGGTCCTCAAACCCCCCCTTTCAAGCGACAAGAGTCGCCTCGACCCCCTACTGGAAAAAGAGATCAATCTTTTAGCCTGGCGCTGACCAGGAGAGTTTTCCCAGTAACCAGAGAATTCAGACTCTCTCCATGCCCTGCGCTTTTGCCTAACATACCCCGCAGGTATTCCACAGAATGGTTCAGGACTAATAAAGGGCTTTCGGGCCCCGCGGTTAGCAAGACAATATGCCCTCTCGTTGCCCTCATGCCCCTCATGACCAGGAATCCACCCCAAGGTTAGAGAGTTGCCTCTACCGAACCTATTGAGAGTCTGAATGCATTCCATGACCAACCCGGACGACACTTTATAGGCCATTAAGGCCCTCAGTGCAGCCTGACTATCAGAAAGAATGTAGATGCGAGATCTGCGAGTTCCCCTTCGCAGGCATTACAATGCACAGACACAAATGGCCCAAATCTCCGCCTGAAAAATGGACGGATATTTACCCATAGGTAAGGCACGCTGGAAGCCTGGTCCGAAGACGCCCGCACCCGTGTTCCCATTCGACTGCTTAGAGCCATCAGTGAACCACACCTGAGAACCATCTTCCGGTTCCCAGGATTGATTGGTCCACATGTCTCTGTCAAACAATAACACATCAAAATATCTATCAAAGATCCACTCCGGTGACACTTTGTCCGCAACCTTA
This sequence comes from Delia radicum, assembly GCA_021234595.1. Lineage (NCBI taxonomy): Eukaryota > Metazoa > Arthropoda > Insecta > Diptera > Anthomyiidae > Delia > Delia radicum. The sequence continues at coordinate 145,666,386 of CM037854.1, forward strand.
GAAATTGGGTCATCTATTAGGATTCGCGCGATCCTCATGTGACCCCTTAGGTCGCCTCCCCTCATGCCACCGAATTCACTAAGTCTAGAGGAACCCATACTGGCAACCTCCATTACAGAAATATGCAATGGCGGGATCCCCAGCATAACCCCCAAGGCATCCGTCGGGCAAGTTCCGCCGGCCCCTGTAATGCCAACACACGCAAGACGGTAGATTCTCTTAAGAGCATCCCTTGCCTTACTCTGTTCAACTTTTGGCCACCATGCAAGGGCAGCATAGGTGATCATCGGTTTAACAATAGTATTGAACGACCAGTAGACCATTTGTGGCCTTAGGCCCCATGTTCTCCCGAAAAGCCTCTGGCAGGCATAATATGCCCTGGTGGCCTTCTTGGAGACGTGGTCAAGATGTTCGTTCCAGGTGAGGGAGCTATCAAGAGTCACTCCAAGATACTTAACACTGCTAGAGAAGCCAACCGTTACGCCCTCAACGACCGGCATAGACAGGTTAAGTTTTCTCCTTCTCGTGAATGGTACCAGGATTGTCTTCGACGGATTGACAGACAACCCCTTTTCCCGGCACCACGAAAGAGTGAAGTTCAGAGCCTGTTGCATACGCTCGGAGATGGTCCTGTCATCCCAGCCCACAACGGAAATTACAAGATCATCAGCGTATCCATAGGTCCTGAAACCCAAGTCGTGCAGACCCTCGAGTAATTCATCAATGACCAGTGTCCATAGTAAAGGCGACTAAACGCCACCCTGAGGACACCCTCTGGTCGCATTCACGGTCCTACAAGTAGTCCCTATTCCGAACGTGATTATCCCAGAGCGGAGCATCTCCAATGTCCAATTAATTATGATTGGAGGAATGCTCTTCCTAGCCATGGATACCCTAATCGCATCGTAGGACGTGTTGTCAAAAGCGCCCTGTATATCAATAAATGCACAAAGGCAATGTTCTTTGCCTCCAGTGCCCGTTCTATTGTTGTGACAACATGATGGATAGCAGTTTCGGTAGACTTACCCCGTTGATACGCGAACTGTAGCTCATGTATCGGCTTTCGTCTGAGGTAAGTGTCCCTAATATACTGATCCAAGACTTTCTCCATTGTCTTGAGGAGAAACGAGCTCAGGCTAATTGGTCTGAAGGACTTGGGTAGCTGCTCAGACTTTTTCCCCGCCTTCGGTATAAAGACCACTCTAACCTCCCTCCAGGGTCTCGGTACATGTCCGAATAATAGACTCGATCTAAATATCCTAACCAGTTTTGGGACAATTAAGTAAATCCCTCTCTGTAAGAGACAAGGATAGATCCCATCTGGACCCGGAGATTTAAATGAAGAAAATTCATCTATCGCCCACTTTACCCGGTTCTCCTGAAAGATTGCACCCGCCAGGCGTACGTACCTACCTGTCAGGTTCGGGATTCTCTGAATCACAGCGGACCCGCAGTTGTCAACGCATCCTGGGAGTGAGTATCGAGCAAGAGTTTACAAGTTTCAGTAGGAACGGAATAGTCTAAGATCTACTTGTTTAAAAAAAAAACATCAGATTTTGAAGAATTGGTAAAACTTAAAAAAAAAAAAAAAAAATTACACCGTTCCATACAGAAATAAAAATAGTTCAACTCGAAACACATTGTTTTAATTTTTGATTTTTCAACAACGTAATATTTTTGAAATCCGAATTGGAAAGCTAAAATAAAAAATATCCAGTTATATTGGGACTATTTCGACGTCTACATCAACTGAGACTGACTTTTGCGAAACCATAAAAAAACCATTTAATTTTAAAAATTTAATTCAATTCTTTAATTTTTGTATAATATAAGTAAGTACAATTATTTAACAGACTTTCTTAAAGAGTTTAGGATTTTATCCTCTTTTGCTTAGATATATAATAACGATAATTTTATAAGTAGTATTTATTTAAATATTATTAATAAGTTAAGGAGAAAATTTTCAAAAAACCTTTGTGATAAAAATCTTTAATTGAGATTATTTTGTTTCGCAGAAACCCATATCGTTTGAATTTAACTTTTTATTCTTAGAATAACAACTTTTTCTAGATTAGCGGATCAGTGTTAATAATTTTAGAAAACGTGTTCATAGAAAAATCGTTTTTTTTTTCAAGGGACAGCTTTCTTTAGAATTATCACTCTGAATACGAGAAACAATTTGTGTAGGATAAATTTCACATTTTAAAAATGTTTTGTTAATAAAAAAACGCTGAATTTATATGTACTATTAAAAGGTGTAGGAGCTAATTTGAAATTGGTTTGTATTGGTGTTGTAAGTTAACTAATTATTAAAATACTTATTTAGTATTTACACTAATATCATAAATAAACATATATTATTAAAAAAAAAAACTAAATAATAAGCTTTTCATTGCAAATGTATCAAAAAATATAACATATAAAAATGTATAAAATGAAGAAAACTGAATTGGTCGAGTTGACAAAGTATATACAATGTAATTTAACAAAAAACAACACATGAATGTCCGTAGTTTTATTGTACAACTTTTTGCCGAACTTGTTTGTATAACTTATCAAAAAACTTTTCAAGTTGTATACCATAAAATAAACTACGGTAATTTATACGCTAATTTGAGTTCATTTTACACATTTTATTTTTTGAGTGAAGACAATGATCTTTGAACATTAGGGCGGAATTGAAATGTATGGATATAATTTTTTCTGAATTTTAAAGAGGACCAGTTCCAATTGGTCGAAAATAAAAATAGTGACAATTTGAACAACATCGGCCTACTTTAAGTGCTGTCCCAAAGAGGTCAAAGGTCAACTTATAGTGAATTGTTTATTTTTACTAAGTATTTTTATAGCAATGTGTTTTATTTTTTCTTAATTTGGTATGCAAATTGTAACATTTATTCCTTCATATCTTGTTTGCAATATTCAGAAAAATTAATCATTTCGTGCCCTGTGGGTCATAGTATTGTTTTCTGATATATGTTGCAAACCTAACACTGCGAAATGTTTTGTTAAATAATCTGACAAATGTAAATACAATGTTTATGAAAAATAAAATAACAATAACCGTTCACTCTTGTCGGGGTCAAATGACTTAGCTTTTAAACATGTATTTTTGAATGGTAAAAACATTTACTACGGTATGATTTTGCAATATTCACAATATGGCGCTTTAGCAGTTTGGGCTTCGTTAACCCCTATTTTTCCTTCGTTAATCCCTTTTTTTAACACGTTCCTGGCCAGAAATAAAAAAAAAGCAGGTCGTATTAAAATTTTTGGATAAAAGGGGTTTGGACAGACCGCCACGGGGAGACTTTTACCTTTTTTCCCACTACACGATTAAACTCCTAAAAATCACGTCCATACAGATGTCTACTCGTGATATCACATATACAAAATTTAGAGCTCATCACTTTAGTGGTTTTCCCAAGCCGCCAAGGAGAAAACTTTTCTATTTTTGACCATCAACGCAGGAATTTCCAAAAATACGCTCTACACAATTGTCTACTACTGATTAGAAACTCATATTCCAAATTTCAAGTTTCTAGCATCAGTGGTCCACCTGGCCGCCAAGGGGGAGTTTGTGGCACTTTTTGCTCCTCACTGTGCGAATTTTCAAAAATTCGCTATACTACCGATTAGAAGCTCACATACCAAATTGCGAGAGCATATCTTTACGATTTGGCCAGGCCGCCAATGGGGAGATATTTTCCCACCTGCCAGTGAGAATTTACAAAAATGGACATCTGTCCATTCCAGATAATGAGCTCATATCCAAAAAGCCCATCTTAGCAGACGTCTACAATCGAGGACTGACTCTCATGACAAATTTCAAGTTCCTAGCGTCATCGGTATCGGCTGGGCCATGTTAAGTCAGTCAGTAACGTTATTCCTTTATTAATATAGATTTCCGCATTATTAGAATAAAATTAGTGGTATATTTGACCCAAAGATAGTTAGGGTTAATTTTCTTAAATACTATAGTTTATTTAAAGACATAATAGATAAATATTTCAGAACTAAAAACTTGCTAACTATAAAGTTTTATATATGTGTTTTAAAATCTGGTTATTTTGGCCCCCAGGAATACAGAAGGGTTAATTTTTTTCCAAAAATATTTCTTAATAACAATAACACTATCAAAAATAAATGTAGCAATTTTTATGTCAATCCAAGAACAAAAAGAATTATCTAAAAATAGTTAATAAAAATTGTGAATTCACTATAATTTTACCTTTGACCTTTTTGGGGCATCACTTAATGTTGTCCGATTTTCCTCTAATTTTTATTGTTTATTTTTTAGATCAATTGGCACAATATTCAGCCTGGGCATTGGCGAAAATCCAAAGTTGAAATTTCATTGGTACCCTAATGAACATATATTACTTTATTTTTGCCAACTCAACGATATACACATAAGTTAATATATAAACACATATGAATTCACGTAATAATTAATTAATATCATATATAGAACAATATTTAGCATATATTTCAATACGATATCGTACACTACCATATATGAGCTTTTTGCTTGCATGTATGAACCCATATATGCTTGCATAGATGATATACATATTCATACATGCTGATATATTCATCAATATATTCTCATGCATGAAATCATGCATGTTCATATATTATCATTTTCACCTGGGTAAGCAGATTTTTTGATTTTTTTTTTTTTCTTAAGATAAACCAGATTCTATAAATTTTTCGAGTTGATTTAGTGTGTTTCGAAAGAAATTATCTGGCAGCACAACATTTAACCCAATTTAAACACCTCCAAACACAGATTTTTACATTTAAACCTAATTTTTGTGAACACAAACTAAATTTTGGTTGGTTAGTGTTACTTTTGGTTGGTTAGTGAGTTGGGCAGAGCTGGTGAAGAAATATAAAGAGGACGGGTTAAGTACCTCTGGTTTCATGGATCCTTTGCGATCATATTAAAATTTTTAACAATTGGCAGATAAAAAAGTCTTTATTTACATTGCAGTTTCGGAGTTCCCTGTAAAAATTATAAATTTTTCGATAATTCTCGGGATTCATTTTTTCTTTTTTTTTTGTTTAAAACAAGTAATTTGTGTGTAAGAAATGTTTTTTTTTTTTTGTCAAAAGGAAGTTTTTATTAAAAATTAAATAATAAATTACGAAAATAAAAACACATTTATTAAATGCTTTGAGATCATTTTAAATTAAAAAGAAGTAATATATAAACAATTTTTTTATATAAGTAGAACAATTTTTGGTCTTCAAAGTTTAGTAACGTCATGCTGCTTGTTAGTAAAAGACCCTAACCAAGTGTTTGCTTACTCAGAAGACAAGAATGGAGCAAAATTGATGATTAATAAGTTTTGTGTTAAAGCTCTGCCTATTCTTGAGACTCTAGCTTTTCTAAAATTTTGGGTTCTGATGAGATCTTTAGCCACAGCAAAATACTACTTAGTATCAACCTAGCTAATATGTTTGATTTGCTTTCTTTTTGTAAATGTATGGAGGTTGAAAGCTCGTTATAAATTGAAAGTAATAAAATATAACATTCAACGAAAAATACGTCAGTTTGGGGTACAAGAATTACCGCAGAAAATATGCTTCAAGAAGTTGCGGTAATGTTCGTGCCCCAAACCCTAACTATTGGGAATAAAATCACGTATGATATTGGTAGGCTTTTGTATTTCAACATTTAAAACAATTTTTTCGTCATTTTTTACCATGAGTTATTGAATTCAAAATAAAAACATGATATATATGAGAAGTTTGCTTCAGAATTTATTGTAGAGAAAAATGTAAGAGAGCAGCATTGAATTTACAGCAGCACAATAAAAGTAAAAATTACCGTAAACTTATCACGACTTTTATCCATTTTATATTTAAATATAACTAATGTGAGTAAATTTAATTTTATTTCCACAAGGTATATTAATATAGAATTGAAGTTTGTTCATTTATGTGTATTTAAATGCCTGGCAAGGAGAGTCTCCCGATGAGTTCTTTTCGATCTTAATGAAATTCAGACATGTCATAGAATATAAACTAAAAAGGGAAACTGTATTTTTTTTAGCGGCTCAATCTCATGCGGCCCAATCCATTTTGTTTAAAAAGTTGGTTAAAAAAAATTACACCATTTTTCGTTTTTTCTTTTTTATTTCGTATGGTTCAAAAGTCATTTTAGACGAATTTGTTATTTTTTTTTTAATTCATTTCTTATTTGCAATCTATTTTAAGATAATAAGCAAATTTGATTACGTACATACTAAATAACAGGAGTTATTTGGCTCCATTGAGCCAACTAACTATAATAAAAAGAAAACTAGTCTTTAAGTACTATATATATATTCACATTTCTTATTTTTTTTAAACTTAATCTAATTAGCTTCTCAAGGGCAAATCTAGCACATGTAGGCGCTTCAGTCATCTTATTTCATTGCTTTCGCCTAGGAAAGCAATAGTTAGAGGATTTGGATGAACGCTCAATCCATTCAAATAGTTTTCACTGCTCTTTAAGTATTGCTTAGTTCTTTACAAACCATGGAGCATTAGTAATTAGTCTTAACATTTTAGATTGATACCTTTCTAGGATATCCACGTTGGAGTTGTCAGAGGTACCCCATAATTGGATTCCGTAAGACCAAACTGGCTTAAGGATTGCTTTATATACTATTAATTTGTTGTTCAAATTAAGTTCGGATTGAGGTTCTACACTTATAATAATCCATGCATAGAAATACGAAATTATTGTTAAAACTACAAAAAATTTCGTAAAATATACAAATTTTTGTTTATTTTACAAAAAGTTTGGTTATTTTGACATTTTTTCGTAATTTTACGCATGAATTATTATCCGTGTAATAGTCAGTACAATTTACGAGTTTTTATTTTTAATTGCTGTTGCTTTGTTTCCAAGTAAGACGTCTATCAAGAGTCATACAAAATTATTTTACAGTATTTTGGGTCGGAATTACTTCCCAGTTGATAGTTATTGAAGGATCACCTCTGCGTAATGCAAATGTTATATGGCTGCTTGAGTTTACTTTACTATTCCATTTTGTTAACCAATTTTCAATATGATTAATTTCATTTTGAACAAACATTGACGCTTCGGCTTTACAAATACTACGAATGGGGCACCAATTTAAATAGTTTTTGAAGACACATTAACAGGTATATGAAACATGGACAAAAACTTGAAAGTATTTTTGTTATTCAAAAAAATTAATTTTAATTTTCATTAAAACTGGCGTTTTCTTAAGGAATTATAGTTGGTTTAAGCTAAACATTATGTATATTTATGCCTATTTAATTTAATGGAGGAGGTGTCTGAGCTTTTGCGGATATTTGCTACTGTTCGTCTTTTATTTGACTATTCACAAAAAGCTTTTATCACCTTTTTTATAAATATATAAAATAAATGGCAGCCCTAATTTACTTCATAGGCATTATTGCTATCAACATTTTTGTTGCTTTGAGTTCGTCAACGCTGCCTCGTTAATTTTCGACATGTTTATATACAAAAATTAAAAAAAAAAAAATATACCCTCCCTATTAATTTTGTCCTCTATCACACATAAAAATTTCATTAAGAGACCCCATCAGGATACTCTTCTTGTTAATAGTGTTGTATACAAATTTTAGTTACTTTAATCCTTTATTTAGTTTTCATGCCAAAACTTAATTTTACCTGAAGTCTAACAAGGAAGGTCTTTCATGACATAATCACCGATTTTAATTTAATTTGGATATTTTGTAGAGAATAAAATTCTAATGTTAAGGTGGCCAATAATATGGCCACAGTGGGGATTTAAGGAGTTAAAAGGGGGTGGGGGGGGGGGGTGGTAAAAAATTACCCATTTTTTTTTATGTGGCATTTAATCCAAAGAAACTATATATATATATGTAATAGTGCGCCCCGGTAGGATAGTTGGTAGAGTGCTGGCTTATCAGTGCGGGGGTCGTGGGTTCGATTCCCACCAGAGGCACTGGGGTGTTTTCGCTACAACGCGACGAAGGCCATAGTAGCTAGTGCTCGGTTAGGGTAATAGTATATAATTTGTAATTATATGATTATTAATTAATAAAAAACAAAAAAATATATGTCATATTTTTTGTTAGGTACTTTCATCTGCTTGTACTAATTTTAGTTTACTTTATATGAACATGTATAGTGACGACTGTCAAATTCACATATATATATATATATATATATATATCCTCATTAAGTTTAATCATTTTATTAATTTTTTTTTTTTTTGATATTAAAGCTACTTCGGGGTTTTCCGAAACCCTGTATTTTGTATTATGATGTCAACCCTGTATCTCAAATATAAGCAATATGGGTATCAAACTTCATATTTTTTAGAGTACCCTGCGGTCATGTTAAAAAGACAATAAATTCGCATACAAAAATCAGTAACAGATTTTTTTTTGCATTTTATATATTTTTCTAATGTGCAACGAAGTAATTATATTTAATTTTTATTAAGTCTATGGAAAATTCATACATAAATTTTAAATTTTTTACATATTTACAAAAATTGAAAAACATACAAGATTATTATTTTTTTAATAAATGATTTTATGGAATAAAAGATTAAACTTAAATTATATTTAATTGATTAAACAATAAGATTAGATTCCTTTTAGTGACTTGTATATTTTCGGAAATGTCAATGAAGGCATATAAGTTGTTAAATTCATTGCAAATTTTGCGGAATGGATCAAAATTTGCGTAATTGGACTGAAAGCACTGCAGTTTTAAAGGCTGGTAACACCATGTTGGTCGATTTGGAACAACGAACTCAAGTTTGCTAAGAAGATAATCGGAATTCGTAATACCTTTTAATAGATTGATCAGGAAAGATACATTTAACACAATTCTTCTATTTTTGAGCGTAGGAAGTTTTATTAATGCTAAACGCTTTTCATATGAAGGAAGATTTCTGCCCATCACCCATGAATTAGATCGAAGGCAAAACAGAAGGAATTGGCGTTGGACGGATTCAATTCGTTCTATATGGATGTCATAATGCGGATCCCAAACTACGGAGGCATATTCAAGTATTGGTCTAACAAGAGATGTAAATAGCTGTTTTGTAACATCAGGGTCTTCAAATTCTTTTCCCCATCTTTTTATAAAAAAAAGAACTCCTTCAGCCTTGTTTACAGTTTGTGTGATATGTGCGTTAAAACTTAGATTTTTGTCCATTAATACTCCAAGATCAAGAATTGAATGTACTATTTCAAGTTCATGTCCATCTATAATATAAATATGGAAAACTGGATTCGTTCTATAAAACAGCATATATTTGAATTTTTTATAAATTAATTCCATGAGTTTAACTTTACACCAATAGTGGAACGAGGTTAAATCTGATTGTAATAAGGACGACAAATCCGATTGTGATATAGAGTTCAAGTAAGATTTCTTGTAACTGAGAAACAACTTTACATCATCAGCATACATTAATATTTTGGAATGTTGGATGCATGACGGGAGATCATTTATGAATAAAAGTATAATAGTACTGGTCCAAGATGACTACCTTGAGGAACTCCAGCAATAATGAACTTGAGAAACAAAAAATTACGAAAACTAAAATTAGCATATAAAAAGGTACCAAAAGGAACTGTTTAAATGTTATACACATTTTAATTTGCACTTGTGTAGCACTAGTACTACTGTGTAGGAAAAAGTAGACAATATGCGCATATATTTTTTTTATTAGCTAAAAAGCATTATCTTAGTTTAATTAAAAAAATTTAAAATGTTTAGTCACTCTTTCCCAATCCGCAGTTCGAAATTAAGTTTTGTTTATCAAAACCAAATTATATTTCTTTGATACAATTCTAGCTGACCAAGAAATAAGAAGACAGTTGTTTTCTTTTCTTATAATAATTGCACAAACACCATTAACAGCATTAAGCATTTGATTGTTGTGTTAATTTTGATGATCAAATAAAAAATTCAAAAAACAGAAATTATCTCTTTATTTCTCGGTCAGCTAGAATAGAAAAATAGTATTAGAAAAAAAAAAAATTGGTTTCGACATTTACTAATTTAAAAACTTATATTTATGAATTAATTATTTTTCTTAACATGGGCGTATAGTACATTACAAAATATAAAGTTCGATACCCATATTGTATCCACCATAATGCAAAAAATAGGGATTCGGAAAATACTTGTCTGGTTAAACTTAATAAGGATTAAGCTATGTGAATTTGAAAGTCGTACACTGTACATGTTCATATAAAGAATAATAAAATAAGCACTTTTTTACAATAACAACTATACAATAACAGAAAAGTACCAAAAAAGGAACCAAGAGATGTCTTTTGAAAACTCCTAAACGAAAATATAATATATATGTATATAGTTGCTTTGGATCAAATGAAAAATACATAAAAAAATGGGTATTTGTTTACCCAACTTTTAACCCCTTAAATCTATTCTATTTCCCATAATCTTAGACACCCCAACCTTAAAATATTTTCTCTACAAAATATCCAAATTTCATCAAAATTGGAGATTATCTCATGAAACACTTTCCTTGTAAGTGTTTTCGTTTTCATGCAAACACATGAAAACTTACATTTAAATATATGGGACTAAATTTTTTAAAACTGAACGCAAACACCGTAACAGTTTCGTTTCTTTCTACGGATTTAATTTAACAATATATTGCAATGTTACTTTGAGAGTTTTTATATGTATTTGTATGTGCGGTAGAATTTATCCTTGTTTATGTGTATGTTACCAACTGATATAATAATAATTTATATAAATATTTTTGCGTTTAAACACGAATGAATATTATATATATGAAAGTGAAAGCTTTTATACACTTCATATGGCTCACATCCGTTTCCGTTTTATTACTTCATTGCTTTGTTTGCTTTCCTTCAAGTGTAGCATTTAATTATTATTATGGAATTTATGTTAAATGTGTCACTGTGTTACAAACTTTATGATTCGTTTTTTTTTTCCTGTTTTTGTTGAAATTATGATTGTTAATAGAGGTGAATAGCTGTAAGTGACATACTTATTTTATAAAGATACTAGCATAAAAACCCGATACTTCATTACCGGTAATTATGAACACCGAAATATATTTAAAAGAAAAATAAATTCTTTTTCATCAACATTTTTTTTTTAAATTTTTTATTTATTTTTATTTCTTGTAGTGTATGTTTCAATTTCAAGTCTCAGATTTCTAACTTATGAGCTATGTATAGGTCAATAAACTTTTTATCTTTGAAACGTCATCTGAACAAAAATTTAAAATGAGTATTTTCATAAGCTCCTACCTCAAGAAACTCATATTTAAAGTTTTAGTCGTGTTGGCAGGACTTTAGGGCGGATACATTTCCCCAGCAAAAAACATGGTAATGGCAGGTCATTACCGTATATATTACCAAGAAATGATAGGTCATTACGGAGTGCATTACTATAAAATAAAGGGTCCGCCATCTAACGTTTTTTTTCAACTAGTGCTTATTTCGTGAATGGTAACACTTAGCTCATGTCTGATTTGACAGATAATTAGTTTTATCCTTCCGCTGAACGAATATGGTCCGTATGTTCGTTATCTTGTGAAAAAAGTGAAAGAAACTGGCATCCTCATCGATAAACCAAAGCGTGAAAAGCCAAAAACAGTGCGTACACCCGAGAATATTGCTGCTGTGGCAGAAAGTGTGCGTGAAGCGCCATCAACATCAATTCACCGTCGTTCTCAACAATTGAACATTTCGGAGACATCATTGAGACGAAATAAAGACCTTGGTATGACGCCATACAAAGTCCAATTGGTTCAGGAGTTCAAAAAAAAAAGGTTATTTGGCGGACCCTTTACAAAATAATGACTCACTGATGATGGGTTATAGAAATAATTATATGTAATTGAAAAATAATGGGTTACTGGTAATTGCTTAAATAAGTATCGATGTCATATTTTTGATTATACTATTGTATTAATTTGTGTTAAAATATTTTACAAGTAAAATGCCAAGATAATGTAATTTTTATTTTTTTTTCAAGATTTCTTAAAAACAAATAACTTAAAGATAACCACATATTTTGTAACTCCTTGGTAACTATGGTATTCTGTCATTGTGAATAACCACTTATTCATAATTACTTATTCTTTCACTATGAGTAACCAATCAGGTAACTCATTATTCTCACTTTTTTTTGTAAGCGAGAGTGTAATGACCATCCATTAATTTTAGGCCATCGCGAACAAAAGTAATCAAGAGAGTAAATAGTCTGATAACTACCCTACGGGCAAAGCGACATATCCCGGACGACACGCAGGATATATCCCATGGTGGCGGTGACACGTGCGGTATCGAATTTTCTGAAAGGGACATATCACATTAACATGGCGATGTCATTAGATGTGACGTATTTACGCATTTCGGGCATTTGGTGTAAGGTGATATGTCTAAAAATAATTTTTTGAATAAATAAAAAAACAAAAATTATGAATTTAAAAAAAGTTTATGAATTGCATAGCTTCAGCGGTTTGACCATGCTCCAATGATGCGACATTTCCCCCAATTTTACCACTTTTTTGCGCAAAATTCAAAAAATATTCGTGACTTACATCTTACTCCAAGGAATACATATTCAAAATTTCAGCTTTCTAAGCGAAGTGGTTTAGGCAGGCTGCTTAGGGGGAAACTTTGCCCCTTAATGTCCCTCCCTGTATGGCTATGCCGTCAGAGGAGCCTACATGACGGATTTCCGGTTCCTAGCTCCAGTAGTTTGGGCTATATCTATATACATATTTGGGTGACTATCGTTTGCATGGAAAAAAAATTGTTTGAATTTTGATTTGTGCCAAATCGGACAAGGCTTTCGGGATGCGCATCGAGGTGAAAGTTTAGAGATCTGCAAATCTTACTTTTTATATAAAATAAATTTGTGTCAATATTCTTTATTATTTGGTAAAAATTAATATGTACTTTTATTTAAATATAAGAATTGCAATCCAGAAAAAATATAAAATTAACCCTATGAAATATTTTGGGACAAGTTGGCCCTCACAAATTTGATTTTAAAAATTTAAAAATTTTGTGTAGAAATCGTTTAATGTATATGCTCGACATATGTATTAACAAAAAATCTTTAATGTTTGTTGATATGCTTTGCTTATGTAGAAGGATAGCATATGATGACATTAGAGAAAAGAATTGCCATTTAAAAGTTTTAACTGAAAGTTAAACTGGCAATTATGATAATGACTAGAGAAAAACAAACACACTATAAATAGAAATCGTTCGTGGTAAATTTCATTCTAACTCAACACACAGAGTAATGTGGAATTTAAAGTCACCCAATTCCTTTAACGTGTGAGTTAAATAGAAGATATTTACGATTAACACTGAATGGCACGAAGAATGTTGATGAAGACCGTAGTGGGTCAGAAAATGCATTCCATTCATGCTAGTGTCTAATAACTTTTTCTGTGTTTTTTTCTAATAGTCAAAGTAAATTATCATATAAAAATGATAATTTTTCTGTTAATTTAGAGAAAAATTTGTCATGATCTCAAACCGAACAAATAAAATCGCACAAATTTTTTTATTATAAAAATAAATATATCTGACCTTTGACCACGATACGCGTCCCGAAAGCCTTGTCCGATTTGGCACAAAATTCCAAAAAAATAAAGATTATAGAGAATATGGAGCTTCCAATATTTCTATTCCGACTTTAAAAACTTTTTATTAAAAAATACTTCGATTTTTCAAAGACTTTTCTACTTCTATACTTGACATTTAACTCAATATACCAGAAAAATATGCCGAAACTATTTATATACTCTTTTGATTCATTACATGAATGCTACGTTACTTTTTTACGTCTACTTCTAAACCAATTAAGCCTTAATTCAAAAAATACCAATTGATATTCAAAACAAAATGCACAATAAAAAACATAAAAATGAAATTCGCAAAATACCAAATGAAATTCTAAAAATAACAATTCAAATTCCGCAAACTCCAAATGTAATTAAAAAAATATTAAATGGTACACAAAAAATAGCACATATTACACTGTGCAACAAAAAAGGATCCTCAATGATTTTAATAGGAAATGAAAGTATAGCATTGAATTCACAAAATCACCAAAGGGTTTTGCAAAGCTAGTTCAAATTTTGGTTTTATGGCCTTTTAAAGTTGGCATTTTCTTGACCATTTTTCCAATATGAGCGAAAATAAGACAAATATAAAGGGTCCGCCAAATACCTTTTTTTTTTGAAAATGCTATAAAAAAAAACTACTGAATATTTTCTCAAATTTCTTTTTTTATTTGAAAGTACAATTCTTCCGGTTAATAATGGAAAATAATTTCATTCAAATGGCTGCCTCGGCTGGCATTTCACCAATGGCTTCACGAATATTGTCCTTTAAAGCGTCAATTGTCTCTGGCTTGTTGGCGTAACACTTATCTTTGACGGCACCCCACAAATAGTAGTCCAACGGTGTCAAATCGCAGCTCCGAGGTGGCCAAATGACATCAGCTCTGCGGCTGATAATGCGATCTTCAAAAACAGAGCGCAAAACATCGAGTGTAGCTTCGGCTGTGTGGCAGGTAGCGCCGTCCTGTTGAAACCAAATGTTGCCAATATCCTCCTCTTCAATTTTTGTGAACAAAAATTCGTTCAACATGGCCCGATAATGATCGCCATAGACTGTAACGGCCAGTCCTAGCTCATTAGAATGATTTTCAAAGTAATGTCGCAATATTTCCCAGCTTTGTTCAAGCGTATACACAACCATATTCGTTCAGCGGAAGGATAAAACTAATTATCTGTCAAATCAGACATGAGCTAAGTGTTACCATTCACGAAATAAGCACTAGTTAAAAAAAAAAATGTTAGATGGCGGACCGTTTATATATGTTGGAATGTAATTGTGTATACTTATTGTCAAAAAAATATAAAAAAAAAACCAAATTGGAGAATATAAAGGAAATGTATCTCAAATTGTTGGTCATTTTATTCTCTATTCATAACACTGTGCTACACAGCAAAATCTCTCGTGAAATGACCTAGTGTATGTTGTAAGTTGAAATATAACGTAAAATTTTCAAGATAACATTAAAAGAGAATTTTTTTCAGTCTGGATCAGCTAAACCTTTCTAAATCAGTAATTTTTAACCGGTTTTGAATTTTTAAACGGTGTGTTATGACTCATTAAATAACTCCATTGTAGGAAAAACGAAACAAAATTAAGAAGATGTCAAAATATTAAAAAGCAGCGAACGAAAAAATAGTAAAAATAGTAAATAATCAAAACAATTTAAAATAACAAAAAAACAAAACATTCCAAGAGTTGAAACTTAAAAGCGAATCACTAAAAGTAATTAATTTTATAACGATTTGAACAACTTCAAAACTAATAAAATTTACTTGATTTAAATAAGTGGGCGTTGTGGTGTAATGGTTATCGCGTTCGACTGTTACCCATATGGTCCCGGATTCGATTCCCGGTGACGACAACTTCAATTTAGAAAAATAATATGTATGAGTTTTCTATCACTTATATGTAACTATAGTGTACTCCTTAAGCGTACACTGCATACCAACCACTAATATTGATTTCCCAACATACCGTCTCAAATACTGTAGAGTGAATGCCATACATACCACCAAGTGGCATCAAGTAACACTATGACTGCATTTTACACTCAGATATCTGATGACCGTATGTTGACGATAAGAGAACAAAGTAAAAAATTACAAAGAATAAAAATAAATTGAGTGATTCTTAACATCACTCAATACTAGACAATAAGTTAGACTTGTAAGAATAGTATATAAGAACATGTAAATTGTTAAATAAATCAGACTTCAATTTGGAGTTCTAAAAAACCAACAACTTCGCCTTATAATTTATTACATGGCGACCCAGCTTTCACCCTTAAAGCTACAAGCATATTACATAGCGATCCTGCCACTTTTCTAGTGCTCCCCGTTAGAGCACTGAAAAGAATAAAAAATCTTGGAAGTTCCTAATCCACGCCGAGATTAGAAGGACCGTTCGGCCGATGAACGAGTCAGGACTGGTAGAAGTCAACATTATTACATGGAAGTCAACATTATATGAAGAAGTCAACATTATTCAACACTACTGAAACCAAATGGATTATTAATGGTGCTTAGAAGAACCATCACCAAGGAGAATATAATGGGAATCATCCCATCAACAAGAATATAAGTATAAAAAAAAAATTAATTCAATAGTAAAAACAGTGCGCTCCTAGTTGAGCAACTGCAGGTACGGAGGCGATTTCGCCCATGTCCTAACATAAAATAATAAAATTTTTTCGAAATTTACCCTATAATGGGAAAAGAAAATAATAACATTGGTCCTAAACCAATAACGATTGAATATTATATATTATTATATAACACCATTTTAACGCCTAAAAAAATTTATATATGTAAATATAAATTTTCCTTTGCATAAACAAAAATTTTCAAAAAAAAAAACAAAATACTACTTAAATTCTGCTAAAAATATAGGGCAATATATATCCCTTAAAGTGCTTTAATAAATAAATTAAGAAATCAAATACAAAAATTTTAAATATGAATATTATTTTCATCCTCTTAAGTTCTACTCTTCATATTTTTGTTAAGAAAAATGTATAAAAAATCTTTTTAAAAAAAAAAAAAAAATAATAACAATTTTATAAAAATATATATTTTAAATGATTTCTAGAAAAATAATATACTTATAACTGATTACTTTGATCTTATACTTAGTATATAAATTTTAAAACATATATATTTAAACAAACCAAAAATTTTAATAACAGACGTATAAATGGAAGAACATCTAACAGAATTAAAAGATATACTAGCAAATTTAAAGAAAAGTCCAGGAAGGACATACTCAGCAAAAACTCTACAAGTAAAGTTAGAAACTATAGACAATATAAGAAAAGAATTTTTGACAGCACAAAGTGAAGAAAAAGACGAAAAAGATATAGTAGCTTTACAATCAGAATTTAATACCATTTATAGAAAAATCAAAGAATATTTAATACCAAATACCAAAAGTTTGGACACCAAAATGGCAGCATTTAGTTTAGAATTAACTTCTAAGGCACTCCCAATTTTTGCT
Organism: Delia radicum; assembly: GCA_021234595.1. NCBI lineage: Eukaryota > Metazoa > Arthropoda > Insecta > Diptera > Anthomyiidae > Delia > Delia radicum. The sequence goes on from CM037854.1 coordinate 145,683,522, forward strand.
GGAAATTACGAAGAACTAGAAAGTTTCCTAATAACAGCAGAACTCATCGAAAAGACTCGGACTGACGCAGCAAAAACAGATTTCTTGCAATATGTCTACCACGCCAAATTGACCTCAGGTGTAAGGACAGCGATAGGTAGTTACGCAAAACCAGACAATTTCAATACCTTAAAAACACTCTTAAAACAAAGATACAAGAATACAAAAACTATCCCAGAATTACAGTCATGTTAAACAACATATACCAAGGAAAACAATCAGTAAGTGCATATAAGGACAGAATCATTACCATTATAGACAATTTAAATATATTAGGAATTGAGGAATTAAACACAGACGCATCAGAACCAGAGAAAAATGTTATCATTAGATTAAATGCTAAACTAGCGTTAGATTCTTTCAAAAGAGGTATCAATGACAATTTAAAAACAGCCATATTTGCAGCTCGTCCTAAGACTTTACAAGACGCAGTAGAACTTGCAGCGCCCACCTTCGGTGTTCCCGTAGCACTTAACCGCACCGAAGTAAAATAATGAATCAGGGCTATGAAACAAAAAGCTTCAATAAATTCGCCAACTCTACATCAGGTGGCGAGCAACAACTGTTCTAACACTTATTATCTCGCGCAATTACAGTGTTGAAATGTTTGAAGCCCTTCATCTTTCAATATCTTTCATCTCTCCACTATCCCCTTTCCAAAGAAAGCAACACAATAATTCATAGGAAGAATTGCCTGAGTGTTGCTTCTCTTAAAAAAAAAAAAAAATATTTTTGGATGAAAATAATTTAAGTTTTATCTATGCTCGTTGGTTTTATAGATATCTATAAAAAAAGTAGGTAACGTTTATTTATTTTTTTTTTTTTTTCTTTATTTAAACAATATTATAAAAGTAATACAGTTTAAGGTTGTACTACGACTAGTCTATATAGACTAACTAGTAGTTTATTTCTAATTGCTAAATTAACAATAATTAGGTACATAAAAAGTACAGATATAAAAGTTTAGTTATAAAACTTAATCTGGTGCAAATCGACCAATTAGGTCATGTGGTTTATAGCGATTAAGCCTTCTAGGTAATCCCGAGATGTTTAATATATTCGGAATTCCTTCGTTGGGATGACTCAATAATCGAAGATTATGAGCCTCAGCGTTACGCCTTATCTCTTCATGTATTGTACTTATTTTTAAGTCACGATGAATGTCGGCATTTCGAACATACCATGGGGCATTAACAATATTTCTAAGGACTTTATTTTGGAATTTTTGAATTTGTTGTATTGTAGAATTTTTTGCGCATCCCCAGACTTGGATTCCATAAGTCCACACTGGTTTTAAAAGCTGTTTATACAGCATAAGTTTGTTGTGTATAGAGAGTTTGGCTCTTATTCCTAATAGCCAACTCATTTTTCTGTATTTTATCTCTAGTTCATTTTTTTTAATTTTGAAGTGTTCTTTCCAATGAAGTTTTGTATCCAGCGTCATACCTAAGTATTTAGCCGAGTTTGCAAATGGCACTTCAATGCTGTTGATAAAAATTGGTAAATGAGCTGTTTTTTTGTAGGTAAAGTTGATATGGATGGATTTGGAACTATTTAATTGTATGCCCCATTTTTGTGTCCATAGTTGTACATCATCAAGAGCTTTCTGTAGTTTTTCGGTTGCAATCATGTTGTTCGGGCCTGTTGACAATATTACCGTGTCATCCGCAAAAGTGCCGACTACACAATTTCTGTTTACTGGCATATCATAGGTATACAAAAGATACAAAATAGGGCCCAGTATACTACCTTGTGGTACGCCTGATCTAATAGGATAAAGATTTGAGTACTCGTCTTCTAGCTTTACTCGGAAAACTCTTTCTTCTAAATATGATTTTAATAATTCGCAGTAGTGCTTGGGTAAAAGTAAATTTAGCTTGTAAATCAATCCGTCATGCCATACACCATCGAACGCCTTTGCAACATCTAAGAATACGGCTGAACAAATTTCTTTTTTTTTCTAAAGCGATTTCAATCGTATGAGTTATTCTATGTATCTGTTCGATTGTCGAATGTTTCTCGCGAAATCCGAATTGGTGATGAGGTATTAGACCTTTAGTGTGAATTATTAATTTTAATCTTTTGCAAATTAATTTCTCAAACAATTTACCAATTAACGGCAATAATGAAATAGGTCTATAAGAACTAACTTCTTCAGGGTTTTTTCCTGGCTTCTGTATCATTATGATCTCAGCCACTTTCCATATGCTTGGGAAATAGCTTAGTTTTATAGCTGCATTAAATATTGTTGCAAGATTTGCAATTGCCTTATGCGGTAAGTGTTTCAGTAGATCTGCAGTTATTAAATCATAACTGGGAGACTTTTTAGATTTAAGGGATTTGATTTCCTTTTTTACTTCTGTGACTGTTACATTTGAAATATTTTCACAGTCATTGTTTATTACCACACCTAGCTCTTGTTTATCAGCAAGGTCATTGGTAAAAATGCTACTTAGATAATCAGCAAATAAATTAACCTTTTGTAAATTCGTTCTTGGCCAAGTTCCATCGATTTGCATAAGAGCTGAGTTTGTACGAGTTGATTGCTTAAGCTGCTTTGTGGCCTTCCAAAGAGAATAGTCAGTTTTGCTGTCACATGCCAACTCCGATAAATACTGATTAAGATTTTCGTTTTTGTAAACTTTTATTTGTCTTCTCAGTTTTTGAGTAGCATTATTAAGTACAGTTTTGTCACGGGGACATCTGGTCTGCTGCCATTTTTTTCGAAGTTTTCGTTTAATTGCTATAAGTTCGCGGATTTTTGGAGGGTAGGATATTTTATTTTGAAACCCTTTCATTTGAGGGGTGCAATTCCATGCAGCCTCTTGAATTAGTGACGCAAGGTCTTGTACGTCTTTTTCTAAATCTTCAGATGTAGATATATGTGATAAGGTCTTAATATTTTCGTTTATTAATAATTTGTAATAACTCCAATCAGTGTGCTTATTTGATAATGTTGGAATCGGTGTTTTTTTACGAACTCCGCAGTTTAGAGTTAAGTATATTGGTGAATGGTCTGAGCTCAAGTCGAACCCTTCTTCTATATCCAGTGAGAGTTTAGATATTTTTCTGGTTATAAAAAAATCAATTAAATCTGGCCGCTTTTTTCTATCTGTTGGCCAATATGTAGGAGAACCAGTCGAGATGCATTCACTATCTGTTGCTTGTAAGGCTTCAAACAAACGTCTGCCTTTCGTTGTATTTAATCGGGATCCCCAATATACATGTTTGGCATTAAATTCGCCTCCCATTATAAACCCATACTTATGTTTGTTAATAAGTTCCATATACTGTTCGCAAGTAATATTATGTCTTGGAGGGCTGTAGACTGATGTGAATGATGTGTATGCGTTATTTGTTGTTATTGTTATGGTTGTGGCTTGGAATTCATCTTTGCAAATTTTTTCTTCTTCATAATGAGATATATTGGATCTTACCAAGATTGCACTGCCACCTCTTGCATTATTGCTTGGGTGGATTGTATGATATACGTTATAGTTATCAACTCGTATATAGCTTTCTTTTGTAAAATGAGTCTCGCTTATAAGGCAAATGTCGACGTTTTGTTTTACAAGTATGGCTAAAAGTTCAGTTTTATGTTTTTGAAGTCAGTTAGCATTCCACTCCATAACTCTGATTGATGGTTTCATTAATAATTTATGTTTTGTTCAAATGCAACAAGGCGATCTTCAATACTTTTATTGAATGTTTCTAGGTGTTCTAATTTTAATAAAATCTTTTCCAGAGTTTTTTGGTCATCAACGTGTTTTGTTTTATTACCTCCATTTGACTTAACCATATCTGAGTAAGATTGTTTTGTATTTGATTGAATTTTTTTTGACTGCATATTCGGATTTAGTGAGTTGTTATTTATTTTAAAATTTTGACTTGGTTGTATATTTTGATTTAATTGTGAAAATCTATTTTTTTGTGGGTTTAAGTTTGTAGGTTTGTTTCTAGTTTTATTTTTTAACTTTTGAAGCTCTTTGGCTACAACACATCCTCTATAATTTGCAGGATGTTTTTCTCCAGAATTGCAACATTTTGGATAGACAATTGCTGGTTTGTCGCAGTTTTTCGTTTCGTGTTTACCTGTGCACTTTACACATCTTGGGGGTTTAGAACAATAATTTTTTGTGTGGTTGTATGATTGGCAATTTTTGCACTGTGGAATAGTAACGTTTATGATTTTATTCAATATTGTATGTAATATGTTTGTTATTATAAATTTTTAAATAATGCATACGAATTTAAATCATATGTAAATATTTAATGACTATTTGTAATAATATTTAATGAAGAATCAATCTGAAAATAATAAAATTTTTGTTGAGGTAATAATACAAAAAAAAATAAATTGAACATATTTTTTATTATCACAGTTTGAAAAAATGTTTACTAACGCATTTCCTTTGACTTGCGTTCAAATATACATACTAAAGTTCGTCAGAAAAGTATTAAGATTGTTTGTTTTTGGGATGTCATCACTTTTTAAAATGTTTTGGCATCAAAAAAAAAAAAAAATAAATTACGTTATTATTTTTTAAAATTCCAACTCCTTCCACTCGAGCGGGGAGGCCAAACACGCTGATTTAACATTTTACCACTATTGATATAATTGTTCTCAAATTAAAAGTAATTTTGTCTATTTTGCTAGTGCAAAAATAAAACAAATTAAGATAATTTTTAAAAAATTGGTATAATGTAGAAAAAAAACTCCAGTTTTACTAAAAATTAAATCGTAATATCTTGAAACCCGTTAGTCCGATTGCAAAAATATTCGTGAGTATTATGCCAAAAATAATTAGAATGGATGTGTCACAAGACTTGTTTTTATTAGGGCAGCACCCTCTAACTTTTAGACCTAGTTTTACAATAATCACAACAATAATTGATAAAAATCGTTAATGCCACTCAACATATTAAAAAATACAACAATGACAATAACATTCGATTATCGGGTCATACAAATGTTAGATCACTATATGAACTTAACAAAAAAAAAAACAAATATGCATCTTGTTATGCTATCCGAACAATCAAACACCAACCTTACAGAACTTCGTTTTTCGCGTTTAACTTTGTAAAAAATATCGTTTTCTCACATTTCATAGAACTAAGTATAATTTTTTAATATTTTGTTAATACTATTCTCGTGTAAGCGTTTGTTAAATTTGAGCATTCTTCTTGATTTAGATTTTTGCACTTCTTAGTTTTCGGGTATTTTTTTATGTTTTTTTACAGGCATTTTTTTCCTTTGTTACATTTTCCTATTTAAGTTAAAATGCAAATACAGCAACAACAGACAATTGCAATCAGTGGGTTTATCCCGTTACAGGTTAAATTAGGGAATATCTTTACACTTCAAATATATTGTTATTATAGTGTTTACATTCTTTTTTTATTTTATGTTTCTTTTAAAGATTTATTATAATTTTTCTTTTGCATTAAATCACGCCCACATAAAATGTGACTTTGCTGTTAGCCAAACAGTACACACAAATAAAATAAGAATATACGGTTAAAAATTTGCTGTATTTGTTACACTACGAAAATTCTATGCAAGATATTAATGAATTTTTGCACTGGAACTTGTTTATATATAAATTTACTTGTTTATATATAACTTATCATGATACCCATGACTTTCATAATCTTAATGTTGCCTACAACAATATAGCCAGATATATGTATAGCAAGAGCCGTCGTGCAACCATATCTCTTTTCTCTTATCGCTTATTTTATATGAGTTTTCGTGATATACTAAACTTCAGGAGTCTACCATTTTTGCACAAAATCATTTATACAGAACAGCCAAGTTACCTCTTCTCCAAAATAAAATTTCGTGGGTTACCCCATGGGAAAAGAATAATCCAAAAAAAACATAAAACTTTAATGTCAAAGAGACAATTCTTCATTTCAACAGATAGTCTTTGGAACAAACTTCCCTACAGCATTCAAACCATAAGCAATGCATTGCAGTTTAAAAGGGAGCTACAAAATCTTTTTAACTTGTCATAAACTCGTAAACTTTGTCATTATCAAATTGGTTTTCTTAACTTTAATTACACTAATTTTATATATCATTTAATAATTCATTCTTAAAATTATAATTTTGTTTTCCTATTTAACTTTTTGTTTTTCTTAAGATTGCTATATTTAATTATCCATTCAAATTGTATATATTTACACTACTAGCACTGTCATTTATAAGATATCAATCTTGTTGTGCTAGTTTATAACTAATTTTCAAATAAATAAATAAAAATAACGTACTTTTATATATTGAAAGTCACATTGACTCAAAGAAGAAGTTTTAAGAATTATCACAACTGCATCGATTTACTTTTAATTAACTCTGACGGTTGACAGTTAAAATATTGTGAGTTTATATTTCAAAAAGTGATATTTTAACCTAATTACACACAAAAAAAAATTTTTAATTTAAAAATTTATTTTTCTGTTTTTGGTTTACTGCTACCATATTTCAGTCAACACAATGCTCGGTTGTCAAAACGTATCTGTTTTTTGGTTGTGAAAAAAATTTTAATATATATATTAGGGTTATAACTTTTTTAAAATTTATGCAAATATCAAAATCTTTATCGCATAGCCGTATAGATAAGAAAAAAATATTAAGAAATGTTATAGTAGTTTTTCGTCATAGTTAAAAAAATTCACGCACCAAACGCGATGAAGTTTTGAATTTTTGTTTTTCTTTTAAATATAAATTGTAAAATATTTAGTATTTTCTTATAATTTCAATAATAAAAAATCATATCTCACCATGTGTATGGAGGGCGCTAAGAAATTGCGATATTTTGACTCTATTTCATGGATTTTTTATATGAATTAAAAAATTATGGATGCTATGAGACTGTAATATATACATTAGACCGGTTCTTAAAATACGATTTTTTTTATTTTTGCTGCTCCCACGTACCAAATTTGTTATATGTCATCTAAAAAGTCTGTTGTGAACATTTGAGAGAAATCGGATAAATTTATAAGGCCTCGCGCAAATGGGTCAAAGTTTCGTAATTTTGATTAAAAAGATAAATTTAATTTATTTTTAAATTTTTATTTTTTTAAATAAAAAAAAAGTTATTCACAATAAAATATAATTTTAATTTTAATTTGGTACCAAAAAAATTATAAAATTTTCGAATATTTCACAAACCGCAAAGTTCCAGTATTAAAAAATTGCAAAAAATGAAAAATAAAATGTTTTCGTTGCACAGAAAATAAGATGTAAATTATTGTAGTTATTCCTTTTCAAATTTTCGTGTATAGCGTTTCAAAAACAGCGGGTTTCAAGAAAAATTTTATTTTTTGTATAAAAAAATTAGAAATAATGTGTAAAAAACGTACCAAATAACTAATTGCAGTTTTTTTTATTATTGCTTAGACTTTAAAAGGTATAAAAAAATATTTTTTTTTCAGTATCATATTTAACCCATTTGTACCTTTTTACTAAAATTAATTATAAATAGAAATATTTGATAAATAATTTTATAACAAAAGTTTGTGTTTTCTCCTAGAATAGAAGAATTACTAAAAATAATATAAGCTTTCTAGAAAATTGTTAACCCATTGTTTCCTGATGTCAAAAATTAAAAAAAAATATTAAAGGGTTTGTCAAGTCAATATAAGCCAGAAAAAATATGTAATATTAAATTATTTTGTGTAAATTATATACAACAAATTGCATTAAAATTGATTATTATTTTTCGAAATTAATCCTTTACTGCACATTTTTAAAAAAATTTTAATTTGTTTAGGGTTTCAGCTATATAGAAGAAAATTGAATTTCCAATTTTAAAAGTTTTTTTTAATAACGGTTGTCTATTTATTTGTGTTTACATTTTTTGTTTTCAGTAAAATTATTTGCCAAATATTTCTATAAATAATTTTAGTAAATTTAGCGATTTTGGGCTGCTATGACACTCAGATTCAAATGGGTTAAATATGATCCTGCAAAAAAAAAATCTTTTTGTAAACCTTTTATAGGCTAAAGCTATGTACAGACGGTTGTCAAATCTTACAATATTGTCAGGAAAATGTTCAGAAAATGTCTAACAACAGTGTGAACTTACAACTTTTGTCTTGCAACATTGTCAGAAAAAGCATTGTCTGTACATTGTAAGTCAATAATATTGTCAGACATCTGACATTCGTGTGAACACCTTACGTTTCCATTGTCAGATAATTGCAAGACATTGTAAACAATTTTTTATTGTCAGATGTGTTTAAATTAATGCATCTGACAATGACAGTATTGTCACAGAAATGTTTCTATTGGCGGCACGGTAAATAATCAAAAAAAAAAACAAAAGTTCATATTAATAATATCAAAAATCAAAAGTGAAACTAAATAGGAAATCAAATTAAATAAAAAAATGGATGGCGACATTTCCATTAATGAAACCTGCGTCATAGATTGCAACTATGAGCCAACTGACTTGATGTTTCGTACCCAGTCGCCAACAGGCTCTAAAGCCGGGAAAAAACCAACACCCAAACAAAGACCCTACCGCAAAAAGGTGGAATCCGTGTGGTCACACGAAAGTATTATCGAACTTATCGAGGAAGTCGAGGTACGGCGAAGTTTATGGGACGCTGGTTGCGCTGAGAATAAACTACCCAAAGATTTTGGATGGCAAGAGGTCTCAGATGCCATCCAGATAAGTGTGAACGATTCCAAAGGAAAATGGGCAAATCTCCGCACCTCTTTCAACTGTAATTTGCAAAAATATTTTGTCTTCATCCTCGCTACTTTCTAATACATATGCATCTAAAATTGTTGCAATTGCTTTTTTTGTTCCATGACAATTAATATTATTACTTTTTCAATTTAATTAAACACACAATTGACAATTAATAATTTCTTTCAAATGCTTTGACAGTTCTGGCAATGTCTAACAACAGATCCGGCAATTTTTGCCATACAAGAATCTGACAACCGTGTGAACTGACAATTTTCGTTGGCAGATAAATTTATTGTTTGACAATTGTCTGACAATGAAATTGAAAGGTTTTCTTACAATCGTCTGAACTGACAATTTACCTTTTACTATTGTCAGTACATTGCCATCACATTGCCAGATCTTACAATATTGTAAGATCTGACAACCGTCTGTACATAGCTTAAGGAATAGTAAAAAATTAATAATTAGTTATTTGACAGTAATGTAGGTTTTTCACAACATATATCAACATTTTTATACAAAAAATAAAATTTTCTTGAAAGCCGCTGTTTTTAAAACGCTGCACACAAAAATTGGTAAGGGGAATAATTACAATAATTTACAAGTTAATTCTCCATATTATATACTGTGCAACAAAACATTTTGTTTTTAATATTTTGCATTTTTGCTAACCAAAATTTTTCAATACTTGAATTTTGCGGTTTATGAAATACGCAAAAATGTTATAATTTTTTTGTGCCAAATAAAATTGCGTTATCGTTGCCATAAAACAAATATGATTTAAATATGAATAACTATGGGAAAATATAACCCAAAAGTTCTTTTTACAGTAAAAAAAATAAAAAAATTAAACCAAATAAAAATTTTTCATTTTGACCAAAATTTCGAAACTTTGATCCAATCATCCAAACTTTCAATCAATCCAAACTTTTATTTAATTTGGCTCATATTTTCACCAAAGACTTTTTAGATGACATAAAACAAATTTGGCACCTAAGGGAAGCAAAAATCGATAAATCGTATTTTAAGGACCAGTCTAATAGACATAAATATATGGTAAACCATTGAAAAAGTATTCAAACAAATTTAAAAATAATGGGAGCAGTTTTAGAAATTGCATTCGGTATGTGAACTTTTTTCACTAAAATAACCTAAAAACATTATTTTTATTATCAGTACAAAATTACCCATACGGTGGTGCGATGAAGAAATTTTGTCAAGAAAAAGTTGAAACCCTAATGTATATACAACTTATCATATTTTTAACTTCTTTAAACTCTAACGACAGAAGTTTAGTAAAAACACGAATAAAAAAACATAAATTATCCACTTTATGTACAAAAAATTTGTTAAACCTTTCATCAGCATCCTCATAATATATAAATTATATGGGTAAATTATGTTAATAATTTATTATGTTCTTCTTTTGAATTTTCATTTACTTTGCCTTTGTAGACAGAAAAATCCTACAATTAAGGAGTGAGATCAGTCAAATTAGTGCACAATTAAACCAATATAACTTTTGATGTAGTCAAACTATTATTATAAATGTAACGGTTTATTTAATTGTATTTTATACAAATTCATATTTTATAAGCGGCATTAAAAAAAAAATATTTGATTTTTACCAATATTTTTACTTTTTCAGAATTTTTTTTTTTTTTTTTTTTTTTTTAAAGAGAGGCAACACTCAGGAAATACTTCCTATATTTAGTGTGTTGCTTTCTTTGGAAAGGGATAGTATAGAGATGAAAGGTGGGGAAAGATGAAGGGCTTCAGAAATTTCAGCCAATATGGTTTTTATTGTTCCTTAGGATTGAAAGTCAATATTTTTAGGTTTTTTTTCAATTTATAACGAGCTTTCAACCTCCGTATATTTACAAAAATAAAGCAAATCAAACATATAAGCTAGGTTGATACTAGTATTTCGATCTGGCTAAAGATCTCATCAGAACCCGAAATTTTAGAAAAGTTAGAGCCTTCATAATAGGCAGAACTTTAACAAAAAACCTATTAATAATCAATTTTGCTCCATTCTTGTCTTCTTAGTAATCAAGCACGTGGTTAGGTCTTTTCCTAACAAGCATCATGACGTTACTAAACTTTGAAGACCAAAAATGTTCTATTTATAAAAAATTTTTAGTTTGTACTCTGGATCAAGTAATATTTTTTACAGTTATATTAGTTTTTTGTTTTTATATACATCGAGATTATTTTTATGTTATTTTCAATTTATAACGAGCTTTCAACCTCCGTATATTTACAAAAATAAAGCAAATCAAACATATTAGCTAGGTTGATACTAGTATTTCGATCTGGCTAAAGATCTCATCAGAACCCGAAATTTTAGAAAAGTTAGAGCCTCCATAATAGGCAGAACTTTAACAAAAAACCTATTAATAATCAATTTTGCTGCATTCTTGTCTTCTTAGTAATCAAGCACGTGGTTAGGTCTTTTCCTAACAAGCATCATGACGTTACTAAACTTTGAAGACCAAAAATGTTCTATTTATAAAAAATGTTTAGTTTGTACTCTGGCTCAAGTAATATTTTTTGCAGTTATATTAGTTTTTTGTTTTTATATACATCGAGATTATTTTTATGTTATTTTCAATTTATAACGAGCTTTCAACCTCCGTAGATTTACAAAAATAAAGCAAATTAAACATATTAGCTAGGTTGATACTAGGTTTACATTTTTAAAAAAATTACTTTTTAAATTTAAAGTGTAATACGACTCTTACATCCCTGGAAAATAAAAATATATATCGTATGAAAGATTATTTTATAAGCTATCGAATGAGATATAATCTGTCAGTAGCATATAAGTAATTTTAGAGAAAATGTAAACTTAAACAATTCAACTCTCAAGCATTGACGCATATTAAATTTTTGACTCAGCTCAAGAATCTGAATTGTTCATAATTTTTGTTATTAAATCGGTGAGGTACCCCTAACTTTTGACATTCTAAACATGTTTTTAATAAAAAACCAAACGATTTCGAAGACCACTAATTTTTATTTATCTTACGCGAGGGTCAGTTACTTTTAATTTTTAAGATTTATTTAAACTGGATTTAAATTTAATGTTTAATTGGTTTCTAAGCAGAAGGTTATGCGATCGAACTTCGCCGGGGGAAATTCATAAATTCGGAATTTTTTAAATTAGTTTAAAAATCTGTTTTTAGACATATCAGCTAACACGCACCAGGTGTCCGAATTTTGTAAATACCTCACCTCCAATGGCAACGCCATGTTAAAGTCATATATCCCTTTCATATAAAAAGACCAACACGTCCGGGGTGTTACCGCCACCTTGTGACATATCCAGAGTGTCGCCCAGACATGTCCCTTTCCCAGTATGGTAGGGCCTGTTGTAAACAGTACTCATTTTGCAGTAAGAGCAACATGTTTGCCAAACTAAGCATTTGGTTGTTAACTTCCTTTTTTTTTTTTTTTTGCAAAATTGTTCCTTCAACATCTCCTTTTACATCCGCTATATAAAATTTTGTCAAAACTGCTCTTTATCGAATAAAAAAATATTTTTTTTCTTTTTTAATTCTCCCAATGCCCAGAAACCGATATGCGTAGAGACATATAAGTGTGGGTAGAAAATTTACTCAAGAGTTCAAAAATTGTTGGCGTTGTGGTGTAATGGTTAGCGCCTTGGACTGTTACACGGATGGTCCCGGGTTCGATTACCGGTGACGACAACATCAATTTAGAAAAATAATATCTATGAGTTTTCTATTACTAATATGTATCGCTGCGCCCACCTTCGGTGTTCCCATAGTATTTAACCCCACCGAAGTAAAATAATGAAGCAGGGCTGTGAAACAAAAAGCTTTAATAAATTCGCCAACTCTACATCAGGTGGCGAGCACCAACTTAGCATCTCGCGCAATTACTGTGTTGCCATGTTCGAAGCCCTTCATCTTTCACCACCTTTCATCTCTCCACTATCTCCTTTCCAATGAAAGCAACACATTAAATAGTAGGAAGAATTTCCTGAGCGTTGATTGTATTAAAAAAAAAAAGGTATTTAAGTATATTTTAAATACAAAAATGTGGATGGAGTTTTTCTAGTGTTTTTTTTTTTTTTTTTGATATTTTTGTGAAATTTACTAATGAATTTTATCGTTGGCAGTAGGTGATCTACAAAATTTATTGGCTTAAGAGTATTCTCCTCCAATCCGTCTAAAGCCCGGCTTGGCTGGGGAAAGTTTTTCGTTCCTTTCGCTGAGGAAAGTTTAGAGCTGCAGACAAAATTTCTAAACGGGTATAATTTTTGAAATTCTGAGGAAATTTCCTTTCATCAGAGTACCCGTACTTGTATGTTACTACGAGTACTGGCCCCTTAACCGAAAATAAAAAAAAAAAACAATTAATTCTGGAGGGGACCACCTAATTATTTTTCTTTTGGAGAACGCCCCATAAAGTCCAGTTTTGCCAAAATTCCTGCACTGTAAGCTGAGAAAAGTCACCAAGGACGTGGGGTTCGTCATCCATTATTCAACAATCATATTTTGTTACAAAATTAAAACACAGTTTTTTTTTAGCTCGCTATTTGGCCTCCTCATTCTTCCTGCAATATCGGCTCGACACTTTTTATGTTTTTACTAGTTCACTTTTGCACCGTTTCTGAAAAAAACTCAGAACAGTTGGCTTTACAGCTGATTTTCTGTTTGACAGGATAGGATTTTTCTTTAAAACCGGAATGTAAATATCGCCTCTGTTAATTTTCTTTTATATCGAATTTAATGGTTTTAAAGGAAATTTATTTGTTTTATACTTGTTTTTTTCGATGTTAATTTTATTGTAATTTAAATCGAGAATTTTTAAATAAAACCCAAAAATTTTGTTTGTTCTTCTTCTTCCTGTAAAGAGACTAACTAAAGAAATATTCTACAGTAATTAATATAAAAAATTAATTACGATTGTCATTATCTGACGGTTGCAAAACACTTTCTAACAGAAAATTTTTAAAGTTTTATCATTTATCATTTATGAAAACAAAGTGCTAGTTTAAAAGGCAGTGGTAGTAGGGAAGGGTAAGTAGCCTGCGGAGTGAATGTGTTTGGGACATCCGAAAAAATTATTGGAGCGGATGTCACGGTGAAGTCCTTATGGACTTCAAGAGGGCGGGATTTCTACTTGGCATAACATCGGCCAAGTCGAATAAAACATTGTGAGTGCGCTATACGGAGTTCGTATTGTGATGTGTTTTTTTTTTCTTTTGATTCGCGTTTTGTACATTTTTATACCCATTTGATACGGTTTCAAAATTAGCATGATTTTTATTTTTTTTGTAACTGTCAGGTAGTGCCAGAGGTTTGCAAGAACCACGCCCAAAACCGGCGAGCTCTAGCCGAGCTCTAGCCGAGCTGAAACGCGGGCATGCCAGCACCGCAAACAATCTGGCCATACAATTTATACATTTTTTTTAACCCCCGCTGACAGTGCATTCTTTTCTTAACATTATTTGAAATAGAAATACACTTTTTAGTATCGGTTCGCGGACTTCAATTTACAATACAAGTATCATTATATTTTGTTTTGACAACGCTAGAACCTGTATTTCGTAAAAACTTTATTTTTTTCCTTGGTTTCCTGGTTTTCCTTTGTAAATTTTAATTATATTTCCTATTACATTTTGTTGATTATCCATTTTTTGATGAACGAACTAATCATTTTGATTGATAATTTTTACACACAATTTAGGTATATTTTCAAAGCTCTCTTGCTTAAAAAAAAAAAAAACTTTTCAGTCGAATTGTGAAAAGGAACTCACAAGGTAAGAATCGTGCACTAGTTTGACTGATCTCACTCCTTATGGCTTATACCAATTATATAAAAAAAGGGACAACAGCAAAGTATGATTAAACTTAATATTTATCAAGTTTTAAATTTCGTATTTTACATAATATTTTAATCATAATGTTAATTTTACCTTTTACTTAGTTAAGGAAATGGTTTAAAATTTCTTAAATTTAATTAAAATATATTTTTATTTTATTTTTGTAACTTATGCAGCTGAGCTTTAGTGATTTAAATTATCTTAAAATGTGATATTCTTATTTCGCGTTCCATTTAAAATATATTTTTTTGTTTTCTTTATTTTAATAGAAATAAATATTTTTTTTTATTATTAAGCACTTTATTATTAAATTAATATTTTAAACACTTATGCATGAACTTTTTTTACTTTAACATTTTAGAAATTTTCGTTAATTTAAACTTTTATGTTAAATTTAAATTAAATAAAATATTAAAATTTTCTTTATTATAACTTATTTAGTTGCGATTTATAAATCTTTACTTTATATTACATTCAATTATATATTTTTTTTCTTTTTTAGCACTTTATTATTAAATAAATATTATCTTTAAAATTATTTATGTCGTTTTTATATTAAAAAATTTTTTTTTCTTTAAAAATTTTACATCTTTAAATTATTGTGAAATTTTTTCTTAAATTTTCTTTTAATATTTCATTAAAGTCAACAACTTTTTTTTTGGGATATCTTTAATATTATATTCTTCTTCTTTTTCTCTCATTTAAAACTTTTTTTGTTTGGTTTTCAACAATTTTGTTGTAAAGTTTAAGCGCTTTTGTTATATTAACCATCGGACAGTACACGTGTGACTGAATAATATTTTCCAGCAACGACTCAGATTAGCTGTTTAAAACAGAAATATATTTGTATCATATTGTTTGCAGACGCAGACGCTTTAAGGACATTTTGTTGCTGTTAGTAACATTGATTTTGTTTTGATTCAGTTCAAAACAATCACTTTTCCTATTCATGAAACAAACACATGTTACTGGTAGTAAAACACATTTTACTGTCTGTTAAATAGTAAACAACATGTGCTTAGTATTGTTATAGGTAACAGTGTACTTCGCCGATTAAAAATGTTATTAACAGCACTGTTAAGTTTAATTTTTATGCAAATTTGTTTGTAATGTTATCAACATATTCGATAGATATATGTAATTGTCCTGTTAGATATTCCTCTGTTAAATTGAACTTGACTGGTTTTACATTTCTGATTCAACAGTACGTATACTTGATATAGTATATTTTGCATATCGCTCATACGTATTGTAGGATATGTTATTATTTCTCCTTCTATTTGTTCTGTTTAGTGTAGGCTCATAGAAACAAATTTGTAAGAAAAATAAGTAAAGTCGTTAGTAATCCAACTTTGCAAGATTACAACAAATTTTTAGTTCAAATTAAGATTTTAGTTGAACATTGTGCTATTGTGACTTGATAAAATACTAAATTTTTAACTATTATTTTTAAAATATTTTGCATCTAAAAATTTAAAAAAATTATAAACAAAAGTTTATTTTCCGACATTTTATAATAGATAAGCATGCTTATATCATAAATTACACGCTCCCAAGAATGGAAAATATAAATGTATATATTTGATAGCAAAGAAGATTTTAAAAGCGTTCTAACGCCACACAATTTGTCCCCATCAGATTGGTAATTTGTTAGAAAATTTAAGATTAAAAAAATAACTTTTAAGCCTTTTCGCGTGTTTTAAAAAAATATATGCAATCAGTTCACGTATCTGAATCGTTCCTTATTTTTTTTTTTTAAAATCGGTGAGGTGCTCTACAACTAAAGACGAGCGCTATTTTAAAAATTTGGATTGACAGCGAAAAAAAGCGCTAGGTTTTTTTGGAAAATAGAGTTTATATTAAAAATTAAAAACTATTGACAAGGGGTTGCAGATTTAAGAGTGAATTTTAAAAGAAAAATGCACACTTTTGGTAAAGACTTTTTAAATTATTTTACTTAAAATTAAAACAAAGTAACTAAATTATCAAACAATTATCAAAACAGTAAATTGTTTTCCAAAGCATACTATATCCGTGCGCCTTTTCATTTCTATATCCCTTTTACAATACTTCAAATTAAGAATAAGATACATAATCGGGGGTGTTCTGTAGAACGAATCCACAAAAACTATCCGTTTTTAACTTTAATTAATTACACTGCACTACAAAATTTACCAATTAAATCGAAAACCATCGATCCTAAATATTTCGGCCACGCTGATTTTAATGGCTTACCCAGTTTTTATTTTCTTTCTTTTATTTTATGTTTTTTTGCAAAATAAATGTTCAGATTTGTCCTTTTGATTATGCACAAAATTGCTTTCATCACTTACGAAATGGGATGATAAATTGTGCAATATTGGTAAAATATAGTAAAAACTGCGAACGCAGACTTACAAGTTTGATACGCGAATGTATACAAGTTTGATACGCAAATGTTTATGTATGTCTTTTATGTAAGTATTTATCATAAAAAACAATGATAATATATTTGATTTTTTTAATTTTATGTATTAAAAACTGCGTTGAAACGTGCTTAACTTTAATGCACTCACATTATTTTAAAAGTAATCAGTAAACTTTGTTTTTAACCCTTCAGTTCTATCGTTATTCAACTTACGCCATCACTATCGTTGGGTGTAATCCACCCCTACTTATTAGTATCTGTCATTCATATCAGTTAAATTCAATTATGCAAATAATATATATTTTTTTTTTTAATAATGAACTCCAAATAACAGAAAAATAATTTAATTTTATAAGTTTGGCAATTCATTTATTTTAAATAATATTTTGTTAATGTACATCTCTCTGCACTCAAAAAAATAAGTTAGTAGAAAAGTTAGTTAAACGTCTTGTAAATCAGATATACTATTTTTCAGCAAATATTTTGCTAAAATTATGTTTTTCGCTAAAATTTTAGTTATACTTACTCAGCACTTATTTGTTTTGAACTAATGTTTTACTAATATTTTACTAATGTTTTACTCATTTATTTTGCTAAAAAAAATAGTGCTGCTTAGCACATTAATGAATGAATTAGATGTCGCGGCATGTTAGGATGTAGTATTGACTAGGAAAATGATACTAAAAAGTACAACTCTAGTAAGACATATAAAAAAATCAAACATGGAAGATTTTTGTATCTGTTTTTCAGATATAAAACAAAATTGTGGATTAAAACAACCTAAATTTTGCGTTGTCACCGGCTTGTGAAAGTAATTGTCTATTTACTAAATAAAAGACAAAATAAAATATTTGAATTTAATAAAGATTAAATGTGTATTTGCAATCCAACTGTTTATAGAGATTAATAATCTAGTGTGGTCAAATTGCAAACAAATATACAGCTGGTAGACTGACTAAAGCGAAAGACAAAGACACACATCTTAGTAAGATTTTTATGTTTCGTTTTTCTTATTGCAAAAACAAGGGTTGTACAGTGGACTCGCAGAAACGTGAACATCCAGTAACATGAACGTCCCACAAACATGAACACTTTTTTACATTGACTATTCCAAAACGTGAACAAAGTTCAATAGCTCTAAAACTTGAATACATTTTTTTTATAAGAAATGTTTCTATTTCTTCAATATTTTAGTAATTTGGGAATCCCCGAATAAAAATTTAACCTTTTCTAACGTGAACAGAAAAACTCTTTAACTCTTTTCCTGTATCTTCGAATTTAAGAATTTTTTATAGCAAAATTTTTTTAAAACGTATAGAATAAAATTTAAATAGAATTAGCAGTAATTTTTATAGCAAATGCATTAGAAATTAAGAACTGTTAAATATCAAAAACGTATTAAAATCAATAATTTGGGTATGCAAAAATTGTCTTAGACTCTGAATTTGGTCTATTTAAAAAAGTCCCAGAATTAGAAGGTTTTCTAATACGAAAAATTTTTTAAAGTGTTAATATTTTTCTATAGGCAAGTGTCTGAATATTTAAAAAAATTTTCTAAAAATCTATATTTGAATTTCAGAATTTTTCAGGAGAAAAATATTCAAAATCTTTGCATATTTTATTTTTTTGTTAAATAATCAACATAATGATTGGCTCTGAAGTACTTGGAATAGAATTTATTCTAAGTGGATCAATTCTGTAGTAAAATCAGAAACGCGAACACCCCTTGCAAAAATATATTTCACGTTTTTGAGAGTTCGCTGTATGTATATGTTATATTTTGTAATTTTTTCGTTTCATTTTTATAATTATCTGCAGCATTTGCGTTCTTTTAAAATATAGCATCATTTAGACAACCATTGATGTAAGTATTTCTATTTTTTAGATATTACATTAATTCATGTCGTCAATTCGGGAGTATGAACATTTTTATATTTCGTAACGAATTCCAAATTATTTTTAAAAGAATCACAAAAATATGTTTTTATGATTTTCAGCAAAAAAAATTAACTAAGGTATAATTTTTCTACATTTTTTTTGAGTTTTTTCAGTCTACTAATATTCAGCAAAAATTTTATTAATATTTAGCAAGGGTATTTTAACTTCTAATCCACTAAGTGTTAGCAAAACTTTTGCTGATTCTACGAATTTTGTTGCTAAAAATCAGCTCGCTGATTTCCAGCAAAAGATTTTGCTGACATTAGCTACTTTTTTGCAAGCATCCTCCTGACTAAAATTTTGCTGACTCAGCAAAATTTTTTGCTTACTTTACTAACTATTTTTTTTTTTTTGAGTGTGGTAAAACAAAAATTCAGCCTTATGGGTGGATTCCACCCAGACGATAGTCATGCAGGGTTAAGCAAATTACATTTAAACTACAAAGAAATATTTATTTTAACTGATTTTACCATTTATTAAAAAAACAAACCACATATAAATACTGTTACTATGTTTATTTATTATTTTGATAATATTTTCATTTAAAATTTTATTTTTACAAAATATTCTTTATTAGAACCAAAAAGTTAATGAAAGCAAAAAAAGAAAAACTAACAAAGTCCCCTGAAGATTTCCTTAGGCAGGAATGAAATCCGGATAGGGACACGCCTACATTAGATTGCTTTTCACAATTAGTTAAATAAGTTTTGGGACTTTAGCACATTTAATTACTATAAATGAAATTAATGTTTATCCAGATGAAAATAAATTTAAATAACAAATATGCAGGTGCTTGTGCAAATTTAAATGTAACTGACACTAATAGAAAACATATGATTTTCTATTGTTGATTTACTTGAATAAACGTCACTACATTGCTAGGTCTGTCAAAAAAACAGAGTAGTATTTGGAAGATGACAAAGCCAATTGTGACAATTTTTTGTTGTTGTTTGTGTTTTTTCTTTAATATTTTAAATTTTAAATCTCGCTCCTAGACGAGGACAAGAAATTCTCATTGAGTTTGTGATTTAACATAACAAATATCTCTAGTAATTCTAATAACAAAGTCCCCTGAAGATTTCCTTAGGCAGGAATGAAATCCGGATAGGGACACGCCTACATCAGATTGCTTTTCACAATTTGTTAAATAAGTTTTGGGACTTTAGCACATTTAATTACTATAAATGCAATTAATGTTTATCCCGATGAAAATAAATTTAAATAAAAAGAGAAACTGTTGTTTTTTATAATTTGGGAGTTTATTTCTGATAGTTGAAATAGAAACGTTTGTTTTTCCGAATTTTGGAGTTTGTTTTAAAAACTAGAAAAAAAAGAAAATCTTCATTTTTACTGATTTTGGATTAATTTTTTAAAAGTTAAAAAAAATAATAAAAATACATTTGATTTAAAATAAACGTGTGTAGACCGGTTTTAACTATATGTTTAGTAGTTTTAAAGTAAATATTGTGAAAAATATGGCCCATTAGTGAAAAAACTGGGTACGCCATTAAAATCAGCGTGCCCAAAATATTTACGATCAATATTTACGAATTGTGCAGTGTCATTTTTGTAGAAAAATAATAATTTTATGAGGATTCGTTTTTCAGAACTTTACCTTTACTTTTAATTGTACCTAATTCAAAAGAATCCTTTTAAATCTCACATTTATATAGTTTTTTGCTTTACATAATTTTATGCTTTGTATGATACAACATATAAATTTATACACATTTAGTGTTAGCATATGATTAGAACAAAAACAAAATAATATGCGTTAATGGCTGGCAGGATTATATAAAGGACTCAAGCGTAGATATAGGGGGAAGGGGCTATGGCGGCTGCAGCACCACAAACCGTTACCCCTTGAGAACCCAAATTATTATTTTATAAGTAATCCAATTTTATATTTTGCTAAGAGACACTTTAATATTGAACAAAGCCTAATAGTTTCCAGGTTTAATTGATATCATGTATTTACGGTTTTTGCGTCAATAAAAATAATGTCGCAATTATTTTTTAAAATTTCTAATGCCTTTGCACGGTAGCCAAAAACGTCAATTTTGCTACAGAGCAAAAGGATGTATTTGTACACTCACAATATTTTAACAGCAACTGATTGTTCCAAAAATTATATAAACGTTTCATTATCGGAATGATTCATTAGTTTTATGAATATTTTCATTAATTCTACAAACATTTCATAAACATTGACTTTAATGGAACCTGTTTCAAAGTTTCAATGGACGAGTTCCAGTGACAATTTTCATTAAAGCTATGAAGAAATTCTTTACTGAAGTGAAGATTATTCTCTAAGTGTAATAACAAAGAGTGGAGCAAAATTAATGATTAGTAGGTTTTTTGTTAGAGTTCTGCCTATTATGGAGGCTCTAACTTTTCTAAAACTTCGGGTTCTGATGAGATCTTTAGCCAGATCGAAATACTAGTATCAGCCTAGCTAATATGTTTGATTTGCCTTATTTTTGTAAATATACGGAGGTTGAAAGCTCGTTATAAATTGAAAATAACATAAAACTAATCTCAATGTATATAAAAACAAAAAACTAGTATAACTGTAAAAAATATAAATAACTTTTTATATATCCAACCAATATTAATGGTTTATACATCAAATGAAATGTATTACCAATATCTTTCAAGTGATGTTCAAAATGATATATCTGTTTTTTAAATCCATGAAGTTATAGTGTTTTAAGAATTTATGTAAATCTAGTTTTTAATTTTTGCCATTTGTTTTTTAAGTGCACTCGAGAGGCATAGTTTTTACAGTATAAATCTAAAGTATATTAACTTACTTTTAATTTGGTATTCAACACTTCTGCACTTGTTTCATTTCAATAATGACATATTGCAAAAATCTTTAAGTATACAAAATTGTTTTACTTTTTCTTTTGCAATGCAATATCAACATTGTATTAACAATAAAATTATAAATAACCACCCTTTGGATCAATGACTACCTTCCTAGAACCACGAAATGGTAATTTGACAGGACACGTGACCGGTCCCGGCACCAGGTCAAGCAGATTTTCTCATAAAAAACTTTCCAAGTCCTTGGAAATGTTGATTTTGCATCGTTTCGCTAACGACTGTTGTATAACTAGTTTTCTTAAGCCTGATTCTATGGACTTAATTCCAAAGATAGTCTTTCCTAGGTACCAGCTCCATTTTATAATACCCTATGAAAAAAATTTTAGAACTAGTATCAGATACGGTCCCGTGACATACCACTTAAAGGGTGGTTATTTATAATTTTATTGTAAATACAATGTTGATATTGCATTGCAAAAGAAAAAGAAAAAGTAAAACAATTTTGAATACTTATAGAATTTGCATCAGGTCAATATTGAAATGAAATAAGTGCACAAGTGTTGAATACCAAATTAAAAGTAAGTTAATATACTTTCGATTCATGCAATAAAAACTTTGCATTACGACTACATTTAAAAAAATTGATGTCAAAAATTAAAAATTACATTTAAATAAATTTATTAAAAACGCTATAACTTCATTTATTTAAAAAACAACTATATCATGTTGGAAGATATTTCATTTGATGTTGGTTGGTTGGATCTATCAAAAGCTATTCATATTTGTCTTACTAACTTTTTGGATCATTGGAGGACTTTGATTGCGTTGCAAGTTCATCCATTCCTCGTAGGGTGTTGAAATTGTGCCAATGTTAAAAATTGCTGATTTCAGAAGGGCAGATTTTAATTCGCATTAAAAAAAAATCTAAAAACAAATTTTGAAAGTTTCACATTAATTTAGTACTTTCTTTATCCACTAATATTTAGCTAACTCAACTAAAACTTAACTCAAATATAACTTAATATATGTACATTCAGTAGATTTATTTTTACTATTCTTGTATTCATAATATTTAAAAAAAAATATGCTAATTTTAGCAGTTTTTTCTGCAACGTAATTTTTAACTAATTTTTAGTAGCTTTAGCAAACATTTTTATTATTTTCTCTATTGGTGTAGGTATTTGGCAAAAAAAAAAAATACTCTTCTTGGCCGGGATACAATATTTATGAACTTTGAAGAATAAAAAGTATGGTTCCAATATGATTGCGGCCACAAAACTGTGTTTCATACAGCCATAAATGGTTGTCACAATAAAATTATTATTATATAAATCATATTTCAGCAATAGTATGGTTGCTATAATCACCCAAGCAAAAAATAACCTGGATTTGGTAAGCAAAAACTATATTTGTGTGCTTCCAAAATAGCGCTTTACCGCATTGCATACAATAAAGCAATGCCTCCCAAAATGCCTTCTTTGAAGCAGTGAATAATGCATACAATGAAGCAATAAAGAGCGCATACCATTATGCATTATTATTGTCAACTTACAAAAAAAGCGCTTCTTATTGCCTAGAAAGGCATGAATTTAATGCTTCTAAACGCACATGAAAGAAGCGCTTTTTACCTGCTTAAAAGAAACATACCAATCGTGACATAGCGAACAAAAATCATGCCTTCTGGATTTACTTTGGAAACGCTTCGTAAATAAATAATGCCTTCCGGAAACGCATATGGGTAAGCACTAGTTTTTGCTGGGATGTTATAGTAAAAACTTTTCATTTTTTTCGTTTATCATATTATTTTCTTGTCTACAAGCATATTATAGTATTAACTATTCTTCTCTCTAGCTGCAGACATTTTATAGCTGCGCCAACTATAAGATAATCAATCTGGTTGTTATGAGCGTTTTCGGTCTTTAAGTGCCATTCCTGTTTAAGAATTTGTGAAAAGAAGTTGTGAGAAGCAGTCAGTGCGAATAATTTAAATAATATTAAACAAAAATATATAATATTAGAAAAACAACGATGTGATGTTAATTGTAATGGAGATATTTATAGTGGATAAAGGAAAAACTTAGTAGTCTCAACGCGGTCGACAATGGGAGACTAGGCAAACGTTAAATTGCCAAGCATCACTCACACGAAGTTACTGTTTATTATATATAAAAGCGTTATATTTGAATTTATTTTTAAATTCATTGCACTCATGCAAAATCAGTAGTAAACATAAATAACTTAAAGAAATATAAAAGAAAAATTTAATCAAAATACACGTGCTTTTAATCATCATATGTTTGCAATAATAATAGTATGCCAATAAATGACAATATGATAACTAGGTTATAATGTATATATTATGATTGCTACAAACATGTTATGACTATTATAAATGTCTTCATAGCAATATTTTAGTGCGCACTTATTCTGTAATCACATGCTTCCATTATTTAATTTTTCCTGACTAAACAAGATTTGTGCTGAAAAAGGGAAAGTTTAGTTTTCCTTTTTTAGATACTAAAATTAAAAAAAGTTTGCAAATATCGCGCATAGACAAAATACTGATTTATGTCTTAATGTCATGCATAACTTTTTAATCCAGCTTCAACAGAATGTTGGAAGAATAATGTAAGAATCATACTATGATAATGTATAAGCATTTCCATTTCCATAACCATAATATGATAATATTGAGATCAATTGTTAACAATAATATGGTAATCTAATTATCCTGTTATGATTAAGAAACGGATAAGAGTATGATAGTCACAACCATAGCCATTACTGCCGCAATCTAACTCTAAAAATATATTATGCTATTTGAATATGGCTGCCCCAACCACGTTTTAGTATAGGTAGTTTAAAATTGAATATATTTATGTGTTGGTGAGAGACAAGAATACAAAAAAATTAAGACCCCCTTGAGTAAATC
Source organism: Delia radicum (assembly GCA_021234595.1). Classification (NCBI taxonomy): domain Eukaryota; kingdom Metazoa; phylum Arthropoda; class Insecta; order Diptera; family Anthomyiidae; genus Delia; species Delia radicum. Next base: position 145,708,232 of record CM037854.1, read on the forward strand.
CTAGATCCGCCAGTGTTAGGGGTATTTTATTAACTCATAAATACAAGGACACAAATTTACAAAAAGGTTTATACATATACATTAGGGTGCGGCGATTAGTATGGAAGAAAAAAATCTTATTGGGCGCTTCGCGTTTCTGATTCTTGGGATTGTACTGAGCAAAATAGTCCACAAGACCATACGTCTACGGTGAAAATGGAGCTTCCAGATTTTGAGTTTACGGCAAAAAAGCCGTATTTTGAAATTAAAAATTAACCCCTTAAGCCCCACCCACAAATATAATTGATGCATTAATCTGCTATAGAATCTTCCAAAGAAGAGATTGATACCATAATCTTGGATAAGCTTCTTCTACTTCCTGAGATATGTCCATCCCACACATTGTTACTTTCACAAAATACGGTAAAAAAAACCCTATTTTGAAATTAAAAATTACCCCTTAAACCCCACCCACAAATATGGTTGATGCATTAATCTGCTAGAGAATCTTCCAAAGAAGAGATTGATACCATAATCTTGGATAAGCTCCTCCTACTACCTGAGATATGTCCATCCCACACATTGTTACTTTCACAAAATACGGCTAAAAAGTCAAAATCTGGAAGCTCGATTTTCACCGTAGACGTATGGTCTAGTGGACTTTTTGCTCAGTACAATCCCAAGAATCAGAAACTCGAAGCGCCCATTAAGATGTTCAAATTGCACCACCCTAATATACATACATAAAACGAATTCAAATACATCCATATTATGATGAAAAACGCAGGTACGCTTTTATGTGTACTAGGGTGGACTGTTTTCTGCAGTTAGTATTGTTTCAACCAATCAAAAATAAAATTACATATTTATTCATTTGAGCCGGAAGTTTTTTTTTCTGTTGTATGACAAAAACAAATATATGGATTTTATTCAAAATTTTAGATTTTATTCCTAATTTTTATTACAAGTAAAATGTAGCAGTTTTTTAAAACTTCTAGTTTGTACATAAACATTTTTATGGAATTTGGCAATTAAAGACAAGTACTTTTCAAAAACTAATAGTTTTTGTTGCGCTGTAAATAATGTATTAAATAAAGGGTGAAATCTAAGAGCGATGTAAAATTATTTAGAAACTTTTTTATTAACAGGTTAATTTACGTTAATCCAAATCAATCGACCCTAATATGTATATTAGACACATTTCAGTTTATATGTAAAAAGACTTGAATGAACTTTAACTGTTTTCCATATAAAAGCGTAACATATTGTAGACTCATATACATTTTGATATAGTATCTATAGAGATGCTTTTACACACAACAAGCTCTTAATGTGAAAAGAATGTACACTAGAGCGGCTTTTTTTGTATGAATAAAACCTTTTTTTTTGAAACATTTAAATTTATGTACAATAAATTGAAATTTTTCAGCAAAAAGGCTTCTTCAAAAAAGTGTTATTGTAGCATTAAGGCTAGAAGTTATATTGTGTAAATTTTAGAAAAAAAAAATAGCGAATAGCTACCAAGTTTTCTGACTAGGGAATGCATTTCCGATAAACTAAGTATTTTTAAGAACACAATTTCGAATAAATATTCAACATTTTAATTGCAGCAATTAACATTTTAAACAATAAAAATATATATATATATATATATATATATATATGTCAGGCGCGGATCCAGGGGGGGGAGAAGAGAATATCTCCCCCCCCCCCAAAATTACTTTTTTTTTTTTTTGAAACATGTACAAACAAACTTTGTAGATTATTTTCTAGAATTTTGGTTTTCGTACCGAGGTAGTAAATCAATTGCAAAGAAATGTACTTCAACAAAAGATTGAAAACCGTGAACGTTTACTTCCTATTATAAAATCAATTATTTTTCTTGGAAGAAATAACATACCACTCCGTGGTCATCGAGATGATGGTGCTTTGCTCTCGTCTGAAAGTTCAGACTCAGAAGGTGTCTTTCGTTCACTTCTACGGTTTCGCATAGATGCCGGTGATAAAATACTTCAAAACCATTTAAAAACAAGCCCATTGAATGCTACATATATATCCAAAACTATTCAAAACCAAATAATAGACTGCTGCAATACCTTAATTTTAGAAATAATTTTGAAAAATATTTTTGAAGCCAAATATTATTCTATAATTTTTGATGAAACAACGGACCTGTCTGGCAAAAGGCAAATTTCCTTATCTTTAAGATATTTGAATGTAAAGGACAACAATGTACACGAAGAATTTATAGGATTTGTAGACGCATTTGAAGAAGCTATTAAGAATACAGCTGACGGTGATGAAATATCAATTGATGCAAAGACAATGTCAACAATAATAATAAAAGCTTTGATAAGTTTTGGGCTTGACTTAAAAAACTGTGTCGGAATTGGTACGGATGGGTGCCCATTGATGTTAGCAGAAAAAGGAGCCGTTAAAAAAATACAAGAAGTAGCATTAAACGCAAAACAAACTCCCTGCTTTTCACACAAGCTCAACAATTCGATTTCAAAAAGCAATAAAGTGCCTATTATTCAAAAAATGACCTTACTTGTAAAAGAGACAACAAAATTTTTTAAATATCATCATCCTAAACGTAATACTTAGTTAAGTTTTTGGGAGCTAAGCTTTCTCCGTTGTGCGAGACGAGATGGGTGGACCGCCATGATTCTATATTGCAATTCACTGCAAGTGTTGAGAACATAATAGAAGCGTTAGAAAAAATATCTGAATGGAAAGATAGAGAAACATCATCAAAAGCTTTATTATTAAGAAATTCACTTAGCACTTTTGAGTTTATATGTGGCCTGTGCATTTTATGTGATATGCTTTCTATTACACATCCCCTTAGTGTCATTCTACAAAAACAAGATATAGACCTACAAAAAGGATCAGATCTTATAACAAATTTAATTACATGTCTTGAGGATAAAAGACATGAAGCAGAAATTGAGTTTAAAACAATTTTTGAGAAAGCAAAAGCTATTGTGCTGATTTGGAAATTCCAATTGAAAAATCTAGATTCGAAAGAAAACATCCGATAATGATGTCGAGGAGTATTTCAGGGTTGTCTGCTACATTCCACTGATAGAATTGATTTTAGTAGATTTAAAATCAAGATTTTCGAAAGACGTCCTGAATTTATTAAATATACCGAAACTGTTACCAAAGAATATAGCCACAAGTTCAATTTCGGAAATTAAACTTTTAATCCCACAACTGGTAGAGGATTTTCTTAAATTTTATGGAACAGATCAAAAAATCCTGACATTGAAACTAGAGGCGGAACTCCTACATTGGCATTATAAATGGAAGAACTCAGAAGAGCTTCCAGATAATACAATAACCGCACTAGTAAGCTGTGATGTAGATACATATCCCAACTTAAGAAAAATATTTCAAATATTTGCCTCTGTGCCTGTCAGCAACGCCACAGCTGAAAGGTCGTTCTCAAGCCTTCGTCGAATAAAAACATGGCTGAGATCAACCATGACGGAGGACAGACTGAATGGTTTAGCTATGATGCATATACATAATAAAATAGAAATTGATCCAGATGCTGTACTTGCAAGATTTGCCTCCAGTGGAAACCACAAATTACTAATTTAAACTGTTTTGTTAGTTATGAATTTTTATTTTTATCGAATTTACTTGAATTAATTCTTTTCTTTTTTATTGTTGAGCTTTTGTTTTTTTATTTTTTTAAATGTTATTTTTAATAAACTATTAACCCCGATCTCTTTGTATTTATTAAAAACAAATGTTTGTTTTTTTGTTATTTCTTGCTTCGAAATCTGTTTTTAGTAAACATTTAACTTTTATGGGTTACTTATAATCGAAGATTATTTCAAGTTATTAAATATTCTCATATAATTTGAATATATTATTATTGATATGCTCCTATTTTGCAAATAATAAGAAAACTTCATTATATCTTTAATACATAAAAAACATTATAACTGAATTTCTTTTGCATTGAATTGAATGATAAACATATCTTTTATTTAAATCTTCGAAACGTTATCGATTATGTTTCTTGTAAGTAAATATTGTATTTTTTTGCTTTTGTCATAGTTTTATAGTATTTATTAAAATTTTGTTTTAAATTGAAAACAATATTTAATTGATACTTTAATGAAACTGAAATTAATTAGAAAGCTACAAACTATTTTAATTGGTGCTACAATTTTTTTAATTTGACCGAATTCGATAAAATTTTTAAACTGATATTTGCCGATCACGGAGTTTTGTCTGAAGGATTTTTTTTTTTTTAATTTCGTGATCTACAACTAAATAAGAGTTACTATGCCACAAATTGGATTCATAGGCCCCTCCTTGATCCTCATTTTTATACTGTTTTGGCTCTAAAATATAGGATTTTTCAACTTTGAGAGCTTCTAACGGGTAAGTGGAAACAGATAGAGATTTACCACACTCCACATTGTTGTTGCCCCAACCCTTTCTTACAAATTACCATCGGACATTATTACTCAATCTTTTACCTGGACAGTTTTAGGTTCCAAAAACGTTTTCGCAAGCATATGGCTAATAACTACAGAAAATTTTTGGCACATAAAAAAATAAAAAAAATTTTGCTCAAAAAAGTAACCCCCGCCCCCCCCCCCCCCCCCCCCCCCCCCCCCGAAACCGAAATTCTGGATCCGCGCCTGTATATGTTAACTGCACCGCAACAGGTAACTTCACGATTTATATTAGACTTCAAACTTAACCATCTAACGCAGGAGTTCCCAAGAGCTCCTTATGGAAGAGCAAACACCAATACATTTAAAGAAAAACTAATTTTTATTCAATATTTTTGTTGTAAAAACCAATACATACAAAGAAAAAAGAAAAAAATATTTCAATGTTTACCAGCAAAGCATACGAAAGTGTTGTTGCTTTGCACTTGCGTGTATACAGTGAAGAACGACAAAAAAAAACTAAAAGGACAAAGTTGTTTGTGTATTTCGTATTGATAGTGCTGAGTGCTCTATGTGTGTATTAAAACACACAACCTATAGCTAAGTGTTTTTACAAAAACAAATGAGCACGAAGCGCATAGGGCTTGGGCACCCTTGATTTAACGGGTAAGGTTGCCTCAGGGCAGTCTTCATAAAATTTACCACAAATGCATCAAATGAGCGTTTTATACTTTGAAATTAATATATTCCGATAGAAAACTAAATTTGCTAAATATTTTGCAAATACATTTTTAGTGTGGCGTCCACGGTTTGGAAGCGGGAAGCTTCAAAATTTCGTAAAATTTGAAAAATAATTATTTTTAAAAAAACATAGTTTTCAAAAATCTAAAAAAAAGTTGAGTAAAGTTGAGTAAAAACTCTTTATAATAAAATATAAGTAATATTAAAGTTTTATCTTATTTTTAGTGTGGCGTCCACGGTTTGGAAGCGGGAAGCTTCAAAATTTCGTAAAATTTTAAAAATATTTATTTTTAAAAAAAAACATAGTTTTCAAAAATCTAAAAAAAAGTTGAGTAAAGTTGAGTAAAAACTCTTTATAATAAAATATAAGTAATATTAAAGTTTTATCTTTAATAATAAATCCTTAGTTTGGTCCAAGGACTCACAGGATTGTATCAGGATTACTCTAAAGGACATCATCTTAACTTATAAAGCAATAGACGGATTTTTATGAAAGTTGGCAGATGGAAGACATTAAATATTAATAGCAAAGCGTTGAAGTTTCGATACTTTTTCGCACTAATTTCGCTTTTTCCAAAACGCAAAAATCGTGATATCTCCCTAAATAGAAGCAAAAAAAATTGTTTTTCGAGTGTGTTTATATCTTGGTAAGAGAAATAATTTGTGCTCAAAACTTTTCTTTTATATGCTTAAGATTTCAAAATGCACTCTAAAATATTTTGGTTATACCAATTCGAAAGACCAATAAATCTCTAGATAGTCCATTATCATATCGACCAATTAGTCTGCTATCTTCTATCGGTAAGATTCTTGAGAAAATTATTAATGATAAATTGATAAACTTTATTGAATCAAGCGATATTTTTAACTGACCACCAATTCGGCTTTCGTCAAGAACATAATACTGTTCAGTCCTTAGTACGAATTAGGAATTTGGTAACCAAAAATGTTGACCTCCAGATGTCGACTTCAATGGTTTTACTAGACGCTAAAGCTGCCTTCGATTCTGTATGGCATGATGGGCTTATTTATAGAATGATTCGATATAATGTCCCCAGTTTTTTAATAAAAATAATACAAAGCTTTCTTGATAACTGATCATTCAAGGTTCACATTGGATCCTCGTGTTCTGAAAATTTTAATATACCAGCAGCATGCCCCCAGAGTTACATAAATTCCCTGATAATATACTTGCTTCACCCCGATGAGAAGAAAAATAAAACAAAATTTTAAGAGTTGAACTGATTTAAATCCAAAATAAAACATTTTCAACTAATAAACTTTTGGTTTTAATTTTTTAAAATTTAAAAGTAAAACATTATCTTTTGTTCTTGCACTCAAATACTAAAAAACATGCTTTTAGTTGATCATAATTATGTCTGAAATTAGAGATGATGTTTTACAAAATATATTTTTGTAAAATTAATTTAATTTTTTTTCATATATCAGAGGGTTTTTATTGTGCAGGCCGCCAAGGGTAATCCGATTTTTGTTAAATTTCGCACCAAAAAACTATTGAACCTAGTGCTACAACAATCAATTAATGAAAATCAAAAGTTAAAGCAAATATTCCTTTAATAATAATAATAATATATATAAAATTAAAAAATAAATTAATATAAAAAATTAAAATTAAATATATATAAAATTAAAAATTATATATAAAAAATTACTTCCCCATTAATAACAGACATATATGGATCCATACATGAACACAAATGCTTCATACATGTCCACATGCATCCACACATGATTGATATGTATTCATAAACCATTCTTATATGTTCATATTAGGAATCATAAATGTTCATCTGGGTGCATTAACGAAAGTTGAGGTAATATTTTTCATATATACTCATACATATCAATACATTTCCATACATGGTCATATGTGTACATTAGGGTCGGGCGATTAGTATGGAAGGAAAAAATCTTAATGGGCGCTTCGCGTTTCTGATTGTTTCTGATTGGGATTGTACTGAACAAAAAAGTCCACTAGACCATACGTCTACGGTGAAAATCGAGCTTCCAGATTTTGACTTTACGGCAAAAAAGCCTTATATTGAAATTAAAAATTAACCCCTTAAACCCCACCCACAAATGTGATTGATGCATTAATCTGCTAAGGAATCTTCCAAAGAAGAGATTGATGCAATAATCTTGGGTAAGCTCCTCCTACTTCCTGAGATATGTCCATCCCACACATTGTTACTTTCACAAAATACGGCAAAAAAGCCCTATTCTTAATGGGCGCTTCGCGTTTCTGATTCTTGGGATTGTACTGAACAAAAAAGTCCACTAGACCATACGTCTACGGTGAAAATCGAGCTTCCAGATTTTGACTTTACGGCAAAAAAGCCCTATATTGAAATTAAAAATTAACCCCTTAAACCCCACCCGCAAATATGATTGATGCATTAATCTACTAGAGAATCTTCCAAAGAAGAGATTGATACCATAATCTTGGATAAGCTGCTTCTATTTCCTGAGATATATCCATCACACACATTGTTACTTTCACAAATTACGGCTAAAAATTCAAAATCTGGATGTTCAAATCGCCCCACCCTAGTGTACATTAACGGAAATTTATGTAATATTTATATATATTATCACATATTAACTCTTGTAAACATATATGAATCGTATATGGTGGTATACGGGCATGTATGACCTCGACTCAATTCATATATGAGCATGAAAGAGTTCATACATATTCATAAAAAAAATGCATATATGTTGATTTTTAAACGGGATATGTAAATTTTTTGTTTTAGCGACATATTTGTAGGTAAATATACAAGTTAGTCTGCAACCAATCTTGACTTAAAAATTGTTCCGTATACTTCGCTAGAGCAAAAAAAAAAAAAATAGCAACATTTTTAATAAATTTAGGAAAGAAACGAAATTTGTAGTAAAACTAAATTCGCAATATCTCGAAAACCGTTAGTCTAATTGCAAAAATGTTTAAGTATTCGTGTTTAAAAAAAATTTTTAAAAATCGAAAATTTGTTTGTTAGTGATATACGACTTTTCTCAAATTCCACCACCTAATTTTTAGACCTAGTCCAACAGTAATCACAACAATAATTGATAAAAATTCATCTCTAATGTATACGAAAACTTAGAAAACTTTATTTACTTTGGCATCGAATTTGTTTCCATCCAAAATCTGAGTGTTACGACAACTATCTTCATATAAAATTATATTTTAGTAGTGAAAAAACCGAAAAGGCTAGCATAAAATTGTTTTTCTGATCAAATGCAAAGCCATACTGCCTTAAAGTTTTTTTTTTTGCAATATGACTACTGGGCGGTTCTCAAACCCACATTATGGTGCAATCATTCTTCAAACGGTCATGAAATCGAAAAACTTTGAATACGTTGCAGATATAGGAATTGATTCTTAGTAAGTTCATTTATTTCAAAACGAACATAAAAAAAAACTTGATGGTTCTTATTTTATGAGACAAAAATTAATCAAATAAATCACATATTTTTGAAATTTAAAAATTTTATTGCCAAAAATTACAAATTTTTTGGACGAAAGTGGTAGCGTTCCAGAAAGAACTATAAAGGCAGTAAAATTTCAAGAAAACTATTAAATCCAAAATCAAGTTCATAATTGAATCAGAAATGTAATTAAATTAAAATATTTTGTGAAAAATTCAAAAAGCCTCCTAAAAAATACTGATTTTTGAGACTACAGATGTTTTTAAAATATCTTTTCTGAATAATTTTTGAATCAGAAATTAAGGCTCGTTTGGATGAACGACTTTCATAAAAAAAAAATTTAATAATATATTTTGAGCCAATTTCTGACTAAAATCTAAAAATATTAATAATGCCAGTTATTGATTAAAAAAAAAATTAAAAAAATTTAACTAAATCGAAATGAATATATAAATAAACAATGTAGAAGTTCCGCAGTACTACAAAGTGCTACTAAAATAATTTTAAAGGTAGGTGTGCAATTAATGTATTGGAAGCGGCACTGCTAATTAGGCACTGTAAGCATAGAGTATATACAAATAGAGAGACTACACTTCACACACCTCTTAGCAACAAAATACCGAAGCAAATAGAAACATGTTTTTAGACGCTAAAACGTAAGTGCAACATGTTGATATGAAATTGTTGCTTAAAACACTCGCTTTTATTTTACTTATATTTTGTTATTTTCTATTAATATTGAATGTACTTAAAGTTTATCTTGTTTATTTAACAATTAAAATTTTAAATAAATAAACATTTTATTAATTCATTATTCAAGAACATGATAAAAATTAATTTAAACTTTTCATTTTCTGCAACATGTTTTCATTTGCTCGGTGCGAGTTTACAAACAAATAGAAAGAGGGAAGGTTGAGAGAGACTGAGTTGGATAGAAACCCACTGCTGGTACACACAGAGCTTTCAGCACGATAATCGCAATTTGATCGAGTAATTTTATTCAATGCCTTCGTATAATATTTTGTACAGTAGTCCGTAACGTATTTTTTCTTGCTAGTGTATCTTTTTTCGTGCATATACTTTAATCTATTTTAACGCAATGTTTGTGAAAAGAGTGTTTTTTCTATTGCATGTTTTATTCTTTAATGTTTCTGTATCACTTTTTTTTGATGTTTGTATTTTTACTTCAATTTATGCGTTTTTTTCCATCAAAGCCGGTTTTTTACGCATTCAAAATGTTCTACGTTGTCAAAAAACCTTTATATATTCATACGAGGTCGGATCAAAAAGTCCGTGACTTTTTGAAAGAAACAGAGTTTTTTTTGCGAAATAGGCATTTATTGGCGAAATGGGTCGTTTCTGTTTAAATCCTCATTAAATCGGTCCAATAAGTTGGCATAATATTCGCCGTTTATTGTTTTTCCCTTTTGAAGGTAAGCGATGTTTATTATCCCGCGTGGATTCCAAAAAAAACTGTAGCCATATCCTTATTTTCCACAATAAACCTATTAAGGTCAATTGAAAGCAAACGCGGCACCCATCTTGCAGACAGCTTTCTTAAACCCAACTGATCATTTAAAATCGAAACCACACTGCCATATGAAATGCCTATGGCATCAACAATCTCACGCACTTTTACTCTTCGATCGGCAAACACCATATTGTGGATCTTTTCGACATTTTCGGGTGTATTGACCTCAATTGGCCGTCCAGAACGTTCAGCGTCATTTGTACTTGAGCGACCACAACGAAAGTTAGTAAACCACTTTTTTACCATTGAAATCGATTGTGCAGAGTCCCCATAGTTTTTATTAAGCTTTTCCTGGGTTTGATTGACGGTTTTTTTTAGCAAAAATAATATTTAATGAGCACTCGAAATTCACTTTTTTCCATTTAAAAAAAAAAACGCAAAGTAAATGACGGAACCTGCTCAAAATTTGAAAATAGTCTATTAATAGCTAGTACTTGATAATAGCATTGTTGCATTTCATATAACTACGAGGGAAGTTCGAAAAGTCAAGGACTTATTGATCCATCCTCGTATTTAGAGAAATGTGAATATATTTAATGTACATTAGGGCATTCTATAAAAAAAGGGATTTTTGGGAATGTAAGGTTTGTTTCCTTTCTGTTTCAAAATAATATATGTGAATATTGGTGCAAATTGTATAAAGAGAAGTCGTGCCGAAAATCGATTGAAAATTAAACTGTGTTTATATGGGGAAAAAATTATTTTTTTTTCAGTATTTTAAAAAACTTTTACAAATTAATCGATATAAAGATAATATAATGTATTCAAAAAGGAGCCAAGTAATAAATACTATCCCATTAATGTGCTAATTATTACTTGACCGAGAAATTTGAAATAGATTACTGCCATATAAGTTTTTGATTTAAAGACTCAAATTTTAAGATATGGAAGAATTTTTTTTTTGGATGTCGTTAACATCTCATAAGGTGATGTGAAAACACCATTTTTTGACACTATTTTTGGGGTGTTTTTCAAATCTCCTATTTCAAATTAAAAAAAAAAAATTGCTTCAATAACATCAGAAAGAAAATAGAGATTTGCACTCCAGCCAGTTGTTGAAAACACTTATGAGAATGAAAATAAAAAATTGTAAAAATGGGTTGGGCAATGATTTGATTTTTACGGATTTCGAGGAAATTGTATTTTTTGGTATAAACAAAGCTATTTTTGTCATAAAATATTTAAAATCGAAAATTATCTACTTTTTTAAATTTTGTAGTTTTATTTTACTATTTATCATTGATCAAGGTTGAAATGATTTTTTTCGAACATCATTAACCCATGTGTACCAGCGGCCCCAAATGATCCCAGACTTATTTAATTCAATTTACAAAAAAGTCAAAGCTTTTGCTTGCTACTATTGCATTTTAAGAAACGTGATTAAAAATATTATAACACAGTATTTGAAGATTCCGTGCCAGAAATGTTGGGCAAATTGAACTACGTTAACCCGTACAGTGTCGCATTGAGATCAAAATTATACTTTAAATCCACAAAAAAATATTCTGAACTAAATTAACCCTTAGATGATGTTGATGTCAAAATTACCCTTAGTTGTAAAAACGTTAAAAACAAACTTAAACATACACCCGACATACCTGGGTTTGCCATGCAATTAGTTGGCTTTTTTTTACTTTTTTATAATTTTATCGGTTTTTTTATATAAAGATATTTTATATAATGCCTAGAGGGATTATATATTTTAACTAGTACCTGTATATTTTGATATTTGCCAGTTAATGCCACCTTTTCCACTTTTACAATTATTTTGTAAAAATTTAGTTTTTTCTGCATAGAATATATATTTAAAGTTTCTTCCCTAAGGGTAGTTCTGACATTAAGATCAGCTACGGGTTAATTTAGCTAAGAATATTTTTTTGCTATGAATTTAAAGAATGGCTTATCCAGGTTTCTAAAAAATAATTTAAATCTAATATAACTGTAAAAAATATTACTTGAGCCAGAGTACACACTAAAAATTTTTTTATATAAATAGAACATTTTTGGTCTTCAAAGTTTAGTAACGTCATGATGCTTGTTAGGAAAAGACCTAACCACGTGGTTGATTACTAAGAAGACAAGAATGGAGCAACATTGATTATTAATAGGTTTTTTGTTAAAGTTCTGCCTATTTTATAGGCTCTAGCTTTTCTAAAACTTCGGGTTCTGATGAGATCTTTAGCCAGATCGAAATACTAGTATCAACCTAGCTAATATGTTTGATTTGCTTTATTTTTGTAAATATACGGAGGTTGAAAGCTCGTTATAAATTGAAAATAACATAAAAATAATCTCGATGTATATTAAAACAAAAAACTAATATAACTGTTAAATCTGTTTTATTGTGTTCAAATATATAAAGGGTGTTTTTATAGAGGTATATATCTTTGAAATGGAATGGAATGGTGTAATGGTAAGCGCGTTGGACTTTTACACAGAAGGTCCCGGGTTCGATCCCCGGTGCCGGCAACATCAAAATAATATGTATGAGTTTTTCCTATCCCTCATACGTATCGAAATGTCCACCTTCGGTGTTCCCATAGCAATTAACCCAACCGAAGTAAAGTAATGAATCAGGGCTATGAACCAAAAAGCTTCAATAAGTTCGCCAACTCTTCATCAGGTGGCGAGCAACAACTGTTCTAAGACTTATCATCTCGCGCAATTACAGTGTTGCCATGTCTGACGCCGTTCATCTTTCCCCACCTTTCATATCTATACTATCCCTTTCCAAAGAAAGCAACACACTAAATATAGGAAGTATTTCCTAAGTGTTGCCTCTCTTTTTTAAAAAAAAAAAAAAAAAAAAAAAAAAACTAAGATGAATTTTTCAAATTTGACATGAAATTTACTTCATTCGAAAGATAATCTTCTAGCATTATAATTAAATATGACTTCTGACATATTACCGCCACGGCTGGTTCGGAAGTAGTTAAATCTGCAGGTCCAATTTTCGATGAGTTTTTCCAACATTTGTGGCCATCTTTTGTTGTGCCATCTTTTTGAAACCACAGCTCGTGCACATCATAGTTGTTCAATTGATGAACGAAAAAGTCAGTAATCATGGCTCTATAATGGTCACCATTGACTGTAACGTTCTGACCGACGGCGTATAGTCTGATTGGGGTCTTCCTTTACGCTAGCGCTACAGCAGCAATGTTTTCTTCTGTACGACATATCTGGGGATGCATATTATCATTTAGAGTAAACGTAGTTCGAAAGCGTTCCATAGTTAATCGAATTAATTGATCTGATGGACGATTATGTTGACCGTAAAATGGGCGTAGTGCGCGATACGTTTTTCGAACAGAACTATGATTTTCAAAATAAATTTGCACAATTTGTCTATTCATGTTAAAATTCCAAACCAAACTTAACATAAATTACTTCACAGCTGACAAAATGGCAGCCAGTTAAAAAAGTGTTGCCAACTAAAGTTCTATAACTGTATAATTTGTCAATTTTGTCCAACATTTTTGAACCGCGTCTTGCATATATTGAGTTATAATATTTTAAAACACGTTCTTAAAGCATATTATTAAGCAAAACGTTTAACTTTTTTTTTTGTAAATTGAAATAAATAAGTCTGGGATCACACATGGGTTAATGATGTTCGAAAATTTGTTTTTTTTTTAAACTTTGAGCAACTATAGCAAAATAAAACAACAAAAGTTACAAAATTCGCTAATTATCGATTTTAAATATTCTATGACAACAAATAAGCCTTGTTGTTTATAAACGCATTGCACGTGCTATATTTTTAACCATTACTGTAACTTTAGCTTATTTCTTTTCAATATTTTGGCTTTCCTTAAAACATTACGGTAAGAACATTCCATTCTTGTAGACTGTAATCGTTACTTGCTATTATTTTTTTGTTCTTGTGTTTGAATACTCATTTTTAACTGTATCATCTTTAACGTATTTGCTTAATACAAATATATGTATATAAAAGATTGATGTAATTTTTGGTACAACAGGTAAAATAGGGTGTCCCAAATAAGACACTTTTTCGAATTAATTGAAGGAAGACCACTCAATCGATGCGTATTAAAAATTTGAATATGGGAACAACAAGTAAAAAAATTTTGAATTCGATCTTCAGGTCCCAACCACAAAATTGTATCGAATTTTTTTTCGAAATAAGGCCCAAAAATTTCTTAAATTTTGACTTATTACTAGAAAAATATGTTTAAATTTTTTGTAGAAAAATATGTTTAAATTTTTGGTACACCAGATTATATTTTAATGTATATCAAGTACAATTTCTATAATTTATATTTTTTAAATTTGTATAGAGAACAATTGTACCTACTCAAAACTAAAAAAAACCTCTGGTCGACGAAAATTACTTCACATAAAATTTAAAACTATTTTTCCAGTAATAAATCAAAATTTACGAAACTTTTAAGCCCTATTTCGAAAAAAAAAATCGAAACTTTTTCTGGTCAAAACACACCGTAACTTCAATCGCTGATAGGGAAATGCAGATCACCTTCAAATTCATTTTAGTTATTATTCTCAAATAAAGCTCTTTAATACGCATAGATTGAGTTGTATTCTCCATATTTTTGTTTTTCTTACTCGGGACACAAGAATTTTTTATTTAATTTACTTTACCTTCGCCCGTTGTACAGTATAGTTAAGTTTGCTCGCGAATAAAGTAACTAGTAATAAAAAATAAAATTACCCCTATATTGTAAAAAAAATGCAAACTAATTGTTTTATTCCTCAACACTTGTTATTACCAAAAAACACAATTTCATCGAAATCCTTAAAAATAAAATAGTTACCCTACCCAAGTGTACCGGGGAAAATTTTGAAACTTTTTAATTTTCATTCTCTAATTTGTTTAAAGAAGATCCTAGAGTTCAAATCTTATTGTTTTGAATTTATTAAAGAAAAATTTCCAAATTTGTAATGAAAACATCGTCTCAAAATGGAAGGACATCTCTGCTAGCTTTAAGTTTCGTCATATAAACAATAAATAAAGTAATTTCAAAAGAGATGATGTAATTTACACTCAAAAAATCGCTTGAGTCAATATAAAGTTCAAATTAAAATATTTTTTTTTATTTTGAGTGTAATACTGTATTGTACGTCCCAAAATTAAGTTTACATGTCCCGGGCTTTTGGTGTGTCATTTTCACATACTTACTGTGTTATCAAAATATAAATTATGGTTAGAACTATTGTTTTATTTATGTATTTTAGTACCTATATTTGTTATAGAGTCCCAATTCACCCCCCCCCCCCCCCTCCACCCCTTGTCTTCTTTGAGAAAAATCGAACAAAAAATGCAACTAACGAATAATTTATTTGTGTTCTGTTGGGATAAGAATCTACGCCATAAATCAATCTTTGGAATGGATCTATCAAAAAACAGTGATGGATGCTTTTTATGAAAAACTAGTACCAAATTACATCACCTTTTGTTAAATATTGTTTGAATAGCCCTTTTGCAGGTGATGAAGCTCACTAAATTCTTGGAATTTAATTTCAGGGGCATTTCATTGAAAGTGATTATGCAAAAATTAATATCTGAATACATTGGAGAGGATGATGACGGTCATGTTTTTTTGGTAGGTGGTTTAGCTGTGCGACGTTTCCTTTCGTTAAGATTGATGTCCTGTGTGGATTTTAACAAATCAATCTTCAAGGTTATCTAATTTGCTATTTTGTTGTACTTCCGATGAAATAACGCAGCAATAGATTTTTATATTTGCCTGAAAAAAAAAATTAAAACAAAATATTTTTAAGACAAAATGCAAAAAACACCACTAGAAAATTTTTTTGTATTTTTTTTGTTTTTGCCTCAAAAAATTAATTCAAAATATACCTCCTAAAACATGGATTGTTCAAAAAGGTAATAATTTATTAAGCAACAAGGCACAATAGTTAGAAATGTTCAAAATGCTATTTAAAATAATGTGTATGGAAAATAATTCAAAGTCCAAATTCACTCTACGTCTCAATTCACCCCATTTTCCCCTATATTTTAACGAATATGTTTAGTTAAGATTTTGTAAGCCTGTCCTCGTTTGTGCAACATTTTTTAAAATGTTGGTGTTACCAAATTATTTGTGCGCACTTTTTTAAAAAAATTATGTTATTTAATTTCTTTTTTTATAATTGCTAAAAAGTAGTATGGCAAATATATAAAGACCCCTTAACGCGGCTCTGGTTTATTAGAACTCATTGCTGGACTAAATTAACACTTGTTTTTAATTTATATACCTAAGGTTTCCTAGTGCGAAAGTAGTTTTCACACACTTGGGCGACGACTATTACATTTCACAATCGTTTACTTGTGAAATGTTTCCATGTCATTGATAATATCAGACCTATACACCTTTGAGTTCAATCGCTTCCTTGGAAAATTTGTAAAATTTTTAATATCACACAAGGGGATTAATAAAAACATCTGGGTAATTAATTACAGTGCAATTACTCAATTACACCCATGTAAATGTAATTGAACATAAAAAAGTAATTGGCCTGTAATGAAATACACTGATATTGGTATTATGTCCCATGTCTGGTATTGACAAAATTGAAAATTTTTCAAGTAAGCGTTTAAGCGAACAAGTGTTAGCGTATTTCTGAAATTATTAATGATATAGAAAAATTTCACAAGTGAGCCAGAGCCCATATATAGAAAAACTCCATTTTTATTATGTGCTTATTACACAGAAAAATTTCACAAGTGAGCCAGAGCCCATATATAGAAAAACTCCATTTTTATTATGTGCTTATTACACAGAAAAAATTATCAACCTAAAACATCTAATAAAAGATTGATATTTATATTAAATTTGGTTCTAAACAAATATTTAATTGAATTAATTAATATTTTAATTGACTTGTAGATATATAAATACATATTTTATTTGACCTAATTCGCAAATTACTTTTTCATATAATGTATGTTAAATAGAAAAGTTTCAGTATAAAATACCAAATGCATTTGGTGTTTACAAAACAAAACAAGCAGACACACAAATACACAAACACATATGCATACAAATGTGTCGTTCACGTATTTCTCTTTTTAAGTATTATACTTTTTTTATAGATAGTTATTTTTAGCTTTTTTCTTTTTAATTTTCAATAAAAGTTTTAATTAATATTATCATTATAGGTGCAAAATCAATTAAAATATTAATTGATTCAATAAATTTTTTATTTTTTACCCGTTTTAAGTATTTTCTGTGTATATGACGTAACAAATGCAGGGTGAGAACATCTGCTTAAAAAAGAAAATTTATAATATTAACGATCAAGCATTTTAAGAATATCCCTTAAAAAATTAGTCTTTCAATATTTTTGCTGATTTTTAATAAATGTGTAGGACATAAAATGTTTCTTAAGCTTTAGATATACTCCAATAGGCGATTTTACGCAATAACGCGAGAATAAGAATGAATGAAACCTAACTTTACTCAAGTCGGTGTGAGTGAGCACAAGCAAAAATTGATGAGAGAAATTTTTTGTTAGAGTTTGCGAATGGAGTTGTACTAAATTACATAAATTCAAATGGAAAATGAATTCACATTTTTATTTATAGCATCTTAACCGATGGAGCGATTTTGCTCATCGTTATTTTTTAATTTTTACTGTAAAATTTAAAAACAATTATGTCATTGTAAAGAAATGCGAAAAAGAAGTATACAACAGGAGTTCGATCGCGACCGTGATGAGTAACAGACGCATTACGGAGATCAAAATCGTTTATGGGTGTTTTGCTAAAAATAAGCAATCGGTTGTCGTTAACTTTTTTTTCATAAAATTAAAGTTGTTTTATTTTTTACTTTGTTGTTTAAATTGCAATAAATATAAAAACAGTATAAAAAAATACAAAAAATAAAAAAAACTTTGTGTAATGAGTGAGCATAGTGCTCCAAACTCAGAAAGCAATAACAATGTAAACACAATTATTAAAAATAATAATAACAATAATGTTAGAAAAATAAAAAACGAAAATATGGAATTACCAGTGCCTAAACAATATAAAAACAATTACTACGCAGTGCTGGACACTGACAATGACACTCAATGTGATAAAAATCATATAAAAAAATTTGTAGATCATGTAAAAGCAAATAAAGGAAAAATACAAAAACCATATTCAGCTAATGCTGCAATTGATGAAACACAAAAAAATAAAAACAATACATCATCTTCATCATCATCATCAATAAATACCATTAACACAGTGGTTAATAAGGAACAAAATAATCAAAAAAAAATTCCTCCTATAAACATAGTTAATATAGAAACCAAAGAATTAATTGAATTTATCAAAAATGGATTAAAAATTAAAGACTTTAAAATTAAAGAATTTAGAAACAAAAAATCTTTATTTATGAATTCACTTGAGGATTTTTTAAGAGTTAAAGCTCATTTGTTAAAAGCAGAAACTAGTTTCTTTACTTTTACACCCAAAGGAATGAAATCTAAAACTTATTTGCTAAAAGGTTTGGATGCTAGCATAGAAGCTGAAGACATATTAAATGAATTACGACAACATGAAAATGACGACTTAAAATTCGTAAAAGTTAGTCAATTTTCCACTAAATACTCTACCAAACAAGGTTATAGTTTACCAATGTTTCTGGTACAAATTACACCAGGGAGTAATGTTAATTACTTAAAAAACATAAAATCCCTTTTCTATCGGGTTGTAAGATGGGAGCAAGTAAAACGTCCTGAAATACCTCAGTGCCGAAACTGCCAAGGCTTTTTTCACAGTGCTGCAAACTGTTATCTTCCAATGAAATGTTTTAAATGCAATTTCAGTCACGAAAGGGGAAAATGCTCCATAACAAATGTCCAGGAAAACGAAACAGAGAAGCTGTTTTGCGTTCTTTGCAACAAATTTAGTCACCCAGCATCGTATAGAGGTTGTGAAAAATATAAACAACTTCAACAAAAACTTAGATCTAAGAAAAAAATTATATTAGAAAACAAAAATAATAATGTAAATTCATTTTATAACCCAGAAACTAGCTTTGCTAATGTACTAAAAGGAAATAACTTAAATTTTAATACTAACAGTGATATGTCTAATAACTCTTTCATTTTAGAATTAAAAAATATGATGATAAATCTTAATAATCAAATGGCAAATCTACACAAACAATTAAATTTACAAGCATCTCGTATAGATGCTATTTTTTCTATGGCAAATGTGTAAAAATGGATGATAATCACATAAACTACATAACAAAAAATCTTAAAATAATACATATTAATGTCAATTCATTAATATTAACAAGTAGAAGGTACGATCTTCAACAATTTCTAAATAAGAACAATCCAGATATTGTTCTTTTAAATGAAACAAAACTTAACCCTAGGCATAAACTTAATTTTAATAACTATGAAACTATTAGAAAAGATAGAGATGGTGCAATAAGAGGAGGCGGAACAGCTATTTTAATTAAAAACAATCTTAAATATAACATATATTCCAATAATGCAATTAATTCGTTAAAAATATTAGAAACTTGTATAATTCGAATTCCAATGATGGAAAATGAAATGATGTATATCATAGCTGCCTATTATCCTTCGGGAAATAATGACTCAAACTTTAGATCCGACATACATAATCTTTTTAGTTCCTTACACCTACAAAATATTAACAACTATTACATTTTTGCAGGGGATTTAAATGGAAGGCATACAGATTGGGGTAACCCATCTGATAATCCAAAAGGGAATAAACTTAAAGAATGGTTGTTAGATAACGAAATTAATTTTAGATGTAGACAATATGCTTCTACCTTAACTTCTTACCCTAGAGCAGGGTCATACTTAGACATATGTATTGCTGACTGTAGGCTGCATATTCTTACAGAAAACAGCACTCTAAATTGTCTCAAAACTTTAGATTATGATAGTGATCATCAAGCTATACAAATTTGCGCTTATATGAGTAATGAGCAAGAACTCTTTACTTTCATGAAAGAAATTCAAACTTCAAAATATAACTATAAAAAAACCAATTGGAAAAAATTTAAAAATAAAATTGTACAAAACCTTGACAATGATACACAAATACCTAAAAATCGGAATCTCTCAAATTATGAAATAGACTCTCATATTGATATCCTCAATGATATTATTATTGAGACAATACGAAATGTAACACCTAAATATCGGAATGGCGATTCTTTTCACAAAATAAACAGTCCAGTCATTAAAAAACTACACTTAGAAAAAAGTAAAACCCTTACATTAATTAAAAAACATAATAGATTGGAACTTACTTTAACAGAATCCACACTTAATATACTCAAAACTAAACTAAAATTAATCAAAAAACTTTTAAAGGACAACATCACAAACGTTTTAAACAAATATGTACAAGAAAAGCTAACTAATATAGACACAAAGAATTCGAAACATATGTTTGAGGAAATTAAAAAACAATTTAAAAAGTTTAAACCTCTAGTCCTTCAAAACATAAAAATTCCACAAAACTTTGAATATTTACTTAATAATTCGGCAATAGACCTAAATAGTTTAGAAAAAGATAGTTTAAATAACTTCATAATACGAGATCAAAATCAAATGTTAGATGCAATAGGATCATTTTTAGAGTCAGTGCACTCTCACAAACAAATAAATAGCAATAATAATGTTCATTTACAAGTCAATGAATCGTTTAATAAATTCTTAGAAACCAAAGCCAATTTTGAAAATAATCAATCCACTATAATGCAATTTAATGATGAAAAAATGTCTGACAATTTAGATGTTATGCAAGCTGAGGACTACTTCATAACGAGAGAAAAAATATTATATATATTCTCTAGTTTGAAAGGTAAATTATCTTCAGGAATAGATACAATTCCAAATATAGTTTTAAAAAATATACTAGAAATATTGATTTTTGAATATTGTGGTCTTTTTAACAACATGTTAAACAATTCATATTTTCCAAAAAAATGGAAAAATGATAATGTTGTTCTTTTACCAAAAAAACATAAAGATACAAGCAATCCACAAAATATTCGTGCTATAAGTTTACTTCCAAGCATCAGTAAAGTATTTGAAATGTGTATTAATAACAATATAAACAAATTCTGTAATGATAAAGACTTAATAAACGAAAAGCAATTTGGATTTAAATATAAGCATTCCACTATAAACGCGATACATTTACTTACATCCAATATAAATTGGAATTGGAACAAGAAACTATGTACAGGTGCTTGTTTAATAGATATGGAGAAGGCCTTCGACAGCATATGGATACCTGGTTTGATTTTTAAATTATTTGAATTTAAATTTCCACTACATCAAATAATTCTTATATATAACATGATCAATGATAAATCTTTTATGGTATTCCATCAGAATTATAAAAGTAATAAAACCTTTAAAATCATTAATGGATTGCAGCAAGGTACTGTAAACTCCCCCATTTTATTTAATATTTTCATTCTGGATCTGCTCAGCAAAATAGATAACGTTATTGCATTTGCAGATGATGTTGTTATATACCATGGTGACAGTACAATTGAAAAAATAAATACAAATCTACAAGAATCATTTAATATTGTCGAACAGTTTTCTATAGATTGGAATATGAAAATAAACACACAAAAATGTGAAACTATTTTATTCAGACCACCAGTCGATAAATGTAATAACAATGTTAAAAGGAACTGGAAATCCTTTGGAATCAAATCAAATTTAAATAATACCAATATACCAACCAAACAAGTTGTCAAATACTTAGGCATTCACTTGGACAAATTTTTATACTTCAATGATCATGTTAACAATGTACTAATAAAAGCAAAAAATGCATTTTTCATATATAAATCGTTATTTTACTCAAAATATATAAAGACTAGAGTTAAAATTATAATGTATCAATCTCTTATTAGACCAATCCTCACATATGGATGTCCGATTTGGTTTAATATCTCACCGTCTTATATGGAAAAAATACGTGTATTCGAAAGAAAATGTTTAAGGGCTTGTACTTCAATGTTTAGATCACCACAAAGTAACTATGTTAAATATGTATAAAATAGGAAGCTATATAATACATCAAACATAATAAGGATAGACAACTTTATCATTAACTTAATTAGGAATAATATTTTGAGTTGCACATCGTGTACTGAAAATAATTTAATAATGGCACCGTATTATACAGATGACACTTATATATTAAATACCTTAGAAAAAGGCTTCTTCCCACCTGAGGCTTTTTTATTTTTAAGTCAAATATTATACAAAATGAAAATGGCATTCCGGTTTTCTATCATAACTTTAGAAGGGCCAATGTTAAAGCAGTCAACTGCAGTTCTTTAGAAAATAACAATAGATATGATACAAGTATAGCTGACAGGGAGCTTCGCATATTGCAAAGTTCAAAGACCAAAAAATTTTGGTGGTTAAATGAGTATTAATTATATAACCCCTTTTTTAACCTTTAGACTTTAGTTTTAACTTTTCACCAATAAATATGTAATGTTTTTATATAATTTTCATTACAAACTAATATATTTTCTACAATTGTAAAAGCAAACCAAAAAAAAATATAAATTGTAAACCAAATCTATTATATTAAAAATACTCGAGAGCTCGTTCTGGGACTTTGTATATATGTAAATAGAATTATTATTATAACTAGTGTTTATTATAGTTTAAGTTTTTCAAAAGTTGTAAATAAATAAACGAAAAAAAAAAAAAAAAAAAAAAAAAGAAGTATACAACAGTAGTTGTTTTTGCAGTTTTTTCAGTGATTACACAGTAAGTATGTGAAAATGACACACCAAAACCCCGGGACACGTAAAATTAATTTTGGGTCGTAGAATCCAGGGGTATACTCCGTTTTAATAGGTTAACTCAAAATAATAAATTATTTCTATTTAAAGTTTGCATTGTTTAACTTGTCTGATTCTAATACTGTAATTTATAAGATATTGTATCTTGTTGTATTAGAAATTCAAATTTAATAAATACAAATACAAATACAAATTGGTACCGTGAAATAACTCCCAAATGAAATAAGTCCCAATGAAATAACTCCCAATGAAATAAGTCCCAAAAAAAATGAAATTAGTCCCAATTTTAATAAATGAAATAACCTCCAAAGAAAACTGAAATAAGCCCCAACATTTGGGAGTTATTTCATAGTAATAAAATAACTCCCAACAAAGAATGAAACAACTCCCAATGAAAAAAGTCCCAAAAAAATGAAATAATTCCCAATTCAAAAATATCGAATTCTGCGATTCGCGGCCGTGGCCGTGGCCGCGCCTATAGGACGCGAACTACGGTGGCGCCGCATTACGCGAATCGCGGCCGCGCAAAAGGACGCGAATCGTACGCAACGCTTTCCAGAGGTGGCATGTCATAACGTCCAATGACATAATGTCCATGGACGGTATGTCACCCGAAAATTGTCATAATGTCCATGGACTTTACGACAATTTTTAATTTGACAATTTTGGACATTATGTCACTTTCAAATGTGGCATAGCGTTCAGACTTTTTAAAATAAAAAGATTAATAACATTTAGTATATCAATACAATTTTTTTAAATATATGTATATCACAAAATAAAACTAAACTTATAAATCGTATAATCGCACGCAGAAAAAACTTTATTTCGCGAAGACGCCTGCCGCGTTCTACGGAGAAAAAAAACCCCTAAGAGCGGCCGAAGGCCGCCACAAAGAAGCACTTGTTTTTACAAATTACTTGATGTCTTAAAAATATAAAATTTCAACGTATTCGACATCTGATTTGAAAAACAAGTTCTTCTGGGTGGCGGCCTTCGGCCGCTCTTAAGGGTTTTTTTCTCCGTAGAACGCGGCAGGCGGCTTCGCGAAATAAAGTTTTTTCTGCGTGCGACACAAACGAAACTTCAAAATTACTGATCTGTTTTCACACTGGATTATAATGTCCATGGACCTTATGTCACCCAAAAAGTGGCATAATGTCCATGGACTTTATGTCATTCCATTTGAGGACATAATGTCACATTGCAGAGTGTCATAAAGTCCATGGACATTATGACACTTTTCGAGTGACATAACGCCCTTGGACATTATGTCATTGGACATTACGACAATTTTTAGACAAGAATGCATAAAATTTACCAAAATGTAATTTTAATAGAAATGAAATAACACCAACAAAGGTGAAATAACTCCAAACGATAAAATCAAATTTAAAAATGAAAATGAAATAAGTCCCAACAAATGTGAAATAACTCCCAATGAAAAAAATAAATGAAATAACTCCCAACAAAATCTGGTTGGGAATTATTTCATTTGGGAGTTATTTCATAACGAAATAATTCCTAGCTGAAAATTGTGAAATAAGTCCTAACGCATTGGGAGTTATTTCATAATGAAATAAATCCCAATTTAATATGGAAAATTTTTGGGAGTTATTTCATTTTTTTTTTGGGAGTTATTTCATTTGGGAGTTATTTCACGGTACCGTTTGCATTGACTCAAGCTATTTTTTGAGTGTATATTAAGTAAAAGACATAAAAATCTTTTTTGAAATGACTTTATTTATTGTTTATTTGTATAAAATTAAATCTAACAATGGTGACCGTAAATTTTTATCAGGATCCAATTCATTTATATACAATCCGAAACGTCAGGATAATTACCTTTGACTTATACTGAAATCTGTTAATTCAGTGTCATATGGTTCGAATCTTTTCATTAGAAAACACCGTATTAAAAGAGACGGACATCTTTGTTAGCTTTGAGTTTCGACATATTAACAACAAATAAAGTAATTTCAAAAGAGATTTCGATATATTTTACTTAAACTACACTCAAAAAATAGCTTGAGTCAATGCAAATTTTAAATTGAAATATTTTTTGATTTCGAGCTAACATATTAAAACGGAGTATAAAACTGGATTCTACGACGTGTGTGTTTTCAAAAGTTAAAATTATACTTACAGTGTTATCAAAAAGTAAGAAGTTTTTTGAGTTGTTCTCTTTATCTGAGATTTGTTCATTAAAATAACACAATAATTGCATAAGTATAGAAACAAAACAAAATGTAACAATACACCTATCTCTCTATTTACACCAAAGATACGTTCCAGAAAAAATCGTGTAAACCGAATTCAAAAAAGTTTGTATAAAAAATCGTGTAAATCGAAAAAAGGCAAATGCTATATACAGAGTAACTTTTTAATATATGTATTTATATTTATAAAATAATGATCGAGTTGTAAAAGCTTTACAAAAAATATCAGTGTTATATAACCGGATTTATTTATATAAATTTATAATACTTTTTTTTTACGTTTTTTTTTTTCATTTTATACTAATGTTAATATGTATACAAGGGTTTTTTAATTAAATAATTCAAAAATGATCGTGTAAATCGACGTAATTTCCATATTCCACGATTTACACGAGAAATAGAAAAATCGTAATAAAACGAAATCGTATAAAAAAAGTATCGTGTAAATCGAGGGATAGGTGTACAATAAATTTACACATAACAACTAAAGAGAGACAACACAAAATAGAAAAATCATTAAAGTAAATTGTTATTACATAAACACTGGCACAACTTAAAATATTTCCCTTTAGTTGAAACAAATCTGTTATGCCTTGAGCTTAAATTTGGGCACAACTCAAAATATACATATATCTTTAGTTGATTCTAAAGAAGTTACACTTATACAACAAAGAGCGATACAACTGTATTTTATTTATTTATTTTTTTTTTGGCGAAAGAGTTGAGAAAATTATGTAAGATTTTAACAATGTGTAGATATGATCACTTGCAAAATGTAAAAATTTAAAAATTTTGAGTTGACTCCCTTTAGAAAAACCGGTGCGATATGTAATTAATAACAGAATTTATTTAAACATGGATTGACTAAGGTAAGTTGAAAAATTGTATTCAATTGTATTTGAGCGACCTTTAAATATATTATTTTCTCTAGGGAGTGAGTCCTTAAATTTGAGAACTGATTTTTATAAGTCCATGCTATTAGGGATATTGATTTCGTTTAGTATTGAGGTGCAATCTATGTTAGGATTAGAACACATATTATAGAAACAACATTATTGTCACATAAAATCAACATTAATTAACCGTATCTGTGCTAGTGTAATAAATATATTATAGTGTTTTTAGTTTGAAATTTGTTATATATGAACTTTTAAAATATTAATATGTCAACAGGAAACACTTTCCTGTATGATATAAGAAAACTTTATATAAAATACTTTTGACACTGAGACATTCAAAAAGTTGTTCAACAGAAGCAAAACTAGCAATGCCAAAACAAGTATAAAAACTATCTTGACTTAGCATAACAACTATGTAACAAAACCCAAAATTTAGGAAAAATAAAAATATTGTTTTAAAACCAATGAAAATGTAGAAAAAAGTATACGGAAGAAAATACAATCCTGAAAAGGTGTGTAAAAGACTTCAGTAGTTTTTTTAAATAGTAAAATGCAGCTACAATTATACATTTTGTTATAAAACAAATTTATTACTATTTATTTAAAATAAATGTTCATAGAATTTGGATTAATTTAATAACTACAGTTCACCTAAGCGTATGATAAACATGGTATACATCAAAAAATATCTCATATACGAGTCATTCCATGCCAGACCCTAAGATTTTTGCTAAAAATAGACTTTGATGTCTCGGATGACTTTCGTATTCGTATTAGTACGTATTCTTCATTAAAAAACATTTTATACGTGTTTCCAAAAAAAAACTAAACATTTTTTTTCAAAAAGTTAAGTGCATTTGAAAATCGTCAAAAATTTTCCGACAGGACAACTTTTAAATTAATGTTTTTCTAAAACTAATAAATGGATTTTAAAGTTTATTACCTTATTTTAAAGGTATTTGAACCTTCTTTTTAAAGACTATTTTTTTTTTTTTTTTTTTTGGAAACACGGGTAAAATATTTTTTAATGTTTAATAT
Organism: Delia radicum; assembly: GCA_021234595.1. Classification (NCBI taxonomy): domain Eukaryota; kingdom Metazoa; phylum Arthropoda; class Insecta; order Diptera; family Anthomyiidae; genus Delia; species Delia radicum. The sequence goes on from CM037854.1 coordinate 145,735,325, forward strand.
GTCTGGCAAATTTAAAGTAAAACGGATGAGGTGTTGTAAAAAAAGTGTTCAATCTGAAATGGAATGACTCATACGTATCATTAAATTTAAAAATTTTTAAAGTAGTATTAATCAATGTGTAAAATGACATTTAAAATCATTAAAACATTTTAATTCATTTGTATTTTAAATGCCTTTAAAACCCTAAAAACAGCAGACCTTGTTTAAAATATAAAATTAAGGACATGTATTAGTTCCACATTTCTCTCACTAATAAAAAAAAAAACAATGGGGGCATTCATAATATGCTTCGTATTTGGTGTATACACACAGAGAAATGAAATGCCAACCGAATTGAAAAGTGTATTTTAATGGTAACAACTAATAAATTCAGTTAGTGCAACGATATTTGCACTACATTTCTTAATATTTTGGGTGTTGAAACTAAAACTCAGTTGAAGTAACCGAAATTTATTGTGAAAACTAATGTTCAGTTGTACCAACCTACTGAAATTTGTAATACCCAAATTTGAGTCTTAGTAACCGAATTTTAGTTGGCAAATGGCAATTTTTTTTTTCTGTGTATGTACACAAGTGTATTAACATAATTCGTTTTAATTTTCAATATAATTCGTTTGTTTCTTCGCAAATTCCACGTTTTTTTACAAATAATATTCTTATATTTATAAAATAGAATATTTTATTATAAATATCAAAAAAAAAAACATTTTTTTCTAATTTTATTTTAATGTTTGAAATTTTTAAATAGAAATACTAAACAAAACTTTCCAGGGTTGGCAAAATATTTATGACTTTAACATTAAACAAACCTACGATGCTTACACTATACAAATTTACATGAATCCGGCAAATGATTTGTATACGCTGTGATGTATCAGAATTAAAATCAACATTTTATTATGCTTTATACGCCTTATATATTCTTCAAGAGCCAACATATTAAAGGTCACTGAATATAATGATAACAAAAAACATGAATACTATGGAAATATTTCAAAAGGTAAAACACTTCCGTCATATAAGAGTCTTGTTCTATATGGAACCCGTGTAAGTATTATATTTTTGTGCTGAATTACCTGGTAGATAAAATGTCTTTTATTATCATAGGAATTTACTGACGTTTAAGCATGCATGAATAGTATACACTTAAGTGTGATATTTTATATTGCATTGTTTAGATTTTTTTCTTTATAAAATTGTTTTATACATTCATACGTTAAATTTGTTTTATTGTCATTGTAATCCGGATAAAAATTAGTTTGCTGTTTTTAATTTTACTCACAGTTCTTGAATAGTTGGGAATCAACTTTAGTAACATAAAAAAATTATAGAAAATGATATAACCCCTTTACCTTATGAAACTTTATATTTTAAAGATTTTTAAAATTTTTTTTTTCATATTTAAATAGTTTGAACTTTTTTCTATATGCTATGCAGAGTTTGGAGAAAAAATCGCTGAAATAAAAAAGTTATAGCTTGTTAAACAAACTTCTTGGCCTACAGTTTACATGAGCGATATTTACTTTAAACGCTTTTTTCTCAAAACAAGATATTGAAAGTCGGGTGCCACTGATCCACCAACGAGTGGGTCAATTTTCAATAGTCTTTTTTTTCTAGAGGACTAAAAAATAAAGTAGTATTTTTTCTTTTTTTAATTATTTCGAAAACTACAAAACTACGGTTTTCAGCGTGTATTTTTAAATGTTCCCTCGTACCATTTTAATGCAAATTTTTGATTTGCAAAAAAAAACTCCGCCTACGTTAGGGACTTAAGATATTATTCGTTTGTAAAACAAAATTAAAATGGTTTTCTCAGATGAGTATCCAAGTCCCCACGTTTTTGCCTTTTCAAAAGTGTTATTGTTACCAGGGTTTGCCATGGTGGTCCGAATTATAAATTATAATTTTAAGAATAATATCTAAATTGTGCTTTTCTATCGCAAAAATAATGTTTGGAATAAACCATTTATTTATTTTTTATAACTGCTAAAATATTGTAGTTTTTATTGATTTCTAAAGCTTGAATTTAAACCATTTAATGCAAGTGCTATGTTTTGAGAGTAAACGGAAAATAAGATAATACACCCAATTGTTTTTTTTTTACATATTCGCATCCGTCAACTTTATTAATTAGCCGCAGAAAAATGCCAAATGTAACATTCTTAATCAAGCTAATAAATGGCGACGTTTGCTCTGAATTTTTGGTAAACAATCTTACATTTAACGTTCCTCAACGTCCAACTCGTTACTTCAGTCCATTATATATTGATTACTTGCGCGTAAACTATGCTAATGCTGATCCATTGAGAAGACCATGCGACGACTTTAATAAATTTTATAATTTTATAGATTTTTCCACAAATATTAATGTAATTAAACGCAATATAATATTGTTCCTAAATACGTAGATTTTAAACACTATTGTAATTTATTAAATTCAAGAAAATTGTCTGTAGGGATTTATCCTCTTAGACTTAAATAAATAAATAAATAAAAAAAAAAAATTATGTATGTATGTATGTCACAAAGCTTATATAAAAAAAATATTAAAAAGTTCTTAATGAAAAAGTTTCCAACAATTTCGAAACATGAAAAAAATTTACATTACGCTTGTTTGATAGAGGGGACTACCAAATAATCAAGTTTCATTAAAAGCAAAAGACCACCCTTGTTAGTCGATAAGACCTGAGATTACATTTGCAAGTTTAATTATATTTACCGATATGTTGACTGCTTTGGGAGCTACCCTACATGTTTATTTATTCGTTCTGTTTCTTACCAATACATTAAATTCCTATCATTCATGAGACTAATTAATTGAATGGACTAATTAATTGATGATTTCATTACAATTTCATTGATATCAATTGTAATGAAATTATTTTCATTAGCATTTGTTTAATTAATTATAACTAACTTCATTGATTTGATTTGATTGACTAATGGTAATGATTTCAAATTTCAAATTCGATTTCAAATTTGAATTAATTAAAGGAAGAAAATTGCAAGTGGGAAAGATTCCATTAGATTAATTTTTTATAAAAAAACAATTATTTGTTTACCCAGAATCGTACTTGAGAATAAAAATGTAATCACTCCGATAATAGAATGGAACATTGGTCCAAAATGGAACGATATGGAATGAAACGGGGAACTATTGGAATCGGAACATTGTATACATTTGTGTTGTCTTACGTGAAAATAAAAATTTAATCACTCCGATAACATAATGAAATTGGTCCAAAATGGAACAATATGGAATGAAACGGGGAACGACTGTAATAGGCACACTGTACAGATTTGTGTTGTCGGTACTGTAGTTTTAAGGTTTTGTAAAATGTTTGTCCGTTTTTCGATAACATGCTTAGTTTTTGAGATATAATCCATTTTACAAAATGGCGATATTTAAAATGTCCAGTATCTCCGAAACTAAGCGAGATAGACCAAAACGGACAACATTTTTGTTCCATAGGAGTATTAACATACCCTTATAACATAAATAGGCTAGGTCCTAGAAAGATCACTAGTGATCAATTTTTTTAAAAAACAGCCACAGGGTGATTTCATTATTTTACTTATTTACGTAATAATACAAATATAAACATAGTATGTTATCGTATTATAGAAAGTTAGTTCCTCGTGCCATTTCGTTTTCCGTATTCGCTGTTACAATTTACACTTCATTTTTTTTTTTTTTTGTAAACAACTGCTTTTGTTGCTCAATTGTAATTAGTTTTTCAAGCATTAGTGTGATTTCATTAGCATTAGTAGGACAAATGCTAATGCCAAAAAATTTCATTACAATTAATTGGTAATGAAATTTCTTTGTCATTAGCATTAGTTAACTACCCAGTAAAGAACGCTGCTTACATGCATTCGGGTTTGTAAGGGAGTAAGCCAAAAAAAATCCCTTACAAACCTGCTTACATATGCTATGATTTTTATATGGCGAACTCCCACTTAAAAGCATTACTTTTGGGCAAAATAAGCTCGGATTTTAGCGCTTATAAAAAGCTGTGATTTCATGTCTTGCAGTAAAATCATATTTCATGTCTATATTATTACGATTAAAAGTACTAACATGAATATACCATACATAATTTATTTTACATAAAATTCTATAGATATTAATTTTTTGTTGTTAAAATTTTTGACATATATTATAATCATTTAAATTGTTTACCGCACCACGTGCTAGCTCTTCAGAAACAGTTAAATGACTAATTATTTTTTATTATATACTCGAAAACAGCAAACACAATCGGAAATCACTCGGTAAAATTGGTACAGATCGTTTATAATACACGATATGAAACTTTCTACATTACAACCTGCATCCTTATAAGGGATTAGGGTAAGCTGCTTACAACCTGCATCCTTGTTAGGGAAAACAGTAAGCACAAAATTTTTGTTTGTTTATTTTTATACGAAAATTATTCGTTTCTTTTGCTGATTCTCAGTATTGTGTAATAGTAAGCACTTACAACAGCGCATTTGTTTTATCCTTTTAACACGAAAATTTTTTACTGGGTAATGCTAATGAAATTGCAATGCTAATGAAAAAATCGCAAATATGATTCCTATATACCGAGAAAAATAATATTATATAATCTTGAATAATGAGATGCAGATTTGTAAAATTTTATATACAGTAAAGTATGAAATCGTGTATAGTAAGATACAATTTTACAGCCATACCTAAACAAGAGCGGCAAGCGGAACGTTTTTTACCGCCTAGCGTTAACGCTGAAATGTCATCCCTAAACAAGAGCGGCAACGCTACGTCAAATTGATAAAAAAAACAGGGTTATCAAAATAAAAAATATAACAACCCTGATTATTTTAACAACACAGCACATTACAATATTGGTGTTTCTGAGTTATGTTTTGTGTTTTGTATAATAACAAATATATATAAATAATAATATAAATAATAATATAATATATATACATAAATAACAAATATATTTGTTTCTGTATTATTTTTTTGTTTATATCAGGGATGAGAAATGAGAATTTCGTTTCGGTACCAATAAAATTTTCAAATAGTACTTTTTTCGACTCTCAGAGTACTAAAATTATTTTTTATTTTATTTTTCTTAAAATTCATACAAAATGCATTAAAATAACATTAAATGTTATTGAAAATATATTTATGTTTATATGAATTTATAAAAAAATAAAGTTTTACTTTAAAAAAAGTATATTTTTTAAATTAATGTACAGGAACAAAGAACTCCAAATGAGATCCAAATTAAATTAATCAATACAGCTAAAAAAGAATTTTATAAATTGGTTGATAATAACTTGTTAGATTTTAAAATTGTAACAACAAGAATTTGTTGCATTTAATAAATCTTTTGTTTGTATTAGATTTGCTACTGTTGGAACATGAAGTCTGTTTCTGCCTTTGGTTTTAATCAGATTTTGGTATGGAAAAATTCTCTCAACGTTTGCAGAAGAATGTGGTATGGATAAAATACCTGCAGCAATTCTTAAAATATCGGGAAACAAATATTTGTTTAACTCATTTTTAATTTTAGATACTTTCGACCAGAAACTACATATATTTTCCTTTCTAGAAAGTTTTAGTTCTTGCCAATCTGCCAACGCTCTGTATTGGATATTAATGGCGTCAAAATTATTTTTTTCGTTTGGAAAATTTTTTATCCAAAATTTCACGATACTATTGGCTCTTCCGCAAACAACGTTTTCAGGTGAAAGCTTACTGAACCAAATTAAAATTTCATTATAAAAATTTACTCTGGTCTTCAAATCCTCACAAAATTTAATATAACATTTTTTGGAATTTTCTTTTATATGATTTACAGTGCCGGATTCAATCTGATTTGTATTTATATACAAATCCACTTCCGTACCACAAAAAACGTCGTTTAGCGGAATATGGTTATCGTGGATATTTAATTGTAACGGTGTGCAATTATCTAACACATCTTTATTTATGAAGTTGCGAGCAATATATTAATAAAATTTATATATTAATAAAAATTAAAAAAATAAAATGAATTAAAAACTTTAAATCGTCCAATAGTATCAAATGAGTCGCGCGAGTACTTTGGAACATCGAATAGTATCAAAAAAGTACTATAGTATCAACTTTGCCATCCCTGGTTTACATTTGCTGTCTTCTGCAACTAACTTCACTATAAAACGCTCTGTCAAAATCGGATTTTCCAATTGCAAAGAGTTGCCGCCGCGTTGCCGCCGCGTTATTTCGGGATGCTACATACAAATTGTATGGGCATGAGAAATTTTGACAGCTAGAAAACGCTTGCCGCTCTTGTTTAGGTATGGCTGTTACTTGCCACTGTAATTTTTTGTTAATATATGAATTGTATTAAATATGAATTGTATCTTACAAAATGTTATACCATACTTTGTTGGAAGGGCAATATATGACTGTATTTGCAGAATTAAACCAGTACATGGGATTTAACAAAACAATGTATTGTCCCATTTAAAAACAATAATACAATTGTTTAGTAATTTTAATATCAACTTGAAAATTTTCATTGAAAATATCCATTAAAATTATGTTAAATGAACATTATAATTTAAAATATCAAACTACAAAATTTTTAGTTGTGAAAGGCGTGGTAGAGAAGAATGAGTATAGTTTTCTAAAAATCATAACTACATTGCAAATTTTCAATTTTTTTTCTGAATCAGACTGCGCAGTCTGGTATTGAACCTTCTTCAGTGACCCTGTTTTTTGAATTTTTGAATAATGTAATATTTGTTATGTTTTTTTTTATTTTTTCGATTGCGTCTATATGAAATTTTCTGTGCAATCACTGACCGTGGTATAGATAAACTGATTTCTAATGGCACATGCACTCGCACTACACGTTAGACAGAGCGCTTTGGCCCTTTGAGCTATCGGCAGGTCGAGTTTTGTTGTGATTAAAACTAGTTTTATTCAATACACGGTATTTTTGTTCTTGCATAGATAATCTCAGAAGTACAACTCCAACAACATAACAGTTCTATCTTTCGAAACTTACCTTACTCTTATGTCCACTGTTTTCCCATATGTCATAAGTGATGCCATATCTATGATATATTCTTTGTATATTCGATAGATGGCGCTTACGTAGTTAGGGAAGAATTGCCAGAGAGCAAAGTTTGATTTTTTTTGAGTTTGAATTTTAACGTCTTTTTCATACAATTGAAATTAATACTATACTTAATATGCAATTTTATTTAATTTAGTTGTGAAAGGCGTGGTAGAGAAGAATGAGTATATTTTTCTAAAAATCATAACTACATTGCAAATTCTCAAATTTTTAGTTTGGCATGTTTGATTGTTCAGCATATATAATGTATATATAAATATACGTTAAATTTAAAATGGAATCTTAATAAATGGACCATAACTAATATCTAACCCCCTCTATTCAATTAAACAAATTTATTTTCACTGGATTGAATGGTAGCAAATTATATCGGACTCAATGCAATATAATATGCATTACGATTTATGTGAACTTTTCGGATCAAATTGTATTTAAACTAAATATAAGGCTATATCAAATTTGATGCATTTCTTTGTTGCATCATATTGATTTTTTTTTAAATCGGTATGTTAAGTTTTCGAATATTGTTTACACCATTTTCAATTGTATTTCAGGAATTATAATTGTATTTCAGATATATTATATATTATGTTGTATTTCAGATATTTCACTTTTATCAATTGTATTTCAAAGTTTACAACTGAAGGGCTTATTGTAAAAACCTGATAAGCCACATTTTTTGATTGCTGGTTTTAGCTCCTTTCTAGTCATATTTTGATGAATATTTTACAAAAGTCGAGCTAACACATTTATAACAAGTACAAAGAGTACAAAAGTCCTTTAAAAGTTCTACTTTCTTCATTAAATCAAAACTTTAAAGGCAAAAACCGCCAAAAAACTTAAATGTGGCTTATCAAGTTTTTACAATAAGCCCTTCAATTGTATTTCAATTTTATCAACTGTTTTTCAGAAATTATCTTTTTCATTTCAGATTTAGCAATTGTATTTCATTAGTAACTATTGTTTTTCAGAAATTGTCAATTGTTTTTCAGAAATTACCAATTTTGTTTCAGATATTATAAAGTTCACAAAATATTAATTTTATTTCAGAAATTGTCAATTGTATTTCAGAAATTATTAATTGTTTTTCAGAAATTTCCAATTGTGTTTCAGAAATGCTAATGAAAAACTGTTAACAGTTTCTTAGAAAACAGTTAATAATTTCTGAAATACAATTGACAAATTCTGAAATGAAATTGATAATATCTGAAATACAACTGATAATTTCTGAAATACAATGGGTAGTTTCTGAAAACCAATTGATAGTTTCCGAAAAACAAATGATAATATCTGAAATAAAATTTATTACTTTAGTTAGTCAGGAAGAAGAAGAAGAAAACATTTTTATTGAAAAATTTTACGGACACAAGGGATACACCAGACTGCCGCAGTTTCGTCCCCCTCCTGGGACTCGTCAGTGGTTAATTTATGTGTCAATTGAACAAAGTATTTTTTTATATTGTTAATTTTGCTCTATATGAAAAACTTTTTATTTTTTGGTGTCGTACTGTGATTTGAACTCACGGTCTTAGCAACAAGCTATGCATCGTAATCTCGCCTCTTAACGAGTTGAGCCACGGTCGACACAGTGTTGACTGCGACTAAATTGGAGTTTGGTCACACTACATACACACAAGTATTGTTTCGATCAGAAGAGACAGAATTAGCTAATACCAATGCACAATTCATTTCTCAACTAGAATGCTTTTTCTTCTTAATCCTATCTCTTTATTACTTCTGAAATACAACTGAAATTGTTGTAGTAACTCAACTTTCATTCCGAATTTTGTTTTATAAAACACATATCTAGAAAACAATCTCAGTTGTTGCCACCGAATTTGTTGACAATCGAATTCTAGCTGTTATATGTTAATAATATTATTATAAATAATAATAATATTAAATTAATAATATTAAATCCAGTTTCAAGTTGTGAAGCATATTATTCAGTTGTCTTAGTTAATATAATTTTCGCGGAAATGTTGTTGCGTTTCGCTAAAATTTTATTAAAAACTTTGATTTTTCGACTATTGAACCGTGGTATTCAGATTAATAGTCCTTTGTACTATTTATTGCATAATCACTCTTAATTTTCTTAGATTTATTTGCTTTTAAAATATTTAAATAGTTTACTTTCATTAAAAAACTTTTTGTTGTTGTCTTTTAAGAGATTTGAACTTGAAAATTCGGTGTAATAGACTGCCCCTTTACTTACTACACGACAAACATTAATTAATGTTAAGTGTAAAATTCGTCTGTCAATACTAATCACTAGTTGCGTCTTTAATCAAGGCAAACCATAATTCATTTTTTTCTACTGAAACACTAAGACAGTGTTATATTTGGTTGTTAACCAGTTTTGATTATCGACAATTTTTTAATAGATATAAAAATACAAAAAACTTCATATAACCCAATTGATTCGGTTGCGGCAACATCGTAAATTCGGTTATCCTAAAATAATTCAGTTGCCGCAATCAAATTGGTGGCCATAACACCTAATTCGGTTGCACCAAACGGATTAAGTTTGGTACAACAGAACTTGTTTTATAGTTGCAACCTAATCAATTTGGTTTGAAAAATATCATTTAACACAACCGAATTTGTTATGTGAGTGTAGATTGTACCAATTTTTTTTATACTCACTAAATAAATGGTTGCTTCGACTGTACGATCAATAATTCAATAATATGATTGTTTTTCAGTTCATTTTCCCTCTTTTTAATTACCGATAAAATATGTTTGCTATATTAAGCGATTAGATGAAATTCCAAATAAATTAGCGTACTAACAATTCAATTTTAATAGTTTCGACCAAATTCCAACCAATATTTTTCTGGCTGCATTCATACATTAATGGTAATAGACGAAATCGTGACTGTTTTCATTAGTCTAGAATTTTTATTTTTTTTGTTTTCTTGTAGAAAATTACAGTTGTGTCAATTAAGAAATATTTTTGAATTTTTTTATTCGTATTTTCTATTAACTCATTATTGGCATGCCATAGATCCGCTGAACATTCTTCAATTAAACTTTGCAGATATACAAAACCATGCATCGTTAAGACATGTTTGTAAGTTTTTTTGCCTTAAAGGTCCCTCTAGTGAAAAAATTAGGAAAAAGAGTTGAAATTTTGAAAGGATAATTATCCCAGATGGATAAAGATATTTTAAAAACATTAATTTTGTATAATTCTGTGGAGAAATCTTTATTAAAAAATAAATTTTTTTATATTAGACAATTCTTGCTTTTTGTTTTAATATCGAGTTTTTTTTACCATTTTGAAAAATTATCATATGGCAGCGCAGACATTATAATTTTTATAAGTGTAGTAGTATTTATATAAAAACCAGCAGTTATTTTTGTTTTGAGTGAAAAGGAAATTAATTTTGGAATATTTGTGTATATTGTGTATATTGTGTATTCGACAATTTCATGGTCCGCTCGGTAAGATTTTCAAAAATTACAGACAATAGATGAATATTAGTTCATCAACATTATTAGCTCATCAACATAACTGTCCAGCAAAAAATACTGCTTCCGTTGAAGGAGTTTCGTAAGAGATATTTAAGCGAATAGCAGTGTTAAATGTCATGATTTTTTTTCACCTGGCAGCACTGGTTTCGAGCACCTAAATGTAATGAATTCCTTAGTTTTATTTAGTGCCTCTTCCTATCAAAAATAATTTTGACAAATCATGCCATCTTGGAAGAACATATTGTAAAGTATTAAAAATATTTAAATGCATGTTTTCGCTTCGAGCCGTTTTACTTACAAATTGAGTCTCCCGATGGGTGCTTTTTGATCTTAATGAAATTTGGATATGTGATAAAGAAAAGAAATATAAGGGACACTATTTTCCACCGGCCCAATCTCATGTTTAGGGGTTGAAAATTGGGGTAAAAACTTAACCCATTTTTCGTTTGTTTGGCATAATTCGAACTGTTTCAGAGAAATTTTAGACAAATGGGAACCAAATGAAAAAGTTTTGGAGTCGCATTAACTGGTATACGAAACAAGTCCGATGACTATTTTTGTCATCCAAAAAAAAAAAAAAGGTTTAAGTTATCAAAATATTTATATTAACACCTATAACATTTAATCGAGCTGGTGCCTGAGCTTTTTCCGATATTCGTAATGGTTCGGCCTATATGCAACTTTTTCGAAAGGCTTTTTAACCTATAATTCAAATATTTTATATAAAAGGCAATCCTAACACACTATATAGGCAATATTTGCATTAAGATTTTTGTTTTCTTGAGTAAAACAAAACTGCGTTCAAAATGTCATTAGTTTCAGATACGTTTCCATATTATTTTTATTTCATTTTCTTTATCACATATTCAAATAGTGCTTCTTGTTATCATACAAAATTATGCCAAATCGTTCTTTCAACAATTTTTTAAATCCAAGTTTTAACAAATCTAAATCAGTATTCGCTAACACAATAAGTAGGAGTTGAAAACTTATTGCTCATTTCATAACTTTTTTGAAATCACAACAAAAAGCAATGCAAACAATCAATAAAACTAAGCATTTCATTTCAGCTCTTGAAAAAACTACGAAACAGTAAACGTTTGTACTGCTTCTCATTTTCTGTGTTGATATTGATGCTTAACAGAAGTGCTCCAATAGACCAAACTACGAGTTTTTTATTTTTTATTAATTATTTAAAAATATATATATTTCAATTTTCGTTCGAGAAACATTTGTTTAAACCAAATTTTAACAAAATTTTGTCAAAATTCGCTAAAATAATAAGTATTAGTTGTAAACTTATTGCTCATTTTATTACACTAAAGATTTTATGTATACAAAGACGACAGTAGTTGTAGTCAAAAACAAATGAAATTTTACTTGAAGAAAGGATGACTAACATTTCATTAAATTCAGCTAACATTTGTCATTTGTTTTTTCTGTTCAAAAAATTACTAACAATTGTAGTAAATATGAACGACATAACAAAAAACAACTGTAAAAAATTGATGTAAAATCATAAAACAGTCATTTGATGTGGTTTTTTTTTTCAAATGAACTACAAGATTAGTAAAAAAAACTATAAAAATTTAATAATAGTTAGTTTATTGAAGTTTGCATTTGAAAATAATATTTAAAATCACGGTTCACGTTCTCAGACCTACAGATAAGCCATATTAACGGCTTCGCGGGTCTTAAGCTAAGCATGTATATAAAAATAGAAAATTTAAATAAAAATTATGAATTGAATTGAAAAAAAATGACTGACATTTACATTAAAAATAAATAAACTGTATTACAACCTAATCAACTACATATTTTTAAAGAAGAAGTTCCCTGAGTGTACACAATGAGATGTAAACAATCAATTAAATTTGGGCTTTCATTTCTGCTCTTTAAGAACCTATGCATCTTACGGGGCAGTAGGAGAAGCAGTAAAGATACAGTCAACGGTTTTTACTGCTTCCTATTTTCTGCTGGTTAAAACAACTATAAAAAATTTAACTTTTTTATGTTTTTAAATAATTTTTCAAAAACGTGCCTTCAAAAAGGTACAAAAATTTATTTTCCAAACTAATTATTTAGAAAATCTAAATAACAATCTTTCAAAATCTATTTATTCTCGATTGTACTCAAAGTGTTGTATAATTTCAGATCACTTATTTATCTTTTTCCATTAAAAAAAAATATATATGCTTTTAAAAGTACTTGGTCAAAAAAGGAACACTGTGTTAAATATGGGTTAAAGCTTTCAGGTCAGTTCAGTTATAAAATGTGTGCCATATTTAAGTACATCTCTTAACGTTTAATATTTTATTATTATCTTTTTACTTTATATATTTTCGGTAACGTGTAAAAGTATGCCAATTAAAATAAATTAGTTATTAAAGAATGTTTCTGTAACAACGATATTTTGGCAATTAACATTGTTAACAAATTGTGTAATAATAATGATTATCCTGACAGCCACAATTTTAAGGTAATTCTTTCACTCACGATTTAGATATTTATCAATAGCAAAGCCTTTTGCTTAAAATAAAAAAAAAAAATATTTCTGATATAGCAGACTGGTGTACCAAAAATATTTGTTTTTTTTTTTTTTATTTTAAACAAAAGGATTTGCAACTTATAAATCATATATCATTTATTTAACTCCCATTCCTAATTAACCGTTTGCTTTGTCTAAAAGAAGAGTCAATATTTGTTTGGTTATTAAATCATTAAGAATCCATATTTTTTATTTTACGGGTTTTAATAACAGAACAAAAAAAAACAATAGCTTTTTATTACCAATCACTTAAACAAAAGAGTCCTTACTAGGGTACTCAATCGGTTAACCGTAAACTGATTAATCAATGAATTTTAATCAAACACCTGTTCAAACGAATACATCTTATAATTTTGGTCGATTAATCGAGTAAATCAAAATATATTATATTTCAGTCTATATTTTATAAAAAAAAGAACTTAAATTGCTTCGAATTTTTAAAAATTATTTATTTAAAAATTTTGTATGTATTGTTGATCTTTTAAAATAGCATTTTGAATTGTCAGATCATCATTAAATGTTACTATTACAAATAGAAAACTCTAACTCTTAATAAATGCAAGAGAAGATAAAAAAAAATCTTGTGATGATCGATGACCAGCTCTGGATGGAGTGCCACACTTTCGACCTAAGCGACTAAGTCCTCTTCAGCTTCATTCTTAGCCACCACCCACAAGAAATACAAGCTTTTAATCATTTATATATGTATAAACCAACCACAGGAATTCTGTGATGTTAATTGATTATCTGAACATTATCGATCTTTTCTTACAGTTTTAGCCAATAGCTTTAAATCTTAAAGCTTTTACTTGGCAGGGTTGCCAGTCTAACAGATAATGTTACCATTACTGGTAACAAATTGAGAATTTATTTAAAATATTACATTCACACTGAACCATAAAATACTTATTTCTGTTCTTTGTTTTAGTTTTTTCAGTTTTAGACTTTCAAATTGCATAAAAAAATTTAAATCGAAAACGTATTTGAAAGTAATAAAAATATTGAACAATATGTCAGTTACTGTGTTAATTTGCATATTATATATGTGTTTTAGGGCTATAACATGTTTACGTGGCACCACGATACAGGCAATACTGTACTGAAAAAAAATTAATGTTATTTCCAATTTATAACGATCTTTAAACTTGCGTATATTTATAAAACTAAAGGAAATCAAACATATTAGCTACACTCAAAAAAAATAGTTAGTAAAGTCAGCAAAATTTTAGTCAGATTAGTGCTTGAAAAAGATTGCTAAATCTTAGTCAGTGCTTGCAAAAGATTGCTAATGTCCGCAAAATATTTTGTTAAAAATCAGCAAGCTAATTTTGAACAACAAGCTAAAGTTTTGCTAACAGAAAAAAAAACCCATTTCTAAAAATTTTTGCTGAATATTAGTAGACTGAAAAAAACTCAAAAAATTTGTTGAAACATTACACTTTAGTTAAATTATTTGCTGAAAATCATAAAACATATTTTTTTGATTCGTTTAAAAATAATTTACAATACGTTGCAAAATGCAAAATTATTCATACATCCACATTGGCGACATTAATTAATATAAAATCTAAAAAAAAATAGAAGTAATTATATATAATACGAACAAAATATTCTTTCAACTACTTACATCAATCGTCGTCTAAATGATGCTATCTTTTAAAGGTGTGCAAATGCCGCAATTGATTATTCTACTGCTTCTAAAGATTCATAGCTTGCAATACATTGTAAAACTTTATTGATTTGCAATAGCACACAAGAATGGTGATGATAACAAAATTTACTGGTAAAATAGGAGAATTCTTGACTTAAAAATTAGTGCATTTTGGATATCGGTACAAGTGCTTTCAAATCATGCCTTTTATCACCAATAATGCAAGCGCTTATCTGTTAAGCAAGCAGTGGTTTTTGCTGGGAAATGGTGGAAAAATTAATCAAAAATATATATATTGGATATTCTGGCACAGATCAGCAAAAAAAGTGCTTTTTTGACCTTGGATCTTTCGACTTCAATTAAATTTTTTTTATAAAAAAAACTCTATTGGCGTTTTCAGTTTTCAAATATTTAGAAATCCATGTCTTTAAGAACGATTTAGTTTCTTTTTTTATGAGAAATATGCAAAAAGTGTGTAAGTTTTAATATTCGGAGTTTCTATAATATTCATCGAATCAACACTAAAACTTCGGGTTCTGATGAGATCTTTAGCCAGATCGAAATACTAGTATCAACCTAGCTAATATGTTTGATTTGCTTTATTTTTGTAAATATACGGAGGTTGAAAGCTTGTTATAAATTGAAAATAACACCATTTAAATTGCACTGAAAATGCATTTTTATATACAATTAGTTTTTTAAATGTATTTTTCACTAAAAAAAAGAAAAAAAATTCTGTGTAAAAGTGCTGCAAGACTTTTTTCAAAAAAAAAAATTAAAAAATTAATAGTTAAAACCCGGGATACAAAAAAGTAAATGGGCAACTTTTTGGTAAAAATTTCATAATATACAAATATAAAATATTTTTTTTTAATCTATAGTGGCCAAATTTTAGATAAATGCATATCAAAAATAAATTGCAAACACACACACACTTTATAAATACTATTTATTTTTTAAAAAAGGTGCATCGCAAATTAAACCATGTTTTTCTCGAATTTCGACTAGTTTAGTTAGGGTAGTAGTAAAGTTTCTGCGTGCAAAATATTATTTAAATCGGAAGACCCAAGGTTAGATTCTGGCAATTAAAAAAAGGCTAAAAAAAAATATTAATTTTGAGCCTTAAACATATTTTACATTTTTTCTTAGAGTAACCTTTATATTGAAAAAGAAAATCGTTTTTCTTAGCAAAATCAAGTAAAAAAATAAAAACGCTTATTCTATATGCTAAAAATTGATTTTTTGCTTCTTTTTGAAATTGCTTACATTTGGTAATACTGAAAACACCATAATTATAAAGTTAGGTTAACATATATTTATTATCTGCAAAGATGAACATTTTCACTCTACTGATTTCTTTTTTTTTTTATTTAGTAAGTAGAAACTTTTATGAAAATATGGACTCGAACCAAACTAATTGCAAAATTTATATATTTGTATATTTTATTAATATTTGTTTTTATTATTAATTTATTTTTTTTTAAATAATTATGCATTTGTTACTTACTTAAACTCATTATCTTTGTCCTGTGGATTAGAGTGGTCCAAAAAAAATATGAAAGTACGATTATGCGATCTCCACAATATTTGTAAATCTTTGAATTTAATTCTTTTTTAATCTACCTTAAACAAAATTTTACAATCTAGTCTAAAGTTATGTGCAGAAAAAGAATATGGAATCAAAATTAAATAATAATTAAATTCTTTTAAGTTATTGGCGGTTTTTCTTAAAATTGTAAAAGTTTCTATAAACATGCACACAGAGAAATAAAGCGCCAACCGAATTCAAAAGTATATTTTAATGGCAACAACTTATAAATTCAGTTAGTACAAACGATATTAACATTAGATGTCTTAAAATTGTGGGTGTATCAAATAAATTTCAGTTGACTTAACCGAACTTTGTTGTGAAAACTAATGTTCAGTTGTACCAACCGTCAGAAATTCATTATAACCGAATTTTAGTAGTAGTAACCGAGTTTCAGTTGGCAAATAGCTAAAGTTTTTTTATGCGTGTTAGTAGAAATCCAACTTGTTTATGTCCTATAAGAACAAATTTCTCAAATCTTAATTAATATTAGGAATCTGCAATTGAAACTAAAATAAATTAGTCAATTTTAAATTATTCGCGTTTTTCAAAGGTTCCAAAAAATCGATTTTTTTAGTATTTTTATAATTTTCTAATTTTTTTTTAAAATTTCATAATGGCATATTTTAAGGTTTGTCGAGTTAGCGAATTCCGAAATTGTTTTTTTTTTTGACATCTTTGCTGTAGATACAAATTCATTAATTTTATGCACATTTTGTGTCAAAATTTGCCTTAAGGTATGCAATGTTATTTAACACAATAAGAAAGTAATTGTTCAATAAAGAAACCACCGGTATGGGACACTCTAGCGTATGTGGGTTATTAATATGAAATTCATAATAAATCATACGCCACGTAGCCTCATATACATTGAAATGTGTATTAATTAGTGAGCATCATTATTGTGTATAAAGAAAATCTCTTTTTTTGGAAAATTTCAAAATATTGTTGAGATTATTGTATCACTACACTCAAAAAAAAATGTTAGTAAAGTCAGCAAAAAATGTTGCTGATTCAGCAAAATTTTAGTCAGTTGATTAGAAATTAAAAAATACTTAAAGTTAATAACATTTTTGTTGAATATCAGTAGAAAAATTATATTTTAGTTAATTTATTTGCTGAAAATCTGAAACATTTTTTTGTAATTATTTTTAAAATAGTTTACAATACGTTACAAAATATAAAAATATGAATTAAACTAATTATATACATATAACATAAACAATTATTTTTCGACTATTTGCATTAATAGTTGCCATAAGATTCAAACAACAAGCAATGCAATGCATTTTGGTTAACAAAAATATTAAATTAAACTTAATTAATTTTTTTTTTTTTATTTTCTTGTTTAATTTAATTTTTTTTTTCTCTAAATTCTAAATTTGTTTATTTTTTATTTTCTTGTTTAATTTTAATTTTATTTTTTAATTTTTTTTATATTTTTTTTTTTAATTTATTTTTTTTTAATATTTTTTTATGTAATATTTATTGTAACAATATATAATTGTAACTACTTTGAAAACTTAAAATCATACTTATTCTTTTTTCATATCTTTATATGTTTTGTACTTTTTGTGATGATAATTTGTTAGTTTCCATTTAAATTATATTTTTTTGTTCTTCCTAAACTCATTTGTAACACTATTTTTCCAGCTGCTGTCATTTCCTTTCGCTTAAGTATGTCTACCTGAACGTATATTTATTTTATAATTTGACCACACAACATTGACCATCATGTGTATAAAAAACAGATTAAAAAATGGTCGATTTTTTTTAATGTCTTACAAGCGATGTACTTTTTGTATCATTTTCCTCGTCTCTACTACATCTTGACATGCCACGACATCTACTTGATTCTGCGAATATCTTTCAATATGGTTGTCATCCACACTATTTATGTTGTTATCAGCACAATTTTTTAGCAAGTGCTGAATAAGTACAACTAAAATATTAACTGTAAACACAATTTCAACAAAAAAATTGCTGAGAAATAGTATACTTGATTAACAAGACGTTTTATTAACTTTTCTATTAACTTATTATTTTGGCGTGTAGGTCTAACAGTTATTTGCTGAAAATTTGAGAAAAATCAGAAAGCTTTAACCTTGCGCCTCTCTACCAAAAGTCTAGATTTATGAAAATTTTCTAAACTACTTTAATAAAAAAAATATGTCTTTCTACTAATTTTGGCATGCTTAGTACGAGAATTATGAAATATTTTAAATCGGAATAACTGTTTTCGAGATATTGCAATAGCATATTTTTACTCTATTCTAGAAATTTTTTAAAAAATTATCTTAGAATTTTTTCTTTAAACACTCAAATACTAAACAAAACACGCCTTTATTTTGTCGTAATTATGTCTGAAAATAGATGCATCACAAAATATTTTTTTTTAAATTAATTTTAATTTTTTTCCCCATATATCAGGGGTTTTGTGTGCAGGTTGTTAAAAGTTAAGTAATCCGATTTTTTAAAATTTCCCTCCACAAAACTGTTGAACCTAATGAACATCGAAAGTTTTTTTTTTTTTTTTTTTTTAATATATTGACCTTTATGCTTGTTACTTTTTTAAGTTTAAAATTACATGTTATGAGATTTTACAATAGTATTACAACAATTGATAGTGATTTGGCAAAGCCTTGCCTTACATAAACAATAATATCACAGTTTAAGGATGAAAAATTAGGAATAAAAAAAACCTTTAATATACAATGAGAATAGAATTTATTTAACAATTAATAGAGATTTAATATAATAAACTACACCTTAGTGTACTTTTTTTTATAAAAGTAAGAGGTATAGTTTTTAGAGTAAATTTCTTATTTTATCATGGTTAGACTGTCTGCATCGCTCGTTGAATGACAGTGTCAGATCCCTCATCATGGTATTTATTGTTTTATGATCGTATTTATTATGCAATCTTATTGTGGAGAATCTCCAATTAAGTTTGTGAATAATTTTCGGATTTTTATTTTGAATAATTTGGAGCTTTTTTATATGCGATTTCGCTGTTTTTGGGAACCATGCTTGACACACATAAGTCATTATTGGCCTTATACACATTCTATACAATAGAAGTTTATTATTAAGATTAAGAACTGATTTTCTGTTTAGTAACGGAAATAGTGCTCTTCCGCATTTAATTGCCTTTTCACTGACATATTGAACATGTTCTTTAAATGTTAGTTTTTTTTTATCAAAAACAACTCCCAAATATTTTATTGAGTTCTTAATTTCAATCGTATTACCTTTAATTTGTAGTGGAAGACTGGGTGTACGTTTAGGCGATTTGTTAAATGGGAAAATTATAGCCTGAGTTTTTCCTTGATTTATTTTAATTTTCCATTTTTTAAAATACTTTTCAGCACACTTTAGAGAATCTCTCATTCTTTTTGTGATGGCGTTGGAAAGTTTTCCATTACATATAAATGCACTGTCGTCTGCATAGAACGCAGCATTATTATCCTTTTTTATCACAATATCCGATGTGTATATAGAATAAAGAGTTGGTGATAAAATAGAGCCTTGAGGTAGCCCTAACCGTAGCCTAACCGATGAGAAGCTATTTTGTATACAAACCACAAAAGATCTATTTGTCAGAAAACTTTTTATAATTTTTTGCAGGTATAATGGGAAATTTAGAATGCTAAGTTTGTAAATTAGGCCATTATGCCAAATGGAATCAAACGCTTTTTCAATATCTAAAAATACAACTCCCGTACTTTTTCTATTAGATTTGTTGTTCTCAATACATTGTATAACTCGTTTAATTTGATGGACAGTAGAAAATTGCTTTCTAAAACCAAACTGCTGTCGATTAATAATATTATTTCTCTCAGTAAAGGACAGTAAACGGTGTAAAATGACTTTCTCAAAAAGTTTATCTACAACGCTTAACATACTTATTGGTCTGTAGCCATTCGGCATGTTAAGATTTTTACCATTTTTTGGTATAGGAACAATTTTAGCCTTCTTGAAAATGTCAGGAAAATAACCGTTTTTAAGACAAAAGTTAAAAATTTTTGAAAGGACGTCAAACAATGATATAGGCATATTTTTCAAAATGACGCTTTGAATCATATCTAAGCCAGGCGCCTTATTGTTTTTAAAATTGCTTACTATTTCCATTAGTTCGTTAGATTCCGTTAAAACGTCTTGGTCGATAATAATTTCGTTATTGCTCTCAAGATTACCTATACACTTTTGAACTTTCTTATCCATTGTTGATTTATCATTTAATGTAATTTTGTGTGAATGTTCAAATACATCGGCTATACTGTTGGCTTTATCTTCATTGGAATTAACTTGCTGACCGTCAACTATCAGACAGGGAATTTCAGAACATTTACCCTTAATCTTTTTCGTTATTTTCCAAAACTTTTTACTGCCCGTTGGCAATTTGGTTATAAATTTTGACCAGTTCTCATTTCTATCCCGGTTTAAATGAAAATCTATCAAATTCTTCAATTGTCTTAAAATACCAATAATTGTATGCCTTCTACTAGGATCGGAGTACCTTTGTAGGTTGCGTTGAAATTTCCGTCGTTGTCTGATTAAGTTTAAACTTAACTCGGAAACACTCGACTGCCAACCTTTTTTCTCTCCAACCGGAATCTTTTTATTAGCATTGCTTAAAGTTGAAATAGTTCTATCTAAATATGAGTCGATGTTAACTTTGGTCAGCTCTTCAGACATGAGGTTTTTTGTAAAAATCTCTCTGTCCACCCATCTCCCAATAAGTGACCAGTCAGCTAGATGATAGAGAGGTATTCTAGTAGAAATACTTTTAATATGTCCATAAATATAACACGTTACAAGAACATGGTCAGAAACCAGTTCATTTGGATGAGTCTCTAGATTTGAAAATTGTAAACTAGAATTTGAAAGCATAATGTCAATTGTGGATGGTGGTGAGGGACGGGAGATTTGATTAAAACGAGTGTTATTCGCAGGGTTGTAGATGTAAAAATTGGATTGATTTTGATGATTAAAGAGAACATCACCTGCTGGGTTATTTGAGCTGCAATTCCAACTCTGATGGTGCGCATTAAAATCGCCGAATAATAAAAAATCTATTGATTTTTTGGTTAATACATTTAAATCATTTTTGAATTTATTTGAAAACTGTGGACAATATGCTGTTGTTATTGTTGTTGTTTTACCATTTAGCACAACCGAAATCGATAAGTTTTCGATATCATATGTTTTATCATAACGTAATAATTTATGCTCATAACAGTCACGAATAGCAATAAGAACTCCACCACCATGAGTCGGACGATCTCTCCTATAAATTTTATAACCGCCAATCAAAAATTTGTGGTGTGTTTTAAGATAAGTTTCATTTAATAAAATAATATCAATTTTATTCTTTCGAATAAATTGTTCTAATTGAGTAATAGCAGAATAAGTTGTTATGCCTTGGGCATTCCAGTGCATAACATGAAGCATATTGAAGTTAATGGGATTACAAGGCATGTCTTATCATATTTCCTAACACTCGCAGTTTGTCATATTTATTTTTGCACTTCTGTAGAGCATCGATAGCTTCAAAATAAATATCTAACAATCTATCGTTTGAGATGTCATCACCAATATCATTTTGATTATACTCATATTGTTTTGATAGTACAGAGTACAACGTTTTTCGATTAACAGCTGATTTTACATGATGCCTTGAAGTTGTTGGCCCATGATCTGTTGATGAAATTTGTGGAAACTCTTCTGGTGAAGGGTGAAATTCAAAAGCCGGTTTGGAACTTCTGGGACGAGCAAAACTATTGGAAGTGACCCTTTTACGGATATTTATGTATTCCTGCCTACATGGACACTTTGGATCATCTGCCTTGTGGTTAACATTGTTAAGATTATTCTTAACGCAATTAAAGCACTTATATACGACTGGACCTTCATTATGAGTTTTATTTAAGTTACATACCGAGTATTCATGAGCGCCTGCACAGGCAGGGCAAACTGCAGAACGATGACAGTTGCTGGCACCGTGCCCGAACATTGAGCATTTGCTACACTGAGTTGGGCCTTTATTACCTTTTAGTGGGTTTCTCCATTTGACAGCGATGCCACAGAAAAATCTTTTTTTTTGAATTTCACGTTTTGATATTTGCTGCCTATCAAATTCCACCATGCATATTGCATCATCAACACTAGAGCGTTTTGTTTTTATTTCTTTTATATTCGTTGGTTCAATATTGTGGGTAAATTTAAATTCCTCAGTGATATCTTTAATAGTAAATTGTGGAAGACCAAAGAATACAAGTTTAAACCTCTTATTATCTTTGATCTGATGAGTGTAGAACTTAACATTATGTTATTTTAGTATTTTGATAGCGTCTTCAAACAACAGTAGGGAACTTGAGATAATTTTTGTTCCAATCGACATTCTCTGGAACTTGTATTGAGAGCCGATGAGTTTATGCACTACGGTAAAGCTAGTAGAATTATCAACGACAATTGGGGGGAAACTTTTCAGTTTTAACTACACCTTCTCCTTCTTCACTTTGGGAATCCATATCCACTTCGTCTCCGAGTAATTCGAACCTGTTTTTTACAGGGCGATTGTCCGGAGGTTTAGAAAACTTATAGCTTGGATTATTTCCAAAGTATTTTTTTCTTTTCATTTTTCAGTCGAATAAAATTCGTTACAAAAAATATTTATTTCAATGAAACAATAGTTTTAACTTTATAAAAATAAATTATTTAGAGAGCACAGGAAATTCACGTGTTGTTTCAGCTGATAACAATACAGAACGAGGAACATCGAAAGTTAAATTAAACATTCCTTCAAAAATCATGCATATAAAATTGAAAAACATAACAATTTTACAACCTAGGTAAAAGTTTTCATATATGGATCCATAAAGATGCATTTTGCAAAAAAAAGGTATATTATTATTGAAAACTCCCATAATTCGAAATATGGAAAAAATTTACTTTTTATTTCATTTGTGCATTTAGTATACTCAAAATTATACAGATATTTAATTCTGACTTCATCGGATATCATTAACTCACTTTAGACAGGAATCCAAAATGGCCCATGAATTTAATGAAAATGCAATCACGTCTTATTTTAAAATTAATTTTCAAGATTTCTAAAAATGCCTAATTTGAAGATGGCGATATAATAGTTTTTATTAAAGTAAAAAAAAAAATAAATTGGAAAATTGCATTTGGAGCGACTCCTTTCCAGAATATTTCACAAAAATAGTTTATTTGGCCAAATATTTAACAAAATTTGACTGCTTTAATTAAAGTTTGCATAAATTTCAGAAAAATATCACTTAAATTTGTTAAGGCTATAATTGTCTTTACTTTTATTTAAAAATGTTCAATCCTTAGTGGCCTGTGGACAAAAAAGAGCCATAAAACTTAATTTTAATTATTACTACGAGAATGTAAAGCTTTCAACCCTAGAACACACACCCGGGTACAAATGTATCCACTTGCAACTTTGCAGTGCTGTAACTCAGAAACGGTTTAACTTACGGCATAGAGATCTAGAAAATATAAGTAATTTCTAATCTTTTAAAGGTTATTTGTTCCAATTCGGATCAGTGGTTCAGGAGCTACAAACTTCCAAATTCGACACCTACGTAAACACACACAACATTTGGCTGTCCCATACCCGTGAAAATTTTTGCCTGTATCTCTAGTAACAGGTAGAATATTTGCATGAAACAGAAACTAAAACATTTGTAAAATATTAATATACGCATTTAAAAAATGAAGTTGGACCATTTAAACATTATAAAAAGCCAAAATAGGCTAGTAGGTACAAACGTATCCCGGGTGTGTGTTCTCGTAGAAAAAGTTGGGTATGCATCGTACGGTTAAAAAATCTAAACTAGCTAAAAATAATTGGTTTATGTAACTTGATCTATGTAGGGTTTATTTTTACACTTTTAATATCGGAAAATTAGGCATTTAAAAAAATGTTTAAAATTAATTTTATAAAAGACGTTTTTACATTATTATTAAATTCGTGTGTCATTTCGGATTTCTGGCTAAAGTGATTTAACGATATTCGATGGAGTCAGAATTTAATGAATAAATAAAATAAAAAGTAAATTTGATCAAAACTACGAATTTTGGGAATTTTTAATAATAATACACCTTTTCCAAAATTGGTAGTTTTGGGCCATCTTGCGGTGTTAACCCTTCTTTCAAAAAAAGTTAAAAAATCGATTTCTTCTATTTGGAACCACAAGCAATGTAACATACAGTTTTGTTTGGAAAACACATGTTTCTAATATAACATAATTGCTTGCAAAAATAATTATGTTTACCAGTAAACATATATGTATATGTGAAACATATTTAGCAGCAAACATATATATGTTTGACTGCCAATAATTATGTATATATGTTTATTACAAGTATGTTTGCATGTCCCAAACATAATATCTAAAAGTTTAAAATGGCAATATATTTGAATCATTGTAAACATATATATAATTGCCTGCAAACATATTGGACATTGTCTTTTTTCTGCGTGTAGCGTTCATTCATATTCAAATTTTGTTAATGCACATGTATGGAAATTTATGTATCCATGTAGGAACATGCATGCATATTTATGTTTATGTGCAAACATATAAGATAGCGCAAAAATAACCTTCCGATGTTTTTTTTTATTATGTATTTATTATGTATAGCATTTTCTGATAGGAGGATTACTTTTGCGCCACCTTATATATTGAAACTTTATGGATTAATATATATAAACTTTTAGACGGGTATGTAAATTTTCTGTTTTTTCAAAATATTTGTATATAAATTTACAAGCGATCTTTCAATAAATATTGAAATAATTATAAAGGAAGAAATTACCAATAGTACAGACAAACCACTGCTATTTTTTGTAAAACCCACCGAGTTGAAAATTACCAAAATATACAACTAATATTGTAATGGGAATATGGATTCAAATATAATTATGTCTCATTTGATAAGTTCCCATATATAAAATCATACAAATTGATCAGTATACCGGACCATATACATATATATATATATAATTATACCAAATTAGATATAATTTGATACAATTTTATCCGAGATTTGTCCATATCCGGAACATTAATTTATATCTATTTGGATATAAATATACCTGATTTTATATAATATTAGCAGATAGAAGATATGCTTTTTGTGACTTGAAGTTATGCTGAAAAGTATTTCAGTTGAAAATTAAAATTTCTAGAAATCAACAATTTTAAAGACCCAAATTCTGTTAATTGAAACACACAGAAATTTTTAAAAATTATTCAGAATAAATTCAATGTTTTAAAAATGTACTAATTTTGTATTTGATATTATATAATAGAAATCACTTAAAAAGTATCTCGTTATAAAATTAATATGGTTATATATGAAGCCATATGCAATAAAGTTTTAACTTGCAAACCACTTTAGTTGATATTGAACTTCACCAAAATGTGTTATATAGAATTATAAGGAAAATATTTTCCATATGACATCACATATAGTTTAATAAGACCTATTGTTATAATTTAATAAGACTGCACACAGAGAAATAAAATACATTGAAAAACGTATTTTAATGTTAACAACTCATAAATTCAGTTAGTACAACGATATTTGCACTAGATTTCTGAATATTTTAGGTGTTGCAAACAGAATTATGTTGAATTAACCGAACTTTGTTGTGAAAACTAATTTTGAGTTGTACCAACCGCCTAAAATTCGTAATAAATTTGAGTCGAGTTATATTATAATTCGTAAATAATTTGAGTTCAGTTGGAAAATAGCTAAATTTTTCGGTGTGTGTGGTACCATATATAATAATATGTGGCTTATGTAGATAACAGGTACTTAGCTACGACTATGTTTTAACGCTTATACAATATTCTCTCAATAAAAATTATCAGATGTATTCGTATATAATTATAAAAGCCGTAATGTGACTCCAGTCAAAGTCAAGATATGACATAATCATATTATATATGATTACATATCGCTCATTTACTTCAAGAATATCACAACTCCAAAAACATGATTTTTGAGTTAATGATGCAGAATTATTCGTTATATCACGTATTATATTGTGTAAAAAAGTCGTAGTGATATCTTGTATACTCACTTCTTCAGAGAAATTATGTCGTTATTTTTTCTTTAAGGTGGGAGTAAATTGAAAACTTTAAACTCGTTTTCTTCAGAATCAAAATTTTTGAGTTATCACATTATTGAAGTAAATGAGCGATATCACTATTTTTACCCAAGATACATAGAAAATTTTATAAGTGTCACCTACAGGAATACAATTTTTTGAAAAATTAAAAAATATATATAAAATGATTGGACTGCCAAAAATGTCGGAGTCGCCATATTTGGTCTTACATTTTTATATAAACTAACAAAATCTTTTGATTTTGATCTCCGGTGCTTTTAGAGGGTGACATTTATGACGTTTGACACTTAAATCATATGACAATTATTGAACTTTTAATGAACTAGAAGTAAGCGCAATATTTGTAAATATTTAACCATGAATATTTCGCCCATTAAAAAACAAAAAAAAATTGTTCCATTTCTTTTCGTCTTTAATACACCCATAAAAATAGTTGAAAATTCAGCTACGACAACAGAAAATAGTACCTGAATTTTCGCCAGTAAAACTTTTAATGAAGTTGAGAATCACAGAATGCTAAATTTAGGTGATCTAAATTTTAGAAGAACAAAATTTGTGTTGACAGTTGTAGTTAAATTAACTAAGAATTTTTCTAAATCAATAGAATTTTTATGCTGAACCAACAGAAAATTGTTGGTAAAAAGATCTTTCCGGATCTTACCAGAGTCAGGTCTATATTTATTTTTATTTAGTTAAAAAAGAGTACTTAATAGGTACGGAGTGGAGTTAAGGGGTTTGGTCCATTTTGCTCTACTTCGCTTATTTTGACGTTCAATTGGATAAAATGTTGAAAAGGCGTACGTTTTGGACCGGAATTATCACTCGTCGAATGGGGAGATTTAAATCTTCTATGTACTCAATACCACTGCGCAATATATAAATATTTTGTATTTTGCGTGTACCAATAATCGAAAGAAAATTTTAATAAAAAGTGGAAAATATGGTTATTTAAATGAAAATGACAGTAGAAATAAGCAGAAAAAAAAGTAGAAATGAAAGAGAGTTAAACGTAAAAGAAAATGGTCGATGCCAGCTGTTATTGTATTTGATATAATCAACCCACCTTACCCTGATCATAAAGAATCAGCCCACCCTACCTCAGATTAGAATCAAACAGATTTAGTTAAAATTTACCAAAAATTCATATTGATTTTATTTGCAAATGAAACATTTATTCAACCGTATATTTAAAGTTAAAAATAATGCTGAAGCTATTTTTAAAGTTATATTCATTTAAGCCTACAATTAATTTCATTTAAATTAATTAAAATTACCCGAAAAGCAGATAGATAACAAAAAAAAATATTTTTATTAATAATTAATTATGATAATGACTGAAATCTAAAAAAAAAGTAATTGAATATGAAAATATAATAAATACACATCCCGGTTAAAAATCAACATATATGCATCAATTTATGAACACGTGCGAAGTCATTCATGTTCATATATGAAGTGATTCGAGTTCATACATGTTCAGATACCACCATATAGGATTCAGATATGTTAATATGAGTTCATATGTGATCATATATGTTAATATAACCTCAATTTTCGTTAATGTTCAAATATGCACATATGATGAATTTCATATCAAAACCTATAAAAAAAGCACATTTTGAAGCCGACCCTCTCAGAATTGGATGAAATTTTGCATACAGCTACATTTTACCTATACAAACACAACCTCATATTTAGAAATTGCATTTTTGAAAATATGTGGGCGTGGCAAGGTATCAAAGTTTTTGAAAAATGACGATAATATGTACTTTCAAGCTGTGATTACTACGGAATGGCTGATCCGATTTCAAAGCTCTTGGTACCATTAGAAAGGTATTTAAATCAGCTTTCGTAAACGGCAGAAATAAAACTTTAAACTAGGAAAACATTTCAAAGGCCAAGGGTTTTTTTTTCCAAAAAAAAAAAAATTTTAGAAAAGTCTCTTTAATATATAAACATATCTAAAAACTAAAATGGCGTATATTTTCTTTTTTTAAAAATTTTTTTAAGAAAATGCATCTCTTGCTAACTTCCTTATATTTTGATATCATTGTGTGACAAAAAAGAATAAAGTAGCTATACTTTGAAAGTTATACAGATTTTTTTGTAATTATAATAGATGAGAACAAGAATTGTATTATCAAATTTTTCAGACACCCCCAAAATATGGACTTACCTTTGGAAATTTTTTTTTTATTTTTTTTTTTAGATTTAGTATATAATTTTGCGCAGCTCATACTGTTGACTTTCTGAATATTTGCTAACTTTTAGTGAAGTTTCATCTAAAGGTACACAAGAATGGAAGCTTTGAGTTCCTGTAATAAATAATTTTAGCATTTTTATACCTTGAAAATTGCTCTTCTTTTGTTTTGTTATAGTAGTCAGCGTCTGCATAAGCAACTTCTGTGGAGGGCTCATAAGTTTGTGAAGCCCAATGATAAAGGTTTTTCGCCGGTTGAATTTGGTTTTTATTTGCAATGCTATAATTCCAAGCGCTTCTTTTTAATGCCCCACCTGTACTATCACATGCAGATTTTCCATGGCTGGTTGCGTAAAAGTGCCACTCAGCGAATATATCGCAATCAATTTTATGATGACATAAATTAATTAAGCTGTATTTGTTTTTGTATTGTGCTGCTGCACCATCTGACACGTACATAACTTTCGTAATTGAATTGCTTATATTGGTCTTAACAAAATTAATCATTTTTGAAATATGGATGGATATTAAAATTGGATACTATGGCAAAGGTTCTATGAATTAATTTTTCGTTATCTTTGTAATAAACAACGAACGGATGTATTGTGGCTTGATTATTATTCCAATGGAATCCTTAAACGGCATTTTGTATAACAAACGCATAGTTTTAAGCGAAATCCAGTTGAATTTGCATTTCTCCTGTGAGCAATGTCATTTTTTTTCACTTACGAATCGGGACTTGCGCTTAGCTATGAAATGATGGGGCACCAGCTTATTGATGTGTTTTACAAAATCGTCAACAAATGTGTCTGTAGTAGAGGAAATGGCGCTCGGAATTATAGCATTGCAAACAAAAATTAAATTCAAACGCCGAAAGACCTTTATCATTGGGCTTCACAAACTTATAAGACATCCATAGAAGTTGCTTTTGCAGGCGCTGACGACTATAACAAAACAAAAGAAGAGCTATTTTGAAGGTATAAAAATGCTAAAACTATTACAGGAACTCAAAGTTTCCATTATTTTATACCCTTAAATGAAACTTCACTAAAAGTTAGCAAATATTCCGAAAGTCAACAGTATGAGCTGCGCAAAATTATATATTAAATCTAAAAAAATAAAAATAAAAAAAAAAATTTCCAAGGGTAAGTCCATATTTTGGGGGTGTCTGAAAAATTTGATAATACGATTCTTGTTCTAATCTACTAGAATTACGAAAAAATCTGTATAACAATGAAAATTATTCAAGTTTGTATAACTTTCAAAATATAGTCTGTATAACTTTCAAAGTATAGCTACTTTATTTTTATTTTGTCACACAATGATATCAAAATATAAGGAAGTTAACAAGAGATGCATTTACTTAAAAAAATTAAAAAAAAAGAAAAAAAACGCCACTTTAGTTTTTAGCTATGTTATATATATATTAAATTTTTTTGGAAAAACATTTGGCCTTTGAAGTGTTTTCCCAGTTTAAAGTTTTATTTTTGGCAAAAAAAATTTTTCAGTGTAATATAAAATTTTTACAGTGCATGTTTTCTAAGCTAATTTAAATACCTTTCTAATGGTACCAACATCTTTGAAATCGGTTCAGCCATTCCGTAGTAATCACAGCTTGAAAGTACATATTATCCTCATTTTTCAAAAACTTCGATACCTTGCCACGCACACATATTTTCAAAAATGCAATTTCTAAATACGAGGTTGTGTTTGTATAGGTAAAATGTAGCTGTATGCAAAATTTCATCAAATTCTGGGGGGGGGTCGGGTTCAACGAATATCGGTTTTGTTATGAAATTCATCATATATGAAAATGATTGGACATGTATTATTACCACAGTTTACGTTAATGCAAACACATGAATACATATGAATTATTTATGAACACATATGAATCATGTATGGATGCATGTGGACATGAATTAAAATTTAGTAAGTTTTCATTTTTGGTACAAGCGATTTATTGAGTGCATTTAAAGTAAAAGACATAAAAATCTTAATTGAAATTATTTTTATTTATTGTTTATTTGTCTGAACTTCAGTATAACAATGATGGCCGTCCATTTTTTAGGATTATACGATTCAAGCATTCCGACACGGCAGGGTAATAACCTTTGACTTATACTGACATCTGTTAGTTCAGTGTGATATGGTTCGAATCTTCAAAACATTGTCTCAAAAGGGGCGGTAATCTTTGTAAGCTTAGACTTTAGACATAAAAACAATAAGTAAAGTATTTTCGAAAGAGATTTCTATGCACTCAAAAAATAGCTTGATTCAAAGCAAACTTCAAATTTAAATATTTTTTTATTTTGACCTAACCTATTAAAACAGATTATACGACTGGTATACTAAAGTTGAAATTTTACTTAAGTGTCATGGAAAATATATTTATTTTTACAATACAGCAATAAAGATCGTTAAAATATAGGCAAGCAGCGCTGCCAACTTTGACGACTTGTCTCCATTTTGACGATTTTTGAACTGAAACACTATAAAAGAAGGATTGACGATGTTACAAAATAATTACACCTATCCCTCGATTTACACGATACTTTTTTTACACGATTTCACTTTTACACGATTTTTTTATTTCTCGTGTAAATCGAGGAATAAGGAAATTACCTCGAATTACACGATTTGTTTTTTTTTTTGGATTATTTAATTAAGAAACTTTTGTATACATATTCACGTTAGTAAAAAATTAATATACAAGTTAACTTATTTTTTTTTTACTTTTTTAACTGATTTTTAAAAATATCGGAATAAAACACACAAGTTCAATGACAATAAAATTAAAAAGGGAATTATCCATTTATGCACGTACATACAAAATATATCAAATCAAAATCAAAATATTAAAAATATACAAATATATAAATCAGTTAGTGTTTACCATACAAGTCCGCTAGTTGTAGTTTTTTTGTGAAAAAAAAAATATTATAAATTTTATATAAATAAATCGGATTATATATACATATATAAGTTTTATAACTCGATCGATATTTTATAAAAATAAATATGCCGAAAAAAATTGTAAAGAAGCAGATAAAAAGAAAAATTATATGTTTAGAAACCAAAATTCAAATTTAGGATTGTCTCCGCAAAGGAGAAAAATTATCAAGAGTTTCTAAAAAATATACCATTCATGAAGCCACAATTAGATCTATAAAAAAGAATGAAAACGCTATCAGGAAAAGTTTAGCAGCTGGGTATGATGTATCTAAGCGTAAAACTTCGTACGTTCGGGACACTATAATTGAAAAAAAGGAGAAGGCATTAATGATTTGAATTAAAGACCTAACCGAAAAGCGAATTCCAATTGACACTTATGTAATTACAAATAAGGCATTTCGGATTTACGAAAAAATTAAGAATTTTCTACCATCAACATCCTCAGCAGCAAAAAAATCTTTTACTGTCCAACATGACCAAAATGTTGAAAGAGCTCTAAAGTTCCAGAGATATATTTCTCAAAACCTGGCACAATATCAAGAGGTAAATAAAGAATTGAACAATAATACGTCACAAGTTCTTATAACAAAATATATTTCCAAATCTCTGCGGGTTGAAGTTATCTCCAACATCGATACAGAAACTTTTGAAATACTATCGAGTGATGAAAGTGATTCGTCACCAACCAGAAAGACAAGATTAGTTGGCATTATTAGTTTGAAATGAACTGATCTCTTTTAATGATCTGATCTCTTTTAATGAACTGAATTATTATTTTTTATTATATTGATTTTATTGATTTTTTGCTTAATTTATAGCAACTGGTTTTATGGATTTTTGATGTTATTCCAGGCTTCATAATTTATTTTTTGGTTTCATGAATTTTATAACTAAGTTTTGTTTATAAATTAACTCATTTTGTTAGTTTTTTGTTTTATTTACGATTTTTGCATTAAAACAAATAAATATATATATTAAAAAATTACTTTATATAAAGTGTCCGCCAAATAGCTTTTTTTTTTTTTGAGCTCCTGAACCAATTGAACTTTGTATGGCGTCATACCAAGGTCTTTATGCAAAATTCGTGTCAATGATGTCTCCGAAATGTTCAATTGTTGAGAACGACGGTGAATTGATGTTGATGGCGCTTCACGAACACTTTCTGCCACAGCAGCAATATTCTCGGGTGTACGCACTGTTTTTGGCTTTTCACGCTTTGGTTTATCGATGATTATGCCAGTTTCTTTCGCTTACGGACATACGGACCATATTCGTTCAGCGGAAGGATAAAACTAATTATCTGTTAAATCAGACATGAGCTAAGTGTTACCCTTCACGAAATAAGCACTAGTTGAAAAAAAACATTAGATGGCGGACACTTTACAACATTTGTCTTTTTCGATTTGCACGATTTTCCATACGAACTTTTTTGAATTCGATTTACACGATTTTTTGTGGAACATATCTATCTTGTAAATCAAGGGATAGGTGTATATGGAAAATGACGATTTTTAATAATTTTACATTTTTAAACCAATTATCAGTTATAACCTTTA
The DNA here is from genome assembly GCA_021234595.1 of Delia radicum. Classification (NCBI taxonomy): domain Eukaryota; kingdom Metazoa; phylum Arthropoda; class Insecta; order Diptera; family Anthomyiidae; genus Delia; species Delia radicum. The sequence goes on from CM037854.1 coordinate 145,768,571, forward strand.
TGACCTACAAATTTCCATATAAATGCAAATTTTAGCCCGGGATGTTAAAAACTTTAAGTTTTTACTGAAATTGTTAATATTTGAATAAATCATAATTTAACACAAAATACAAAAAAATTTGTATCTGATTTTTTACGTTCTAGAGACAAAATTCAACGAAATTGGACCAGCTGACCACTATTTTACTTATGCGCACTTCCAAATCTGTTATATGAATAAATATCAGCCTTCATAAAATTACTAGTACGGAAGTATTTCTAGCTCCAGGACTATTCCTTGTAAGTTATTATTATATACTTCAGATTTCTTAACGCTTTCAAACTGTTCGGTGTATGACTTGGAATCCTTTAAATCCTACATTTTAAAAGTATTGTATGCAAGTGTTTGATTAGCGCTTTCTAACGCTAATTATTGGCCTGACGGCACTTTTTTCTTATAAAAAGTTTGCGTTGCTTCTGATACGGGCTATAATAAAACTTTGATTAAACCATTTATTTAATTTTGAACGAAATAGAGAATATCCTACAAATTGATAAACCAATTATGACAGAATGCCAGAAAAATAAAATATTTCCACATTTGTTTTTTTTTTTTTACAGATTTTATAAAATTTTGTAATCGTTTTATTTTTTTAATGTCAAAACAATTCAAAATTACAAACAAGAATTTTTTAAAATAAATGAAATTCTTTATAACGTGTGTGGAAAGAAATATGAACTGAGTTCTATACATCGCTGCAAAAAGAAAACAGATCACAACATCAAAACATAATATAAGAAATTAACCGGTACTATTCTTTCAATTATTTGGCAACAGATCAGTTCAATAGATTTAAAATAGAAAAATTTTAAATAAATTAAAATTAATTTGTAAACTTTGTGAAAATAATCCACACTTTTGTTTTTGTTAAAAGCAATTTAAAAAATCACTTATTTATATTGCAACAAATGGTTTCAGGAATGAATAATATAAAAAAAAAAAAATGCGGTTGCGGTAAAAAATTCGCTTAGGAATGCTTTCCCACTAGGGCTAAATTGAATGCAAAAATAGTGTGACCAACGGCAAAATCGTATCGAGAATTTTCAAATAATAATACTCGTACTAATTATAATAATTTCAATGAAAAGACTACATAAAATTATATATCAGATGTATGAGTAATCAAATATGCAAAAAATAAAGCTTATGCAGTCTTTGAAAAGCAGTCGATCTTATTAAAGATTGAATACGAGGGTGGATCAATAAGTCCGTGACTTTTAGAATGAAACACAGTTTGTTTTTGCAAAAAAAAAAAATAATTTTTCAACATAATCTTCTTTTCGCTCAGTATACTTAGTCCAACTTTTCTAAAATTTTTGTATCCCTTCTAAAAAATAAGATTTTCCAGGTCCATAAGAAAGGCATTTGTTTGATCAATAATTTCATCGTTGGAGCTAAATCTCTTTCCACCGAGCCATTTCTTTAGGTTTGGAAAAAGGAAATAGGGTCTAGGGGCTAAGTCCGGAGAATATGGTGGATGAGGTGCCAATTCGTAGCCCAATTTATGGAATTTTGCTATTGAGACTGCACACGTGTGTACCCGTGCATTATCTTCATGAAAAAGAACTTTTTTCTTGGCCATATGGGGTCGTTTTTTTTAAATCCTCGTTAAATCGATCCAATAAGTTGGCATAATATTCGCCGTTTATTGTTTTTTCCCTTTTGAAGGTAATCGACGTGGATTATCCCGCGTGCATCCCAAAAAACTGTTGCCATCACCCTATTGGCCGGCAAACTTACGTTGACCTTCTTCGGAGCGGGTTCACCCGGAGAAACCCATTGCTTAGACTGCTGCTTGGTCTCTGGAGTGTTGTAATGGATCCATGTTTCACCCACACTTACAAAACGCAGCAAAAAGTCATTGCAATTGCTGTTAAACGACTCCAAACAATCCTTTGAAGTTGTCACACGATTACGTTTATGGTCAATTGAGAGCAAACGCGTCACACATCTTGCAGACAGCTTTCTTAAACCCAACTGATCATTTAAAATCGAAATCAGACTGCCATATGAAATACCAATGGTATCAAGAATCTCACGCACTTTTACTCTTCGATCGGCCAACACCATATCGTGGATTTTTTCGACATTTTCGTTTCTATTGACCTCAATTGCCAGTTCAGAACGTTCAGCGTCATTTGTAATTGTGCGACCACAACGTCAGTAAACCACTTTTTTACCATTGAAATTGATGGTGCAGAGTCCCTATAGTATTTATCAAGCTTTTCCTTGATTTGATTGACGATGTTTTTTCGCAAAAAATAATGTTTAATGAGCACTCAAAATTCACTTCTTTCCATTTTTAAAAAATCCACGATGTTGTATGTTTTCAACACTTGCTAAACGCAAAGTAAATGACGGAACTTGCTCAAAATTTGATAGTAGTTTACTAACAGGTGGTACATGATGGGAGCAGTGTTGCATTTCATATAACTACGAGGGAAGTTCGAAAAGTCACGGACTTATTGATCCGCTCTCTTATGTGCTCTGTCTTCACTTCTTGACTGTAAAATGTTTTTTTTTTTCAAAATCCGTGGTTCAAAACGCTGTATTTCAAAAAACTGCTTTTCTAAAATGTTTAAAAAAAAAATATGTTAATTATAATGTATTCTTCCTTACCATCACCAAATCCCTAAATGGTAATCACACATGTTTCAGAGTTATAGGATTTGTATTTACAACTTATTATACCGTAAAATATAGACATTGTGGTTTGGTCACGGCATAGGGAAGTACTTTATATTTAAAATATATTTTTTTTAAAAACAGTTTTTTGAAAAAAGTTTTTTGAACCGAGGTTTTTGAAAACTATGCGTTTTGCCGTGTAGAGGTAAATAATTTGTGTATCCTGGTAAAACCACAATTTAAGTAACTTTAAAATGAGGTATCACGCATCTCGTAACTTAAGAAGTTCAAAAGATATGGAATATTATGTACGACTCCTTTTTTCAAAATGTTCGAATATATTTGAAACTCAATATTTCAAGATCTGCTGGAATTAGCTATCCTACATTTGAACCAGATTATAGCTATATGATGTACATCTTCTATACGAAGTATGGTTGAAATCAGAAGGGGTGGAGTAAATCGAGTGGTTGATTTTATATGTTTTCAGTCATATAAAATGCCTAAGTCTGTTAATAATTCAGTTCATATTTCATACCGCTAACGTTAATTTAATATGTTATGTTGAGTATTTTATTTGATGCACTTCAACAAAATTACAAAAATATACCTACAAACATAATTGCTTGTAAACTTCATCTTACTTTAACAAATATAATATCAAAAAGTTTGTGAATATTTTACCACAAATAAAAACAATATTTAATAATTACATCAGACAACACCAATCGATTGTTACCCAACGCAATTTTTTATAGGAAAATCTCTAAGCTTTTATTATAAGTTCAAGTTTATAATAAAAATTTAAGCTATTTTGATAGAAAACTAAATTTAAATATTTTGTGAAACAATTTTGCAAGAAAGCGTTAAAATTAAAATTTTGCGAAATTTAAAAAAATAAATATTTTTAAATTAGTAAAATTTCCAAAAATCTTGAAAATATATTTATGTTGACTAGAAACCGTTTGTTCGAAACACAAAGTAATATTGAAGCTTAAGCTTTTAAAAATTCTTATTTTAGTCCAAGAACATACACACACAGAGAAAACTTTAGCTATTTGCCAACTGAAATTTGGTTACTACGACTTAAACTCGGTTATTACGAATTTCTGTCGGTTGGTACAATTGAACATCAGTTTTCACTACAAAGTTCATTTAACTCAACTAAATTTTAGTTGCAATACCCAAAATAATCAGATATCTGATGTAAATATCGTTGTACTAACTGAATTTTTAAGTTGTTACCATTAAAATACACTTTTCAACTCGGTTGGCACTTTATTTCTCTGTGTGCAGGATTCAAAAAGTCTACATGAAAAGGACAACGTCTTAACTTGAAAACGTATGTAGGGATTTTTATGACATTTGGCATAATATATTAAGTTGTATTAGCAAAGCCTTTAAGTTTAACCAATATATATATGTTGAAGCTTAGGTGCGTTTTCGCTCAAAAACACAAAAATGGTAATTTTTGGTCTGTAGTTATATCTTTGTACACTCGAAAAAAAGTAAGTAAAGTCAGCAACAATTTTGCTGAATCAGCAAATTTTTAGTCAGGAGGGTGCTTGTTAAATCTTTTGCTGAAAATTAGAGTGCTGATTTTTAGTCACAAAATTAGTATATTCAGTAAAAGTGATTCAAAATTACAAAGCTAAAAGTTAATAAAATTATTGCTGTATATTAGTAGACTGATATTAGTAGACAGAAAAAAAATGCATAGAAAAATTATACTTAAGTTAATTTATTTGCTGAGTATCTTAAAATTTTTTTGTTATGCCTTTCAAAATAATTTACAACACTTTACAAAATATTAAAATGTTCATAATACAACACTGGCGACACTGACGACACAAATTAATATAATATCAGAAAATATATGGAAATAATCATATATAACATAAATAAATTATCTTTCAGCTACTTACATCAATGTTTTTCTATATGATGGGATCATTATATAAACGAAACCATGCGAAATAACAAAATATGAAATCTACAACCCTTTTTTTTTGCAATAAGAATAAAGAGACATACAAAATTACGTAAGATGTGTGTGCTTGTTTTTCGCTTTTGTCTATCTACCTGTACATAGAATTATTTGCAAGTTGACCACATTATATTAAAAGTCACTATAAGCATCATTTTACAAATGCACATTTAATATTTAATAAATTTAAAAAATTTATTTTGTCTTTAATTTAATTATATTATATTTAATTATATGTCTTACAATTGCTCCTACATCTTGACATGCCGCCACATCAACTTCATTCTGTATATATCTTCCTATTTGGTTGTTGACCACACTTTTAATGTGCTTAACAGCACAATTTTTTTCAGCAAAATAGATTAGTAAACCATTAGTAAAATATTAGTTAAACATTAGTTCAAAACAGTTAAGTGTTGAATAAGTATAACTAAAATTTTAGCTAAAATGCCAATGAAAATTATTCAAGTTCGAGGCCACACTCTATTAGGATATTGTCCTAACAAATAATCTATAGTTTTTTTGTTTTCAAATTTATTATTTGACCCTTTCAGGAATGTGTTGACAGATCTATTTCGGGAATTTTCTAGGTTCCCATTATCAGAACACGTTTTGAATGAGGAAACAATCCCATGCCAAACATCAAACATTCATATAAACTAGTTTACTCACTACATGAGAACTAATATATGAGTTCGAAGCTAAAGATTGTCACCATTGATTGAAAAATAAATTGAAAATATAGAATATGGCCTTGAACTTGAATAATTTTCATTTTCATTGCACAATTAAAGGTCGAAAACAACATAATTTTTATTTTTTATAAAAATTATATAAAACTTTTAAAAACACAATTTCAACCAAAAATTTTGCTTAAAAATAGTATACTTGGTTAACAAGACCCTTTACTAACTTTTCTACTAACTTATTTTTTTGAGCGGAAGAATAGTAGTTTATGCCTAAACTTATTAATATTTATGGATTAGTTTTTGAGATTCGCTCTAAATTCAGTCAAACATTCCATTTTACCAGGCTAGATGAATGACGTAACAATTCCAAAAATGTCTGAAAGTGGCAGTTGATTTAATGCTTTTTGTATAATATTTTTAATAAGAAATAATAATGACGGAATTAACAGTTAAAGTGTTGTTGAAGTAAATTAATGTGAACTTAACACTTCAAAATAAATAGCGTTGAAAGAAAATATGCATTCTGAAATTTAATTTCTAAACATTTTAAAATTTTTCCTAAAACATATGAACAAAATTGTGTTTCAACTGAATTCAATAAAATTTTTAAAGAAAAATCTAACAAATTGAGAAAATGTCGCTTTATGACAATTATCCGAAAAATGTAATTTTTACAAAATAATTCGAAAAAGCCATTTAGTGACAAATGACATAAAAGACTTGCCCTAGTTTTTCCTAGATAACATAAGTACATTTTTCAATTATCTCTGTAACACAATTGAGTGAATAATAAAAAAGTAATTCAATTTCAAATTCGTCTATGTATCCAAATGTGAATAATGCTTGTAGGGTGCAGTTAAATACTTCTCTCGTTGGTAGTAAAAAGAAAGAAAAACAAAACTACAAAGAGAAACGGTAACAGCTGCAAGATATTATTCGTTGAGTTAGACAAAAATAAAAAGGCGTTGAATAAAAATGATTGCTGCAATAAAAAGCAATGCTTACAATTCAAATGTATAGTTAAGCATCATAAAAAAAGAAAATAAATTTTATACTAAAAAATAAATAAATTATAGTACAAAAATAACTGCAATGTGAAATCTAAATACATTTTTAATATAAATCATCTCTTTGAAGTCACTAAATTGCAATGATTTTATCTGCAGTGCTGTAAAATAACCATACAATTTTCATAAAGATGAGTTTAGTTAAAGGGGATTTAAAAGAATTTTCAGATATATATGGTGCTTTCCATGCCAACAGCCCCGCTACAAGAAAATATATATAGCAGTAATGCCAAACTAAAAGTATTTGCTCGCTATACTCATAAAAATACGTTAGTTCAAAAATCTGTTAAGCGGGTTCCAATTCAGTTGAGCTAATTTTTTCTGTTGTTATCGTTTAAATCAGTTATTGAGCTAAAGTTATTGGTTATCTCATTTTACCGCAAGGATAAATTTAAAAAAGCATATTCAAATATTTATAAAAGCATATTCAAACATATAAAAAAATTGCGTTACATACATAAATTTGTATGGCTCAATATAAACCAGATGTATAATTATTTATATGTTGCATTATATTTAAGGTAATGTTAAAGTGATGCTTTATGTTGCCCCTATTAAACCATACATGGCAATATTTATTTGTATAAAAGGTAGTAAAATTATAATTCATTATATACAATTTGATCTCAGTTAATACAATTAGACGAGGACAAAATGCGAATAAAATTATATATTGTTTAAGATAAAATAATTTGATAATTTTATCGAATTCGATGCAAATTTTTATAAGCCGATACAATTTAATAACTTTGATACTATTTGATTTATTTTTGATAGAATTTTATGTTCTTATTTTTCGGAACAAATTATGTCTAAACTTTCATGGTTAATTTATTTCGACATTACGCCACGGAATTACAACAAGAAAGCAGCAAAGCCTATCCTGGAGTATGATTTAGTGAAAACCATACAGGATATCAAACTTAAATAATGTACGGCGCTTTAAAGGTTTCCGCTAAGAAACAACATCGAAGCAACACTCTATACTACTCGATGAAAGGTTTGAAAATAAGAAATTAATGTCGGTAATTGCGCAGTTTAAAATTGCCAACCATACCACAAAAATAGTACTGGTAAACCATTGCTATTTTTGTAAAACCCAACGTTCTAAAAATTAACAATATTACAATTAATATTGTACTACAGACAGAGAATAAATTGGTTGGAATTCCATTGTAACCAACAAAATTTAATAATTATTCAATAATTTTAATTGTAAGTACTTAAAATTCATCATCAGAATAAATAAACCATACTGCAAACAGAAAATATATAAATCTAACTAATACACAGTCATATCATTCAAACTATAGGATTTCCTTATCAATATTGAAAAAACATTATCTTCTATATTACCTTTTATATCACCACCAACCAACCACTTTTCTGAGATTTTATCCCTTGAATAAAATATTTGCAGTTAAAATCGAATATTAGTTTCGCATGCAAAAAAAAACAATCACACTATCTAAAATATAAGTTTTCGTTACCAATTTAAAGTTTTTTAATAGTTTTGGTATTTCTGTTCTACATATAAATCTATTTTTTCTGTTCTACATACAAATCTATTTTTTCTGTTCTACATACAAATCTATTTTTAGACATTAATATTTAAAATTGAAAGAAAAAAATATGCATTGTAGATATTTTAAAATACAAATTCAAATTGAGTTTAGCCTAGAGATAAAGTAATAGTGTTAGGTTATGTCGAAAAGAAGATTCGGAGAAGGGAAATGCTTCCCTAATCCGACTCAAGTCCCTGACTAAACTGAAACCTAAGCCAGAATGCCGGCTTGTTGTGCGCTCTAAAAACTCAATCGCATATCATATTCCTAGCCCAGAAACTCCGTCGCACTGACGAAATTCCTCAACCTCTTCCATCCAATGCCCCTAAGAACTCCCAATGTCGATAATGGGTCACTGGATAGTATTTCGACCCGGATCCTGGCAAATACCGGGCATTCACAAAGATAGTGTTCCAAGGTTTCCACGTCCTCTCCACAGACCCTACACACTCCCGAGTCCGCCCTACCACTACGGTGGAGACGGGCCCTCAGTGTCGAGTGTCCCGTGAGGATTTCCATCAAAAGACTCAGTTCCTTCGTACTGAGATTCAGAATTTTCCTCTCCCTGTCCCTGTCCCTGTCCGGGTTGCCCTAAAGAATCACCGTGATCCTGCCAACCCCCGCATTCTCCCAGGTGGTCCTATGCATGGTGTCAGCCCAGTCGACCAGCTCCGCCATGAAAGCTCGAGCTCCCCAAAGTGACTAACTCCAGGATAGATCCTAACCTGGCCAATTCATTAGCCATTTCGTTGCCCGCCATATCACAGTATCCCGACACCCATATAATCTCAATGCGTCACCGTGTACAGAAATCGTTAATTTCCCCTGATAGCCACTTGGCTGGAATTTCTATTGTACATACAAATCTATTTTTAGACAAATATTTAGATTTTAAACTACAAAATATTCAAGGTTGAAATTCAAAAAACCGTATTTAAATTGGGTTTAGGCTGGAGGTAAAGTACTTGCCTGAGAAACGGAAGATCGCCGGTTCGAGCCCAGTACGAGGCATACAGTTTTTTTTTATCAATAAAATAAATTTTGTTGAAAGCATGTGAATCTATTTATATAACATTATAGTCCATAAACATAAAATATTCAATTGTTAGAATAAAAATTCGAAATTTGTAATTAAATCTCATTGTTACAATAGTATTAAAATTTAATAAAAATTTTACATATGAAATTTGTTATTAACTTTGGGTGAAAAAATAAAGTTTTTGTAATAAAGAGGTAACTTGTTACTTTTCTATTATAAACCCTATTATTTTAACAAGTTCATGCCCATCGAGGTAACTACTTAGCTCGGTAACATCCCAAGCAGAAAAATACAATCGGCTCAGTGTTGGCATAACATCGTCTACAGTATGTTATGCGTTGTCAGAACATAGGATTATCAATCTTGTCGGTATTGTCCTGCCATCCGATTGATAACAGTACCCAACCGTTGGTTTGACATTGGAAGTTCAATTAATTTGGTGCTTTTAAATATCTCAAATTGAATTAGTTGTGAGAAATATGTACAATAAAATAAATTTAAAAAAACAGTTCCGTCTTATGTTAGTCATCTACATCATATTTAAATGTGTGATGTATAATGAAATATAAAAAAAGAGTGTTTCTAATTGGTTGTCCTATTGGTAAAAAGATTGGAAAAGAATTTTTGCGGGTGGCACTGGCAAAACACATGCATTGCAAATATAATAGTGCTTTTGTAGTACAATATAAGTTTTACCATTGTAAATATTTAGCACGGTGGATTTTACAGAAATAGCAGTGGTTTGCCATTACTATATTTTATTTTTGTACTGTTGTCAATTTATTCCAGGGATGTTACTCCACACTTACAGGTAAAGAGTTAACAAAAACTTTTTATTTAAATCCTTAATTTCTAAATCGAACATTAGTTTAAAATTTTTAAATTTTGTATTACAAATTTAATAACATTAAATTTTGTATAAAAACGAACTAATTATACCATAAAAACTTTAAATCGTATGAGTTTTGGTGTTACTAATGGGCAGTTACACTCATAATAATATGAAAAAAATGACAAAACAACTTATTTTGACATTTATTTCTATTTTTACGCATGGATTATTAGCAGTGTAGTAATACGAAAAGTTGTAAAGTAATGTAAGGCTAAGGAGTTTAACTTATTACCAGGTCACATGATCCGTAACAATAACTAACTATTAAAACACCATGGCAGCCATCATCTTTGCCAAAATCTTTGGATATTAATTTTTACATGATTTTTTTCAATGAAATGTCCCTGCACTTTGAAAATTATGCAGGTAGAATGAACTCCAAAAGGCAGTTAAAAGAACTACATTTGCAGTTGAAAATATGTACTCTAGTGATTTGTATCTGTAAAAAATTAAGTAGTAAACACAGCTACTTACTCGAGAAATCCTTACTCGTAATCCTTCATGATTTGTTATGCCGAATGAAAATTTACATTAAACTATTTAATTAAAGTTGTTAATAAAATTTAATAAACAATTTTATATTACGAAAAATAAAAAAAATTTAATTATAAAAAATGTTTGAAGAACATTTTCATTTATTTCATAAAAATTGTGTAATTGAATTGATCAAACTATTAACTGTGTATTCACATAAAACTTATTTGATGACCAGAGGAGTCTAAAAGTGGAAAAATCCATTGTGTTTATGTCAACAAAATATTAGAAAAAATGGAAAAAATAGCAAAACTACAAAAAAAAAAACTAAACAAAAAACTACTCTTTTAAACAGAAAAATGTCAAAATAGTCACATCTGAGTAAAAATTACAAAAATAGGAAAAAAAAGAGCAAATTTGTCTTCTCTGTTGAGTTGATTGGTTTAAATAGCAAAAATTCGCACGCAGTTTGTTTAGATTTTAAAAAGTTTAACAATAAAATTGCCATTCGAGTTTTTTTAAATATGCTAGTGATATCTAACTGAACGCATTATCAAATGCATGTACTCAATTATTGGAAGGTAATGAAAAATATGATGCTTTCCAAATTAGCATTACACTGTGTGTAATTTTTTAAGTCATGGCAAAATAACCATATACGGACACCACTACGTGATAAAAGACTAAAAAAAAGACCCGTGTCTCCCAATTTTTCCCAAAGTCATATCCTTTTTTGTTTATGGGCCGCCAAAGATTTGGGGCCTCGGTATCATTTTCGCAAAAAAGTGATCATTTTCTCAGGCTCATATCTTGTGAACCGTTCAGAATTTCGATTTACTCTCTATGGCAAAGTTGTAGCTCTTGTCATAAAGAACAAAAATTGCGAACATATAAAATCAAAAAAACTTCACTTTCCAGATCAAAATCGCAAAAAACTTAAAAAAATTCGATTTTTTTTACCGTTTTTCCCGTGTTCAGGTCCATAGGTAGCAAACCGTTCAAAATTCAAGGAAACAATCAACTACAAAAATTTACCTAAGATCTCAATAAACAAATTTCTAGATCATATAAACTTCCTAGAGATGATTCTTAACACTGTTTAGGTAGCGCGCAAAAGTGAAACATTTTTTAATTTAATTTTTTTTTTCCTTTTTTCTCCTGTTCAGGTGCATAGGTAGAAAACCCAATTCCCTGGAAGTTTGCAAGATATGAGCCTGAGAAAATTATCACTTTTTTGCGAAAATGATACCGAGGCCCCAAATCTTTGGCGGCCCATAAACAAAAAAGAATATGACTTTGGGAAAAATTGGGAGACACGGGTCTTTTTTTTTAAGTCTTTTATCACGTAGTGGTGTCCGTATATGGTTATTTCTTATCGTGTTGCACTGTGTTATTAATCCCATTTATAAAAAAGGTGATGTAAACCAACCAAATAGCTATAGAGAGATTTCTTTTATGAATTGCGTTGGTAAAATAATATTGGGGATAATGCAAGAAAGGTTATCTGAGTGGTCAAACCAAAATGATATATTAACCCTAGAACACACACCCTGGTACAAATGTATCCACTTGCAACTTTGCAGTGCTGTAACTCAGGAACGGCTTAACTTAACTTAAGAGATTTCGGATCTAGGAAACATAAATAATTTCTAATCTTTTAAAGGTTATTTGATCCAATTCAGATCAGTGGTTCAGGAGCTTCAATCTTCCAAAGTCGACACCTACGTAAACACACACAACATTTGGCTATCCCATGCCCGTGACCTTTTTTGACTATATCCCTTGAACCAGGTAGAATATTTGCATGAAACAAAAACTAAAACATTTGTAAAATATTAATATACGCATTTAAAAAATAATGAATTTGGACCATTTAAATATTAAAAAAATCCATAATAAGCTGGTAGGTACAAACGTATCCCGGGTGTGTGTTCTCATAGAAAAAGTTGGGTATGCATCGTATGGTTAAACGAATATCAAGCTGGATTTCGTAAAGGGTATTATAATATTTACAACCTCACAGCCATAGTCAATATAAAATTTGCAGAAAAGCGAAAGGTGTATGCATTTTTTGTAGTCTTTAAAGCTGCCTTTGACCGAGTACCACGAAAATTGCTGATCTATAAGCTAATTATTTTATGCTTCTGAATTATTTTATGAAAATTCAAATTAAGAGATCAAATATTCTGTTTATCCTAAAAAATAACGCAGGTTTTTGCATACTGAGTATACATATATTTTCACAAAAACACAAAATATTTTTCTGTTTTTGAAAATCGAATTTAAATTTTGAAAGCTTTTGCTATTTCAAACTGTTTTTAAAAGAGAATTATTCAAAAAGCCAAGAAAAATGCATTTTTGGAGAATATTTTAAAATTTGTTTTTTACAGCTATATGGAATGCAACATTTTCCTTAGGAAGCATTTTACACCCTTTTAGATCTAGCCGATATTGAATGGAGATGAAATAGAAAAACAATGCCTTTGTTTTGTAAGGAGCCTTCAAAATCTTTGGTATTTGTTTTTAAACAAATGTTTATAACATTTTTATGGACAAAATCTTCCAATGAAAAATTATCCCATCTTAACAATTTGTATCTTTCTGCTTTATTTTCTGTCAAAGACGTCTTATAGTTATCCATTAAGGCCACAATGATATTCTTCTGTTTGAGCTGTACAGATAAGCAAATTTAAAATAACAACTACACACGCTAATTAATAGATATTACCATTTTGGATTGTCTTTTATAACTTGATTTATACAATTGTTTTGTTTAAATAAAAATGATGAAAACAAAAAACTCTATAGATGATTTGTTAAGACAATATCCTAATAAAGAAATATGGAGTATAGCCTCGAACTTGAATAATTTTCATTTTCAAAATTCTTTATATTAATTTTTAAAATTTTGTTTTGTTTTTAAAAAAAATAACAACTTCACGTTTGACAATAAATATTGCCATCAAACGTATGGTATGCCTATGGGCAACCCCCTTTCACAAACAATTGCCGACATTGTATTAGATACACTCTTGGACGACGTAATTGAAGAATTAAAAACGAAGAATATAAAGTTAAAATTTATATCGAAATACGTAGACGATCTGTTCGCAGTTATACATAAGGATGACAAGAAAGTTATACTAGAAGCATTAAATAAATACCACAATAAACTACAATTCACTGTAGAAGAGGAAAATAACATGCAAATACCATATTTAGACATGAAAATAATCAAGGATGACGGAAAACTCATAACAAATTGGTACACAAAGACGACAGCATCAGGAAGGATCATAAATTACCACTCGACGCAACCAATACAAATGAAATTGAATACGGCAACAAACTTAATTGAAAAAGTTATAAAAATAAGCGATGAACGATTTCGCACAAACAATATCGGGATATTAAGAAAAAGTTTTGAACAAAATAGTTATCCATCCTTCCTAACTAATAAATTAATAAACAAATCACTTAATAAAATTAGCAAAAATAAAAATACGAACAAAGATAATATAAAGAAAAACAACGATATGATTTTTTACAGTGTACCATACATACCAAAACTTACTGAAAGCAAAACATTAGAGAGCTTGATCAACGATGAAAAAATAAAAATAACACACAAATCAAATGTTACATTAAGGACTTTATTTACGTGCAATAAAACTAAGATAGACAAGATGAAAATCGATAATGTAGTATATGAAATTAAATGTGATGGCAATGAGAGGGAGAGGTGTGAAAAAGTATACGTAGGAACAACAAAACGAATGTTAGGCACACGCGTAGCAGAACATATAGCCTATATAAACAAAGGAAAGGAAAGCACAGCTTTAGCGCAGCATATAAAGGAGAGTGGGCATGTAGCAAATTTTACAGAAGTTAAAATTCTAGACAAGGAGAAAAAAGAGAATAAACGCTACACACTAGAAAGCCTTCGTATACAACAACGAATTAGTAAAACGATTAACACGAAAGATGATAAAGACAACACCAAGTTACTATACTCAATTGCAATAATTTAAATTTTAGTTTAGTTCTGTGGTTAGAACATTAAAGTTTAAACTGTGATATTTTTGTTTGTGCCGTGATTATTTTTTATTTTAATTATTAAATTTGTGTCTCCTGAAGAAGTTGGAATAAAACCAACGAAACATCGAGTTGAAAAATAGATACAAATAATGTGTTTTATTTAAATCTATAAAAAACTTATTGACCAAAAACAGCCCCAGGCAACCCCTTATTAATCTCAAAATTCAAATAAATTGGTCAAAAACAAAACATAATTAAAAAATAATATTATCTTTTAATTTTACAGTTTTTTGACAACTTATCCAAAACAAATTTAAATTTAATTAAGCAATATGTGATCAAAATGAGTTTTTAATTAGGATTGAAAACCATTATGTGTTTATAAAAAAAATATACCGACAATTTATGTACTCAACTAAACAAACACAAAATTAAAATTTTCAAAACAAATAAATTATTGTAAATACAATTTGATGATTGCTGTCACTAAATAATAATTACAATATTTAATTCTGGTATCTTTTAATGGTTGTGTCTCAAGAAGTAAAATACCAAAATTCTTTTTACATGTATTGGTCGGCACAACATTCGCTTTTGGCTATTGCACTAACTTTTAGTAATGCGTATTTTCATTTTAGAATTTGGATGTTTTGTTAGTTTCTGTTATAACAATATTATGATAACAACAATATTTTATGATAATCAACGGAATTTATGTAACTATATATGAAATCCAACTGAGTATTTCCCTGTGTGTATGATGGGGTGCAATAACGCCTTACGAAATACGGCCTTAAAGGCTTTATTTCTCAATGGAAAGTGAAATAAGGCCTTTATTTCCAAAAAGGTTTTATTGCACTTTGAAAGTGAAATAAAGCCGTAAAGGTCTTATTTCACTTAATTTTTTTTTTAAATGAAGCAATAAAATTTCTTATTCTTATTCTTCTTATATTTTATATTTTATTGAACAATTATAAAAAAATTTCAAATATGATGATAAGCAAAAATTAATAGAACATTAATAATTCAACAAAAAATTTAACTGCAACAATATTGAAAATCTTTGCTTTATAAAGTTTTTCTGCGTGGCGGCCTGCGGCCGCTCTTAGGGGTTTTCTCCTCCATGGGACGCGGCAGGTGGCTTCGCTGAATAAAGTTTCCCTGCGCGCATCACACTAGGGAAGATAATGAGACGCGCGCAGGAAAACTGTATTCAGCGAAGCCACCTGCCGCGTCCTATGGAGGAGAAAACCCCTAAGATCGGCCGCAGGCCGCCACGCAGAAAAACTGAACAGTGTAACAAAAGAATCAAAAAATACAAAATAAAGGCTTTATTGCACCATTAGCTAAATTTCAATAAAGGCCTTATGTCACTTTCAAAGTGCAATAAAGCCCTTTTCGCAATAAAGGCCTTATTTCTCAATTGCACACAGAAAAAAATTTAGCTATTTGCCAACTGAAATTTGGTTACTAAGATTTATATTCGATTGTTTCGAATTTCACTTGGTCGGCACAACTTAACATTTGTTTTCAGAAGAGAGTTCGGTTAATTCAACTGAATTTTATTTGCAACATCCAAAATATTCAGAAATCTAATATAAATATCGTTGAACTAACTGAATTTATAAGTTGATACCATTAAAATACACTTTTCAATTCGGTTGGTCTGTGTGTGGAAGTGAAATGAAGCCTTAAAGGCCTTATTTTGTAAGGCGTTATTGCACCCCACCTGTGTGTATATATAACTATTTAAAAAATGCTCTCACATTTAGAAATTTGTTAGTAAAAGTATTAAATTTTTAAAGAAATATATATTTTTCAATTTTATTAGTGAATTTAATTCTCTGAATATAAATCAAAAGAAAATGTTAAATCAAAATTTTGTAAATTATAAACCAATTTCCTTTAGGCGGTTTTAAACCATGCTGTATAATCTTTATGGAATGTATCAGTTATTATATTAAGAAACATTTTGTATTTATTTAAATCTGAAATAATAAAAAGCTTACTTACTTACTACCCTATGGAAAATGGGACCAGTCGTGTCAGAGACCGGTCCTCTGCTAAACCCTACCCTATGTAAACAACTGGCATAGGAGAGGGTCATTTGGCCTGCTTTAAACCCCATAGTGGCATGCCACAGGACTAACCAAAGATGGGCATAAAAACCTAACAAAAAATGGGCATAAAAATAAACGAAAACTAAACAGCTTCCAATGGGTAAAATTCTGGCCAACTGGCTTTTTCTTGTTAATAAGCATTCTGGTTAGGTGGTATCCCTTTACCAGTCACAGGATTGGTAATTTTAGGACAATTGACACTGCCTAACCCACTTCAGTATTAAATTATACCAGTCCTGTGATAAGTCCTTCTTTAACCAGTCACTTTTAGGTCAATTGACTCCTCATTCCCAATAGGATACTTATTAGTTACATCATGCTTCATATTGTGTATAAATTTCATATTACTATCATGTACACTTTACCAACTAGAAGAGAATATATTTTATGGTTTGTACTCCCTTTTAAAGTTCATTTTATGTGATATATTTTTTTTTTATTGTATTTAGTTATTTTAATTGTCCTTGTCCCTGTGCTGAAGTTGTGTGTTCGAATCCGACCCAGGGGACATGCCAAAAAGAGCTGGCTTGCATCACCACAGCACTGCCGTTTGGGACACGTTAACATACAGTAAATAACAGTTAGATTTTTCTACAATTAACCGAAATATTTTCCAACAGATTGCTGATTACTGATTTCGTAAGGGCAGATTTTTATTTGTATAAAAAAATATCTGAAGAAAACGTTTGCTGATTTTAGCAGATTAATTCATTACTTTTAATATACCAACATTTTTGTAAATTGAACAGATTTATTTTTGATATTCTTATCTCACTAATGTTTAGCAAATAACAAATTTTCAATTTTAACAATTTTATTAATATTTTGGGTAAGATTTTATTTGACTTCTAAGTTTAGCAATAGATTTTCTCAAAACTTAACTTGATTTCTTCATATTGACTCTTCAATTAAAAATTAATAATTGTGCAATGAAAATGAAAATTATTCAAGTTCGAGGCCATACTCTATATTTCTTCATTAGGATATTGTCCTAACAAATAATCTATAGAGTTTTTTGTTTTCAAATTTATTATTTGACCCTTTCAGGAATGTGTTGATAGATCTATTTCGGGAATTTTCTAGGTTCCCATCATCAGAACACGTTTTGAAAGCGGTAACAATCCCATGCCAAACATCAAACATACATATAAACTTGTTTACTCACTACATGAGAACTAATATACATATGAGTTTGAAGTTAAAGATTATAACCATTGATCAAAAAATAAATTGAAAACTTGTTTGATGTGCAAGATCCACCTCTGGTGGATATTCAATACACGTTTTTTTGTTTCTCTCTCCTTTTTATATTTTGTTTAGTTTGTAAGAAAACAGGGGAAGTAAACTTGGCGGTACTCTGCCTTTTATACAAGTTTGTTATAATTTTTATTAAAAATAAAAATTATGTTTTTTTCGACCTTTAATTGTGCAATAAAAATGAAAATTATTCAAGTTCGAGGCCATACTCTATATTTCTTCATTAGGATATTGTCCTAACAAATAATCTATAGAGTTTTTTGTTTTGAAATTTATTATTTGACCCTTTCAGGAATGTGTTGATAGATCTATTTCGGGAATTTTCTAGGTTCCCATCATCTCGAACTTGAATAATTTTCATTTTCATTGCACAATTAAAGGTCAAAAAAAAATTATTTTTATTTTTAATAAAAATTATAACAAACTTGTATTAATAATTGTGTATAATATTGCTTCTTTTTTTGCGATTTTTTTTTCCAAAATTTCCATTTTGACTGTAGAAAATCTGTTTTGAGGACAGTATATTGACTGTGACAACAAAATTACGTTTTATATAAAAAATAAATAGTTCTGCCTAAGAAAACATTTTCAACCGGATATTTATGTATTATAGTATTGAATATTATTTAATTCTTTAGGGTATATTATTATCAAAATATTCCATTAAAATATACCATGAGTTGAAAAGAATAATGTAATAGAAAATAGAATGTGTTATTGTTAACCTTAAAAAAAGAGATTAAAGCCTAAAAATTCCCTAGGGATGGATTATATAAATGTTAAATAAATGAAAACCCAAAAAAAATAATATCTTGTATCTGTTTGTACAATGTAAGATATTGTTGGATATTTTCAAGAAATATATTATTATAATATATAGACTATGTTTAGACCAGCGGTTACCAACCTATGGTACGCGTACCGCTAGGGGGTACGCAAAATTTTAGTTAGGTTTTTCAGAAGTTTTTTTTCTGTTTAGTAATAAAATTTTTTTTGTGTTTTTATGAATATATATTTACTTATCAAAACATTTATTGTATCCTAAAGAAATAACTACGTTATTTAAGTTTAGTGTAATTATGTTTTTTGGGACCATAACATTATGCTACACTTTTTTTTCAATATTTCTATATACAATTCGGTTGGCAAACGATAACGGCAAAAAAAAACGTGAAATGGGAATCAGCAAAACAACACTGTCTTCATTCTGTGGAACTACCAAAAAGGCTGTAGAAGCATCGCGATCGGTTTTAGTGTCTTGCGAAGTGCGCTAAACCACATACCAAAGGAGAGGAGGTCATTTTTCTAGCTACAAAAGCAATAGTAAAATGTATGTTAGAAGAAGATCAAGCAAAAAGATTGGATACGGTGTCTCTTTCAAATAAAACAGTGGGTCGCAGAATTAATGCAATGGCTTTAAATGTAAAAGAACTGTTAATATACCAAGTTAAACAAAGCGATTTTTTTCTCTCTTCACATTGATGAAAGCACAGATATACATAGCTCATTGTGCACAATTTTATTTTATTTATTTTATTAATTAATAATCATATAATTACAAATTATATACTATTACCCTAACCGAGCACTAGCTACTATGGCCTTCGGCGCGTTGTAGCGAAAACAGACCAGTGCCTCTGGTGGGAATCGAACCCACGACCCCCGCACTGATAAGCCAGCACGCTACCAACTAGCCTACCGGGGCGCACTGTGCACAATTACTTGTGTTTATTTGATATATTTTTGATTCGGAGTTAAAAGAAAATTTTTTAATTTGTGAAGAGCTGCCAACTTGTACGACATCAGATGAAATATTTAAAAAGTTAAATGAATTTATGATGGAATATAACTCTGGACTGAAAGCGATGTGTTGGGTTATGTACAGACGGTGCTCGAGCTATGACAGGCAAATAAAATGGGGTAATCACAATAGTAAAGGCTGTTTCTCCCGATTGTAAATTTACCCACTGTGTTATACACCGGGAAGCATTAGTGTGTAAAAGAATTCCTGATGACTTGAAAGAAGTGCTTAATGATGCTGTCACGATAGTTAGTTTTATTAAATCTAGATCCCTTAACTCTCGCTTGTTTGGTGTGCTGTGTGCCGATATGGATAGTGCACACACCAGTCTGCTTTTAAATACTGAAGTAAGATATAAAGAGGAAAAATGTTAAATCGTTTTTTAGAACTAAGAACAGAAATAGAAATAGTTTTAAATTAAATGAAATTTGAGTTGCACAAACGATTTTTGGATGATATTTGGTTACAAAAATTATCATATCTTTCTGATATTTTCACCCGATTATATGATTTATACCTGTATTTACAAGGTCCATCAAAAACACCTTTTATTGTAGAGGGAAAAATAAATGCTATGAAGGAGAATTTGAAACTAATAGTGGATACTGTAGCTCAAAATAATTATCAGTCCTTGCCAAACTTAGAAACATTTTTAATCGAAAAGCAAATTCAAAACTCATGTTAAATTAATACTTCAATTATAAAACGTTGCAAAATCTTAATTAGCAATTTCGATCAATATTTTAATGAAGAATATGGGGAATGTTTGTGGATTCATCCCCATTTTTAGAACAACAACCTTCTACAATGTGTCTTAAAGGCGAAGAGGCATTAATTGAGCTCTCTCGCGATCCTACGCAGAAACTGTTTTTCGAAAATACAGACCTGTACTCTTTCTGGATAAAACAGAAACTTGAATATAATTCGTTATATAACGAAGCTATGAAATTATTATTAAAATTCACATCCACATATTTGTGTGAACCTGGATTTTCATCTATGGGAGGAATAAAAACAAAATTTAGAAATAAATCGCATTTAGAACCTAATATGAGACTTTAATTAAGCAAAATTTTGCAAAATATTGATATTCTTTTATCACTGGTTCAATGCCAAATATCGCACTAAAAACTAAAAAACTTTAACGGTTAAGTTTTTGTTACCTCTAAGTTTTTTAAATTTTTATGAATTTAGTGTGTGAAATATAAAGAAAGCTTACAATATTATTTTTTTCTTATTTTCTTAAGGATATTAAAAAAATCCATTTTACTATTATAAACTTTTAAGTTTTTGTTACAAGTAAAAGTAATACAATTAATTAAACTTTACAATATAAGTTGTTCTAATTTTCTTACCATATTTATAAGTGAAATTTATTAACAAAACCAAAAAAAAATCGTTAGGGGTACGTAAGCCAAAAAGGTTGGAAAGTCCTGTTTTAGACATGTTAATAAGAAATATATTTTTACTCGATATTAACTTTAAGCTACGTACACTGAGAGAATTATTCTTCATGATATTAATGAAACAATTATATAGAATTTTTTTCGTAGACTCAATGAAGAATTTCAAAAAAATTATTCGATTTCATGAATTATCTCTTCATAGATTTAGTGAAAATTTTCTTTTGAGGTATGAAATTATTGCTAAGACTTAATTTTTTTATTTTTTCATAAAAATCATAATTTAATTAATTTTCATACATTTTAAACTTCAGTATTAAGATTTATTCTCAAGTGTTCATTCTAAAGTGACTTATTATTTCAATAAATCCCTTTATTAATTTTAGAAATTGTTGAAACAATCATATGAAGCCGTTCATTGGCTTAGTTGCAATGCCTTTTTGAATGCATTAATGGCGAGTTTTATTCATTCAAAGAACGTCTTAATATTACAAATTTTTTAAAACTGTTTCAAAAATTCTATAAACGCTTCATTGTCATTAACTCAAAAACATTGACTTTAATGAAACCTGTTTCATAGGTTCAATAAAAAGTTTCAACGGACAAGTTCCAGTAAAAATTTTCATTAAACCACCCGAGTAAAAATAAAATATATATAACGATATATTCTTTAATATAAAAATATATAATTATATAAAATGGCATATGTATCGATATGTATTTATATAAAATCAAATTGTTTTACCAAAAAAATTCATGTATAAGCACATTCAATCATGTATAAAAAAAAATACTATTCTGAATTTTACACACAGAGAAATAAAGTGCCAACCGAATTGAAAAGTGCATTTTAATGGTAACAACTTATAAATTCATTTAGTACAACGATATTTACATTAGATTTCTGAATATTTTTGTTGCAGCAACTAAAACTTAGTTGAATTAACCGATTTGTTATGAAAACTAATGTTTAGTTTTGCCAACCGGATGAAATTCGTAATAATCGAATTTAAGTCGTAGTAACCGAATTTAAGTTGGCGAATAGCTAAATTTTTCTCTGTGTGTATACATGGTTGATAAATTTGACTAAATTTTTATAAAATTTAATATAACCCAATACATAATTATATATAATAGATCATTTCAAAAACATCTTCTGTCATTTGAGACATAATTATATATAATACAAAACTGAAAAAACTTCATAAGTCAGATTCTATATATATATCTAATTCAAAAATCGCAAAATATTTTACGAAAATAGTTTACAGTTTTGCGAAATCGATTTCCATTATAAATAAGCCTTCCAGCAAATTTTTTTTAGAACAGATTACCTATGGCCCAGTTCTAGAACAGCTTCCTAGAATTTAAATTGTAAGGTTTCACTGTCCCAGAACCAGTTGTATAACTAGTTTTAAAGCAACTTATTCTAGTTTGGATGTAAAGAACCTATTCCAAATATGACAAACACCACATAAAACGAGTCGGTTGTAGAACAGATATTATAACCTATTATAATACAGTATAAGTTGTTCTGCAACATGTTATTTGGATTTTACTGGGCCATTTTAATATTGACCAACATTTTTTTTAATCAAATTAAAATTAACAATTACGTTTAAAACAAAAATTTTATATCCTAAGAATAATAAAATAAATAAATTTAAGTAATTTACAAATTTCAATCATACATTTTATGCTTTGAACCCGTTTTATGGAGGTCAATTATATGTAACTTAATATATTTTAACTTAAATATATTTAGATTATTATGTATCTAACTATATCTAATTGTATCAAATATACTACAATTTGATGTTATTATATCGGGACAAAGCTCGGATAGAATTGAATAGTTTTTCATTAAATTGTATCTATTTAAATATAATTAGATCCAAAGTGATACAATTTAATAGAACCATTTTTTCGGATCAAATTATATACTCTTATATTTACGGAAAATATCATATATAATTTTATATAAACTTTTTTACTCGGGTATGAAGAAATTCATTACTAAATTGTAGCTAATTTTCTCAGTGTACCAACATTTTCTGATTATAATCAAAATATTTTAATAACATTTCTCATTACAAATTAATTTTTTATTTCATTCAGATTTCAAATTTAAATTAAAAGCGATTAATTTGCAACACTCAACATAGCAGAATAAAAATATTGAAATAAGGTTCAGAAATAATATGTGATTTATTACACACATTTGAATTAATTTTTCACGTTGAAGTAAAAGAATACTCTTGGTGTTCAACTGCAGTAAACAGTTTCTTCTTTACAATATAAAATTTTCATAACATCAGTAATACTTGCGAATAAATTGTATGTTGCCCGTTTTTACGTTGCATTCCGACATTGACTTATAACAATATCGTACCAGCTTTTGCTTTGAAAACATGCCCTCACTTAAAGCTTCCACTTTAATAAGTGAATTATGAATAAAATTATCTTACTTCCTGTTAACAAAAAAAAAAAAAGGAAAACACAATAAACATAAAACATGAAACAAAAGTACACAGCTCGACAACATTAGACTTTTTGATGGTGCTCGGAAATAAAAAATATTTTTACATAAAACATACTATGCTAATTTTAGCCATAAGATTGCAGAGGATGATAACAGCTACCAAAAATATAAATTTCATGCAAGCTTAAATTTACACAGAAAGAAAAATTTTGTAATTTTCCAAATAAAATTCGTTTATTACACCTGAAATCGGTTGGCATATCTGAATATTTAGTTGCAATATCTAAAGTATTTTGAAATTACATTTGAATATAGTCTTACTAACAAAATGTGTTGGTTGTGGCCACAAAAATACACATATAAATACGGATGTCACTTTATTTTTCAGTGTGTATTCATATAATCGTAAAAGTAGAATAAAATCAGCATATTCTTGGCATCCTACAACGTTGTGGTCATTTTCTACATATAACAAATTCGATTGTGTCAACCGATTTTTTTAAACCGAATTGATTTGGTTACATCAACCACGAATTAATACGGTTGTGAAAACTGAATTCGGAATGTTCAATTGCTACACAGAAAAAATTATCAACCTAAAATATCTAATTAAAGATTTGATTTGAGTTTAATTTGTTTCCAAACAAATATTTAATTGAATCAATTAATATTTTAATTGACTTTTAAATATATAAATACACATTTTATTTTAGACGCAATTATCATATAATTTTTTCAAACACTGTATGCATAAATAGAAAATTTTCAGTATAAAATACAAAATACATTTGAAGTTAACAAACAAAACCAGCAGACACACAAACAGACTCAGCATTGCAAAAAAACACACATACCAAGATATAGATCACACACTTTTTTTATGAGTATCATATTTTTTTTGTAGAAATTATTTATATGTTTTTTTCTTTCTTAATTTTAATAAGAGATTTAATTGATAGTATCATTGCCGTGATAGGTGCAAAATCAATTAAAATATTAATTGATTCAATAAATTTTTTAATTGAAACCCGTTTTTAATTTTTTCTGTGTAGTTTGTTTTAAAAATTGTTCATTGTATTATTGGGAGTGTTAAATATTCAAGTTTCGTTACAACCGAGTTTTGCGGCTGTATCAACCGAATTGGGAATCATTTTACATAAATATGGTTATAGACCAGAATTCAATTTAAATTCGGTTGAGGGCTTGAAATTGTTTTCTTTATACAGCAACAAAATGTCAAAAAATAAATAAAAAATATCAAACAGTTCCGTAATAAAACAAATGCTCAAAAAATATGATTTATTATTTAAAAATAAAATACGGCGGAATATTAACGCGCGTTTACAACCTAAGAAGTTTTTTTTTTAAAATTGTAATCTCCAAACACAATAGCTGGATCAATTATATTTGTAACAGCCTTCAATTCTATAGTATTAGTTGACATAAATTATAAGTACGGAATTTGAGTACATAAATGCATTTAAAAAGATGTTGACAAAAAAGTGTTTAATATTTTAGTGTGCAGCAAAGAGAAAATTAAAAAGGAACTTTTTAAATAACTTTTAATTAATTTCAATGGCTTTATATGTCCGTACGTAGTAAGTATTCAACAGTTTGAATCACTTCCAGATTGTACATGCTTTTACTTTTTTAGTTTCATATTACAACAGTTATGGTTTAGTTAATCATTGTTGCAGTCGATACCTGAGAAATTTAACAAGATTAAAGTTTTTGTATTGAAGGCAAGTTGTGCCGCATGCATCTGTTATTTTCAGCTTTAATGTAAGTTTATTATATCAATTAACATAATCGTAGTCTTCTCCTGAAAATGTTACTTATCTAAGAACTCTTTCTTTTCGCAGTGACAATCAAAATTTTGCTGCTTATGTATGTTTTATATGTGGATATTTTCATTATGGCAGTTTCTGAGTTTTAAAAATGTCAAACCAGAGCATCGCCCTATATTCTATCGCCAAGTTGCTACACACCACTTTTAGTTTTTTAGAGGCAATGTGTACATTTTGTAATACTATTTTCGGAAAATATATTTCTTTGTGAGTTGTTGGTTAGTTCGGTTCAAGATCATGAAAAATTTTCCATATTAACAGAAAAATTATAATTTTATTTGTGATAATTTACTTTAATTAACAGAAAAAACAATTAGAAAAAAGTTATTTGACACCTGCATGAATGGAGTTAACTTTCTAGCCCGCAACGGCCTTCATCAACATTCTTCGTGCCTTAAAGTGTTAAATTGTAAACATCATCTATTTAACTCAACTAGTTAGGTTAAAAATGTGCCGTAACTTAGTTTTTGAGTATGACGAAATTTACTGCGAACTTATTTTCTATAAAGCTATCTATGTTTAGTTGTTAATTATTACCACAGTTGCCAGTTCAACTAATTAAGTTGAAATTTGACTGGCAGTTATTTTCAAATGTCATCATACTCTATCCTTTACATTGTAAGTGAAGGAATATCAAACATTGAAGATTTTATTCGTTTTTCAACATATGTCTAGCATATATATTAAGCGAATTTTTGCACTGTACCTTGTGAGTGGTTAATAGTGAATTTTTATTGTTGATCTATATAAATTGTATGTGAGTTGTTGGTTAGTTCGGTTCAAGATCATGAAAAATTTTCCATATTAACAGAAAAATTATAATTTTATTTGTGATAATTTACTATAATTAACAGAAAAAACAATTAGAAAAAAGTTATTTGACACCTGCATGAATGGAGTTAACTTTCTAGCCCGCAACGGCCTTCATCAACATTCTTCGTGCCTTAAAGTGTTAAATTGTAAACATCATCTATTTAACTCAACTAGTTAGGTTAAAAATGTGCCGTAACTTAGTTTTTGAGTATGACGAAATTTACTGCGAACTTATTTTCTATAAAGCTATGTTTAGTTGTTAATTATTATTTCTTTTAGTATTTTTTCGAGGAAAATATACTTCTGCACTTTCAAAGTAAGAGTAAACATTTAAACTTTTTCCAAAAAAAAAAACAGTATTTACTCTTTCAAAGAAACTGTTTTTTCGATGACTTTTTTTCGAAGAAACTTCTCTTCATTATTATTTTTTTTCAAAGGAAAGTACTTCCTTAATCAATATTTGAAGGAAAAGTGTATATTAAATTACCCTTTAGTACTTTGATACACTCTGTGATAAGTACACTTTCTCAAGTAAATTCTAAAAGAGGAACCTTTCTCTACGAAGGTACTGAAAAGCGTATTGTCTCTAATAAAGAAGATTAAAAGAAATATTTTTTCTTTTAATTAGTACTACAAATTGAAAGACTTTTAACAGATTTTCCTTTTTTTGGCAGACTTATAAAAAAGTGTGAAAACACATTAATTGAAAGAGTTTTTAACAGAAAAAAATTTGCTTAATTCAGCAGAAATTTTGTTGAATAATTTTTTTTGTTGATATTATAAATTTTTCTGCAAGGATCCTACCAGCAACAATGTTGGTAACTTTACTGACTTTTTTTTTAATGTACGATAAGTCCGAGACTTCTCTAACTTCCCTAGTAGTTATATGAAATTCAACACTGCTCCCATCAAGTACCACCTGTTAATAGACTACTGTCAAATTTTGAGCAAGTTCCGTCATTTACTTTGCGTTTAACAGCTGTTCAAAACATACAATCTCGTGTATTTTTTTTTTAAATGGAAAAAAGTGAATTTTTAGTGCTCATTAAACACTATTTTTTGCGAAAAAAAATCAATCCAAGGAAAAGCTTGATAAATACTATGGGGACTCTGCACCATCGATTTCAATGGTAAAAAAGTGGTTTACTGACTTTCGCTGTGGTCGCACAAGTACAAAGTACAAGTGAGATTGTTGATACCATAGGCATTTCATATGGCAGTGTGGTTTCGATTTTAAATGATTGGTTGGGTTTAAGAAAGCTCTCTGAAAGATAGGAGCCGCGTTTGCTCTCAATTAACTATAAACGTAATCGTGGCCAATAACAGTTTTTTTGGGATGCACGCGGGATGTGGGTTGATTACCTTCAAAAGGGAAAAACAATAAACTTCGAATATTATGCCATCTTATTGGACCGATTTAACGAGGATTTAAAAAAAACGACTTAATATGGCCAAGAAATGCATATTTTATGGAGCTTGAAAAATCCTATTTTTTGAAAGGGATACAAAAATTGGAGAAACGTTGGACTAAGTGTAGTGAGCTAAAATGAGATTACTATGAAAAATTATTTTTTTTTTTTACAAAAAAAACTGTGTTTCATTAAAAAAGTCACTAACTTTTTGATCCGCCCTCGTACATAACATTTATATAACTAAAAAAGTACAATTTTCAACTTCCTTGCAATACCAGTAAGATATTCTGATACCAACAGCGACATGATTGCACTCAAATTAAAGATAATTTTGTGTAGATTTATATTGTTAAAATCTAAAATTAATCTAAATATATAAATATCAAACCAGCATTATTTCAAAAACTGCAAATGAGATTCGTTTATTTATAAAAAAAGGTTAAATGTTTTTAAATCGGTTCAGAAAGTTTCATCGTGTAACTCGTATTAGTTTTGGAAAAGTATTCGTTGAATAATATTTTAATATATCCACAAAAAAACAAAATACTTGACGTATGATTCATATTATTATGTGTTTTATTTATTGCTCATACGCCTACGTACTTTACTTAGCTTGTGTATAGAAATTTTTAAATATGCATGAATATTTAAATATGTATCAATGAATATTTTCTTAAAAACTAATACGATACGCTATAAAACTTTCTGGATCGATAGAAAAACAAATAAATTTCAGGATTATTTGTATTAATCTTAATTTGTATTACTCTAAATTTGTCAATATGTAACCCTGACTACTGCTCGGCATTTTTTTAAAAATATAAAAAGTTGTTCCATATTTTCTTACCTTGCATATATACACACAGAGAAATAAAGTGCCAACCGAATTGAAAAGTGAAAAGTGTAACAACTAATAAATTCAGTTATTACAACGATATTTACAATAGATTTCTGAATGTTTTGGGTGTTGATAATAAAATTCTGTAGAATTAACTGAACCTTGTTGTGAAAGCTAATGTTCAATTGTACCAACCGACTGAAATTCGTTATATTCGAATTTCTGTCTTAGTAACCGAATTTCAGTTGGCAAATAGCTAAAATTTTCTCTGTGTGTACTGTTAGTTTGGCATTTCTGCGACATACATTTTGCTGTAGCGGGACAGTTGGGTTTGCAACAATTCAGAAAGTGGATATGGTCGTTTGCTTATCCAATGTTGTTAATTAAATTCTAAAATTAAATGCTTGTTTTCTATTAAATTCGTCTTTATTGCTGTTAATTGAAGTGTATGTTACAATTTTTTTTTTTTTCTTTCTTTTCATTATTTTTCTAAACTTATATTTTCTTTATAAAATAATTTTTAATTTTTTTGTTGTTAATAAATTAAAGTTGTTAAGTAATTATATGTGTAATGAAAAAGTATACTTGATTGAATTAAAAAAGAAAAAAGTTTTGTACTAACAAGGGGAGTTTCCCCATTTGTTCTCTTCGATCTAAATTAAATTTGGATATTTGATAAAGACAAAATAAATAAGGGGCACATATTTTTTTTAGCGGCTCAATCTCATCTTTAGGGGTTAAAAAGTGGAGTCAAAAAATACCCTATTTTTCGTTTTATGGTTTATTTTGAATTGTTTCAGAGAAATTTTAGACAAAGGTAGTACCAAATGAAAGAGCTTTTGAAGATGCATAAACTTGTAGTATACAACACATGTCAGATAACATTCTAACATTTTTGTTATTAAAAAAAAGTGATTTTATAACCAACGTTTTGTTAAAGAATTATAGTTGAATTAAGCATAAAAATATGTATAGAGTAAGTGCGGGTAATGTGGAGAAGGCAGGTGATATGGAACACCCAAAAACTAAGGACTATTTGGGAAATGTTTGCTGATAAAACCAATGCATATTCATATAAATTAATGTCACGCTTACATTTTTGACACTAAACAATACCGTTAGTTTTTAATTATTTGAAAAGTCAAACTTGGTATGTTTAACTACAATAAACCAAAAGTCGTAAGTGAAATCAACATAAAATTGTTGTTAACTTTTAACAAATTTTATTGTTGAAACAACAATTATTTTATACAAATTGATGTTAATTTTTGTAAAACCAACAAATTTTATCGCTTTCCGAAGCAATTTTTCGTTTTGACAAATTTTTGTTAATTAAATAACAAAATTCCAGTGTTGATCCTACAAGAATTACTAAAAAAATGCAGTAAATTTGTCATGCTTTTAGTCTTGTGGTGTCATTACCCATGTTTGCGTGTGAGAACCATTTGTAAAAGTTGAAAAAATTAATGAATTAATGTGACATAGGTTTTTACAACAGAATTGTGAATTTGTAATTGAACTCAGTGAATTATAGTGGATAGTTAAGTGTGTTTTTATTAATTATTTTTAAATAAAAATTGTGTAATTTCATACTGTTTTATGTAAATTGTGTACTTTAATCACTGTCATTCTTGCAATGTATTAATGTGTTGCTTTCTTTGGAAAGGGGATAGTCTAGAGATGAAAGGTGATTGAGAGATGAAGGACTTCAAACAAATCAATATATAAATTAAACAATTAAATATTTTAGGCCTATAATATTCAAACTTATTAATTGTTATACTTTTTGTGGTTTTAATTTAACTTTTAGCCCTAATTTTAGTACATTTTCCGGTCGTTTCAACTATTTTGATACAATTTTTACAACTCAATTCATATATTTCGAATAATATATTTCTTTTTTGTTTTCTTTATTAAAAAAAAAAAATAAATAAAAGGAAATAAAATCATCGTATTGAATTTCTTCGAGAATTGCAGGCTCTTTATTTTTTTAAATTCCGATTAAAATTGAGCCCTCTATAATGAGTAAGTTAGAGTAATTTTCTAAAAAAAATTAAATAAAAAAAGGCAATTAAAAGTTTGTAAAAAATAAAAATGTATGCAAAAGTACAACAAAACTCTCGTTCGATAAGCAGTGATTTTGGAATTAGTTTGAATTTCAATCTGAAATTGTAAATAATATTTAGTACTAAGCTCATAAAGAAAGCTTAGTACAAAAGTGAAGTCCGTATCTGTTATGAAAAAAGAAAAATTAAACGCTAAGTTTATGTAAGTGCTCCAGGTGCTCAAATTCCATTACAACACTCGTTCCAGTAACAACAACTCCAAACGCGGACGTGACTTTAGGATAGCCATATAACTGACCCACAGTGTTAGTAATCCTATTTTGATTACACAAAACCAGCTAGACTACATTCACAATGAAAGTCCGATGAATTTATTGGATTTGTAAGGGGTTTGCTAGCTTTAGATTTTATTTTTTTTTTGTTCAATTGTTGCTATTGAAAAATTACTATCACTATTACTACACTCAAAAAAAAAGTTTGTAAAGTCAGCAAAATTTTAGTCAGGAGGGTGCTTGCAAAAAAATTGCTAATGTCAGCAAAATCTTTTGCTGAAAATCAGCGAGCTGCTTTTTAGCAACAAACTTAATAGATTCAGCAAAAGTTTTGCTAACACTTAGTGGATTAGAAATAAAAATGCCTTGCTAAAAATTAATAAATTTTTTGCTGAATTTTAGTACACTGAAAAAAACGCAAAAAAATTTGTAGAAAAATTGTAATTTAGTTAATTTATTTGCTGAAAATCATAAAACATATTTTTGTGATTCTTTTAAAAATAATTTACAATAATTACGAAATATAAAAATTTCATTTTCCCACATTGACGACATGAATTAATTTAATATCTGAAAATATGTAGAAATAAATATATATAACATATCAAAAACTTTCTTTCAACTACTTACATCAATGGTTGTCTAAATGATGCTTTCTTTTAAAGAACGCAACTGCCGAAGATAATTATAGAAACGAAACGAAAAAAACAACCCTTTTTTTGCAATAAGAAAAAGGAACCATAAAAATCTACCTAAGATGTGTGTCTTTGTCTTTCGCTTTACTCTGTATATGTTTGTTTGCAATTTGACCACACTAGATAATTAATCTATAAACATTTAGTTTAGAAATACATATTAAATTTAAATATTTTATTTTGTCTTTTATTTAATTAAAAGACAATTATTTTCACAAGCCGGTGATAACGCCAACTTTAAACTGTTTTAATCCTCAATTTTGTTTTAGGTATGGAAAACAGATACAAAAGTCTTCCATGGTTGATTTTTTTATATGTCTTATTAGAGTTGTACTTTTTAGTATCATTTTCCTCTTCTCTGCTACATCTTGACATGCCGCGACATCTGCTTCATTCTGCGTATATCTTTCAATCTGGTTGTCGTCCACACTATTAATGTGCTTATCACCACAATTTTTTTAGCAAAATTAATTAGTAAAACATTAGTATATTAGTAAAGCATTAGTATAAAAAAGTTAAGTGCTGAATAAGTATAACAAAAATTTTAGCTGAAAACACGATTTTAGCAAAAAAATTTGCTAAAAAATAGTATACCTGATTTACAAGACGTTTTACTAACTTTTGTACCAACTTATTTTTTGAGTGTATTGAAAAAAAAAAAATTTTTCTGGTAAACATACTTCAAAAATTTTTCAGATACCTTACTAAGAAAGGAGCTTTCCACTCTGAAATTTTCAGGGTATTTAGAACACATGTGTAGCTAATTCTTTAAAAATTTTAAAAATTAAAAAAAAAAAAGTATTTTTCCAAAAATTGATTTTAAAGTTTTTTTTCAAAAATTTTTATTTTTAAAAAATGTGTAAAATTTGTCGATATTTTTTACACATCAAAAGTTATGACCTTTTAAGTGAAGTCCCTACCCCACAATTTGAAGCATCAGGGTTGCCAGAAAATCGGAAAACATTGATTAATTTCATGGTGATATCAAATGGAATTGCTCAAATTATTTTTAAAAATATTTATATTTTTTACTTTATATTTGGAAAAAAAATTTTGTTACACGCAACAAACATAAAGCTTTAATACCTTGTTCATACTACAAACAACTACCAAAATCTTGTACTTTCTTCTTTTTGATTAAACCTCTGTACGGAATATGTCAAGTAACTACAAGATGTTAAATCACTCTAAGTTTTTGGTTTTGACATAAATGTATAATACCAAAAATCGTTTTATAAAACTTTTATAATTTCTGCAAGCTAATTTGTAAATGTCTTCCAAAGCACTTGTGGTTTGAGGAAGAAAATAAAAATAATATGATGATGAAACAAAAATAGCAAGTTAAATAATACCATATTACATAAAAAACTAAATATATTTTTCAGGACTTTTAATAAAATCACAAGTATTTTTCATTGTTGAAACAATACTTTTAAAACTTGTTCTTTTTCTTTATAATTCTGAGTTTTAAATTGTTGCCACAAGCAATAATTGCTTCATCATTGCTTAAAACATATGAGGGTATATCAAATTATACTAGCACTTATACACTAGCCCTCTTACAATGTTGTCTTTTTATTGCAAGTTTTTGTCATAACCAAATAAATGAACAAATATTAAACAAATGCTCTCTTATGAGGCGCTACACCTGAAATATAATGTTTTATTTTTAAATTTTAATAAATTAAAACCAAAAGCTTTTTTTCAATCTTTCATCATAAATTATGATGTGAACAAGATTATTCAAGTTCAAGATCATTTGTTTTTTTTTACCAAAAACCGTGCTTTGTTTATTTATTAATTAAAAATGTCTTCATCCGCTAATTTAATGCAGACTTTATCTACAGACAGGTCCTTACATGTTGCATTTCGCGGATACCGTGAAATAATTCCCAAATGAAATAAGTCCCAATGAAATAACTCCCAATAAAATAAGTCCAAAAAAAAAATTAAATGAGTCCCAATTTTAATAAATGAAATAACCTCCAGAGGCGCGGCGCGTGCGATTCGCGGCGCATGCGATTCGCGGCCGTGGGCTCGCCTATATGACGCCAAACACGGTGGCGCCGCAGGACGCGAATCGTACGCACCGCTTTCCAGAGGTGGCATGTCATAACGTCCAATAACATAATGTCCATGGACGTTATGTCACTCGAAAAATGTCATAATGTCCATGGACTTTATGACAATTCGGAAATGTTTTTTTTTTGATATTGGTAGCGATTCCTATTCTCACTTTCACCATTCACCTCAGTTTTCGAACCTCCTTTTCTCTCAAATAATACAAAATTATAATTTTTTTAAAAATCAGAAATCAAAATGGGACATATAATTAACACACGGGAAATAATGAGATTCGAAAATTGAGGTTAATGGTGAAAGTGAGAATAGGAATCGCTACCATTATGTCACTTTCAAATGTGGCATAGCGTCCAGACTTTTTCAAATAAAAAGATAATTGGTATATCAATACAATTTTTTTAAATATTCTTTAGTAGTATATCACAAAATAAAACTATATTTATAAATCGTATAATCGCACGCAGAAAAAACTTTATTTCGCGAAGCCGCCTGCCGCGTTCTACGGAGGAAAAAACCCCTAAGAGCGGCCAAAGGCCGCCACGCAGAAAAATTTGTTATTACAAATTACTTGATGTCTTAAAAATATAAGATTTCAACGGATTCGACATCTGATTTGAAAAACAAGTTCAAGTGGCGCCCTTCGGCTCTCTTAGGGGTTTTTTTCTCCGTAGAACGCGGCAGGCGGCTTCGCGAAATAAAATTTTTTCTGCATGCGACACAAAAGAAACTACAAAATTACTTATCTGTGTCCACACTGGAGTATAATGTCCATGGACCTTATGTCACCCTAAAAGTGGCATAATATCCATGGACATTATGTCATTCCATTTGTGGACATAATGTCACATTGCAGAGTGTAATAACGTCCATGGACATTATGTCATTGGACGTTATGTCATGCCACCCTTTCCAGACCCCTCCTCCTTCTGAGATGTCTTAACTTTTCATAATATTCAATATGAACCAAAATCAATTGCTTAAAACATCCGAGCGGAACAATTGAAAATGTACCATCAATCAAAATCATTTTATTATTGTTGTTGGGAATATTTTCATTAATTAACTTAACCATCTTATCTGATCCAAAGACGCAGTACGCAAAGTCTTTAGAGTCGTGGCAAACCTTAAAAAACGGTGTTTTGTCACGACCCTCATGCAACGTATATAAAAAGTTTTTAAAATTTTTTTTTTTTTTAAACATACTGACAACATCGGTCGGAGTCTTTGGATATGCCGCAAAAACTTTTGCTGTCAAATATTGCAGACCGCGTTTGACTTTGTTGAAATAAATGTTTTTAGTTGACTCTTGATTGCTTTATTACAAACAAGAAAACCATTGTTAACACGTTGACTGCCAACTACGAGATAACTCGTAGCTTGCGTTCCCTTCTAGGGTGCCAACTACGAGTTATCTCGTACTCACTAAGGTCCTTTTTTTCACATAAAAAAAAACATAATTTTTGCTTTTTGATGATACCTATGATCTAGAAATAGAGTTTTTAGTAATATAATGTGAAAAAATCAAATTGTCATTTTTGGCCAGTTTTGTGAAAATTGCCGTGGCAGTCAACGTGTTAATAATGCAATGCAAGAAAAACCTGATAGATTATTAACTTTCCTTACGCACACGTTTCTGAAATTCTCCCGGATTCTGCTAACAGCATTAGCAGCGCCCAAAGTACTTGCAACATCCAAACACAGATCTTTTATTTGGTTGAGGGCTTTAAGTTCTTCATACAGCTTACGTTGGCCTCTGTGATTATGCTCAATTAAATCAGTGGCTTTACGACACTGCCCGTTTTCCAGAACCACTCGCGACTTGCAGTTTTCTTCGTAACACGTATAAAATTTTCTTCCTCTAGCTTCCGAATTTTTTAAATAAATTTGATTTTCGACTTTTACGTATAACACTTTACTATTTCTTCTTTTGCCACTAATTATTTCAAATTCAAGATTTGCCATTATTTTTAATCACTTTAAACCGATCTTTACTTATCAAAATTCTAGCAAGCACTGGTAAATTAACTCATTGTATTGCTATTATTTACGTTACGACAATTTTAAAAGCCGTTAAAAAAGCATAAAATTTACCAAAATGTAATTTTAATAGAAATGAAATAACTCGCAACAAAAATTAAATAACTCCCAACGATAAAATCACATTTAAAAATGAAAGTGAAATAAGTCCCAACAAAAGTGAAATAACTCCCAATGCCAAAAAGGAGTGAAATAACTCCCAACAAAACCTGGTTGGGAATTATTTCTTTTGGGAGTTATTTCATAACGAAATAATCTCTGCCAGAAGATTGTGAAATAAGTCCTATCGCATTGGGAGTTATTTCATAGTGAAATAAATCCCAATTTATATGGAAAATTTTTGGGAGTTATTTAATTTTTTTATTTTGGGAGTTATTTCATTTGGGAGTTATTTCACGGTACCCATTTCGCTTCACCGAAAATTTTCAGAATACCAATGTAGAAATGGTAGAAGATTTATCCAAATTATAATTTTTGAAGGAAAAAAATCTACACTTAAAAGTACAACTTTTGTAAGACATATAAAAAATCAGCCATGGGAGATTTTGGTATTTATTTTCCATACATAAAACAAAATTGTGGTTTTTCAATGAGGACTTGACTTTTTTTTTAAATCAAACGCAACCAATTTCAGATATTTCCAAAACTTTATTATCGACTTGAAGTACAATCAAAACATTTATAAATGGAACTCGACTTTATATGGTCACCGCCGGCACGTCGGCAGCGGTTGATTCGTTGGATCCAATTTTCGATGACTCGGTCACACATTTCGGTCGTAACGGCCGCTATTTCGAGTTCAATGTCGGCTTTGAATTCTTCCAGCGTCGTCGGCTTGTTGGAATAGAGCAATGATTTGACGTAGTCCCAAAGAAAAAAGTCTAGAGGCTTTAAATCGCACGAACGAGGCGGCCAATTGACTGGTCCATTTCTTGAGATAACACGTTCACCAAACTTACTCTTTAATAAATCGATTGTAATGATTGTGGCACCGTTCTGTTGAAACCACATTTCGTCCAAAAGGGCCAAAAATAGTCGGTAATCATGGCGCGAGAACGATCGCCATTCACAGTAACTTGAATATTGTTATTGTAGACAAAAAATATGGCCCAGTGACACCGCCGGCATGCAAACCGCACCAAACAGTTATTTTTTGTCGATGAAGTGGTGATTCATGAAGCACATGTGGATTTTCACATTGAGCCAAAAATGAGCCTCGTCACTGAAGATGATTTAACGCTCTTAAAGTTGCGGTCACCGACTCCGAATTTCGGTAGTACATTTTTATAACTTGCATACGTTGTCCGTTCGTGTACTTTACCATGATGAAAATGTTGAGTTTACTGAAAACAAAGGAAAGTAGTAGTCAGATGGTCAGTGAAATAGTGCGTTCACAAATTAAATGCAAAGTTAAGTACCTATTGGAAAACACTTTAATTGTGAAAGTAATTATCTATTATTTTAATTAAAGACAAAATAAAGTATTTAAATTTAATAAAGATTGAATGTGTATTTGTTTATGATAATTATTAATGTAGTGTGGCATTTGTCTACCTTTAAAAGATGCCATCATTTAGACAACCGCTGATATAAGTAGTTGAAATATAGTTTTGTTTATGTTATATATCATTACTTCTATATATTTTTACATATAAAATTAATTCAGGTCAGCAATGTGGGAGTATGAACATTCTTATATTTGTGAGATGTTGGTTAGTTCGGTTAAAGATCACGAATATTTTTTCCATATTAACAAAAAAAAATATAATTTTATTTGTGATAATTTACTTTAATAAACAGAAAAAAAAACTTGGTTATTTGACACCTGCATGAATGGAGTTAACTTTCTAGCCCGCAACGGCCTTCATCAACATTCTTCGTGCCTTAAAGTGTTAAATGGTAAACATCATCTATTTAACTTAACTAGTTAAGTTAAAAACGTACCGTGACTTAGTTTTTGAGTATGACGAAATTTACTGCGAACTTATTTTCTATAAAGCTATGTTTAGTTGTTAATTATTACCACAGTTGCCAGTTCAACTAATTAAGTTGAAATTTGACTGGCAGTTATTTTCAAATGTCATCATATTCTATCCTTTACATTGTAAGTGAAAGAATATCAAACATTGAAGATTTTCTTCGTTTTTCAACATATGTCGAGCATATATTTTCAATTGATAACGAGCTTTCAACCTCCGTATATTTACAAAAATAAAGCAAATCAAACACAAAAGCTAGAGCCTCCATAATAGCCAGAACTTTAACAAAAAACCTATTGATCATCAATTTTGCTCCATTTTTGTCTTCCTAGTAATCAAGCACGTGGTTAGGTCTTTTCATAACAAGCATCATGACGTTGCTAAACTTTGAAGACCAAAAATTTTCTATTTATATAAAAAATTTTTAGTTTTTACTCTGGCTCAAGTAATATTTTTTACAGTTATATTAGTTTTTTGTTTTTATATACATCGAGATTATTTTTATGCTATTTTCCATTTATAACGAGCTTTCAACCTCCGTATATTTACAAAAATAAAGCAAATCAAACATATTAGCTAGGTTGATACTAGTATTTCGATCTTGCTAAAGATCTCATCAGAACCCGAAGTTTTAGAAAAGCTAGAGACTCCATAATAGGCAGAACTTGAACAAATAATCTATTAATCATCAATTTTGCTCCATTTATATATTTAGCGAATTTTTGCACTGTATATTATATTTTTTAACTTTTTGTAAATTATTTTTAAAAGAATCACAAAAACATCCCAGCAAAATTTTTTAGAACAGATTACCTTGGATTCTGTTCGAGAACAGCTTCTTGTACCACCGGGTACATGGACCGGTTCTATAACAGGTTCCTGGGATTCAAAAGGTAAGGTTTCACTGTCCCAGAACCAGTTCTATAACTGGTTCTAGAACCGGTTCCAAAGTAACCAGTTCTAGTTTGGAGGTAAAGAACATGTTGCAAATAGGACAAACTCCATATAAAAGAACCAGTTGCAGAACAGAAATTAGATCCTATTACAATACAGTATAAGTTGTTCTGCAACTAGTTATTTGGATTTTACTATTTTACTGGGATGTTTTAGTAAATAAATTAACTAAAGTATAATTTTTCTTAAAACTGTTTGAGTTTTTTTCAGTCTACTAATATTCAGCAACAATTTGATTAACTTTTAGCAATTATTTTTTTAATTTTTAATTTTTAATCAACTTTTGCTGAATCTATTTATTATGTTGCTTAAAATCAGCTTGCCTCTGCAACATTTTTTCTGAATTTACCAACTTTTTTCGAGTGTGGAGAAAGAATAAAACTCCTTTAAAAAAATGTTGGTGTAAAATGTTACACCCATTCTGGGGGATAATTAGGGGTTCGACAGCCTGCAAAATTTACATTGTCGCAAAAATTGCGCGAAAATGTCTCCGAAAAATGCGGGAGGTGACAAATCGGAAAACTTTTTTATTGGCTAATAGTGTTAGTGTTGTGTATCTTACACAAAAATATTTACATGTTTTGGACTTCTGTCCTGCGCTACAGGTATGATCTCGTGACATTTTTCAGTTTTATGAATTACACTTGCTTGAGATATTGATTTTTTTCAAGTAAAAACTAAATATTGTACGTGGAAGGTCATTCCAAAAATATTTTATTCACAAATACGGATGAATTATTTTATATAAGTGGGTTATTCATAAGTCCGAAGTAAGGGAAATGCACAAAAAAATATACCAAACATCTTGTAAAACCTCAAATATTGAATGAGTGAAATTTCATCGATAGTGGAAAATCGTATCTGTGTTCAGTCATTAATGGGTCAACAATATTTCAGATTTTATATTTAATCTCAAAAAAATATAAACATGTCATCGCTACACTCATAGAAATAAGTCTGTAAAACTAGCAGAAAAATCTACTTAAAATTAGTTAAGAATGACGTTGCAGAAAAAACTGCTAAAATTAGCAGATTTTTTTTTCGTAAAAATAATAAAATAAGAACAGCGGAAAAAACTGTAAACTTTACAAAATTGTAGTTACATTCGAGTTGAATTTTAATTAATTGAAAATACCCAGCCAGAAATTGCCAATGGTCTGAAAAATCAAGCACAGGCATATCACTGTTATAAAATTGTCCAACAATAGTCCAACATTGCTAGCAAAGCACTGATTTACAACGCTCTGCCAACGTTAGTGAAAACTGCTTTGCCAGTACTTAATTAACAAAATTTACAACAGTAAATATAATAAAAGCATTGACCCAGCCCTGGCAAAGAACGCTCTGCCAACGTTCGTAAAAAGTGCTTCGCCAGTACTTGATTTATAATATTTACAACTGTTTACATAATAAAAACAGTGGCACAGCCCTTGCTCACAACGCTTTTCCAACTATATTGGTTGTTCTCCCAACGATTTGCCAACGTTTTAAAATTATGGTTTTGGTTCTGGCAAAGAGCGCATTGCCAGTGCTTTGAAAACGTTTTAAAAAAGAAACGGCCAAGCCCTGCCCGGTGTTATCATTTTGGGGTTGGCAAAGAACTTAAGTCT
This sequence comes from Delia radicum, assembly GCA_021234595.1. Classification (NCBI taxonomy): domain Eukaryota; kingdom Metazoa; phylum Arthropoda; class Insecta; order Diptera; family Anthomyiidae; genus Delia; species Delia radicum. Next base: position 145,808,654 of record CM037854.1, read on the forward strand.
TCAGAAATCCAACGCTCTGCCAACGCTCTGCCAACGCTCTGCCAACGCTCATACCACCGTTGAAAGCACTGGGCCAATGCTTTGCCGTTCGTAATTTTCTGGCTGGGTAGCTATTTACACTGCTAAAACTAGCTTAATACATGTTTGTAGATTAAAAACATAAAAAAATATTAATATCAACAACATTTTTGCTATATATTTACCTTAAGTTTAGTAGATTGAAAATAATTATATTTTTTGCTAAAACCAACATAAATTTTTGCTAAAAAATTGTAGATTGCTGATTTCAGAAGTGCAGATTTTTATTCGCATAAAAAAAACCTAAAAAAAACTTAAAAATTTCTAATTTTTTATGAGTTCTTTTGTTCGCTAATATTTAACAAATTTTTTTTGCTGATTTTAGCAGATTTATTTCTTACTTTTAATGAACTAAAATTTGGCTCAAATTTAACTTAAAATTCGTAGATTTAAAAGATTTATTTTTGCTATTATTATCTTACTATCATTTAATAAAAAAAATCTGCTAATTTCAGCAGTTTTTTCTGCAACATAATTTTTAACAATTTTTAGTAGTTTCAGAAAACATTTTTACAAATTTTTTTCTATCAGTATACCTGCTGAAAAACGTATAGCGATGCGTTGAAATTTAATGCAAGTATTGTTTTAATTAAGATATATTTCAACCATTACGTACACTTAGAATATTAGGTTGGTAAAGACCACTGCAAATGCAGTTAAAAACAAATAAATTTTCACTTGAAAATGCTCGACTTACATTTCATTTAATTCATCTAACATTGACTTTTGTTTTTAACTGCTGATAAAGTGAACCACAATTGTAGTGACTAAGTGTAATTTTTTAAAATATAAACTAAAAAAATAAATGTAAATCTTAGAACAGTAATTTGATGTATTTTTTTTTTTTTGAATGAACTACAAATATAGACAAAACTGAAATTTATTTTTAAAAATTAAGATACTGCAGAAGTTTACCATTTGCCAACTAATATTCGGTTACTGAATTCGGTTGGTACAATTCAATATTGGTTTTCAGCACAAAGTTCGGTTATTGCAACTGATTTTTAGTAGTAATACCCAAAATATTCATACATAAGATTTGTATATGGTTTTACTAACCAAATTTATTGTTTGTAGCTACCAAAACACACGTTTCAATGCACTTGGCACTTTGTTTGCTATTCTGGAGAACAGTGTTGTGAAATGTAATACTAATTAAGAATTAGTAATAGATTTTATTAAGTATGTAATTTATTTGATCCAATTATTTTATAATCCCGTTGAGTTCACATCTAGAATACACTCAAAAAATAAGTAAGTAGAAAAGTAAGTAAAACGTCTTGTAAATCAGGTATACTATTTCTCAGCAAAATTGTTTGCTAACTTTACAAACTTTTTGTTTTAAGTGTAGATAAGAAAGTAGTAGTTCAAGAAATAGTTGAAGATGAAACTAACCATAATACCATGACATGTCCATTGGCACCACTTGTATAAGACGAAAGGATTTCACTAATTCGCATAAAAACAATTGTGCCATATAAAACAACAACACAAGTTGGGGATTGTCAGTAAGAACACCATCGCCAGTGGCACTATACAGCAGCAGGAGTGGAAACAGCAGCAGAACACAGTATCCGACAATAATAATAATAATAAAAAAAAGTGAAAAGAAAAGAGCAAATAAAGCAAAAGAACAAATAAAAGTGGATAGTTTGGTTGTTAGAGTTTATTTTATTTTATTTTTTTTTTAAATACTAAAAAAAAGTAAAAAATTTAATATAAGTTACGTTGAAAGATATAAAACGCTCTTCATATCGTTGTTTTTATTATAAATTTTCTTGAGATTAAAGGGTGGTAATAAGACCGGCAATCTTTCTAACACCCTATAGCAGGTAATGGTTATGATGAAAACATGAATGGCTAAGATGTATTTTCTGTCCTGAAAACTGATATATTTTCAAAATTCAAATTTCAGTTATTTCATAAATTTAAGAATGATTATATAATTTTGTTCAATAAATATGTTTAACATACTGCGGTCGGCATGTTTTACTTCATGCATAAATAAATAAGAATAACGGTAGTTAAGTTTTTGACCCTTTGACTACCCTTGTACACATTAAAAAAAATATATATATATAAACAATTTTATAATGCAATTAGACTTTATACTTTTGTTTAAATATGTTCTTGTTATATTCGTAATTTGTTCATCGGGGAAATATGGTCGCAAACTTTGTTAACAAAGTACGATTTTTTTAGCTTTTATCTCCGAAAAATGGGCGTTTGGTGTATATGTAGCTGCATCTAATGACCAAAACAAAATCAAACCAATCATTTTGGGATCATCGAATTTTTTATTGGCAAAAATGGATTGTGAATTTTAAAAAATTCGATTTTTGGACGAATTTTGTGGTGGGTAGGAGGGAGTAAGGGAATACATGTCAACCTTTTTCTTTCTGCCAAGAATCGGAAGTCAAAATATAGGTATAGCCGCAAACAAATAGTCGGCAGTGAAAGTGTTAAATGCGATTAAGTTTGTATTAATAATATATTCATTCTGAATTTTGTAATGATTAAATTGGACTGATATTTTTGGCGTCGGAAGTATTATTCTTGTGGAAGTAAAGGGTCCGCCATCTAACGTTTTTTTTTTCAACTAGTGCTTATTTCGTGAATGGTAACACTTAGCTCATGTCTTATTTGACAGATAATTAGTTTTATCCTTCCGCTGAACGATTATGGTCCGTATCGTATGTTCATTATCTTGTGAAAAAAGTGAAAGAAACTGGCATCTTCATCGATAAACCAAAGCGTGAAAAGCCAAAAATAGTGCGTACACTCGAGAATATTGCTGCTGTGGCAGAAAGTGTGCGTGAAGCGCCATCAACATCAATTCACCGTCGTTCTCAACAATTGAACATTTCGGAGGCATCATTGAGACGAATTTTGCATAAAGACCTTGATATGACGCCATACAATGTCCAATTGGTTCAGGAGTTCAAAAATAAAGAAGTTATTTGGCGGACCCTTTATTATTTTTTACGTGATATGCGTAGCGTATAGGCCAATTTCAAAAAACACTTCAAAAAAGGTTAGTATAAAAATTAGTAAATCAGGTTTCAATTTAACTTTACTATTATTATACTAATTTTTAGTTTAAAGTTATTTTTTAGTAACATTTTTTGCTATTCTTAATTTACAAATTACTGAATTTTTTACTAATGTTGGTTGCCAATTTAACTAATTTAGTTTTACTAACTTTTGAAACCCGATTTGCTAAAACTACCAAAACAAATTAGTAACATATTTGTTAATGCTAAAAGAATGGAACAAATCGAGAACATTATTTATGTACTCTGTTGAAAATAAAGTTGTGTAGAAAATAAAATGTGAAAATTTTAAAATCATGTTTCAATTTTTAAAATGTTTTATTAAAAATCTGAGGTTGCTCTTAGCTGTATGAAAATATAACGGTAGAATCCAAAAAACTAAAAGTTCTGTTATAAATAATTAAGAGTGGTGCCTCTTAGACAGCAAACCAGCGACGAATATTAAAAAGATTTCAAAATCAAAATTTTTCACCATGCTAGTGAAATCTGCAATAAAATTTATTACATCAACTAAAAACACCCAAAATTTAAATTAATAAACAAAATCTGACCCTAATAATGAAACTGTAGTAACGGTGCCACTGAAAAGTCGCTTTATATGGCATCTGTGTAGGACGGACAATAATTCAAATTAAGAATGTATTCGACATCGACACATTCTTTGCCTGTAAATGAGAAATACATTATTACTGTATTATTATTACTCAGTTTCGCCTTGATTCGCTATTGCAACAAAAATCTACATAGATTTCTGAAAAATACTATGACATGTGGCCAAACTGAGTTGTAAACCTAAAACCTCCAGGGAATACAGCGAACCTAAAAAGTTGAAATCAAATAATTTTAAAAAAATTTTAGTCAGGAGGGTGCTTGCAAATAAATTAATAATGTCCGCCAAATCAATTACTGAAAATTAGCGAGGGGATTTTTAGCAACAAAATTAGTATATTCAGCAGAAGTTTTGCTAACACTTAGTTCATTCAAAATTAAAAAATGCTTGATAAAAGTTAATAAAATTATAGCTGAATATTAGTGGATTGAAAAAAACTCAAAAAATTTTATATAAATATTTTAAATTCATTTTAATTAGATTTTATTAATTCTCATATATTAGTATTCATATATTATTCTAAACATTATCATCAAATTAATAATGTAATTTTTTAACTTAAATTTCGTTTAACAAAAATGTAATCATTTTTTTTAACAAAAAAATGCTAAAAATATATTTAAAATTATTAAAAAAAAAACTACACTGGTTTTAACAAAAGGACTTATTTCTACAAAATAAATCAAAGAAAATTTTTGTTATACTCCCTAAGTTTCAATAGGAAAAAAATAACTTCTGCGTGCATTTGTTCCCATAAGTATAAATAAATTTCCGAACTGCCCGTATAAATTCCACGTTATAAAATTCAAGCTATAAAAAACATTTGGTATAGCAAGAACACTTTATCCAATTGTTGTTTGCTTTTTGAGAATCAAATGAGTTCTTTATTTTTCCTTTAAGATCCTTTATTTATATATTACACTTAGAATATTATGTAGGTAAAGACCACTGCAATTGTAGTTGAAAACAAATGAAATTTCACTTAAAGAAAGGACGACTTACATTACAGTAAATTCAACTTACACTGTCATTTGTTTTTTAATGTTCAAAAAATGACTAACAATTGTAGTAAAAATTAACCACATGGTAGTAAAAAATAAACAGCCATTATTTTTTTTTATTTTTTTTTAAATAACAAAAAACAACTGTAAAAATGAATGTAAAATCATAAAACAGTCATTTGATGTGAGTTGTTTTTTTTTAATGAACTACAAGGTTAGTAAATATTTTAATTTGCTCTACAAATGACTGACATTTACATTAAAAATAAATAAACTGTATTACAACCCAAACAACTACATATTTTTAAAGCATAAGTTTCCTGAGTGTATAATTATTAATTTCCAATATTTCGTCTTTACATCGTTTAATTAGCAATTTTCGTTGTTGGCGGAATTTCAGCAATTAAAATTGTTGAATCGGTGGTTTTCATGATTGAAATTGATTTTTATCTTGTTTTGTGTAGAAGGCTGTAGGTTGGTGTTGAATAATCCTGACTTTATTTCTAAAAAGAATATTTGACGATTTCCCTAAATTATATGATTTTGAATCTATGATTTTAATCTCTTTGATTCAGATATTGTTCTCTTATTTCTTATAATTACAGTTTTTACACCCAAAAAACTTACTCGGTAGTACCAAACGTAGTTGTAGGGATTCACTAGTGTATCCCAAAATTTTTTGTTGTTCGATTTTCGTGGGTGCTCAATTTTAATTTGAATGCTTATGGGGAAAAGTATTTTTTAAATTTTTTTTAGATTTTTCAAAAGAGGTTTAGAGGTCGCGCAAATCGATTTTTTTTTCCCAAAAATTGGCGTTTTTCGACATTTTTTGAATTTTATTTATAACTTGGTTAATAACCAAAATTTGATTATCTTCTGAGTCAACATTTTTAAAGAAAAATATCCAAATTTTATTTTGACGTGCATAAAGCATAAGTTTTTGCAATTGTGATTGTGCATGACTGGAAATTTTCTCTGGTGAGTGTGAGTTGAAAATCACTCACGTACCCACTCTTACTTTGAATTATAAGATTTTACGAGCTTAGTCCTCATTTTTTCAAGATATTCAATATCAATAACGGCGGGTCCGCGAAATCCAAAAATCTCATAATTATGAGATTTGTCGCATTAAGTTGGTACTTTTTTACTAAGATATCAAAAATGATTAGTTCGCTGAAGACGAAATATAACACAATTCAAAGATTAAAGCAAATGCGAAGCCAAAGAGTTTCTAATATTATTAGTTTTGTACGATGAGTATAACTCTAGAACAGTAAGAGTAAATTCAATATTTTTTTTTATTGTTTAGCATTTATCAGTATTTTAAACTGTATCCTTCGTTTTTTTAATACCCGTAGAAATTTTAAAAGCAATAAAGCGTTATTCATGCAAAAATTACCAAAAAAAAACTAATATACGGTACGTAAATGTATGGTCTATGCACATAAAAATAAATTTTTGATATTTTTCTTTAAAAATGTGCACTCAGGAGCTTAGAAAATTTAATTTATTTACTATGTTATAAGTGCATTCAGAAAACGTCCAGAAACTGCGATTTTTTTTTTTTGGGAAAATCGATTTGCGCGACCTCTAAACATCTTAAAAAAATTCTGAAAAAAAATCTAAAAATGATTTACCCTATAAGCATTCAAATTAAACTTGAGCAAAACACATAAAATGGGACACTCTAGTATACATTAAACATTTACACAATAGCCGGATTCATGTAATGAGGTATATGGTGTAAACGTTGTATTAGTATAACGTTAATGTTTTGCCATTTCTGGAAAATTTATTGCACAATTTTTTTAATATTTTTATTTGAATGTTTCAAATATTAAAAAAACCAAAAACAAAATTATTTTGAATGTTTATCATAAAATATTCAACTCAACATATTTTTCGAAAGAAACAATGAAACAAATTTCTGTACCTGCAAATGTTTAAGAGCATCATGTTATGACTGAAACACGTAACAATCATAATATTATTCCCATAATCATATTATGATTCTAGATGATGATAAAATCGTTTCCAGTGATCATAATATGATCAGCCATAATCATGTTTATTATTGTTAGGATCATAAAATAATATTTTTTTTTGTCGGCAATCATGTATAATCATATTTTTTCTCAGTGTGTGAAAATACACTTTTATTATGAATTAAGCCAATATTAACTTTATTGACGATTACTTTTATACGGCTTTAATGTTTTTATACTTTGCTTTGAATATACAGAATTTCATATTTTATTTAATCTGGTTTTTGCGTTCTGTAGTTCTTTGAAGTTAAAATTCTAATTTGTTGTCTCTTTTGGTTGAGTATAAATTCATTTTTCTTATATCAAGGACTAAGATTATTGTTCAATAAATTCTTAATATTTGTGGCACAGTGTATCTTTTATGTTTTTGTGGACTATAATAAAACACAACAATTTGTTTATAAATATCTTAACACTGTCAATGAATGTTAAATAAAAATCTAAACTTGGTTACAGTTTTATTTCTCTATATTTTTTTATTATTTTTTTAAATGTTTAAATATTTGACAGTTGTGATGAATTTATTTATATTTGATATTTACATCATATAAATTATTTTGTACAAAAATAAATTTGTGTATGTGGATTGATTTTATCTATATATGTATGTCCCAGCAGAAATTCGGAAGCGGTAGAATTGATAAACGCTTCTCTTTTGCTTGTTCTCTGCTTCTTCTACTAGTTCAAAAGATTAATAGCTTGCAGTAGTTCGTCAAAAGAAGCAATAGCGGGTTGTTTACCCCACTTTATGGCTTCGCGAAAGCACAAAAGACTGAGGTTTTAAAATTTTGAGGTTTTTTTTTGAGGTTTTAAAATTTGTTTAGTTAAAAATACTCTTTTTATTGACTTTAATAAGATCCTTCTTCAAATAATCAACAATTCCTCAAAAATATATGGGAAATAATTTGATAAATAAAAATTATTCAAGTATAAGTCCGAAAAGTAAGGGAATAATATTTTTTTTTTTGAGAAATCCAAATTCAAAATCGAAAAATGTTAAAAAAATGTTTAAATTATTGTTGTTTGCAAAGTTTTCTTTAAAACAAACCCAAAAAATTTTATATTTCATTGTGCGCGAGTTTGCTATGATATCGCTTTTAAATCTTATATTAGTTTTAACATTTTTACGTGTTGCTAAAAGGTCATATTTTCTGTTCCAATGACATTTCGAAGCAAACAAATAAAAAAAAAACTATTTTGTTGTCACAGTATACAGTGTATCACCGAAAATATGTATGCAGCTGTATAAACTTTATAGTTTAATAAAAATTATTACTGGCGAAAGAACGTGACTGGTACTCTAAAGCATGGTGGTGGTTCGGATTTAGTTTGAGGATATGTGACGGCATCTAGGGTCGGGAATCTGGTTTTTATAGACGGAACTATGGACAATTACTTGTACCTTAATATTATATAAAAAAAAACAACTTCAAAGAAAGTTGGAAGATTACGGGGCCCGGTTCTGGGACCGGTCCCAGGGACTAGTAGACCTGGACCGGTTCTGGGACCGGTCAAAGGGACTAGTAGACGGGGACCGGTTCTGGGACCGGTCCCAGGGCCTAGTAGACGGGGACCGGTTCTGGGACCGGTCCCAGAAGCGGTCCCTGGGACTAGTAGACCTGGACCGGTTCTGTGACCGGTCCCAGGGACTAGTAGACGGGGACCGGTTCTGGGACCGGTCCCAGGGACTATCAGACAGGGATCGGTTCTGTGACCGGTCCCATTGACTAGTAGACGGGGACCGGTTCTGGGACCGCTCCCAGGGACTATCAGACAGGGACCGGTTCTGGGACCGGTCCCAGGTACTAGTAGACGGGGACCGGTTCTGGGACCGGTCCCAGGGACTATCAGACGGGGACCGGTTCTGGGACCGGTCCCAGGGACTAGTAGACCTGGACCGGTTCTGGGACCGGTCCCAGGGACTAGTAGACGGGGACCGGTTCTGGGACCGGTCCCAGGGACTAGTAGACCTGGACCGGTTCTGGGACCGGTCAAAGGGACTAGTAGACGGGGACCGGTTCTGGGACCGGTCCCAGGGACTAGTAGAAGGGGACCGGTTTTGGGACCGGTCCCAGGACTAGTAGATAGTAATAAAATAAAAAAAATAAAAATATAGAGTATGGCCTCAAACTTGAATAATTTTTATTTTCATTGCACAACCAAAAATGTTGACCTCCAGATGTCGACTGGAATGGTATTACTAGACGTTATAGCTGCCTTCGATTCTGTATGGCACGATGGGCTTATTTATAAAATGATTCGATATAATATCCCCAGTTTTTTAATAAAAATAATACAAAGCTTTCTTTCTAACCGATCATTCAAGGTTCACATTGGATCCTCGTGTTCTGAAAGTTTTAATATACCAGCAGGATGCCCCCAGGCCTCCTGTCTGTCTCCTATTTTGTATAACTTATATAACTCAGATTTACCCCAATTGGAAAATTGTACTTTGTCCGTATTTGCTGACGATACAGCTATATTATGCTCGGACATACTTTCTACTAATATTATTTTAAATCTACAACGGGCTTTAGAGGAAGTGACCAATTATTTCAATAAGTGGAAGATAACATTAAATACTTAAATACTAATGAAATTGGCAAAAGTATCAACGGTTAGTGATTGAATTTGCCAATAATCGGACCAACAAAATAAACGAGAAGAAGTTTAGTGATTGTTTTAAGTTATGTTAATATATTTTGTGAATTGTAATATTGTAAACCAATTGTAGATGTTAATAATAAAATATAATGGACATGCAAATGATAACCCTTAATTCCTTGTCTTATTGTTTTTGGAATATATTTAAAAGACATAAAAATACATAATTTTGAAACCAAAAAATCTCAAACAATGATTTCCTTTCGGACTCAGAAATGTCTCAAAAGAGGCTCCAATCTACAAGGGAAATTTAAATTTAGTTTTTTGACTCAAATATGCTTAAAAGAAGACTCCAATTTATGATGGAAATTTTTCTTAACACCAACATTTTTCTGAGTTATTTTCCAAAAAGAAGTCTCTTTTGTTTGAACCACTTTCATAAAAAAAAAATTTAATTTGAGTGATGTTTTTTGAGCCCATTTGCTGGCTAGGAATTCATATTTTATGCTTGACAACACCTGACATTTATAAAGATATAAAGAAATATATTTAATTAGGTTTTAGTAACTTAATAAAGTTACACACCCAGTCAGCAAACGGACACAGAAATGAGTAAAAATGGGTTCAAATAATACTATGAACAATCAGTTTTTTTTATGAAAGTGGTTCATCCGAAAAATCCGAAAGTGGCTCAGAAAAATGAGTGCGCCAAAAAAAATGTCGCTTCTTCGGAGTCTTTTCTGAGTAATTTTTCAGTAAATTAAAGATTTTAATCATTTTGGAGTCTTGTTCAAGGGTGTTTGGAACCAAAATAATGTTTTTTTTTATGACTTAAATATAAATTTATTACCAAAGCAATAAAACCAAGAGTTAAGGGTTCACAAAAAATATTAAAAAAAATTTTAAAAACAATCACAATTATTTCCTTCGATTTATCTTCTTCCTTGTCTTAATCTTGACATACTCTCTAGCCGTAAATATTTGCCGAGTTCATTCAATTTACAAGCGACATTGCGGTGAAACCAGGCATAAAGAAATTTTGCATTTGATTCTTTTTCAAAAAAAAAATTACAATTAAAAAAAATTCAAATTTTTTTTTTCAAAAAACAATCTTTTTTTTTGCATTTTTGGATAACTTAAAGAAATTGTTATTCCCCTACTTTTCTGACTCATATTTGAATAAAGTTTTTGATAAAATTATTTCCTTAATATTTTTAAATCATTTTTGATTCTTTTAAGAAGACTTTTATTTAAGTCAGTAAAAAGAGTGTTTTTTGACAAAAAAAAAATTAAAAACCTCACAAAAAAGATTATTATTATTGAATAATTTTAGATCCCAAAATAAGAGGGCCCCAAAATTATTCAGCTTTTTTGAGTCAATTGAGTGTCATGTATTTTGAGGGGCTTCGAAATTTGCTGCCTTGGCAATTAAAACTATATTTAATTTAAGAATTTAAGATTTACGAATCTAGAAATAATAATCACTGAATAGCCCATATTTTCATGAATTGACAATTAATTCCAAAGATTAAATTTTGCAAAAACTTTATCAGTATAAATTTTGCATACTAAATGTTTTTGTTGCAGGTTTTCACCTTAATATTTCCGATAGTCTATGTTATTTAATATTATTAAGGAATTTGGGAATATCGGCAAGCATTCGGAGAGCCCCTTTAATTAAAACCAAATATGTATATGTAACTACATGGCGTATGAGCATTAAAAACTTTTAAACTTATTAATCATACGTACAGTGTACTACCGTGGCACAAAATACATTGTACACATTGTACAAGCAATTCAAATTTGTGTATGTCTTCTCAACGCTTATTTATTAATTTAGTTGCCAATTTATTCCCAACTTTTTTTGCCTCTTTTTCTATGGTTTTTTTTTTCATCATGTTTTTAACAACTCGTGCTAACTTTGCCACCTGTTGACCTTAGTTGAAAAGATTGAGATGAAAAAAGAAAAGTTTTGCAAACAGTAATTCGTATATTTTTTTACATTTCTACTCAAAAATAATATATAATGTACATGGGAATTTTTCATTAGCATTGAAATTTCAGTACTATTAGTCGGTACTGAATGAATGAAACAACTTTCATTACCATTTAATGATAATGAAATATTTTCCATTAGAAAAATCATTATAAAATCACACTAATGCATACAAAAAATAATTGCAATTGATAAAAAAAAGCATTTGTCAACAGAAAACAAATTCTAGGTTGGATACAGGGTTGGAAAGTTGAAATACATATTTTTTTTAAAGATGTGAAATGCATGCAATGTAAAACTTTTTGAATTCGAAGCGAAATGGAATATAACAAGCAATGAGTGGTATTAGAGGGCATAATATTGTGAATGAGCTTTAATTGAATGGAGAATTAGTGAAATGAAGAACGATATGGAGTGGAACGTGGAGCGAGTGGAAATGGAACATTAGTTACAGGTAACGCAATTGCATGGAACTGGAAACGAAATTTGTTTTATCGGAGTATCTAAATTTTTATTAAAAGTAAAACAAAAATCTTCCTGTTGTGGCAGCTTTATAAAAAATGGACTCTTCAAGATATTTTCGGGACCTAGCCTATTTTTGTTATATGGGTGTATTAATACTGCTGCAGAGCAAACATTTTGTCCGCTATAACATACCTGGTTTAGATTCGGAGATACCGGCTATTTTAATAAGACGCCATTTTAAAAAATGGGAAGTATCTCGAAAACTGATATAAAGAAATAATTTTGTATAACATAAACAAATTATTTTTCAACTACTTTCATCGATGGTTGTCTAAGTGATGGCATCTTTCTAGAAACAAAACAAAACGAATTAACAAAATATGAAATAAGCAACCCTTTTGTTGCAAATTTTATAATGTATTTTAGTACAGTGTTATATTAACGTCATATAGACAGTCGCAATTAATTTTTAATTAATACGCATTTGACAAATTTCATTTAGAAATGTTGACGTTAAGAAGAAGAAGAAAAAGTTTTTCTCTAAAAATTATAAATACTATTAATTTTTAAATTAGACTAGATATTTTAAATTGTCTTTAATTTAATTAATAGACAATTACCTTGACAAGCCTGTGACAACATAAAATTTATTTTTTTTTTAAATCCGCAATTTATATGTATACGATACACATTGTTGGCGTCTTTTTGTTTTATTACAGATACAAAAATTTTCCATGGTTGATTTTTCTTTATGTCTTACAAGCGTTGTACATCATTTTGCTCGTCACCACTACATTTTTACATGCCACAACATCTACTTCATTCTACGTTTATCTTTCAATATGGTTGCCGTACACACTTTTAATGTGCTTATCAGCACAATTTTTTAGCAAAATAAATTAGTAAAATATTAGTAAAATATTAGTAAAATATTAGTTCAAAACAGTTAAGTGATGATAAGTATAACTAAAATTAAAGTTGAAAATATAATTTCAGCAAAAAGTTTTCTGCAAAATAGTATACTTGATTTATAACAAGTTTTCTACTAACTTATTTCTTTGAGTGTACTTATATATATGGATAAACAAGCACGGCCCCATAATACCACACACGTAGAGTTGGGAGGGATCCCGATGGATTTATTTTTTGAAAAGTGTCACAGGGTGATTTATAAATTTTGTTTGCCAATATGAGTGATATTAATAATAATAAGCACATTCCGTCCCTCGTTATGTTTTATTTTGTTCATTGTATTTAGTGTTCCAATTCCAATAGTTACATTCCATTTCTTTCTGCTTTAATTGGTTACAAAATGGTCTGAAAAGTAATGTCTACATCATTTTAAAAATTTCGGAAACATTAATTATTTAAATTAAGCATTAGTCTAGGCTAGGACTTTCCAGCCTTAATTTCAGCTATTTTAACGTTTTTGAAATTTTATTTTTAATGCATTAATTTTTAATGGTAATGAAATTTGAAACCATTTTAATTAATAAGTGAAATTAAATGCTCAAATCATTAGCATTATTAAAAAATTATAAGGAAAATAATTTCATTACCATTGATATCAATGCAATGGTAATGAAATTAACATTTCATTAGTCCACAATTTCATTAGTCCCATGTATGATACATAATAACTAAAAGTAAGAAAAATGTGTTTACACCTAAAATGTGGAAAAATAATAAGCAAGTTATAATAATACTTACTTTTTAACTTTGTGGCATTAAAGTCTGTTCGGCACGTTTGAAGGCCTCAACACTTGTTTGGCGTAATTTGCGATTTGTTCACGTAATTCTTGACAGTCTCTATCTCGAAATAATGCAACATGACTATTTATTTCAACAACCAGCTAGCAAAAAAAGATAAAAATGGAAATTAAAAGGAAAGAAATTCAATAATTAGATATTGCAATTCTATTCAGTAAATTTCTAACTTTTGATTTTCGTCTACACGTGAACAAATTGATGGTCATAAGCTGGCAACTCGCAATTTCGTTACAAATTGGTTTGGTTTCAATATGATAGTTAAGCGTTTTGGTATATATATCTGAAGTTGAAATTTAATTTGCATTATCGCGTTCTCAATTCTTGACCATTTTTAGCCCTAAAACTTTTTTTTTTTGTCTGATATGTAATATTTTCTAGAAAATAGCTACAAAGCTCAAAATAAGGTGTTTTTATTTTTTGTTAATTTAACAGTGAAATCAAATTGTAATAAAATCTCTTGAATTGTTAGTAAAAAGATTATATAAAATAATATTAAGATTTGTAGAATTTCAATAGTTTAGACAAAATCATGCAAAAAAAATGTCTTCTTCATTTTGCATAAGTTTGAAATACCTTTTACGCTCTAAATAAAGATTTAAGTACGTTTAAAGGTTAGGTTAAGGGGATTTCGAAAACTTGATTAAATACATTGTATTTAAGTTCCAGCAATAAATAAACTTTTGCTTAAATTAGATTTTATAAAGAAAAAAGGATATTGACATTGTTCGCATTGTTAAACATATTTTTTACTAGGAAGTTGCGAAATGTTGTTGTTGTTGCTACAAATTGACAATACTTGATAACAGAGTTAAAAGAAAACTTTGGAGGTATTTATTTACGTGGGCGGTCCCAAAATTAGCCCATCTAACAAAGAAAAAGCAACGAATTTGGGAAAAATTTCTTTATTTCTAAACATAATCTCATTTTAACTCGATACACTTTTCCCAGCGATATTAACAGTTTATGGTAAGAACTGTCTAGCTAATTAAAATAGCCATCAACAGCAGACTCCACCTCTTCATTGTTGGCAAAATCTTTTAACACCAAGCCACTATTTAAAGTTTGGAAATAGAAAATAATCCGAGGGAGCTAAATCTGGCGAATAAGGTGCGCGATGAAGCAATTCGAACTTTAGTTCATTGATTTTGGCTATCGTAATAATTTTTTTTTTAGCCGCATTATTTATTTAAAATTATTTTCAATGTTTTTTTTTTTTAAATATCTTAAATGCAGAATTTAATAAAGCAATATCTAAAAAATGACTCAAATCAAGCTAATAAAATAATAAATTGGATTTTCTTAACCGTTTATGGCGTGGACCCCCAATTTGTCAACCACTACGCTATTCATCTTGGCAGCTCATACGGACTTTTTCAAACTCTGCCACCCAATATTTTATAGTCGCAAACAAAGGAACAGAATCTAGCTCGGATTTAATATTGGTTAGAACTGAGACCTTTTAAATAAATGTATTGAATTGTATTTTTCCATGATTACAAATTCATAGAGATCGTTAATTTTTGATGGCCCAAAACCTGGCGCCATGAAACTTAAAACATATGTTTTATATGGTTGCCACTTTTCACCTAAGTATTTTTTTCAAATTACTGCCGCCATCTATACGTTAAGTCGGCTAATTTTGGGACCGCCCTCGTATAATGTTGTTTGTTTTTTTTTTATATTATGTAAACAAAATTAATAAATTTTATATTAAAAAAAATTTTATATGATGAAGATATATTTTTTTTTTTGACATGAATAACTTTTTGGGTATAACTAAAGCATAGACAACTTAACTTTTTATGACTTCTTATCTAAAAACGACAAAATTTAAGATAATGACTTTAATGAAACATATTTGAGGCTCTCAAGACTTGACATAATCAAAAATTATTTTGATTTAAAGCTACATGTTGCGAAATTTGGACAAATATATTTTTAAAGTTTACTCAAACTTTAAGCAGAAAATTATGGTTGTTTTGTCATATTCAGAAACTCATAGAATGTTCAGCACACTTCGATTCACTTCGATTGCGGTTGCTCATTTATACGTTTTTATAGCTTTGATGTATTCTTTGGACTCTAGATCTGATAGACCGTGAGAAACTTGTCTTCATAAATGAACGTCAGTCAAATTGTCGAATTGTTTTTTTCCACAGTTTACTTTGATTAAAGTTATTTTTTTTATAAAATACGTTACATAAGTATATTACATTTTTAAATTCTGCATCGAAATGTAACTCCTTTTTCACTTTTTGTTTCGAAGAGAACGCTTTTTAAGCGAAAATCGTAGTTTTTCTCATCACTTATTTTCAACACATTGAAACACTTTTCCAACCAGATTTTGTATTTTTTGAGATAGACACAAACCATCAAAATTATTTAGTACTGCTCCATCTTCATATAATAGTTTGAGCAGATTTTTTTCATATAACAACTTACAGGTAATATGTTAGTAAAAACCTGTCCAAAATAAATTTAAATTTTTTTAATGTTTTGTTGAATTTGACACCAACAAGTTTTAAGTACAGAAAGCAGGGACCGTAAATAATGATTATTGCTCGTTTTTTTAATCAAAAAATCAATCACTTAGAAGAGACATAAAAAAAATTTATTGCACCATTATTATTATTTTTTGACAATCTTTGCATATCCGTCATGATTTTTAAATTTTTTATTTTTAAAGTTTTCTTCAATGGTAATGATTATTTTTGAGTAATAACAAAAAAATCAGCAATAATCATTATTTTTGAGCAAAAAAAATAAAACTCAAAAATAATCATTATTTATGATTTTTATTTTTTTCGCTCAAAATAAAACTCACTTTCAATGTGTGGGATGGACATATCTCAGGAAGTAGGAGGAGCTTATCGAAGATTTTGGTATCCATCTCTTCTTTGGAAGATTCTCTAGGAGATTAATGCATCGATCATATTTGTGGGTAGGGTTTAAGGGGTTAATTATTAATTTCAAAATAGGGCTTTTTTGACGTAAAGTCAAAACCTGGAAGCTCGATTTTCACCGTAGACGTATGGTCTAGTGGACTTTTTTGCTCAGTACAATCCCAAGAATCAGAAACGCGAAGCGCCCATTAAGATTTTTTCCTTCCATACTAATCGCCCCACCCTAATATGTATATATACCCAGGTAGAAATTTGGGATGGTACAAAAAACGAAGAGTTTTCAAAACGTTTGTTTTTGATGGTACTAAAATAAAAGCGTTTCCAAAGCGATAATTGCAAATAATACGAAAAAAAAAGCATTTAAAAAACATTATTTTGGATTGCTATTCGAACGTTCGGACAAAGTATTTTAGGAATACTTTTTATACAAAACTTACAAATATTTGTGAAATAAAAACACTGTAAAAACATTGGTTCAAAGCGTTTTTCCAACGTTTGTAAAAAGTACTTTAGAAGTTCTTATCGTACAAAATTTACAACGGTTTATAAAATAAAACCAATGTAAAACCATTGCGTTAAAGCGTTTTTCTAACATTTGCCAATAGTACTTTAGAAATACTTTTTTTTTTTACAAAATATTTTACTGATTAAAAAACAACACTGTCATAAGGGGTCTATCTATATGCGAACTCGGTTTCTTATGCAATTTTTTTATATGCTTTCCTCTTCATGAACCGAGTTCAATAAATCACTCAATATGGCCAGCCCATAATGTAGCGACTCTATAAAGTGTATAGTCCTTGTATATCTTTTATAAAGCACTATATTTTGAGGACAGATAAAGCAATATTTTAGAGGACTTTTTCAAAACTTAATAAAACGCTAGTTAAACTATTTAAAATTACAATGTTTTGTTACTTTATTTATATTATTTTAATCATATTTTACATGTTTCATTATTTGTGGTATTTATGAACAATTCATAAAGATCTTTATAATTTGTCTTTCGAGCGTTTTGACAATGTTCAAAATTACAACCCTCAAAGCGGTTATCATTTGGGTCGTTTTCATAACGCTTAATAACTGTAAGCCAAAATGTTCTGCAAATACTTATTTAACGATTGAAAAAGCATTTCAAAAATTTTGTTTTGCAATGTTTTGAGAACGTTATAAAATACCATCCTCAGACCGTAAATTTGGGTTATCATTTTGCACATTCTCAAAACGCTTTAAATTTGTAATTTGGTATGTTCTGAAAACGCTTGTACCATCATGAAAAATGCTTTTAAAACGTTTTAAAGATTGTATTTTTCTACCTGGGTATTTACACCTACATGAAAGTGAGTTTTATTATGAGCGAAAAAAATAAAAATCATACATAATGATTATATTTGAGTTTTATTTTTTTTTGCTCACAAATAATGATTATTGCGGATTTTTTTTTATTATTACTCAAAAATAATCATTACCATTGAAGAAAATCCTTAAAACTCATAACATAATCATTATTGTGTAATTTTTATTATAAAACTCATAATGATTACGGTCCCTGACAGAAAGTCAGCTTGGTTTTATAATATCCAGAAATCAAAGAATTCAAAGAGTCTAAAATTGTCACTATAGTGCATACAGGAGTAACGTAAACGATAATTTACTTTGTAACAATTTTATCGTGTCCATGCTTTATGTTTAAATTTCAAAAAAACTAAAAAAAATATTAAAATTTCAGTTTTTGATTGAATTTAATTAAAGATACATAAATTTTTAGATCTCATTGCACTGATCACATTTCAAAATATATCATACACCTCCAAAAGGTATAAAACACACTCAACAAAATGTTTGTCATATATTAGAATTTAATAAAAAGAAACCTGTGTTTGTTTTGGAAAGCTAGCGTATTTGTCGGTTTAATAATAGTAAATTGGGCTTAAGGAAATCATATTAAATACTTTTCAATTCACAAAATTTAAAGGTATTTGTAAGAAAGCTATTTGAGGTTATGAAAGTTTAGTTTGTTCGATAAAATTTAAAGTTTTTAAAATTTGTTGATGCCTTTTGGATTTTAGTATTAAGTTCATTAGAATCTTTAATTTGATGCACGTGTTGCCGAAAATGACACAGCACCAAGACTGAAAAAATTTAACATGTAGAGACAATCTGACAATTATAAATACACACATAATAATACTATTTAAATGGAAAATCACTGATGAGCCTGTTCATCAAAAAGAGGCAGAGACTAGTCTAGGCTGATTTAAAAATTAATAGTGTTTATAATTTTTAGAGAAAAACGTTTATTTTTCTTTTTAAACTCAGCATTTCTAAATAAAATTTGTTAAATGCATATTAATTAAAAAAATATATACATATTGCGACTGTCTATATAACGTGAAAATAACACTGTACTAAAATACATTATAAAATTTGCCCTGTGGCGATGTCTCAACTTAAACCGCAAAAGTTGTCAACACTGAACTTAAAAACCATACGTCAATCTGAGAGGCGTCTCTATTTCACATCATTGTGAAATAGAGACTTAGGAGATTAGAAAAATAAACAAATCTAAAAATAGAATATTTGTGTTGTTAGTGTTGTCACTTCTGAGTATAATATACAATAACATAAATGCTAATAGGAAAGAAAACTGCAATTTAGCTGCATTATATTCGAGGCCATACTTGGGTGTGATCGCTAAACGGTCATGACTTGGTATTGTTACTTTTTAAATGTAAGATGAGCGCAGGTTTGATTCTTACAGCCGCAGGTTGTTGAAAAAATTTATCATATAGAGACAATCGGACAATTATAAATACACAAATAATAATACAATTTAAATGGAAAATCACTGATGACGACTGTCCACAAAAAAGAGGCAGAAACTACCCAGGTAGAAAAATACAATCTTTAAAACGTTTTAAAAGCATTTTTCATGATGGTACAAGCGTTTTCAGAACATACCAAATTACAAATTTAAAGCGATTTGAGAATGTGCAAAATGATAACCCAAATTTACGGTCTGAGGATGGTATTTTATAACGTTCTCAAAACATTGCAAAACAAAATTTTTGAAATGCTTTTTCAATCGTTAAATAAGTATTTGCAGAACATTTTGGCTTACAGTTATTAAGCGTTATGAAAACGACCCAAATGATAACCGCTTTGAGGGTTGTAATTTTGAACATTGTCAAAACGCTCGAAAGACAAATTATAAAGATCTTTATGAATTGTTCATAAATACCACAAATAATGAAACATGTAAAATATGATTAAAATAATATAAATAAAGTAACAAAACATTGTAATTTTAAATAGTTTAACTAGCGTTTTATTAAGTTTTGAAAAAGTCCTCTAAAATATTGCTTTATCTGTCCTCAAAATATAGTGCTTTATAAAAGATATACAAGGACTATACACTTTATAGAGTCGCTACATTATGGGCTGGCCATATTGAGTGATTTATTGAACTCGGTTCATGAAGAGAAAAGCATATAAAAAAATTGCATAAGAAACCGATTTCGCATATAGATAGACCCCTTATGACAGTGTTGTTTTTTAATCAGTAAAATATTTTGTAAAAAAAAAAAGTATTTCTAAAGTACTATTGGCAAATGTTAGAAAAACGCTTTAACGCAATGGTTTTACATTGGTTTTATTTTATAAACCGTTGTAAATTTTGTACGATAAGAACTTCTAAAGTACTTTTTACAAACGTGGGAAAAACGCTTTGAACCAATGTTTTTACAGTGTTTTTATTTCACAAATATTTGTAAGTTTTGTATAAAAAGTATTCCTAAAATACTTTGTCCGAACGTTCGAATAGCAATCCAAAATAATGTTTTTTAAATGCTTTTTTCGTATTATTTGCAATTATCGCTTTGGAAACGCTTTTATTTTAGTACCATCAAAAACAAACGTTTTGAAAACTCTTCGTTTTTTGTACCATCCCAAATTTCTACCTGGGTAGTCTAGGCTGATTTAAAAATTAATAGTATTTATAATTTTTAGAGAAAAACGTTTATTTTTCTTTTTAACCTCAACATTTTTAAATTAAATTTGTCAAATGCATATTAATTAAAAAAAATATACATATTGCGACTGCCTATATAACGTGAAAATAACACTGTACTAAAATACATTATAAAAATTTGCCCTGTGGCGATGTCTCAACTTAAACCGCAAAAGTTGTCAACACTGAACTTAAAAACCATACGTCAATCTGAGAGACGTCTCTATTTCACATCATTGTGAAATAGAGACTTAGGAGATTAGAAAAATAAACAAATCTAAAAATAGAATATTTGTGTTGTTAGTGTTGTCACTTCTGAGTATAATATACAATAACATAAATGCTAATAGGAAAGAAAACTGCAATTTAGCTGCATTATATTCGAGGCCATACTTGGGTGTGATCGCTAAACGGTCATGACTTGGTATTGTTACTTTTTAAATGTAAGATGAGCGCAGGTTTGATTCTTACAGCCGCAGGTTGTTGAAAAAATTTATCATATAGAGACAATCGGACAATTATAAATACACAAATAATAATACAATTTAAATGGAAAATCACTGATGACGACTGTCCACAAAAAAGAGGCAGAAACTAGTCTAGTCTGATTTAAAAATTAATAGTGTTTTTAATTTTTAGAGAAAAACGTTTATTCTTCTTCTTAACCTCAACATTTCAAATTAAATTTGTCATATGACGTGAAAATAACACTGTAAGAAAAAATTTAAGGTTTTTGCATATATCAACATACTTAACTATGTTCTAAAGCAATATTTTTTTTATAAAAAAAACCAAAGGAAAAAAATTAAATTTTGCAAACTTTTTCAAATGATCTTAAAATTTTCCGTTTAAAATTGCTTTTTAACTCATAGGTGCTGTTTACAAAGAAACTCAGTTCACTTAATATGCAACCCTTTTGCATAGATAATTGTGATTATCAGATGCAAAAAACTTAAATTTTCAAAATATTTACGCCAATTCCTTATAAGTTTGTGATGTTCGTATCCTGTTATTGGTGCGCTGACATCAACTTGGTATACCGCGAACTGTATAAAATTACGCAATTTTTTAAATATTGTCTCAAAGCTAAATTCCATTAAACGACACAAAAACCCTATAGAAAAAACTGGAAAAGTTTAAAAATCGGAACTTGTTGGTTTCCACCAACAACTTTTCATCACGTAGCGATATGAAAACTGTCTTGTTAGTGACCCATCAAAAACAAATAAAAAGTAAAGTAGTGCATCGCCATAGGACTCTATTCATTACAATACAATTTAATTCACTGATAAATTATGCAGGCGATGAGCCTAAAAGTAATAAGTGGACTAAGTGTAAAGTAACTGGTTGCTTTTATTGTTACCGGGTTCGGAAAAGTAATATGTCTATAAATAAATTTTCATAAAAACAAATTTATAAAAAAAAATAATTTTACAAATAATCCATTTTTAATTGAATAAATAACGTGTTCGCGCTGATTCGAATATGGGGTATCTGGTTGTTAGGCAAGAACTCTGCCAACTGAGCTATAGTCACATATAATAATGGGTTGCTTACATTGTAAGTGAATTGTAGTGCTTCGGGTTTTCGTTTGTGATGTTAAAAATATATAACTTACCACAATGCTTACAAGAAATCACAAAATAATGTGTCTAAATATTGATTTTCAAAATAATATGCTAAACATTACTTTACGTTAATATTTCATGCATTATATAAGTGATGATCGGTAAATCATTATTTTATGTTTCGAAGTAATGTAAAAAGGTAATGATGTATAATTAGAAGGTAACCCTTGAGTGTACAATTATTGGTAACTCATTACCTTATGTTTCAAAATAATGCAAAAGGTAAGGAGTATTCAGTACAAAGAAATGCATTACGTAACCCAATACGCTAACTCATTACTTGTTGTTTAAAAATAACGAAACATGTAAGGAGTATATATTACATGGTAGTGTATTACATTATCGCACCCATTACCAAAGTTTTGCTGGGTAATGTATCGCCCAACTATAGAGAGTCAATTTTGTATTGGTTTGGATCTAAAATTTAAAAAACTCAAATAATCAAAATAACAAAAACTATTTGTTTTAACTTTGTCAATCGTTCCTCTCAATTCATAAAACCTTGAGTAATAAGAGTCAATCAAAGTCAGTTTCCACAGGTGTCGACAATTTTTAAAGAACATCTTATAAATTTAATGTATATATTACAATTTGCCTATTTTTTATTTTCCAAATTCTTTCAAAAAATCATGTTTGGGCAAAAGTTATTATGTAGCTGCATAGTGTTTTTGTTGAATTAAAAATAATCTTTATTTTTTTATATTCGAATTTTTAAGAATCTTGTAGGTCTAAAAAAATATAAAAATATTCAAGGGGAAAACTAAGAATTTTGCCCCCCAACCGAGATCGAGAAAAGGAAATGGAAAATAAAAAGGAAAATAAAAAGGAAAAGAAATGGAATAAAACATTGACAAAAAGAAAAGAAGAACAACATTTAATTATTTTTCTTTTAAACTAGCTTAAGATCCTTGATTTTTAAATTATAATTATTTATTTCCAATATTTCGTCTCCACATTCAATGAACAATCAATTTGATTGATACAATTTTTTTTAACAATTCATCAAATTTTAATAATTGTTCCCTAAAGAAATCACCAAATATGTAGACGAAGTATTAGAAATTAATAATTTTAATTTATAGATCAAGGATCTTAAGCCAGTTTAAAAGAAAAAGAATTAAATTAAAGAATATCAAAGGAAACTTAAAATTTTTAAGAACAAAATTATTTAAAATTAACGAAAAATATTTTGTAGAAAATTTACCAGTTGTTAAAATAACACAATCTTTTTGTGAACATGAACTTTTTTATGAGAATCTAATGTAAAACATTTATGCGAAAAAAATATAGCGGGCTTATATTCAATACCCGCTATTTTATAAAACATAACTTTACTGGAGAGCATAAAAACTATCTATTTCGCTTAGTAAAAGTGTTTTTAGAATATTTCTACAATATTTTTTTAAATCGACTACTGAATTTCACATATAATTTATTTTTAAAACTTTGCATTATTGGAAATTGCGTGGAATATAGAGGATTTTGAATTTGAAAAAATGTATGTGGAAAAAATGTTTTATAAGTTAGAGGGTTCTGTAAAGTAATAAAAAAACAAAACAATATAATGAATCAAATTATGACTTCTGTCCATTTTTTTACTTGTTTGTTAAGTTAACAGATATCAAAGCAAAACCACACATTACAAAATCATGGGTAAAGTAATGTATAGCCATATTGTTTCATACATTACTTTATACGTTACTTCACTGATGAATTTTACAGGCGATGAGCCTCAAAGTAACTCATTATCTTGTAGGGGGTAAAGTTACTGGTTATTTATATGGCTACATGGTGGGAAAAAGTGATGGCTATAAATAGATTTTCATAAAAAAAAATCATACAAAATTTATTTAACAGATATTTTTTTTATTAAATAAATAACTTTTTTTTATTGAATAAATTACGTGGTCATGTTGGGATTCGAACCTGGGGTCTCTGGTATTTAACAATTAGTTAGGCGAGGACTCTACCAACTGAGCTATCGATACTTAAAATATTTTATTGCTTAAAATGTAAATGAGTTGTTGTGCTTCGTGTTTTCGTTCGTGATATCAAAAATATACACCTTACCATTATGCTTACAAAAAATCACAAAGTAATGAGTCTATAAATAGATTTTCAAAAATATATATTAATAATTACTTTACGTTTATAATTCATGCATTATGTAATTGATGATCGGTAAGTCATTATTTTATGTTTTGAAGTAATGTAAAAGGTAATGAGGTCTCATTACAAGGTAATCCATGAGTGTTCAATTATCGGTAACTCATTACTTATTGTTGGAAAATAATGATACAAGTAAGGAGTGCACATTACGAGGAAATGCATTACTTTATCGCACCCATTACCAAAGTTTTGCTGGGATATTACAACATAAGGTATAAAAATAATAATAAATAATATTTAAAAACGAAATAACTTGAAAATTAATACATTTCTTTAGAATTTGTTAAAAACCCCCAAATTTGAGAAACAAATAAATGGGAACTATATCGAATTTTGAAAAACAAATAAATACGAAAACTCCACGTTTACTAAGAGAACATAAATACCAAGTAAAATGTAATTTGAAAGTAGAAAGTTTTAAAAAACAGACTATACATGTTAATATGCTAAAAAAAATTAATTTCCTAATATTATACCTTGAAATTTAGACAGGTTCAACTTTTTGATCAAAGTATATTTAAGTATATGATCTTGTGTTGTCATATTACGGCCAAAATCTTATAGAATTTAAAAATATTAAGAAAAAAATTACCTAAAAGCTAAATAAGTTACAAAAATCGCTGTTTTCTCGAAATTCGACAAAATGAAAGCGCTCCTCTACCTAAAGTAATAAATTAATTCCTACAGTTTTGAAGGTTTTTATCCCTAATATCCTAATATAATAAAATTATGAAATCCAATCGGAGATTTTCTATAATCTCTTTAAAGGAAAACTTAAAATTCCAGATTTCAAAAGCAGTGTTAAAAAGTTTTGCCCTTTTCAGCAATAGGTTAAAATGAGTTAACATAACACAAGATGAAAAATACTTCATATCAGAGTTTTCTGGAAATTCTAGAATATAAAAATATTTTTGTAATAGATTATTTTAATAAATTTTAAAAGCTTGAATTTCTTGGATTGATTTCTTGAGGCAGATCACTGCAACAAATTAATTGTTTATTAAATTGTTATTCCAGTGCTACAAATTATTTCAGTTGTTATTGCAGTGCTACAAAGATAATTCACTCCGAATTTCGATTCTTTAATATTTTTAATTCGAATTCATTTTTAATTATCAACATGCTTGAGAAAATCTACAAAAAGTCATATTTTTCCTTCTGATCCGGTTTTAAAACTTCATGGCCGATGCGGCACGTCTTCCCGATATCCGATAATCCAATTTCTTTGAGGGACTTTATTTTACAACCAAATTAATATTTCTATGGGCTAAACCTGTCAATAACTCAATTTTTTTTTGTTATAACCCTCAAGTGGTATTTCTGAAAATAAATAAAATTTAAATAATCTTAATGCCGAAAAAATTAATTATATAAACTCGTATAGTTTATCACATTTGTTCATCATATACAATCTCCACTGAAGAAGTATGAATATAAAAAAAATATATATTTTCCATATATGTTAGAGTATTATATATTTTCTAGCGAAACTTTTCCAATTTGCATCACAGAAAATATAAAAATGAAAAATCAAACAAACTTTTCCGAAAACAAGAAACAATTTATTGAGTGAAACAGAAACAAACATTTGTCACAAAATAACAATTTTATAAGTGACATACACTATGCTCTAACCTCTTAAGTACACAGAAAAAATTATCAACCTAAAATATCTTATTCGAGATTTAATTTGAATTACATTTTTTTCTAAACAAATAACACTATGTAACAAAAATAAAAAATTTCTCAGTCCTTGGGATGTAATTGTTATTTCCTAGTCTGTTATGTCTTAAAAGTATGGAAACCACCTAATATTCCTCGGAAACTTTGCTTTTGTGACCAGGACAATGTGATTCATTAAAATATGCTAAAATTATGAGAAAAACGTGTTTGAGTCTTTCACTACAGAGAAAATCATACAGAACAGCACATATAAATCAAAACTAGATTTTATTAAAACTTCAGAAAACCAAAAACATAAAAGTAAATCAGAAGCGGGTGGTTTTTCGACATTTGCGTTTATACTGCGAGTCACTTTCTCTAATCAATCCCCAAATGTAATCTCCCATCATGTTCTCATTGTATTGTCCTTGGTATCGCCGCTCAAATTCCATTATATCCTGATGGAAGCGCTCGCCTTGCTCCTCTGAATATGCTCCCATGTTCTCCTTGAATTTGTCAAGATGTGCATCCAGAATATGGAGTTTGAAAGACATCGTGCAGCCCATTTTGCCGTAGTTCTCCACCAGACTTTCGACCAGCTCCACGTAGTTTGCGGCTTTGTGATTGCCTAGGAATCCCTGTACCACTGACATAAAACTCATCCAAGCAGCTTTCTCAACACGAGTGAGCTTCTTGGGGAATTCCTCACACTAGAAGATTTTCTTTATGTGTGGTCCAACGAAGATACCCGCTGTAACCTTGATGTAACGCCTTGTAGGCCCATTAAGAATGTCACTATTTTGAAATCTCCGATCACTTCCCAGCCGTATTGCTCATACTTCAATGCGTTCAGCACTTTCTTGACATTGTCGTAGTTCTCTTTGAGAGATACTGAATGCGCTAGAGGCGGATACTTGTTGCCATTGTGAAGCAACACGGCTTTGAGACTCTTGGATGAGCTGTCAATGAAGAGGCGCCACTCTTTTGGTTCGAAATCAATTCCGATTTCCTCGAACAGACCGGTCACGTCGTGGCAGAAGCAGAGCCCATCTTCGCTGATGAAGAAGTTGGAAAAAAG
Source organism: Delia radicum (assembly GCA_021234595.1). Lineage (NCBI taxonomy): Eukaryota > Metazoa > Arthropoda > Insecta > Diptera > Anthomyiidae > Delia > Delia radicum. Next base: position 145,835,728 of record CM037854.1, read on the forward strand.
TTAGTGACGCTTTCTCTGACATGAGACTTTAACACTAGGATCTAGCAAATTCGACTGCATCAGTCTGGACGTCAAAAGTTCAGCATTGGACTTGGTGAGACCAAGATCTCTGATCAAATCATTCATGTCCTTTTGGTTGGGATAGTAAGGGTTTTTGTTATCAGCTAGTAAATTAAATCCTTCACCTTCATTATCTTCCTCACTCTTGGAATCAGGGCTCTCACAGGAAGACACCTGCTCTTTCTCTGGAGGAATAGGAACGGGGAGGCCAGAGCTGTGTGGAACTGGAGCCATGTATGAAGGAATGTCAGGATACATGATTTGACTTGCTTTTTTGCCAGTCCGACGTTTGGAAGGGTTCACCATGCAGAAGAAGCAGTTGCTTGAATGGTCAGTGGGTTCTCTCCAAACTCTTGGCACAGCAAACTTCATAGCTCCTTTTTCCCCTCTGTACCATCCTAAAAAAAAAAAAAAAAAAAAATTGGAAAAGAAAAGTACCGTCTAATAAAAAAGTTAATAGAAACATTTATTTTACTCATAACAAAGCAATATAGTTTTAAAATGTCTTACCTTCCAAAGTCCTTTTGCAGTTTTCACAGGCGAAATGAGGTGCCCAGGATTTGTCTTGATCACCCACAGGCATGCCGAAATAAGCATTGTAAGCTTCGCACATTTTAAAACCTGTTTCCAAGGAGTACTTATTCGCTCTTGTTTTGATAAAATATCCGCAGATATAACAAAATGCATCTGCAGGATACTTGCAGCCTCGTGAAGCCATGTTTGAACGAATTTATCTGTAATAAAATAAGAAACAACTCTGAAAAAATCACAAAAATGTTGCAAAATTTATTGGGACGACTTTGTTGTTTTAACACACACGAAACGAAATCATAAATGTAGAGAAAACAAGTTGTATACGCTCGTGTATCAGTTTTCAACAAACAAACATAAAAATAAACGCAGATAAGCGCTGCCATGGTCACAAAAGCAAAGTTATCTTGCGACAGTAGCTGTTTTCTATACTTTTGGGACCTAACTGACTAGGAAATAACAATTACAACCCAGGGACAAAAATCTTGTTACATAGTGTAATTAATTGGTTCGATTAATATTTGAATTATCTTTTAAATATTTATATTTCACAGACTATAGGTTAAAAAGAAAAGTTTGAGTATAAAATTTGAAGTTTACAAACCAAACAAGAACACACACAAGCACACAAAAAGTCACAGCATTACCAAAAACACGTATGCAAACGTAATTTTCACACACTATTTTTTTATCCCTATCAATTTTTTTGTAGATAGTTATTTATAGCTTTTCTTTCTTTTTAGTTTTTAATTAAAGTTTTAATTGATATTATCATTGCCGTGATAGGCGCAAAATCGATTAAAACATTAATTGATTCAATAAATTTTTTAATTGAAACTAGTTTTCATTTATTTCTGTGTAAGAAAAAGTTAAAAGATAAAACACTAGGGCAAGTTTTTATGGCACTTGCCACAAAATATTACTTCTGCCATTTATTCGATTATTTTGCAATAATGCCATTTTTGCTCCGCCATGCCATAAAATGCCATTTTCTACTGTCTTGCAATACTTCTTAGAAATGTCTACCATAAATATTCCTTTCGGCTAATTTTGCATTAAAATTATAAATTTTCCAGTCTGACAATACTTCTTATTTTATAAAAATATTTTTATATAGCCCTCTATACGCAATTCAAAATAGATTATTTAAAAAACTGAAATAAAATTTGACTTAGCGTATATAAAAAATAATCTCGAATGTCTCTGTTTAAGCATTACCAAATTGGAAACAATCGTTAAACGAAAGTATATATGTTGTTTTAAATGATACAATGATTCAAACAAAAAATGTGTTATTGAAAAATGTAATAAAGTTTTCAATCTACAAAGCCTACAAAATGTTGACTTAAATAAAAAAGAATGGAGCAAAATTAATGATTAATAGGTTTTTTGTTAAAGTTCTGCCAATTATGAAGGCTCTAACTTTTCTAGAACTTCGGGTTCTGATGAGATCTTTAGCCAGATCGAAATACTAGTATCAACCTAGCTAATATGTTTGATTTGCTTTATTTTTATAAATATACGGAGGTTGAAAGCTCGTTATAAATTGAAAATAACATAAAAATAATCTCGATGTATATAAAAACAAAAAACTAATATAACTGTAAAAAAATAATATATTTTATAAAATAAAAACTTTCAAATGCCTGGAGCACACAGAAAAAAATAAAAACAGGTTTCAATTAAAAAATTTATTGAATCAATTAATATTTTAATTGATTTTGCGGCTATCACGGCAATGATAATACCAATTAAAACTTTAATCAAAAACTAAAAAGGAAAAAAGGAAAAAAGCTATAAATAACTATCAAAAAAAAAAATTATGATACTCTCAAAAAAGGGTATGAAAGATACGTTTGCGTATGTGTTTTTGGTAGCGCTGTGTCTGTTTGTGTATGTGATTCTTTTGTGTGTAAGCTACTAATGCATTTGGTATTTTATACTGAAACTTTTCTTTCTAAATATACCCACCAAAAAATATTGTTTACCCAGAAGCCCTTCAGAAGGCATTATTTAATTACGTAGCGCTTCCATAGCAAATCCAGAACGCATGCTTTTTGTTTGCGATGTCCCACTTGGTATGTCCCTTTTAAGCAAGTGAAAAACACTTTTCTCGTATGTCCTTAGAAGCAATGAATTCATACATTCTTTGGCAATAAGAAGCGCTTTTTTTTCCTGGTATGTTGACAACATAAATGATTCATGGTATGCATTCTTTATTGCTTCATTGTAAGCATTATTTACTGCTTCAAAGAAGGTACTTTGGGAAGCTCAACAGAAAGCCTTCCCTAATTGCCTTATTGTATGCAAGTCGGTGAAGCGCTATTTTGGACGCATACAAATGTATTTACTGCTTTTTTTTTAATTTAACCAATACACAGGGGATGCCCCCTACTCATGCAGTGCATTGTATTGATCAGGAAAATAGGGTATGGGAAGGAGGAAAGAGGGAGTAGTGTTTGTGGATATTTAATTTAAATTTTTCTAAATTGTAAGTAACAGGAAAGACTTCTGCGTGAAGTTTGTTCCACATACGAATCGTTCGAATAAAAAACGAATTTTCTCTGTAATGCGTTGCGCTAAACACAAGACAATCAACTACAAACGGATCTGCTCTACTAGATACGCGAGTATTACGAATAAAAACTCGGGCTCGAGGAATAAGTTCACTTATCTCAAATGAGCACCTCCCATGGTAATATCGATAGAAAAGCGTCACACAACCCACATCCCGACGATGCTCCAATGAATCAATAGAGTTGGATACACTACTGTCATTGATAAGCTTTACCGCCCTCCCCTGAACACGGTCCAGAAGCTTCAGAATAGACAGTGAAGTCATTGCCCATATATGAGAGTTGAATTCTATTTTTGGCCGGATATACATAGCTGGTATAAATAGTAAGGAGATCGGATGAAGTGAAGTAAGTCTTGCACCGTTTCAGAAAACCAAGACACTTGAATGCCTCTTTCGACACTTGAAATACGTGCTTATTTTAACGGAGATCACACTGTATTCTCATGCCCAGAACATCAAGAGTATCCGATTCCTTAATACCTATACCATCCATAGCTACAGATGATAATGTTAATTTCACAGCCCGTCTATGGATTATCATACAACATTGGGTCTTGTGTGCATTAAAATCTACCTTATTCGCGCGACCCCACTCGGATATTTATCTCTAAATATTTCACAAGTTTTTGGTTTAAACATGGTATCCATCACTTTGAAGAGCGCAGAGCAAATTGCGATTGGGCGGTAATTTTCAGGGTTGTTAGCCGCACCCTTTTTAGGGATTGGCTGGACATTGGCCACCTTCCAGCATGAGGGGAAGATTCCCACACGGTACGCAGAGCTCAAAAGGTGTGCCAATGGACGTGCCAACTTTAAAAAGCACAGTTTCAGCACCAGTGCTGATATGCCATCCGGCCCCGGTGACTTGTTTACGTTGACATCAGCAAGAACCCTTTTGACTACCCGGGCCCGAAAGAAAATCGAAGGCATAGTATAGGATACCCTTTGGAGAGCGGGCAGTGGTTGATCGCTTTCCGGCAAGAAAGAATATCTTGCAAAAAGTTCAGCGAAAAGGTTGGCCTTATCAACCGGGTTAGTGAATGATTGATCGTCCTTTAAAAGAGTTGGAATAGAAGAACTAGCATTATCCCTTACTCTTTTAACGATCGTCCTTTAAAAGAGTTGGAATAGAAGAACTATTATCCCTTACTCCTTTAACGAACGACCATCAGGTCTTACTGCCCCGATGAGCAGAAAAAACTTTGGCACGTAGACGCCGTTCTTATAGAACCTTTTTGCGTCTAAGTATCTTGGCACACTCGGTTCTCGCCTTTTTGCGATGCAGATCAGTAACACCGTTCTTATTCGAACAACAATTACTGAACGCTGACTCTCTGGATCTGACTAGATATTTACACGTCTGGTTAAACTAACACTTGTGTTTTGATTTAGCCGAAATATGCTTCTTTGGAATAAAAAGTTTCATTCTTAGCATAATAATATTGACTACCATTTCTGCAGCGGCATCGACGTTGTCGTCGAGAAAACAAATTTTCCAGTTAAAATGCCGAAATAAATCGAGCTTTTCATAGAGGAAAATAGAGCGTTTCTGCGCTAAGTTGGAAACGCTACGAAGAGTAGAATATAAAAAAGATGCAGAAATAGTACTGTGATCCGAATTGACGAGAGGTGCAAGTATTTTCACTGCGTACTTTTCAGGGTGAGAAGTGAGGAAGAGGTCGAGAGTGTTCCGCTACTTCCCTTCAATACATACATTGTGTGTTGGCTCATTCACAAGTTGCGCAAGATCATTATGCGTGACTAAAAGCTCAGCGTATTGTCCCTCGGGAGTTGTATGGCTCGAATGACGAATCCAGGATGAGTTGTAAATATTAAAGTCACCAGCAACTACGATTTCACTATTCGGACAACTCTCCAATATTTTCGAAATTGAGTCGGAAAGGGCATCGAAGCCATCAAGGGATTTAGCCAATTCCAAGTTTGGACTTCTATATAGAAATCCGACGTGCAATATGTGTGACCTGGTCTGGAATTTAACCCAAAGAGAGCTGAATTCCTTATCATTTACGGTTCAACTGTTGATGATACTGGTACACAACATCATCGCGAATGTACATTGCAAGGTCCCTATGTAGAGACTAAAGTGATAGAAGATGATACCCAGTTATGTGAAAATCCAGTGGATCAGCATCCTCACAAACCTCAGTTTCACATAAGGCGAAGACATCCGGCCTATGAACACGAATGTGAGTATATACAGAAAAGTAATTCGCTCTCAGTCCGCGTATGTTGCAGAAGTCTATACGAAATCTACCTGTCATAACAAAATAAGAAAAAAAATAAAATCAATATTCCTTACGAGTATTTATGGGGCACAGTAGTCAAAACTGTTGCTGTAAATGGTTATTTAATGGCCAGTGTTATACCTTTGCCAGTCAACAACCAAACAACAATTTGACTCTCCGCCCCCAATACACCGTAGACAATGGAAATGGAAAGGACAATAACAATGACACTTATTAAGGAGGCATAAAAGCCCTTTGCTTGGTCATTATAAAAAAACAGAGCCGTATAACGAGGATCAGGTGTATTTAAATGTGTTGTTGTTTGATGATGTTGATGCTTGTTGTAATTGTTGTAAATTTAGTTGTTTATTTAACGTTATTTTTACAAATATTTATGGATGATGAGTATTTGAGTTTTCTATTATGTTTTGTGCTTATTTGTTTATGGATGTGAACAATTTTTTTTTAACAGAACGACACTAATAAGATTATTTGTTTCGTTTAAATTATAAAGGCAAACGGAATTTATTAGGACAAACGAAAAAACGACAAGAAAAATTTAAAAACGTGTTGACAGAACGACAGACAAAACACTACTACTAAAAACAAATGAAAAAGAACATCTATTTTTTTTTGTTAATTTTTTTGAGCTAATAAGACTTAAAATATTCATATAAATAAAAACTAAATTTTTGTTTACAGTTTTGTCCCGACGTGTCGTCGATTAGTTGTCGACTTTTTCTGGGGATTCGTCGATTTAATAAAAAAAACATCGCATTATTACAAAATTCATCAATAAATTACATTAAAACTTACAAATTTTGATATTATTACATTGAACAATTTTTTATAAATAATTTTACAATTGACATGTAACATACAACAAAAAACACGAATTTAACAAAAAAAACACATCCTAACTTAATATCACAGATTAATTAATGGCTACTTTGTAGCTTGAATTTATGTTCTTTGTGTCCTCTTTCAAGTTCATGGTTTTACTTATTTGTTGTTGTATGTATAAGCTTTCCTTCGTGTATCTCTTCCTTTCTATTCTCTCAGTGTTTAGTATTTTTATTTTTACAAAATCAGCTGTGTGTTGAAATTCTGTCATATGTTGTGACATCCCTGTTGAATTATTCTGTTTTGCTATGTCCATTCGATGTTCTGCCATTCTTGTTCCTACTGCTCTCTTTGTTGTGCCAATGTATATGTGATCACATGTTTGCTCTCCTTTTCCTTTACACTTGATTTCATAAACAACATTGTTAAGTTGTTGTTGGTCAATTGGTGTTTTTATTTTATTTTTTATATTTGTACGCGAAGCTGATATTTTCTTGGTTTATTGTTGACCTCATATTTCTAGTATCGGTTAAACCAGGGATGTATTGTACACTGTAAAATTTATTATTTTCTTTGTTTTCTGTTCTAAAATTTTCATTTTTATTTTGTATACGTCTTGTTGTTTCTTCTATTAGAGTTTTAATTAAATTTTTTGGAAAACTGTTTTGTTGTAATGTTTCGTAGATTTTCTTTCTGTTTTTATTGTGAAATTGTTCATCACTTATTTTTAAAATTCTTTCAATAAAGTTCTTTGCTGTGTTTATTATCTGGTATTGAGGTTGTGTTGCGTTGAAATTCATTAATCTGCCTGATGCCGTTGATTTAGCATACCAGTCGAAAATAATCCTATCTTCTTTTCTATATAGTTTTGTATCTAAATATTCATTTTCCTTATTTTCTTCAATTTCAATTGAATTCATTTGGTTTTAAAATTACATTAATTGTTATTAAAAGCAACAACTCAGTTCCTATGAGAAGCCAATGTTAAATTCACCGATGAAAACCCCAAATTTGAACAAAATCCGATTCAACAGTTGTAGTGGTTATATTACTATTTGTTCCTCACTAGTTTTGATGGTTTCGAATAAGATTATATAGTCTATAATGAGTCTAAGTATTTCTCATAAATGAAATGAATTATTTAATTACGAAGCGCTTCCGAAGCAAATCCAGAAGGCATGATTTTTGTGCACGATGTCCCACTTGGTATGCATCTTTTAAGCAGGTGAAAAGCGTTTATTTCATGTTCTCTTAGAAGTTATAAATTCATGCCTTCTTAGGCAATAAGAAGCGCTTTTTTGTATGTTGACAACATTAATGCTTCATGGTATGCATTCTTTATTGCTTCATTGTATGCTTTATTCACTGCTTCAAAGAAGGCAATTTGGGAAGCACAACAGAATGCCTTCCCTAATTGCTTTATTGTATGCAAGGCGGTGAAACGCTATTTTGGGAGCATACAAATGTAGTTACTGCTTACGAAATTTAGGTTATTTTTTGCTGGGTACAGTTTATGAAAAAATAATTTGAGAATTATGTCTAAAATAAAATATGTATTTATACCGATGTTTAACGTCAATTTTTTAATTTATTCACCTGTTTTATGCGACAATAGAAGTTCGCTCCTTTTTAGTAAATTGAAAAAGCACATGATTGCACTATCCAATCGAAATTTAATAAAAGAAATTAGAATAAAATATTGATATTAAATTTTTTATTCTTAACATATTTTTTTGCTATTTTGCCATTTCGTGTACCATTTGTAGGGTTTTTTTTTTAAATTTTTTTCGCACCATTTTCAACATAACATAATATAATTTCGTTAATGTTCGATTTTTCACTTACCGGGAAGTTTTGTTGCAATTCTTGCGAATTATTAAGAACACTAAAATAACTAACTGAAAATTAATAAAAGTGAAAAAAAAACAAACATTTAATCCAATTTATAGAGTAATTGTTAATAGTGAATTTTATCGTTGATCTATAAATTTATGTGTGAGATTTTATTTGTTCGGTTTTAGATCATGACAAATTTTTCTCTAAATTAACAGAAAAATTATATTTTATATATGATAATTTACTTTGACTATTAGAAAAAACACAGAAAAAGTTATTAGACACTAGCGTGAATGGAATGCATTTTCTGACCTACTACGGTCTTCATCAACATTTTTAGAAAATTCATAGATTTCAATTAAAAAGTTTATTTTAAACAAGAAATCTGAAAAAAATATGGAAGCTCTAATCACAGAAAAATGTTGAACTGAAAGAACGCCTTTCTCTCTAAACCTTCAGGTTCTATTTCAATTAAATGTAAGGGTAACATGGTAAGTTAAATTTAAAAAAGTAAGATTAGGCCTTAAACACATTTTAAGTTTTGACGTATTTCTGGCGTTCAATTTGAATTTTAGGCTTTGGTGTATTCATAGACTTATAGTAATTGTATGGTATTTTTTTTTGTCTGACATTTAAACCCGTTTTATTCCTGCCTTTTACGAGAGGGACAAAAAAGACCTATATATAAAAAATATGATACAGCATTCCCTGTGAAGAGTTTGGCATAATTCCTTTGGCCAAATTTCACAAGTGAATGATTGCGAAATGTAATTGACGGGGTCCATGTCTGGTTGGAAATATGATACATTGAAAAACCTCGGTTTTTGAACGCGTTCAACTGTTTTTTCTCGCTTTGAAAAGTTGTTTACTAAATTTTGCAAAGAATTGTTTGAAAATGAAAAAAAATTCATTCTCTTCTCACTTTCTCCTAATTTATTACTGAAAATCATATTTTTTTTTTGGTTTTTTATCTATAATTAAAAAACTTACAAAAAACTTCAGTTCTTTTTGTTATTTATTAATTTTTTTTATATATTAAATTATATTCCTTTTTAAAAGAATTAATTGACAAATTGTATTGGTTTTGCAATCATTAAAGTTATTGATATTTTTGGACAAGAGAATACTATCCCGATGTGTTCCTATTGATCTTAGTGAAATTCGGATATGGGCTACAGGAAAATTATAAAGGCAACGTTTTTTTAGCATGCAAATCTCATATCTAAATGCTGAAAAGTGGGATCAATAATGTGCTATTTGAAAAAGATGTACTTGAATAACTTAAAAAATTACTTTTGTTTTCTCAAAGTCATTAAAGTACAGTTTTAAGTTAATAGGAGTTTTGGTGAAAAAGTGAGCCAATGAAGTATTCCTATACATTTTGAGATTGTTGAAGAAATTATGATGTCCAAAAGGTTGCACCTCTATGATTATGAAGATGACATATAACCATCAAATTATACGTATTTATCTTAATATTTTTTTTTAAAGATTGGGAGAATAACTACATCTTTCGCTTTAATTTGGAATCATTCGCTCACCACAGTGTATATGGTAAGCTTCAAAAATTCTCTACACCTTGATGTAAAATATTTTTAAACATTTTTTTTGTACGTGTAACGTTCCGTGTGTAGTTTAACCGATATTCATTTGTGTTAATCATTTATATTTAGCGTCACAAAAGTTATGACAACTTTGTGAAACTTGTTCACTAAACTAATGAATATTTCTTCACAATCTGAATGAAAAATTTTATAAAGTTTTAGAAAAATCTTCATCGCTTTATAGAAACTACATTTAATGAAACTTTTTCATTATCAGTGTGAAATTTTTAATAAATAAAATGAAATTTTTCATTTAATTTATTGAAAAACTGCATTAATTTAATGCAAATCTTCAATGGACGAGTTTTATTGACATTTCATAGATCTAATGCAAAAATGCATTTATATCATGCAGATAATTCTCTCAGTGCAGACTATATACTCGCAACATTGCTTTTGTTCGCGATATTCCAAAAGTAATAGGTACACAATACCCAATCGATTACTAAAAGGGGCAACATAATGAGTATCCATTACCCTCTCGCTGACAAAAATACACAAAATAATAGTATACCATTACTTTTGTGATATGGTAAGCAAGTTTTTCTGTGTTATTTTTATTTACAATTTTTCTCATTACAAATACAGTTTTTAGCAAAAGTTTTTTTTAAATAACAATCATTTCGAATATCGATGGTCATAAGTGGACACTTTGAAAGTGAGAACTTTTTTTTTCAATTTTTGGTATAATTTAAATGAAATTATTATTAGAAGTAGCAACAACACCTTATGACCATCGATTTCAAATTTCAATAATTAACTGGTTGTTTAAAAACAAACCAAATTGGTTAAAAGTTTTTATATATTCAGATATAGTTTTATGCAATTAAATGTTTTAATGTATAAATTTATATGGTCATATAAACATATATGTTACATCATAAATAGTTGTATATAATTGTATACAGATATGTGTTGTTCCATAAATATTTATATGGAGGTATATATGTTAATACATATTTTTATATTGTCTTTTATACAATTATACTTAATATACCAAATTATATATTGCCATATATACAATATAGAGTTATATATACGTTCGTATATAATTCAACATAAGTGTTCATATAATTATATAAAACTTCATGTGAACCAACATAAAAAATATTTATTTCATAATATTTTATAAATGCATATATACATTAGGGTCGTCTTTCGTTGTATGGGCGAAAAATAAAAATGAGATTTTGACTGTACCTCCCCCCCCCTTTAAATATTTGTTAGGGTGTCAAAATACGCCACGCAAAAAATTAGAGTTCTAGCATAACGGGAAGATGTCACGCATCGCCCTTGAAAATCGGGCCCCTTGGAAAAATGGTCATAATTTAAAAAAATATAAAAAAAATTTTGTGTTGGGTTTAATCATAACTACTCAGATAAAAAATATTACTTTCCCAGAAAATCGCTAACTTACCCTAACTTTGTGTCAAAAATAATAATAAATATTTTGGGGGTACCTCAAAGTGACTTTTTTGCATTTTTTAAAATTTTATTCAACAAAAATCAAAAACCTAGTGTTTGCTGTCAATTATTTTATTAAACACATCTCAAGTATTAAATAAGCCAAGTACTGCGGATATCCGTTGGCAATTTTTTTTTTAGAGCATTTTGATTCTCGGGGATTTCAAGGTTTTTTTTTTTATTTTAATACATTTTTACTTTAACACAAGGTTTTAATAATATTTCATTAATATTATTGTATATGCTCTTTTATATGATTGTAATAACTTTATTATAAAATACTATTTTTCTATTCATAGTTAACCCATGTTAACCTGGGGTCAAATATGACCCACGTAAGAAAAATGCTGCTTTATGGCAAAATTTATAAATAAAATATAAGAAGGAATAATTCAATTTAGAGTTATTCTAAAAAATTTTCGTTAACCGTTTCTAGTCTTCGAGTAGGTCAATTAAGTAAAAATTAAAACTTAAAACTTTTCCATAATAAAAAATTTTTCGAAAATACTCCTGAATATGTACAAAAAAAATCAATTTTAATATGAATACAAATATCTGAATTTATACTAAATAATTTATTTTAATTAATTTTAAAATGTAAATAAATTACAATTAGAAACATAAACAAAAATTAATTATATGTCATCTTTGTGATTTTTGACTCTTTAAAATACGAGGGTCAATTGTGACCCCATGAAAACACAGGTTAACTATGAACACGACAAATTGTACTTTATAATAAAGTTATTACAATTATATAAAATAGCATACACAATAACATTGATGAAATATTACAAAAATCTTTAAAAAAAAAAGTCTATACAAATTTAAAAAACGTTGAAATCCGCTAGAATCAAAATGCTCTAACAAAAATTTTTGCCAACGGATATCCGTAATACTTATATTATTTAATATTTGGGATGTGTTTAATAAAACATTTGCCAGCAAGAACTAGTTTTTTGGTTTTTGTTGAATAAAATTTTCAAAAATGTAAAAAAGTAACTTTTAGGTACACCCCAAATATATTTGCATTTTTTTGACTCCAAGTTAGAATAAGTTAGCGATTTTCTGGGAAGGTAATATTTTTTATCTGAGTAGTTGTTATTGAACCCAACACAAAAATTATATTACATTTTTAAATTTAGACAAAAAAAATTTTTTTTTTTTTTTATATTTGGTAAATTTTTCCAATGAGGCCTGATATTCAAGGTCGATGCGGGACACATTCCCGTTATACTAGCACTCTAATTTTTTGCATAGTGAATTTTTGTATCCAAATAAATATTTTAAGAGGAGGGCAGCCCCAAAAATCGCAAGTTGAAAAATAAGGACGACCCTAATATACATATATATAAATATATTAGAGTTCGTTTTCAAATTTTTTTTGATTTTGATTTCTGGATATTATCACTTTTTAGAAGGTTTTTGTATCAATAAAAATAATGGTATATTTTTTTTCTAATTCCAACTCCTTCCCGTGCCTATAGGCGACTAAAATCGCGGATTTTGGGTCCCTTTTCCCATACAACAAAAACGGCTTAATATATGCCAAATCTGACTTCAGTATTCGACTCTACGGGAAAACTTAGGCCCATAAGCTTTTTTTTTAGTTTTTGGAATGCACCAGAATGCATAATAAGAGTGGTCCAAAAAAATAATTTTTTAAAAAAAAATTAAAATATTTATTTTTGTTAATATACAATGAAAAAATACTTACATCTGACAAAAATGGTCCAAAAATTTTAATTTTGTAGTTACCCGTTCAAAAGTTATTAAAGTTTAAAAATTTAATTTTTTAGTGAATACAAAATAATTTATTGGTTTTGTAATTTCTATTTAACAACAATTGTAATTAATTCTATTCCTTTCGACAGCAGATAAAGCTAAACAATTTAAATTATCTTTATTTTTAACTAAACACGAGTTGTTCAGGCGCGAAATATTACCAACAAGTTGTTCGGTGTAAATACTTGTTGATTGTATATTTTTAGCTTGTTCGATTGCATTACGAAAACCTTTCTGGGCTGGCCACTCAACAGCGTTATAAAGCATAAAGGATATGTTAATTCCAAAATTAACCCGAGTTTTTAAACTTTGAAGAGTAATAAAATCAAACGGTGACTTACTAAAAGCGGAATCAATATATGCCAACTTGTTAGCTGCATCAACAACATTATTAACCACTTCTTCTCCCTCTTCTACTTCTATAAAATCGTTTTTATATAGCATTTATTATATTTATAATTATATTTATTATATAACTTTTGAACGGGTTGCTATAAAATAAAAATGTTTGCACAATTTTTCTCAGCTAGGAGTACTTTTTCATTGCATATATAAAGAAAAATTAAATTTTTAAACTTTAATAACTTTTGAACGGGTAACTACAAAATTAAAATTTTTGGACCATTTTTCTCAGATGTAAGTGTTTTTTCATTGTATATTAACAGAAATTATATTTTAATTTTTTATTTACAAAATTATTTTTTTGGACCACTCTAATTATGCATTCTGGTGCATTCCAAAAACTAAAAAAAGCTTATGGGCCTAAGTTTTCCCGTAGAATCGAATACTGAAGTCAGATTTGACATATATTTAGCCGTTTTTGTTGTATGGGAAAAGGGACCCAAAATCCGCGATTTGAGTCGCCTATAGGCACAGGAAGGAGTTGAAATTAAAAAAAAAAAAAATACGCCATTATTTTTATTGATACAAAAACCTTCTAAAAAGTGATAATATCCAAAAATCTATTTTTCAAAACTAACTCTAATATACAAGGTGGCGCAAAAGTAATCCTCCTATTAGAAAATGCTATAAATTTTGCGATTGGCCCCTAATATCAGTTCTGTTTTGACATTTGTGTAGTAAACACATGCGAAATACACGTTAATAAACAATGTTACTCTACACTGCTCCAGAACGCGGAATATTGGTGACTATTTATTTTACCTATTTATTTGACATTTTTCATCAAAAATAATCATGAGTGATGAGGCCCATTTCCATCTTAGCGGGTACGTAAATAAGCAAAATTTACGCTTCTGGGGTACTAAAAATCCGCGTGTAACCCACGAAGAGCCATTACACCCGCTCAAAGTCACTGTATGGTGTGCTGTTTTCGCTGGAGGAGTCATCGGACCTTTTTTCTTCGAAGACGTCGCGGGCCAAACGGTTACTGTGAATGGTGAGCGCTACAGAGCAATGATCATCGAGTTATTTTTTGCCGCAACTTGATGAATTGGGATTGGAAAACATGTGGTTCCAACAGGACGGTGCAACGGCACACACTGCACGTGCCACAACCGATATGCTGAAGGATGCATTTCCCGGGCGCCTAATCTCCCGTTTTGGCGATTTGCACTGGCCAGCAAGATCGCCTGATTTGACCGCTCCAGACTTATTTTTGTGGGGCTTTTTAAAGTCGCGGGTTTATGTCAACAAGCCTCAGACTCTTGCAGCTCTTAAAGACAATATCCGTCAAGAATGTGAGGACCTATCGCCGGAAGTTTTGGCCAAAGTGATGGAAAATGACATAAAAAGGGCTCAGATGACAATCAACTGTGGCGGCGGCCATTTACATGACATCATATTCTCGACTTGATGTAAAAAAAATTAAAATACCAAATAAAAATAATCCACAAGAAGAATCAAAGTTTTTCATTTTTTTTTAAATTACAGCCAAAAAACATCGGAAGGTTATTTTTGCGCCACCTTGTATATATAACTATTCTGGCCTAGTGCTTTGAATATTAATATTCTGTAATTTACCTCTTACTATTCGGTTTCAGATTTGATGATCATATAGAAATTTATCATAAAATATTCATAAAAATTTCATAAGAAATGATTTCCTGGCTTCACCTTTGAGTTACCGCTAGTATTCTAGGAGGGCTTTTCATTTCGCTTACTCTGCAAATAATTCATCAACTTTATTTTATGTAGAAACCATCTATTTAATTAATTTAAAGTATTTTTTTATGAGAAAAACTACCTATTGATGACAGGTTCTCGAAACTATTACTATTTTTTTCACAAAAAATTATACTTACGTTTCCTCTTTAATTTCTTATTAATTTATTAAAACAATTTCCGGAATTGTATTACAAAAAATTTAACACTTCTCGATTAATATTCTAAAGTTCGTTATATTTCCTTTTTATAATAAACTATTTGGTTTCCAATTGATGATGACGCTATTTTATTTAATTTTGCAATCGAATTTTGCACAAATAAGTTTCTTTATATTATTGTTTTGGTATTTTAAATAATTGCAGTAAAGTTTATCTTCAGTATATGAAGCTATCAATATTTTTAACTTTTTTAAGTTTAATATTATTTTTAATATTCATTTCTACACTATGCGGTTTTTATATATGAACTCGTTCAACTCAAACTGGTATTTTATTTTTGCTTCTGCCTGACTTCATTATACCTAAGTTTCGCAGTTTTTCTCTTCTCCTACTCTTATATATTTTTCTCAATAATATTTTTATAGCCATCTTTTTTTCTTGTATTTACGGAATTTAAATATATCTGTGTTTCTATTTATTCCTATATTTATGTAATAAATTCCCTCCTTTACGCCATATTTAATTGCTTTTTATTTTAATAAATAAAAATTTTCTAGAATTTTTAACATTTCTGCGTTTTTATAATTATTTTCTCAAAAATATACTTTCCAATTAACACTTCCCTCAAAACTATCTTTTATCGCTGTCCTATCCTAAAAAAAAACGCCAAAACTATCTAGGCAAACTTTTCCATTCACAATTACAAAATTTTAATTTTTGAAAAGATCGATTTAAAATTATCGATTTTCTCAGTGAAAATGAAAGTTGGCATCCCTACTTTACTCTACACATTTTATACTTTCCAGTACTACTACTACTACTATAAATACCAGCAATGCACAATGGTAGTATAAAACTAGTGTTGGTACAGCAGTACACATTACCCCCCTTTTATGACCTTGGTACCATAGTGAGTTTTGGTCTTCCAAATAAACCAGCAAAGAATTCATATCAAAATAAAAATTGTCTATAAAAATAATGTATAGGTAATCCAATTTATCCGTTTACCATTTAATTCAACTAAGAAATAACATGACTTTTATGTATGGTGTAAGAAAATAGTACCGTACTCATTTACGCGTTTGGTACTAAATATACAGTACGTATGTATAAAATTTGCATCACCTATGAAAATTAAACAAAATCAAAACAAACCAGCAGATGAACACATGGATAACTTATGCTGCAACATTCTATTGGGACATAACTGATGCGGACGATCAATAGGATCATAAATATGATCCGTGGTTTGTATTAGTATATCTGTTTTACACACATTCTAATATTTTACCTTCCTTTCATATTATGTTTTTACATAGAATGGCCTTTCAGCCTTTCTTTTTAAGAAATGCTTTTCTTCATTTATTTTATCCCTCAAAATAATTTTTAATAAATCTTTACGAGCTGGTTATTGCATTCAGAAATGGAAATTACGACTAGTGTTGCTAATTACCGTCCTATTTCCAAATTAACCAATATTGCTAAAATTTTTGAGCACATCGTGTTTGATAAACTTTTTTTTCAGTTAAAACGATATATATCTGTTTCACAACATGGATTTATGGCTGGGAGATCAACAACAACTAATTTATCGATTTTTCTTAACTTTTGCATCTCTTGTTTTAAAAAAGGTGTTCAAATTGACACAATTTCCACCGATTTCGCCAAGGCTTTTGACCGAGTCCCACATGAACTTTTATTATATAAGCTTTCCAAGATTGGCATCCATTCAAATATGCTTAGTTGGTGCCGTCATTATTTGATTGGCAGAATCGCAACAGTATCTATAGATGGAATTTGTTCGGACAGCATCCTTGGTCCTTTATTATTTAATATTTTTATAAATGACA
Source organism: Delia radicum (assembly GCA_021234595.1). Taxonomy (NCBI): domain Eukaryota; kingdom Metazoa; phylum Arthropoda; class Insecta; order Diptera; family Anthomyiidae; genus Delia; species Delia radicum. The sequence goes on from CM037854.1 coordinate 145,852,810, forward strand.
TTAGCGATTGCTTCAAAAATTCAAAATTTTTAATGTATGCTGATGATCTCAAAATTTTCAAACCAATTTTTTCTGTAAGGAACGTTTTTGACCTTCTCGAAGACTTGAGTAATCTAGATCATTTATCAAATTGTAATGGTTTACCCTTTAATATTTCTAAATGTTATAGTGTGTCTTTTCATAGACGTCGAAATATTATAATTTCTGGTTAGAGAATGTTTGGTAATGTATTGTCATCTTTTGAGGAAATTTTGGACCTTGGTGTAGTTTTTAATATTAAATTATCATTCACCAGTCATTAAAATTTTATTGCACCAAAAGCTTATTCGCTTTTAGCATTTATTCGACGTAGTTTGGATAAATAGTCCTGAATTCTCCTGAGCTTTTAGAGTTAATTTCAATATATGTTCCACCAAGAAGTTTTAGAAATATAAGTAAATTTTTTCATATTGATATTCACACAACTGAATATTCCTTAAATGAACCACTAAATAGATCTATGAGATTATTTAATATTTATTGTAATAATTTAGACATAAGAGTTTCTCACTCCCAATTTAATGCTTTGTTAAATAATTTATTTTATATGCTAGTCTGTAAGGATATTGTATCCATAGACTTAAATAAATAAAAAATAAATAAATAAAGAAAAAAAAAAACAAATTACTCTGACAGATGAACGGTTATGTGACTCTGCCACCAAGTCAATTTTCACCTTCCCTTAAAGTAACCGGGACTCGAAGCCGGAGTGTGGTCCGCTCCTGAAGATGGCTTTCTACCAAAATTTTCTTCCAAGGTCCAGAGGCGTGGGGTAAAGTAATCAGGAGCTTGGATGCCACCTATTCTAAAGTGAAACAATCCACAGGCAACATATTAACCCCTGAAGATGGTTTCCTACCATAAATGATAATTAAACTGGGACTCGGGTGGGAGTTAGTTACTCCACTGGGCCGCAAACCCGTCCCCATTGATTTTAATGAAATTTTGAAAATTGACTCGATATTGAAGGTCGTTTGACCTTCTTCCGAAACTTCTCGTAAAAAACCACCCGCGCAAAATTTTCTTCCAAGGTCCAGAGGCGTGGGGTAAAGTAATCAGGAGCTTGAATGCCACCTATTCTAAAGTGAAACAATTCACAGGCAACATATTAACCCCGATTTGTACATAAAGGAGCGTTTTGAAAAACGGCATTAGTCATTTATTCGGGAACGGAAGGTATCTACATTCCTTGCATCTTATCATTATTGCAAATAAGTGGCAAAGTGGTACCAAAGAAATAATCTGGTTATAGTACCAAGAGAAGCGAATCGAAATTACTACCCAGAAATGAGACCAATTGAAACGTATTGGGCTCAGGTCAAAATAATTATGACGAACACAACACAATCGCCAAAAATGCTAAAGTCACTAAAGGATAAAAAAAAGCCACGCTGGCTAGAATTTCTGAAGAAGTTAAAATATTAATTAAAAAACAAATAACTTTTAATGCAGTAAAAGTCAACCACTTAATAATATTATCACAATGGCGCAAAAATAAAATCATTTAGCCATGAATACTGTATGAAAATAATTTACAACATTTATTACCAGGGCAACCAGAAATATGCTCTATGCTCTCTTAAGAAAACGTTACCGAAATAACTAAAATACCATTATTCCTCAAATAACGTTACCGAAATATTTAAAATAGCGTTATGCATAAAATACTGCTACCAAAAAAATTTGGCAAGATCTGAAAAAAAAACGCTCCAAATAAATATATTTTCCCCAAGTTTCATCATAAACTAGATCGTCATTGGAACTGGGGCATAATGGAGCTAAAAATATCGGTGTCCACTGAGATTATCTGAATGATTAAAATAACGTTACCCTTAAAATACAGTTACCGAAATAACTAAAAAATCGTTATCCCTAAAATAACGTTACAAAAATAACTATAATACCGTTACCGCTAAAATACCGTTACCGAAATAAGTAAAATACCGTTAACGTTGAAAAAACTTTACCGAGCTAACTGAAATAGCGTTACCCCTAAAATACCGTTAACGAAATAAAAGAAAATACCGTTACCGATACCTGAGTCGAATCGGTTACCATTCATTTTACTTGAAAAACCTGTATTTGAAAATTTTTTTAGTTCAGTGGGGGTAACTTTTTATGAAATTTATTGCAGATGCTAATAAAGAAGCAGATAAAGAAGGAGATACCTAAATCGGTATAGTCTAAATACAGGATATGTGCAATTCCAGGTCAAACCGCACAGCATTCAGATTTGTCATATCCAATTTTAATGAAATTCGCCACAAATATTGTAAATGGGAAGTGTTTATCAACACATTAACCTTTAGACCCCAAACCCTTTCGGTTCTCGCACATGTTGAGACAATTGACGTTTTATCTTTTTTATATTGTTGGATACAGTTTTAGATTTAGAATAACTGTAATTGGTTACCGGGAATGAAAACCCGGTGTGAATATTTTATAACGCCGCAGTATTTAGTCGTATTTTCTTTTTTTACTTTTAATTTTTAATTATATCTAAATAACCGTTTTTTGTTATTAAATAAATACAGCAAAACAATAAATAATTGCATTACTTTACTGAAAGCTTTATTATGCACATTAACAATTAAATTTATACACAATATACGTAATATTGAATGTAGCTATACATTTTTTACACGTTCTGTGTGTACCAATTTACACGCATAGAGTAATTTTACCTCATTTATAGTAGGAGTACAGTTTCTTACTATAAGTTGGGTAAATTTTAATGGAAATTAATTAGAGTGTAGTTTAAAACAAAATTGTATCAAAAATATAATTTTGTTAATCATTTGAGTGTTATTTTAATCATTTATTATGTCAAATTTATCACTTGCATTTTTCAGGTATTGAATAAAAATATGTATATAAACACAAAAAACGTTAAAAAAACACTACAAATAAATTACTTAACCACAAAAAGATTTAGTAAACCAAGTTTATCTTTTCCGGCAGAATAAAAACACTTTTTGTAACAATTTTATTTTTATTGTTAATAGTTAATAAAATCACACAAATTAATACGTCAAAATTAAAATAATTTTCATTTTAAAAAAATTTAAAATAAATTTGTTTTACTTGTTTTCTTGTTTTCTTGTTTTCTTGTTTTCTTCTTTGTTTACATTTTCATGATATTTTTAAGGATTGCCATTACTAAACTATTTGAATCTCCCCAAAAAAGCGTAACATTTTTAGATTTTTTAATAAGATGGCAACTCTAAAATGTAAATAGTTGACAATTCAAGTGATAACGTAAAACTCAATCACAAAAACGACAGGTGAATGAATTGAAGTGTCGGTAATATGATGAAAGCAGGTGATTAAACAAATTAGGACGTAACAAAGTGCTTGTCTCGAAAAATAAACAATAAGCTCTTTCAAAAATTTTGATAGTTCCCTACTGTAGGCGATATGAGCCAAAATAGGTTTACTGCGCATTTTAAAATCTAACTTAAAAAAAAACAAACATTTTAAACAAAAATTAGTGCTCTTTCCAAGATGCCATAATCCAATTTTATTGTGCTTCTGCTTTGGAAGTTATGTTGATTTTCACTTTTTGTATAAAGCGAAGTTGGGCGAAGTAAACTTCAATATACGTATATTGTTCAAACTATATTAATAAAAGAATAATGTGACAGATTGACTGACTGACTGCCTCACTCAGCATCGCCCAAACCGCTAGAGCTAGGAACTTGAAATTTCTCACTGAGGTTCGTCCTCCAGTGTAGACGTCCGCTAAAATATTTGGAAACTCCTACGGGGAGAGGCAATAACGGGAAAAGTCTCCCGGTCGACGTCCTGTCCAAACCCCTTTGGTTACAAAGCTAAAATTCTTAATATGTGTTAGTTCGAATATGACCTACTAAAATGCGGTGCTAAAAGGGGAAAAAGGTCTCTCCCATGGCAGCTTGATATAACCGATGAAACTCGAAACTTGAAATTTAGTATGTGGGTTCATAATCAGGAGTAGACATCTGTGTAGAACGGATTTTTGGAGATTCGTACGAGGAAGGGCAAAAACGGAAAAAGTCTACCCCTTGGCGGCCTGGCTAAACAATTGAACTGAATATCTTCAAATTTATTATGTGGGATCCTTATCTCGAGTAGACGGTATTTTTGGAATTTTCTGCAGGGAGGGGCAAAAAGGGAAAAAATTTCCTCCTTGACGGCTTGGCCAAACAACTATTTCTGGAAAGTTGAAATTTTGTATGTTGGTATCCTATCACGAGTACACATCTGTATAGATCAGATAATTGAAAATTCATACGGGCAGGGGAAAAAATTGGAAAATTCTCCCCCTTAGCTGCATAGCCAAACCACTAATGCGATTATGTTAAAAGTAAGTATGTTTGTGTCTTATCACGTGTAGAAGTCTGTATAGCCTCCTCAGTCCCGAGGAAAAATCTAGCGTCAGAAGTCTTCAAAAATTTTTGTTTTATGCTTCTGAGAGAAACAATAGAAAAAAAAATTGTTCAAGGACATAAAGGACGAAGCGATTCTAAGATACTGCAGGTGCAGCCGGCTGGACATTTGTAACTAAGTGAAGCGATTCTAAGATACTGCAGGTGCAGCCGGCTGGACATTTGTAACTAAGTGAAATAAAAAACGTGCCATTATTTTTATAATAGGTAACAAATGTGCAGCGGGCTGGACATGTAAAAAAATGCTAAAATAAGGGTCTAACAATAAAGTTATTGAAAATTTATGTACTTTAACTTGTTTATTGAACTGTTAACAATAAAATTATATATTTTTTTTAATTTTTATATATCACAATTGCAAAAATTTAATTAAAATGGTTAAGTGCTTTAAAAAACGTGTTATACGATCACCTGATCACAAATATAAAGCAAAATTTTTTAGAGTGACCAGCTTGCAAAAAAAAATACTGGTTTTAGTACAAAAAACATGTTCAGTTAGCTGTACAAATGGTCATAAAATTAAAAATAATTTTTGAAAACACGTCTGCAAACGTTTGAAAAATGTCCAGTAGGCTGCACATGAGGAACGAGGAGGATAGAAGGGATTTTCAGAAATTTCCACGATTATGTGCGAAAAGGGAAAAAGTCTCTCCCTTTTGGCTATTAAATTGTAGCTTAAACTATACGTTCCTTTGAATATGACCCAACTCACTGATATAATACTTTGGAAGGTGGCGAAAATAGTAGAAAATGGAAAGTCACCCCCTTGGCGCTCTGGTAAAACTATTAAAGCAATTACCTTGAAAGTTGGTATGTGGGTTCCTAATTCCAAATAGACATCATCTTTCACGGGATTTTTAAACTTCATCGGGGAGATGCATGATGGGAAAAAGTCTCCCCTTTGCGACCTGGCCAATCAGCTAAAGCTAGAAACATGAAATTTGGTATGTGGGTTCAGGGTTCATTATCCTATGTAGACATCTGACAAGGTTAGATTTTTTGGAAATTCCTACGGGGAGTGGGCATGAAGGGAGAAATTAGCATCCCTGGTGCCCTGGAAAACCCGCTTATTAGAGGAACTTGAAATGTTGTATGTCAATTTGAAATCTTGGATAGATATTTGTTTAGAGCGATTTTTGACAATCCCTACGTGGAGCATGAAAGACCAAACCATTAAAGTGAGGAACTTGAAATTTTGTATACAGGTTCCTACTTCCCAGTCCACATCATCGCATACGGGATTTTTGTAAATTTTTACGAGGAGTGTTTTTAAAAGCGAAAAGTCTAAACCGCAAGGTACCTGAAATTAAGTATGTGGATTCCTTATATACTAATACTGGATTTTAGAAATTTTTACCGCTTAAGCTAGGATCGTAAAATTTGCTGTGTGTTTTTAGTTCAGCGTAGGGGTGACAATTATCATCCTTGAAAGCCGGCCCAAACCTAAAATGGAATATATATGTTTCTTTAAATGTTACGTCTGTAATTTTGCAGACTTAGGAGGTATACATTTTTATGTTAACATTGCAATGTTTTTTGCAACAATGCATTGTCATAATTTATTTCTAAATTATAATTCAAAAATTTATTTTTTTCCAAAAACTGTAACAACTAGTTATAGTTATACAGAACTTCATCTTATTTATGTGAAAGATATTGAAAAACTCTTTTTACTTAAGAATAGTGAATAAATATTTTTTTCTACACCCAGAAAAAAGATCGGTTGGAATTCGGTTGAAACAATTAAAATTTATTTAATAGGACATTATTTTATTTGGAACTACCAATAATCGATTAATACGGCAAAAATACTGTTGCGGTAATTAAAAAGAGGGCAAAGGAAAGAAAAAACAATCCTATCATCCAACTTTTTTCATTTCAAATCAACTTTTTAAATAAAATTCGGTTAGTAATTGTGTACGGTAGAAGCAACTATTTATTAAGTGATAATACAAGAAAGTGTGTACCATCTATCAAATTTATTAACAGAGTGTCAGTAATCAAAAGTGGTAACTGTAAGTACGGATTTCGCAATGAAATGTGCCATTAAATAAGAGTTTCAGTAGAACCAACCGAATGGTGGATTGTATTGCTTATAGAAGCAACTAATGTTTGGTATTTATAAACTAATTTAATACTATGTTTGCTTTTTCAACAAAATATTTCAATTAAAATTTAGCACTCAACATTTATAAGCGTTTGTGGTGTAATGGGTAGAGCGGCAGAAAATTACTCCGAGTTTCCGAGTTCAAATCCCTGAAAAAACAAACGCAAATAAAAATTAAATTAAATTCTGAAATATTTAAATAGCAAATAAGCCAATTTAAATTTAATGCGATTGTGGCGCAATCAGAAGAATAGAGGACTATTACTCTGAGTATCACGATTCAATACTTGAAAAGCAACAAACGTTTTTTAATTTCAATAAAATTTTGTGGAACGTAATAGTATTTATGTTGAATATAATATCGAATGAGATAACTTAATATTTAGCATTCACGTCCAAAAGGATAAAATAATAGTAAGATAGCTGCCGTAACCGCCAGCATTGATTCGCAACAAAGTCGGTGGATTCAACTGAGACTGTTTTCTGGGTGTATATTTTTTCAAAATAATTGCAAGAACAAATTATATTTTTCGTATAAAATATTAATTCAATTTGTGCAACGGAAATGTTAATTAAATAGTTAAGCTGTATAACCAAGTCTGTATTAGTTAGCTGTTTGACAGCTCTGAAAATCAGCGGTCGCCAAACCGAGTACAGGGTTTTACTACCCTTTTGTACACTCAAAAGAAAAGTCAGTAAAGTCAGCAAAATTTTTGATGGGGGATCCTTGCAGAGAAACAGAAAATAGGAGAATACTGTAGGGCTTATTTGTAGATAATTCATAAAAATTTTCAGAACCATACTATTCCAATATTGGAATGTAATTGGAGCAATAATATGGTAATATAATTATCATAATATGATACAGAAACATATAAGAGTATGGTTATCATACCCAAAGAAATATGGTTGTGGCAATCGTTAATACAAAAAATATACGAGGGCAGATCAATAAGTTCGTGACTTTTCGAACTTCCCTGGTAGTTATGTGAAATGCAACACTGCTCCCATCAAGTGCCACCTGTTAATAGACTACTGTCAAATGTTGAGCAAGTTCCGTCATTTACTTTGCGTTTAACAGCTGTTCAAAACATACAACCTCGTGTATGTGAATTTCGAGTGGTCATTAAACATTATTTTTTGAGAAAAAACCGTCAAGCAAACCAAGGAAAAGCTTAAAAATACTATGTGGACTCTGCATCATCGATTTCAATGGTAAAAAGGGTGTTTATTGAATTTCGTTGTGGTCGCACAAGTACAAATGACGCTGAACGTTCTGGACGGCCAATTGAGGTCAATACACCCGAAAATGTCGAAAAATTTCACGATATGATGTTGGGCGATCGAAGAGTAAAATTGCGTGATATTGTTGATGCCATAGGCATTTCATGTGGCAGTGGGGTTTCAATTTTAAATGGTCAGTTGGGCTTAAGAAAGCTGTCTGCAAGATGGGTGCCGCGTTTGCTCTCAATTGACCATAAACGTAATCGTGTGGCAAATTCAAAGGATTATTCGGAGTTGTTTAACCGCAATTCGAATGAGTAGCTGTGGATGAAACATGGATCCATTACAACACTCCGGAGACCAAGCAGCAGTCTAAACAATGGGTTTCTCCGGGTGAACCGGCTCGAAGAAGGCCAATTTAAGTTTGTCGGCCAATAAGGTGATGGCAACAGTTTTTTGGGATGCACGCGGTATAATCCACATCGATTACCTTTAAAAGGGAAAAACAATAAACGGCGAATCTTATGCCAACTTATTGGACCGATTTAACGTAGATTTAAAAAAAACGACCCCATATGGCCAATAAAAAAGTTCTTTTTCGTCAAGACAATGCACGGGTTCACAAGTGTGCAGTCTCAATGGCAAAATTCCATGAATTGGGCTATGAATTGGTACCTCATCCGCCGTATTCCCCGGATTTAGCCCCCAGTGACTATTTCCTATTCACAAACCTAAAGAAATGGCTGGGTAGAAAGAGATTTAGCTCCAACGATGAAATTATTTATCAAACAAATGCCTATTTTATGGACCTCGAAAAATCATATTTTTGGAAGGAATACAAAAATTGGAGAAACGTTGGACGTAGTGTTTTTACAGTTATATTAGTTTTTGTTTTTATACACATCGAGATTGTATTGAGCTTAAAGGAGATTATGTGGAAAAATGTGTTTTATTCAAAAAGTCACGGACTTATTGACCCACCCTCGTATGATGTTTTTCGAATATGATTACCTCAACCATGTTTTTTCTTTGCGTGTAGAACTAAACGAAACCCTAGTAATTTGAATATCCTAATACATACCAGGTCGATCTTTTGGGTCATTAATTTGTTCGACAAATGTTTTAATTATTGATTAAATTGTATGGGTCAATGCTTTTTTTTCACAAATTCACAAAGTATGATCGAAAACCACAAATGAGTGGTTAAAATTGAACTAAGTATTTCAGTCTTCACCGTTCTATTGTGGTTTTCTCTCATATTATGAAAAGCTGTCAAACAAACCATTGAACAATATCTTATAAATAATTGAAAAAAATTGTCATACCCTGTTAAAAATCAACATCCATACATGATCATACATGCTTCATACATATCCATATGCATTCATATATGATTCATATGTGTTAGTAAATGATACATATATTAACATATGTTGGACCATATATGTTCATGTCCATACATTGCCATACATGGTCATGTGTGTACATTAACGAAAATGTAGGTAATATTTACATGTATGATCGCATATGAACACTTATCAGCACATAATGAGGCATATGAACATTAATGTACTCCAATGTCTTCATAAACACGAGTGAGTACATACATGTCCATAAATGGATGCATATATATTGATTTTTAACTGAGTACAGATATATGAACTGAATGAACGAACTATTTTAATAATTGCAAGTGAACGAAATTAACTATAAAGCCCAACTCTATAATTTAGCATTCAACACCATTTACGACGATTTGTATTCATATTTTATTCGTTTGTAAAGGTTAAATACTAGATTAGCTACCTTAACCAAGAGCAAAATGTTGGAGCTGAGACATTTTCGAAATTCATGAGTAAATTAAATGTAATTTCATGTGCATTTTTTTGGGTTTGCGGTATAATGAATTTGAATAACATATAAAAAAAACCTTTTAATTTGGTTAAAAACGAATTTTATAAAGGGTTCGGAACAAAATTTGTGAAAAAATTATTTTTTTATTTGTTTAAAGTAACTTTTAAAAACCGAATTATTTATGTAGGTTTTCGGAATCGGTTTGGCTAAAAGTTATTACCCTACTGTGCATGTGTCTGTTTTGTATAGACGAATATTATTTTTCAAACCTAATCGAAAAATAAAGAAATCTAAACATCAAAGAAAAATCTCACGTAAATTCCAATGACGTTATATTTTGTTGAAATAGTACGTGTACATTTTTTTCTGTAGCCTCATGTGAGAGTTGATATTTGATTTTTCTGGCTTTTCAATAACCTGAAATGCGTGATGTTTTTTTTAAAACGTAAGTTTCTTTTCTTTTTACTTGTATTGGTAATGGTGCAGTTTATTTGATATTCATTTTAGTGTATGCAGGTAATTCAATTTAATGATATCCGTAGAACCACATGCTCAAAAAAATCATCACCCCCATAAGTTTAAAGAGATAAAAAATGGTCAATGAATTATGGCTTAATAAATAAGGATGTGATAGACAATGCCTTTAAAACTCTTTATTACAGGATATAAAATTTATAACATCTTTAATTGCGTTTCAAAATTAATATAATTTTCAATCCAATTTGTTTATTGTTATTCTTAGAGAAGAGTGTTGTACTTTAAAACGGTTGTACCTTGAAACGTTTAATTTTTCACTTTCTTTTCAACGTTTTACAAAAAAGTTTTCTACTAAAAGGTGCATTATTTCACCTTATGCCCATGTTAAGCCCTTCTGTTAATCTCTTAAGACTTAATTTGCTAAGAAAAGTGGTGGCTGCACTTTGAAACACAAAAAATTAAATATTTTTTTAAAATTTCGACTTCGGGAAAGCGGCACAGTTTTTTTAAATTTCCCTGGACACACAGTGCACACTTTTTAAATAAATATAAAAACTTTTATAATGCAATAAAACTTTATATTTTTGTTTTAATGTGTTCATTAGGATATTGGTCATTGAAAGGGCAATATAGTCGTGATATTTGTTAAGAAAGTAAATTATCTGGTAATGCTATCAAAAAAATGTAGGTTTGGAGATACACATTGATTAAACAAATGAAATGCGTATAAACAAGACAATGGTTGTCAATTGTCTTGTTTATACGCATTGTAAAACGAAGTCAATGTATAAGTTAGCAACGCTATGGTATAACCCCTACTATTTCGTGAATACCACTATTGCAAAGTGGTATTATGATGCAAATTATATACTGCTCGCCTTTTGTTACTTGTTGTATTGTGATTGGCCAATACGGTGTAAATTTTGATAAATGTAATTTTAATTGCTATCATGTTACAGACTGTTTAATGCTTACCTTTTTATTATTCATTTTATAATTGGTGAATATCGCTTAAATTTTAAAAAATGTTTTTTGTTCTAAAAAAGTGCAGACGCAAACGTCAGCACTTTTTTAAGTAAGTTGAGGGTATTAACAAGAATAATAAAAATGTATTCCATGTAGAATCACAAAAGAAAGGTGTTGGCCTTTTTATTTAATAAAACATAAGAAACAAAACACATAAGTGTTGAAAGTGTTAACTTATACAATATGTTAAGTCAGTTTGTTATTTGGGATGCATAATGACGATAGATGGCGGGGTATAAGAAAACGTAACAAACCGACTCAAAAAGGCCAGATATGCATTTGGCTGATTAAATGGTACGTGGCAATCACCACAAATTTCAAAAAATAAAAAGAAGCGTATAATCAATGCATGTGTACAATCTACACTTCTGTATGGCAGCGACACATGGTCGATGAGAAAATCCATTGCACAAGGACTACAGGTTGTTATAAATAAATGTCTGCGCATAATATGCAGCATATTTTGGCCAAACACAATTACCAACATAGACCTGTGGAGACTAACGATCAAGACACATATAAATTGTCAAGTAGTCAGACGTAAGTGGAAATGGATAGGAGACACGTTAAGAAAGTCAACTGAAGCATTACAATAACTGCTTTAGAATCGAACACTCAACGTAGCCTACGCTCTGGTCGCCCGAACATCTCTTGGCAAAGAACAATCAACCTGGATCTCAATACAATAAAAACAACTTTTGACGAAATAAACACGGTATGTAATAACAAAATAAGTTGGAACAATCTTGTAGAAGCCCTATGTCCCCGATGTTGAAATGTCAAACCAAACTAAACAAAAATCACTTGACAGCTGACAAAATAGCCGCCAGATAAAAAAGTGTGGCCAACTTAAAGTTCTATACCTATATAAAAAACACACTTTAGAAGCTGAGATACCTACTATAAATAGGGTAAATTTACATGAACATTTAGTAAATTTATAGAAAAGCTTAAAAATCTACCTGAATTATTTCAGTATCAAAAAAAAAAAATGTGACATCCGCGAACAAAGATTATTTGCCCTGGAAATTATTTTCACTGGGCCCCCTACTTTTATTTTAAATGCAATTTTTTTCGAAATGGTCATATATTTATTCGGTAATAAAAATTGTTGTACCTAGTCAAATATTGAAATCCAAATAACTGGTTGCAGAACAGCTTATACTGAATTATAGCAGGTTCTAATTGCGGTTCTACAATTGGTAAGGAGTTTGTCCTATTTGCAATAGGTTCTTTATTTCCAAACAAGAAAAGGTTGCTTTTGAACCGGTTCTAGAACCAGTTATAGAACAGGTTCTGGGACAGTGACACCTTACATTTCGACGCCCTGGAACCGATTCCATGTAACCGGTGGTAAAAGAAGTTGTTCTAGAACAGGTTCAGAGGTAATCTGTTTTAAAAATTTTGCTTTGTAATATTGTAATAATCTTTTAAAAAAGAATCTATAAATGCGAATAATCTAAAATAAATCGTGGGAATTTCTTTTTTTTTTCATTCGCAAGTCGCTTATGGAAAAATGGATTGCAATTGATGAAAGATTAACCTGTATCGCCGGCAGCTGGCTTGTTCAAAAAGAAATTTTCCGTGCTTTTTATTTCTGTGCTCATGTTTAAAACATTTGGTACCTATGTAAAGCCTTTGGGGGATTTTGGAATTTTTTCAATATGAGCCCATAAATGGTAAGCTGTTAAAAATTTCTTTTAACCAAGTCAGCTGCCGGATCTGCAGTTTAATCTTTCATCAATTGCAATCCATTTTTTCATAAATGTGGCATGTATTTTTTATTTTTTTGTCTTATAAAAAAATTTTCTCGTGAAAAAGAGGTGGAAGGATTTAGATTTTAAGCTATTCTATGTAGAAAAATACCAATGGCCAGTACTGGTGTGGTGTTGGAAACGGTAGTACATGTACTGGCAGGGTGTCGAATTTTCTTCTTTTGCTGTACTGGCGCGGTGTCGAAATCATAACACCAATAAACGCTCGGCTGTAGGTATTTTCCAACGTTGACACAGGAATGGAATTCAGTAGTTTGGCTGAACTTTAATTATTATAATTCCGTATTTAGCAAGTGCTTTAAAAATTCGTACATTTTTAGCAAAAGTAAGAAAAATAATCAATAATTATATTATCACAAATCACAGCTCATATAAAAGCTGCTACTTTATTTTCAGTGAAAATATATTTAAATTTAAAAGACATTTAGGAAATTATTAAAATTTTTATTGATTAATATATATTTATCTCATCTTACAAACTTACGTTTCCACGTCATTACCGCCTATATTTGATCTACAAATATATTGGTAGGGGAGATGGAAAGCCACTACAACACACATAATTTTGGAGTTTAGCAATAAAAACAGCGGTTTATTAACAAAATTCACATAAAAATATTTCAAATTTGCCTCCTTTTTTTGGCTTTTGTTATCTTTTTGCTCGATAAACGCTTTTTGCCCGATTTAATGCATTCAGTATAAAAACATTGTTGTGCCTTAAATCGGAGTTTGTTAAATTGATTATTTGTTAAACCGTGATTTCACCTCTACGTCATTAATTTGAAGAAAGCAGTTCTGGTTATGCACTTTTTGTATGGCATTGGATTGGTATATGCATTGGATTGGTATATTGAGTACTATTTTATTTGCACTATGGGTATATTGAGAAGTACTAATTTTGAATATTTTTGAAGTAGGTCATATGTTTTATTTTAATCGTTTCAAGACACACACATTCCTCTTTAAAATTACCCTACTTTCATATTGTTAATATTTTAACAGTTAACACAAACACATAAAAAAAAAGTTAGTACACTTAGTGAACTTCTGCTTTAAAAACAAGTAGTTGTTTCGGTTGTAATTTTAATGTAAATGTCAAAGTCATTTGTAGAACAAATTAAATTTTTTACTAACATTGTAGTTCATTTAAAAAAACAAACCACATCAAATGACTGTTTTATGATTTTACATTCGTTTTTTGTTATTTAAAAAAACAAAAGAAATAAATATTTGTTTATTTTTTACAAACATATATAGTTCATTTTTACTGCAATTGTGGTTTATTTTTTGAAAATTAAAAAACAAATGACAATGTTAGATGAATTTACTGAAATGTAAGTAGTATTTTCTGTAAGTGAAGTTTTATTAGTTTTTAACTAAATTTGCAGTGGCCTTAACCTACTTTGTATTTTAAGTGTAGAACAAATTTTCAATCTCACTTCACTATTTTTAACTTACTAACTTATAGTACAATTTTTTATTTTATTAACATTTTTTGCTATTCTTATTTTACAAATTACTGTATTTTGTTGCTAATTTTACAAAATATTTTACTAATTTCTGATATCCAGTTGCTAAATTAAGCAAAAATTTTGCTAATCCCAAAAAAAAACAAAAATTTATTACAGAAATAATATTAAAAAAATGTTGATCTATTAGGAAAATAGTGTAACGGATTGAAAAATAACTGTAAAAAATATTACTTGAGCCAGAGTGAACACTATAATTTTTTTATATAAATAGAACATTTTTGGTCTTCAAAGTTTAGTAACGTCATGATGCTTGTTAGGAAAAGACCCTAACCACGTGCTTGATTACTAAGAAGACAAGAATGGAGAGGAACTTAAAACATTAACGTTAGAATTAATCGAAAACTTAAAAAATTGTAAAACTAAAAGTGATCAGTTTAATGTTATTACTACCATGAATGCTAATTTAAAGATAGTAATATGGAATTCTAGAGGAATACGTACTAAAATTTATAAATTTTTTATTTCTTAGTTAGGGAAAATGTTGATATAGGTTTGGTGAGTGAAACGTGGCTAAACAAAGATATCTCAATGTATCATTTAGCTTATTTCTGTTATCGTTAAGATCGTGAAGGCAGTAAGGGTGGTGGAGTAGCAATTGCAATACGTAGAAATATATGTCATGAACTGTTACCGGATATTAATACAGAGTTAATTGAAAATGTAGGTATAATAGTCAAATTATAACTCAACTATAAAGATTTTTAGTTGTTATTTTCCAGGAGGATCTGCGGGTCCTTTGGAAATAAAAAAAATAAATTTAAATCAGATCTAAGGAAATTTTCAAGGATTCAAGAAAGCTATATTTTAGGAGGTGATTTTAACAGCAGAAATCAATCATGGGGTTGCCTTCGAGCCAACTGTTGGGGAAACATAGTGCATGATTTTATCACAACAAACAAATTTGACATTGTTTATCCCTCTGAAATCAATCATGGGGTTGCCTTCGAGCCAACTGTTGGGGAAACATAGTGCATGATTTTATCACAACAAACAAATTTGACATTGTTTATCCCTCTGAACCTACACTTATTCCAACAAGTAGAAATGTAAATCCTCTGTACTGGACTTTTTTCTCTCAAATGTACCAGAAAAACTATCTGCAGCTACTACTCTTAACAGGTTAAGTTCTGATCATCTACCAGTGCTTCTAACTTTTAATTCGAGTTATAAATCAAGTGAGAACCTAAAATATGATCACAAAAACACAAACTGGAATATATTTAAAAGGTACATTAATAACAATGTTTCCAATTTGTCAAATGTGCAAATAGTGTTGATGATATAGAAGAACTTGTTACGAATTTTACATTTTTAGTTCAAAATGCTATCGAAGCAAGCGTTCCAAAGATAAATATGTCAAACTTTTACATAAAACGTTTACCAAGACATATTTTAAATCTGATAACTCTTATGCCCGTAATTTCAAGCAATATCTACCTACCGGTGCTTAGATACCTACCCGATTTTGTTCGTGTATACGGGTAGATATCTAAGCACCGGTAGGTATCTATTGCTTGAAATTACGGGCATTAGAAATAACTCAAGAAGGAACTGGATTAGATTTAGGCTCCCTTTATATAAACAACAATCAAACTTTTTAAATATTGTTATTCGTAATAATATATCTAAATTTAGAAACTCTAATTGGAATAATATGCTTAATAAAAGTCAGGATAAATCTTCTCCAAAATTTTGGAACATTTCTAAAATTATTAGGAAGAAAACTGAATGTATTCCAAGCCTCAAGCATAACGATAATTTGTACACAACAAATTTACAAAAATCAGAAATAATTGCTCAAAAGTTTCTTTTAAACCATTCTATTTCTACTAATTTGAGCGACATGAATACAATTCAGATGGTCTCTAACTCTATTAATGTACTGAACGCCGTTTGCTCTTCAGAGTATATCCCTAATATCGTTAGTACCATTAATATTAAGAGCATTATAAATAATCTTAAAAATAAGAAAAGTCCAGGCATAGACAGTATTTCCAACAAATGCCTTAAATCTCTTCCCCAAAGTGGATTAGATATTCTCTCACGTATATTTAAAACTTGCTTAAAGCTTTGTCATTTTCCACTAGTCTGGAAAAAGGCAAAAATAATTGCTATCCCAAAACCAGGGAAAAATCACTCTAGTCCTGACTCATATAGACCAATAAGCTTATTAAACTCAATGAGTAAAATTTTGGAAAAAATTATTGAGGAGGAAATTGTAAATTTTATCGAAGAAAACAATATTCTCCCGGTTCAACAATTCGGTTTCAGATCTGAACACAATACGACACAACCATTAGTCAGAATCAAAAAAATCGTTAAAGACAACTTTAATGTTGGTAAATCTACGGCCATGGTACTGTTAGATATAAAGTCTGCATTCGATTCAGTATGGCATGACGCTCTCGTTCACAAACTTTTAACTATTGGTTTACATAATCACATAGTCTTGCTAATCAAAAGCTATCTGACAAATCGATCTTTTAGAGTTCATATTGGTGATAAATTTTGCCGAATATGATATTCCGGCTGGATGTCCTCAAGGTTCGTGTCTCTCCCCAATTCTCTATAATATTTTCACATCAGATTTTCCTTCGTTGAACGGTTGTGAGTCCTCCATTTTTGCTGATGACACGGCAATCTTAAGTTCAAATACGTTATCTAATGATACCCTGTGTAACTTACAAATATCGGTAAATACTGTAATTGATTACTTCAAAAAATGAAAAATATTAGTTAACCCTTTAAAAACCCAATCTATATTTTTTACCAGAAAAAGGAAAAATTGCTTCTTACCGCAACATAATATTATAGTTGACGGTGTTAATGTACCGTGGGACACTAGTGTCAAATATTTAGGTGTTATTCTAGATAAAAAAATTATATTTAACGAACATATTAGCCACATTATTAATAAAATTGATACAACTAAAAAAATATTATACCCGTTTATAAATCGGAAATCTAAACTCAGTATCGAAAATAAATTGCTAATTTTAAAAGTTGTGTTTCATGCAATACTTTTTTATGCTGCTCCTGCATGGTACGATACATCAACATGTCATCTAAAACGTTTGCAAGTAAGCCAAAATAAACTTCTAAAAACTATTTATAATTTATCACCTCATTTTTCAACATCGCGTCTGCACTTGATTTCAAATATCCTGCTAGTCAAGGATAAGATATCTGTTATAACAGAAACATTTTTTAATAGATGTGCCAGCTCCTCGCATGACCACATCAGTTCTTTATGTTCCTAAACCGTGTATTTTTAACTATCAACTTTTCCCGTTTTTTAAAAAAAAAACTTTTTTTTTTTTTATTTTTCTAAGGTTTTTGTAAAATTTTTCCTTAACTTACTTATTAAATTAATTTTTAAGAAATTTATCACATTGTACAGATACAATATAATTAAGTAGAAGAGTCATAGATAATAGACTAAACTCTTTACTTATAATATTAAAATTATTGTGTATTTACTATGCTACATTTATCAATAAAAATATGAATTGAATTGAATATGTTTTTTGTTTAAGTTCTGCCTATTATGGAGGCCCTAGCTTTTCTAAAACTTTGGGTTCTGATGAGATCTTTAGCCAGATCGAAATACTAGTATCAACCTAGCTAATATGTTTGATTTGCTTTATTTTTGTAAATATACGGATGTATATAATCTCGATGTATATAAAAACAAAAAACTAATATAACTGTAATGTATTTTTATTTTACTTTTTTAGATGTACCAAAATTTGGAATTTTTTTTTCTAATTTTAGCAACTAAATTTTAAATTGTAGTTTCTACTTATTTAATTTTACTAGAGTTCAGCAGGCATGGGTTGCTAAATTTAGTAAAAAAATACTGCAAGGCTAAAAAGAATTAAAGTTCCTTTAATAATAGCAAAATATTAGTAGCAATTAGAGATTTTTTTTTCTTATTGAAAGTCTTATTCATTAAATTACGATTGCTACAAGTACCATAACAATACAAACAGCAACAACAAAACAATAGTTGTTAACTACGATTCATTTACTGTTGCTTATAATTAACTTTTGCTAATAATTTAGTACAAGTACTTAAAAGAAAGGACACTATTTGTTGATGATTTAAGAAATAATAAAGCAAAAATCTTCATCTGAAGACCATATAAAATATAATAAACATTTATACACTGCTTGTCATAACTATAGATGCACTACATTTTTCTACATATCTGAAATTTAAGAAATAGTTTAACAAAACTTATTGCGGTTTCTTAAAGCGTTATAAAGGCACTGTAGCGTTTGAAAATTCGAGCCATTAACTTTTAAAATTGAAGAAAGACGCCATATAAAAGTATTTTTTAGGGTTTCACAACTATATATGCCATAAATATTGCACGGTTTCTTGTTTAACAAAAAACAAATTATCTTGAACTTGCATAATCTTGCTCACGTTATAGTCTATTCATTTCATTTACACCTATCCATAAATCGTATTATATATATATAACTTTTATAACTCGATCGATATTTTATAAAAATAATTGTGCCGAAAAAAATTGTAAAGAAGCAGATAAAAAGAAAAATTATATCTTAAGAATCCAAAATAAAAATTTTGGATTGTCTCCGCAAAGGATAACAGTTATCAAGAGTTTCTAAAAAATATAAAATTCATAAAGCCACAATTAGATCTATAAAAAAGAATGAAAACGCTATCAGGAAAAGTTTAGCAGCTGGGTATGATGTATCTAAGCGTACAACTTCGTGCGCTCGGGACACTATAATTGAAAAAATGGAGAAGGCAATAATGATTTGGATTGAAGACCTAACCCAAAAGCGAATTCCAATTGACACTAATGTAATTGCAAATAAGGCATTTCGGATTTTCGAAAAAAATAAGGATGAGCTACCATCAACATCCTCAGCAGCAAAAAAATCTCTTACAGCTAGTCATGGCTGGTTTGAAATTAAAAAAAGCATTCTTTACACAATTTAAAACTAAAAGAGGAACAAGCATCTGATGATGTTGATGCTGCAGAAGAATATTCTGAACAAGTTCGCCGAAATTATGGCATATACTCCTGATCAAGTCTTCAATGCTGACGAGTCGGGTTTATTTTGGAAAAAAAATGCCTGAGAGAACTTTATTGTCAAAGGGTATTATATAATGAAATCATTGGTTTTAAATAAAAAATAATAATGACTCAGGTGAAGACGAGTAAGAAATGGTTGCACTGATAACTAAAATTATTTATGAAGGCCTTGAATTAGGACAAAAATTCGGAAATCACTTTGTCCAACATGACCAAAATGTTGGAAGAGCTCTAAAGTTCCAGAGATATATTTCTCATGGCCTGGCCTAATATCGGGAGGTAAATAAAGAATTGAACAATAATACGTCACAAGTTATCTCCAACATCGGAACAGAAACTTTTGAAATACTATCGAGTGGCGAAAGTGATTCGTCACCAACCAGAAAGATAAGATTAGTTGGCACTATTAGTTTGAAATGAACTGATCTCTTTTAATGAACTGAATTATTATTTTTTATTAACAAATAGTAGGTTTTATGGATTTTTGATGTTATTCCAGGCTTCATAAGTTATTTTTTGGTTTTATGAATTTTATAACTAAATTTTGTTTATAAATTAAAAAAATTGTAAAGAAGCAGATAAAAAGAAAACAAAAACAAATATATATATATATTAAAAAATTACTTTATATACAGCAGTTGTCTTTTTTTCGATTTACACGATTTTCCATACAAACTTTTTTGAATCCGATTTACACGATTTTTTCTGGAACATATCTATCGCGTAAATTGAGGCATAGGTGTATTGTTTTCTTTATATTCACAATTTGTATGTCCACATGCGTGTTTTTGTTTGATGTGTAGTATACAAAAGAAAAATTTAAATGAAACGCGGTTGTATTTTGTGTAAGTATTTTGTGTAAGTATTATACTCCCAATTTGCACAAACGAAAGTATCTTTATAACACATAAAGAGACAGCAATAAGTTTCACTAAATTATTTCTTAAGCTTTAGATATACACTCTAAGTAATTTCTGTTGAAATTTACCCAACTTATAGTAGGAAACTATGCTTCTACTATAAGTTAGGTAAATTTGGTTGGTTGGTTGGTTTAAGTGGCAGCTCACGCTACTCGTGAGCATCAAGTAGAGTCAAAAAGCGACTCCGTTTTGAAGAGACCACACTACCCGTAAGGAACTGGTATCCGGAGTACTAGACCCACCCCGTTCGGTTAAGATAACGTATGAGATCACCGAATCCCACACGTGATATTACCGAGAGGTCGTCCAGTATATGGTCACACAAGATCCGGAGTCGAATATTCTGCAGCGCAGGACAATCACAGAGAAGATGCTCCACAGTCTCCTCCTCGCCCGGAATACCGCAGCTGCGACAATGCGAACCGCGTACAATCCCAAGTCTAATGCCATGCCTACCAATCAGCCAGTGACCGGTCAGAACAGCCGTCAGCCTCTAGACATAACTCCTGCTCCTGCTCAGGAGAGAGTTTGTACGCACTAGGTCGTAGTTGGGCCACGTAAGTCTCGCGGTCCTAC
Source organism: Delia radicum (assembly GCA_021234595.1). Taxonomy (NCBI): domain Eukaryota; kingdom Metazoa; phylum Arthropoda; class Insecta; order Diptera; family Anthomyiidae; genus Delia; species Delia radicum. The sequence continues at coordinate 145,873,839 of CM037854.1, forward strand.
AGGTATCCAAATTATGCCACCTGTCCCCCGCCCTGCGAAAGTAGTGCCGGAAAATTTCCCCCTTAACAGTCCCCAGCGGTGCAGCGACTGACACCGATGTGGAGACGTTTAAGGCAGATCCTGCCCTTGCCAATTCGTCTGCCCTTTCATTACCGTAGAGGTCTCTGTGGCCGGGGACCCAAACTGGAGTAACTTGGGATAGACAGCTTAGCCTGGACAGTTCCTCCCTGCACTGACCAACGAGAGCAGAGGATGTGACGTACGAGCTCAGGGACATTAAAGCCGCTTGGCTATCGGCGAAGATGCCCACTGTCCCTCGAAGCAAACGCTCTCCCTAACGTTCGTGTTGATATCGAAAAGTATCCAATTATGATCCGAAAAGGACTTCTTATCGGATACCCTCCACTTTTCAACACGTACCTGAGAATTACCTGAGATAGCTGTGATATCTAGAACTTCCTCCCAACCCCTATAGTTATCGGAACTCGGAAACATAAAAGTTGGGTTAGTACCAGAATTACATATATTGAGATTGTTAGTGTTAATAAAATCAAGAAAAGACTCACCTCTCTCGTTGATTTCAGTGCTACCCCAGATTGTGTGCCTGGCATTGGCATCACAGCCCAGGATCAAAGTATCTTCTGCAGCAATGGAGGACAACAGGAACCTCACTTCTTCTGGCGGGGCATCTCGATTGTGAGCCATATAGCAGGAGGCAATAGTGATGCTGCGGCCACCTGTCATTCCAACCTTCGCAACAGTAAGGTCAGCTGAGCTAAATTGAGAGCATAGAAAAATCTTTATGTTCTTTTAGCTATTATACAGGATCTTGGCTTACCCTTATGATTGATGTATAGTATTGAGTACGGGGCACCCTGAAACCCTTTAACCTGTGAGTCATTGACCCAGGGCTCCTATATGATGCCTATGTCAAGGTCCTTCTCGGCTAGAAGAACCCGCAGGTTGTCTGTAGCAATCCGGGAATGCTGCAGATTAATCTGCACGACCTTTAGCTTCCCCATCTTTGCAGCTGGTTGGCGTCATCGATTTCATCTTTCCCGTCGACACCACCCGACCCAGAAGGACGGAAAACCTTTACCTTGGCCTCCCTTATACCAAAGAACAGCTTGTTGCCCACCTTCTCGAGTGCTGACACACCCTGTTCGGAGATGACAAGCACGTAGCTCATGCTGTTGTTCTGAGGCTCCTCTGCCCGGATGGCAGACCAGTCATTCATAGGAATCTCAGGATTTTGAAATAAATTTACTCTATGCGTGTAAATGAAAAAAAATACACACATTACGTGTAAGTTGGTCAACAAAAAGTGTGTAAATGTACTATGCAAGTGCGTAAAAATGTAATTAAATTTAGTAATAAATGAATAATTTTACTGAATTTTTGAGAAAAAAAAACATGCTTTACTTGTAAATATACGGATAAAATGAGTAAAAATACATTTTTATACGCGCAAAAATTGCCTAAAAATGCGTATATTTACCTTGCGGTAAGAAAGAAAAATAGCCCAAAAAATGTTTCAAATAAAACAAAAAATTAATTTTTAGACAGAGTTTTATTAATGTGTTGTATAATAATAAATATAAATATAATATAAATATTTGTATATATGTGGTTGTACATTTACAGAGCTTCAAAGATTGAATTCTATTTTGAAAAAATCAGATCGGTTTTTTTTAAATCGAATATTTTTTTCTCAATCAATCGCAGAGAATTCATTCATTGGAATTCACTAGTGGGGAATTCAATCAATTTAGCTAATTCAGAAATTTAAAACAATCTCCAAAATTGAAAGAATCGCCAAAAATGTAAAAAATCACTTAAATTGGAAAAATCGACAAAATTTAAAAAAATATCCAAAATTAAAAAAAGAATCACTAAAATTTGCCAAAATTGAAAAATCACCAAAATTAAAAAAAAAAGATCGCCAAAAATAAAAAAATATCCCCAAAAATGAGAAAAATTGCTAAAAGTGAAAACATCGCCAAAATGAAAAAAAACTTCAAAATTTAAAAACGGCAAAAGTAAAAAATCGCGAAAATTTAAAAAAATCACCGTAATTGATAAAAAAAAATAGCTCAAATTTGAAAAAGTTGTCTGTGTCATTTGTTTATCTCTGTTAATTTTTGAAACATAGGCGATGTTTCAAATAAATATTCTTTTTTATCTGCGATGCTTACTTTTCGAGAAAAACGCGATTTTCGAATCCAGCCAATCAAATCGAAATTTGGGATCGTTGTAGGGGTAATGAGGTTAAGTTTTGAACCATTTTTCCTCCAGCTCCATTAGTTTTCGAAATATGTACCTTTTTAAAATTGACTAAATAAAAACCATCCATAACCCAAAAAATAAAAGAGCTACTGGAAAAATTTTTGCACCGATTACGATTTTTTTTAAATATTAGCGATTTTTTTCAATTTTTGGCGATTTTCTTTAAATGTTAGCGTTTGTTTTTTAAGTTTGGAGATTTTTTTAATTATAGCGATTTTGTTTATTAATTTTAAGGTTTTTTTTAAAGATTTTTGGCGATGTTTTCAATTTTGGCAATTTTTTTCAATATTGGTGATATTTTTAAATCGATTGAGTAAAAACTGACTGAATAAATCGAATGAAGAATTTTATTCTTTAAAGCTCTGTACATATATTATATTTTGAAAATATTTTTCCACAATTAGGCTGCAAACACTTGGAAATAAACTATAAACTAAACACAATCACAAATAATACAGTCACACATGTTTTTTCATTAAAATTATCAATAAATTAAACTTTTTAGATTTTTTTGGCTTTTTTTAATTTGTTTAATTTTTTTCAATTTAAAAATGTCAAAATATTTATTACTATTATAAGTTAGAATATTTACAAACTTCGTGCGTAAAAATTTTATTTAACAAAATAATACTACTTTTAGGCATAATGTATTTAATTGTAAACACATAATTGGTAAAAATACTGTATGTAAGTGGGTATTATTGTATATAAAAGTGTGCGCAAAATAGTTTTACGCATTTTTATGTATAAATTTACCGAATTTGCGTAATAATACATGAAACTTTACTCGTTTTATAGTAGTAAATTTACAATAATTTTTTAGATTGTATGACAAAAAATGTAGTGCAACTATAGTTATGATACGCAGTGTATATAAGAGTAGTTGTATAAATCCTAGTGTAACTAAAATAAATTAAGGTATAGTGAAGCCCGAAATGAGATTTAAACCCAGCGATGTTTTGAAGACGTTTTCTAAAAAAAAAGATACAATTTCTGGCCATTATTTGCAGCACTTGTAGTAGTAATGATATGAAGAAACCGGATTATGAAGCAAATATTTTTATGAATTACTTACCAGAAGCAGTTCTGGAAGTCATTATTTAATTACCGCGCTTCTTCTTAAAAGAGTCCTAAAAATCAATTAATTTATGACTTCGTAAGTAACGAAAATAGTTTTTTTTTGTGCTTCGAAAAGCGCTAAAATTATGTTAAATTAATAAAAAATAAAAGCGCTTTTTCACTTCTCCAAAGAAACAGTAAAATATATGCTTTAATAATGCGTATTGCATATGATAACATAAATTCTTTTTTAAACGACCTTTAAAAATTTTATTATTTTAATGATTTTTTTATGAACAACTAGACATCAATGATGAGTTTTAGCACAGTTAATGATATTTTATTTCAATCAATGAAATCGATTCTTTGATACTTTATTACTTCATTGTATGCATTCTTTACTGCTTCATTGTATGTATTATTTATTCCTTAAAAAGAATGCATTAAGAAAGCACTACAAAATAAGTACCTTAATTGCTTTATTGTATGCATGACGGTTAAGCTCTATTTTGGAGGGATAAAAATGTAGTTACTGTTTACCAAATCGAGGCAATTTTTTGCTGGGTTCAGTCGCTGGGATAAGAATATGTCTAATACTGAGGAAAAGAAGCTTTTTACTATAGTGTATAATCTAAAAAGAAGAATAAAAGAGAAATCAAATAATAAAATGGAACAAAGCGTAGGATGTCCATACAAAACTACATTGAAATGATACATATTGTATGAACAAGAGGATTACATTCACATGTGATAAAACTAAACGAACATAAATTATCCATAGGACAAATAATGTAACCAAAATGTGGCAAAAAAAGCATTCAAGTTTTATTTTACTTTTTAAAAAGACAACATTATTAATCATGACTAGGGCAACCAAAAATAAGCCAGAGCTTATTTTTTATTTGAAAGTAAACAACTATTTATTAATCATGACTAGGGCAACCAAAAATAAGCCAGAGCTAATTTTTTATTTGAAAGTAAACAACTATTTAGATTGAACACAAGTGTTAGTGTTAAAATTCGAAAATTTTAAGCTATATTGGCTAGAGCTTTTTTTTTTGTTGATATTTGCTTATTTTAGCTTATCTTGCAAATATTATCTAAGATTTGACGTTTTTATTAAAAAATTAATTTTTTTTTTTCTAGCAATTGGTTGGCATTTTTTTTTTTTTATTGAAATTGTAAATTTAATAAAACAAGTGGTAGAGGGAACAACCACTTGGTTTGTCAAACAATTTTACAAAACCAATTTAAATATTTATTACATCTTTGCAATATAAAAATAAAAAAATAAAATGCCGAAGACAACAAAAAAGTTGGCTAAATATTAACAAATAGGATAATTATTACTTTTATTACAACTGGATAGTTCGGTTTAATTTTTGTATAGTAATTTTCAAGTTGTTATAAAAGTAGTGAATTGTAAAAAAAAGTATAAGAACAAGAACAATATATTTTATGCAATGTTTAATAAAAATAAATAATATGAAAATTTTTCATAAATTTGTATGCAATAAAACTTATTCTTATCAATAATATTAGATTATATTAGATTAGACTAGACTAGAGTAGCACTATGCACCGCGACCAGAAGTTGGTATTTTGTGCTGCCAACGAATATACCCTATAGGTTTAGGCTTCCTACGAAGCCAACTATCCTACCAGATAAACAATTCCAAACGTCCGATGGCGTCACTATTCGACCACCAAAATAACGCACCCTCCTGTGCGAGCCTCGGGCATTTGCAGAGAACATGCTCTGAGGTCTCGGGTTCCAATTCACAAAAACTGCACGTATCCGTAGAGGATCGTCCCATCTTGTACAATTGATACCTAAGGCCACAGTGTCCCGTGAGGTAACCGTAACGGTCCTTAGTTCGCCCCTAGTCATAGACAAGATTTTCCGCGACCACTTCCGGAGATATAAACAGCCTCGCCTGTCGCTGCCCAGGCGATCTGGCCCAATAGGCCCCAAACTCCGACTCCCTCCATCTTCTGAGCCTCTCTCTGACATACCCATTGGGTACGCCACAGAAAGGTTCAGGGCCAATGAATTGTCGACGAGCTCCGCAGTTGGCCAAACAGTCAGCCCGTTCGTTGCCCTCATGCCCCTTATGGCCAGGAACCCAGCCCAGTGTGAATGAGTTGTTAAGTCCGAGATGATTTAGAGAGTCGATACATTCCTTAACCAGACCCGACGACACATCTTGAGCCCTCAAGGCACCAAGTGCCGCCTGGAAAAATAATAAATAATAAATCAATAATAAATAAAATATTAAAATAAATTTAGCTGGAATAAATTTATTTAATAAAGCTTATGATGTTTATTTATGAAATAATGAAGATCTATGAAACATGTTTCATCAATTTGTATGAAACTCTTTGTCGTTTTTATGAAAACTTTTATGATGAATAATTGATGACATGCGACTCATACAACATTTTTATCAATATGATGAAACGGTTTTTCCTGAGTAAGGCTCAAATTTTTTATCCCTACATTGTGTCTAGATTGAATATTTGCATAGATTTAAACAAATTATATAAGCAATTTGTTTTGCTTATTTTAGCAAATCGGGTTTTAAAAGTTAGTTAAACTAAATTAGCAACAAAACTAATTTGCAATTTGTAAAATAAGAATAGCAAAAAGTTTTACTAAAAAATAACTTTATACTAAAAATTAATATAATAATAGTACAGTAAGATTGAAAACTGTTTTACTAATTTTTATACTATGATTTGTTTAGGAGTGTATGCAATATTTGCCTTCAATTTTTAAAAAATCTTCGTCGTACTTTTGAAAATTTCGTAAATATGATGAAAAATTTTTGACAAACTGGTTATGAAACTTTTTTCTCTGAGTGCAGTTAATATTTAAGGACATAAATAAAGTTAAAGATTTTTTAATATATTGTGTCTATATAATTATAATTTTTAGATTTAAGAAATATATTATTAGTATTTTTTTTACTAGTTTTAGCAAATCGGATTAGTAAAATTGAATTAGGAAAATTAGCACCAAAATTAGTAAAAAACTTAGTAATTTGTAGAATAAGAATTGCAGAAAATTTTACTATAATATAACTTTGTACTAAAAATTAGTATAATAATAGTAAAGTAAGATTGAAAACTGTTTTACTAATTTTTATACTAACTTTTTTTTGGAGTGTATGTATTTTATCAGATTTTCGAACTGTTGCGACTTTTGTTACAAAACAAAGATCTTCTTTCTATTAATTCAACTAACTAAACAGGAAAATACTTTTTCGTTGTTGGCTTTTTGATTTATAGTGAGGTACTCGTAGTGTAAGCGGTAGTAGACACAAATAAGAAATTCTAGTTAATATGAATAAATTATATACGGGTCTTGTTTGCTGATTGTTTATGTGTGTGTAAATTGATGTGTATATGTGAGGATGTGACTAAATTGAAGGTCTTAAGTTTACGATGAACAATTTACAGTATACACACATTGTTAAACTAAAGAAAGAAATAAGACTACAAACTACTTCATCTTAATTATATTGAGTGTGTAATAATTAGCCAAGCAGAAAACTCCAATAAGCACAGTGTTGGCAAAGCATTGGCGACGGCCGCCTAGGCGTTGGCAGAACGTAGGCTTAACAATCCTGACAGTACTGTCCTGTTACCCAATTGATAATAGTGGCCAAGCCTTAGTTTGAGCAAACTTGCCACCGCTGGCAACGCTGGAAGTTCAAAAAATTTGGTGCTTTTAAAATGCCTCAAAGTTAATTAGTTTTTTGAATTAGGTCAAATAAAACGCATTTAAAAAGCAACAATACAGCATCGTCTTATCTTAGGCATTTCCGTCATATTTAAATGTGTGAAGTATATGATGAATTTCATGTAAAAATCGAGATGCATTGAACCCGACCCCCTCAGATATCGATGAAATTTTGTTCATAGCTAAATTTGATCAATACAAACAAACTCCCATTTTTAGAAATGACTGTTTTGCGATTTTTTTAACGTGACACAGTGGGAACGTTTTCGAAAAAACGCGAAAGTGGTCGAAAAGAGCTCCATTTAAACTACAATAACTCAGAATCGTCTAAACCGATTTCCATGATCTTGGTATCATTAAAAAGATATTTTAACAGGCTTTATGACACGTTTAAAAAAAAAAAAAGAAATACACTGTAAAAAAATGTATAACAAAAAAAAATCGTCTAAACCGATTTCCATGATCTTGGTATCATTAAAAAGATATTTTAACAGGCTTTATAACACGTTTAAAAAAAAAAAAGAAATACACTGTAAAAAAATTTATAACAAAAAAAAAAATTTAACTGACGAAAAAACCAAAAGATCAAGGGGTTTTTTACAGTGTATTAATTTTTTAGAAAGGTTTATCCTTCATCTATACCATATCAAAAAATAAAAATGGGTTCTTTTTTAGTTTTTTTTATATAATATTTTAAGTAGTGTCACTTCTAGTAATTCCGCAAAATTCTGAATAAAAAAATCAATGTATTCTTCATAATAATTTTCTATTTTGTCATAAACATTTATTACTTTACCTATAATAAAGAGAAATATGTTTTACTTTTAAATTTTAAAAATTAAAACCAAAAGTTTATTTTTCGATCTTTTATCATACATTATGATGTGAGCAAGATTATTCGAGTTCAAGATCATTTGTTTTTTGTTAAACAAAATATATATATATATAAAAAATTGTTGCCCTTTTCATTCCAAAGATTTTTTCAGGTCTATTTCTTCCTCAGGTAGACACCATGTGCCAGAACTAAGGGCTCAAAATATGTACCTGACGAAGGGTTAACAGGTAAAATAAATAAACATTGTCCCAGGAAAATTATGAATATGTTTTAATAGCAAAAAGTTCTGCTTGCCTTAAAAAATGCTATATAATTGCACCTGATGAACGTACCGAAATTCATAATTATAAACAGTTTCGAGAAGCCAAGATATCCCATTACAATTTTTACGCGTATATTTTAAAAATTTGAGTGAATATGAATTCAAACAATAAGTACAGATGCATAAAAATATCTAATAAGTGTTGCGCTTCGCTTCGTAAAATAAGTGAAAACGAGGCTGCAAATATAATTGAATATTTTCCAGCTGTCGCCAACATTCATTGTAGCCGTATTCGCGAAACTTGCCGGAATACACTGAGAAAAGCGCGCAGTCGTAATGAATCCAACGTGGAGCAGAATGAAGTCTCAAATTATTTACCAACAACGCCCAGCGATGAAATTAGCGAAGAATTGAATGAACTTCCAACTTGTACCAGCCGTAATGCAAACATCGAAAGGACGGAAGTCATTGAAAATATAAATGATCATATTATTCCTCATCTACCAAACCAAATGTCGCCTCTTAAAAGGAAATATATGAAACGAGATACATACAGAAATAGAAAATCACTGCAAATTTTCGAAAATATAGCAGATTCATTTGGAGCTGATCCATTATCTGATTTCTCAGCGCAACTTGAAAACGTCAAAGCCATTTACGAAGAAATTTTGGAAAACATCAAATATCAAATAGAGAACAGCTCAAATCTTTTGGAAAAGCAAAACCTTTTATCTCTCTTACCAATCAATATGAGTCACGCAGAAATTAAAGATCGTTTTGGGGATGATATATCTCACGATTGTATCAAAAAAAGTAAAGATATCCAAAGGAATAAAACGAAGTTTGCAGATATCAATCTTTTTAAAATGAGCAGACGTAGTTTACCAACCGAAACTCTAAGCACAGTCAAGTTATTTTATGAAGATGATGAAATTAGCCGAATGATGCCTGGATCGCAAGATTCAATTACTGTTAAACAAGGAAACTTACGTGAAAAAGTTCAAAAAAGACTGATGTTATCTTCACTACGCGAATCTTACTACGAATTTAAAAAAAAACATCCCTTGGCCAAAGTGGGTTTTACAAAATTTACAATGTTAAGGCCAAAAAATTGTATGAAACTTGGAGTTGGAAACCAGCAAAATATCTGTGTATGCACATTGAATCAGAATATGAAATTGATGTTTGAAAAAAGTGGCTTAAAATCAATTTGTATTGAAGGAGAATGCACATTTACCGACTACAAAGATGTTCTCAAATTCGTTGTTTGTAATGGTGACATAGAAAAAAGCGAGTGTTGCGTTTCAATGTGTGGTCACTGCTTTAAAAATTTAAATAATCTAAAAACGCATATGCTAAAACATTTTGAAAATAACCAAACTGAAGAAATAATATACAAAAAGTGGAATACAACGATTAGATGTGTTCTGGAAACGTTAACCACCAACCCAGAATCATTTGTCAGCGATTTTACTGAACACATCAAAGTTCTGATTCCGCATCATTTCATAGCAAAGCGACAATCTGAATTTATCAGCAATAAAAGAGCGGCGCTGTTATCAGGAGAAATGTTAATTCAAATGGACTTTGCTGAAAATTATGCATTTATTGTACAAGATGCCGTGCAAGGATACCATTGGAATAATGATCAGGCTACAATACGTCCGTTCGTTATTTATTACAAAGGTAATTATTTTAATATTTTGGTATTAGTAAACACATCCATCCACACTCATCAAAATATTTAATAATTTTTATTTATTTGTTTTTTTCCTTTGTTTGTTTATTTTCAGATAACGATAAATTAACTCATAAAAGCTTCGCCATAATATCTGATTGCAATACCCATGATAGTATTTCAAAAATGATACAGTTCGTGAAATGATACATATTAATAAAATCATTTACGCATCAGATGGTGCAGGAGCACAATATAAAAATAAATATAACTTCATTAATTTATGCCATCACTAATCTGATTTTGGGATTGACGCTGAATGGCACTATTATACTACCAGTCACGGAAAATCTGCATGTGATGGAATCGGAGGAACATTGAAAAGAGGTGCTCGAAATTATAGTATTGCAAATAAAAATGAAATCCAGACAACGAGGCAACTCTATCACTGGGCATCAGAAACATATAAGACCACCATACAAGTTGCTTACGCAGATGCTGACGAATACAACAACGTTAAAGAAAAGCTATTTTCAAGATATAAAGAAGCTAAAACTATAACAGGAACTCAAGGCTTTCATTCATTCATTCCGATAAATGAAACTTTTGTACATGTGCGCAGATATTCTGACTGTGCCAAATTTGAGCAGCGCAAAATTTCTTACAAATAATTAACTTAAAAAAAATTTAAATAAAATAAAACACAAATTAATAAAAACATGGCAAATGATATAAACAATTGTTGATGGTTTTTTATTTGTAAACATTTAAAAATGTTAGAATTGTTGAACTATTTTGTGAATGTGACCAGATATTTTCGCTGTTATTCGAATTATTTCGAAAACTTTCGGTACGTATTACTAGAAGTGACACTACTTAAAAAATTATTTAAAAAAAAATAAAAAAGAACCCATTTTACTTTTTGGATATGTTATAGGTGAAGGAAATACCTTACTAAAAAAGTAATACACTGTAAAAAATCCTTGATCTTTTTTGGTTTTTCGTTACCTAAAATTTTTTTTTGTTATAAAATATAAGGGCAATTACTAGAAGTGACACTACTTGAAAAATTATATAAAAAAACTAAAAAAGAACCCATTTTTATTTTTTGATATGGTATAGATGAAGGATAAACCTTTCTAAAAAATTAATACACTGTAAAAAATCCCTTGATCTTTTTGGTTCTCTCGTTAGTTACAATTTTTTTTATGTTATAAATTTTGTTACAGTGTATTTCTTTTTTTTTTTAACGTGTCATAAAGCCTGTTAATATATCTTTTTAATGATACCAAGATCATGGAAATCGGTTTAGCCGATTCTGAATTATTGTAGTTTAAATGGAGCTCTTTTCGACCATTTTCGGTTTTTTTCGAAAATGTTCCCACTGTGTCACGCCCAAAAAATCGCAAAACAGTCATTTCTAAAAATGAGAGTTTGTTTGTATTGATCAAATTTAGCTATGAACAAAATTTCATCGATATCTGAGTTGGTCGGGTTCAAAATTTCAGTTTTATCTCGATTTTTAAATGAAATTCATCATATATGAAATATAAAAAGAGAATGTTTCTAATTGGTTGTCATATTGGTAAAAATATTGGAAAATAAAAACAAAAATAGTGCTTTTTTAGTACAATATTCGTTGTACCATTTTTAAGTTTTAGCAAGGTGTGTTTTAAAAAAGAGCATTGGTTTGCCAGTACTATGTTTTTGTATGGTTGCCAATCTTTACTTGGGTAGTTACATTTATTGCTGTACATTTTCATGCAAAAAAATAAATAAAAACACGAGATGTAGATGAAAAAAGAAAAGATAAATAGTTTTTATGATATTTAACCATATTTTGTATATTTCTTTTTTGTATTTTAGAATTATTTTCAATTGAAAAATGTAAAATTTGGTCAAATATATGCATACATGCATGTAAGTAATTGACAATTCTTATGTTTTGTTATTTAATTAATTAAATATTTTGTTTATTTCCAGATTTTCTATTTAATTGTTTCATCTAACAATGTGGAAGACCTACCAATTTTATCTATATTAAAAAGAATCACAACAAACAAAAATTTGAATCTTAGTAAAATAAATTAACTAAAGTAAAAATGTTCCACTAAGTCTTCTTAGTTTATATCAATTTACTAAAATCATGCAAAAAAATTAGTTGATTTTTTTGCTGAGCAAATCACGCTTACTGATGTTAGCAAATTTTCTCCAAGGATCCACACACCAAAAATTTTGCTGACGCAACTAACTTTTTTTGATAACTTTACTCGACTGGTTGAAATCAATAAAATTATTTATTGGAGATTAGTAGATCGAAAAAAAAAAATAAAAAAAACTTAGTATAAAATTTTCACTTTAGTCAATTTAATTTGTTAAAATTTAAATCTTTTTTTTTGATTGTTTCTAATATATATAAAAAAATCAGGACTTCCACCTCGTTAAAACGATACAATTAAATAAAAAAATCTGGAAATAAACAAAATATTTTATTATAATATAACATTAATAACAAAACATAATGATTCATTATTACTTACATGCATGTGTATTAGGGTGCCCTCACAAAGGGTGTTATTACGAGTTCGTGTGAGTAATACACTCAAAAAAATTAGTTAGTAGAAAAGTTAGTAAAACGTCTTGTGAATCAGGTATACTATTTTTTAGCAAATTTTTTTGCTAAAATCGTGTTTTCAGCTAAAATTTTTGTTATACTTATTCAGCACTTAACTGTTTTATACTAATACTTTACTAATATACTAATGTTTTACTAATTAATTTTGCTAAAAAAAATTGTGCTGATAAGCACATTAATAGTGTGGACGACAACTAGATTGAAAGATATACGCAAAATGAAGTAGATGTCGCGGCATGTCAAGATGTAGTAGAGAAGAGGAAAATGATATTAAAAAGTACAACTCTAATAAGACATATAAAAAAATCAACCATGGAAGTTTTTGTATCTGTTTTTCATACATAAAACAAAATTGAGGATTAAAACAACTTAAATTTTGCGTTGTCACCGGCTTGTGAAAATAATTGTATATTAATTAAATAAAAGACAAAATAAAATATTTATTTATTTAAACTAAATGTTTATATGTGTGGTCAAATTGCAAACAAACATATACAGAAATGTAGACAGAGTAAAGTGAAAGACAAAGACACACATCTTAGGTAGATTTTTATATGGTTCCTTTTTCTTATTGCAAAAAGGGTTGTTTTTTTCGTTTCGTTTGTTTTTGTTTATTTTTCATTTCGTTTCTATAATTATCTTCGGCAGTTGCGATAGCATCATTTAAACGATAGCATTATTTAGACAACCATTGATGTAAGTAATTGAAAGACAATTTTTGTTATGTTATATATATTTATTTCTATATATTTTCAGATATTAAATAAATTCATGTCGTCAATGTGGAAAAATGAAAATTTTTATATTTCGTTATTATAGTAAATTATTTTTAAAAGAATCACAATAATATGTTTTATGATTTTCAGCAAATAAATTAACTAAATTACAATTTTTCTACAAATTTTTTGCGTTTGTTTCAGTCTACTAAAATTCAGCAAAAATTTTATTAATTTTTAGCAAGGCTTTTGTATTTCTAATCTACTAAGTGTTAGCAAAACTTTTGCTGAATCTGCAAATTTTGTTGCTAAAAATCAGCTCCCTGATTTTCAGCAAAAGATTTTGCTGACATTAGCAACTTTTTTGTAAGCATCCTCCTGACTAAAATTTTGCTGACTCAGCAAAATTTTTTGCTGACTTTACAAACTTTTTTTTTTTAGTGTAGCAAGAAAACGATGAGTATTGAAGAGCTGAATACAACGATGAGTATTGAAGAGCTGAATACAGGGAACATTTAGGTTCCGACACGCGCTTTAAGATATCAAACATGGTATGTTTAGTTCAAAAAAAGTTGTCGTTCTTTTTTTCTCGAAATAGAACTCTAAAGTTTCATTAGGTAGAGCATATTATGAGAAAATATTTATACATTTTTTTAGAACAGTTTTGGTATGACGCAGCTTTTTATGTTTTTATTTAGTACATAATAACAAAATATTTTCTCAAGTGCCATTTAAAACTTTTTGTGAAAAAGTCAAAATAATTACAACTATATCATATATATGCTGAAACCTTAAAAATTCTTCGGTGGACCAAAACTGTCCTGAACTGATTCTTTTATGATGAAAAGTAAAAACATTAGGATTTGGGAGTTACACAAAATAATAATTTTTATCAAGTGTACATATTTTTGATTCAATTAAAGGCTTCATATTCTTTTCTTGCAGTCATAATTTAAATAAAGTTCCATATGTCTTTTTGCCACTTTTTCCCCTGCCACTAAGGGTTAAATATTTTGTGAAAAAAAGTAAGTATAGTTATAGTCATATCAAATTTAAGTGATATTTTTCTGAAAATTATGAAAGATGTTATTCTGTAAATCGGTCTTTTTTTTTTGGCCAAAAGTGTAAAAATTAATTCTATATGAATCCAGTTACATTAATAAAATATTTTGATCAAGTTTAATTGTTTTATTTTTTTTTTCAATTTAAAAGCTTTACAATCTCGTAGTTATAATTAAAATCAAGCTTCATGTGTGGTTTTTGTCCCCAGGCCACTAAGGGTTAAACATTTTTTGAATTAAAGTAAATATACTTAAGGCCTTAATAAATGTAAGCGACATTTTTCCAAAAATGATAAAAACTTTGATCATTTTTGGACAAAATAATTTATTTTCACAAAATGGCCTGGAGAGGAGTCGCTCCAAACAAAAACTCAAATTATCATTTTTCCAATTTATTTATTTTTTTCTTAAATAACAACTATTATATTATAAAAATAAAAATCGATCTCTGCAAATTTCAAAAAATCTTTAAAATTAATAAAAAAATTTGCAAATTTTTATTAAATTCGTCGATCATTTTAGGTTCCTGGCCAAAGTGGGTTAATGAGTGAAGTCAAATTTGAATCTACAAAATGCATAAGTGAATTAAAAGTAAATTTTTTAAAACTTCAAATTTTGGGAATTTTTAAAAATTTGATTTCTTCCATTTGGAGCCATTTGTAATACGACGTGGTGTTGTGAAGGTGTGGCGGGGGTTGGGTTGTAATGCCACATCTTTCATCTTTTCATTTTACAAATGAAAATAATTCTAAAATAAAAAAAAAAAAATATTCAAAATATGGCTATATATCAAAAAAATCATTTAAGTTTTAAAAACAACGTGGGACTGGCATGTATGGTTTTGTACAGTCGTACCAAAGCGTATTTTATTTTTGCTTCCATCTTCACTTTTCAAATTTATAAAAATATTATTCATTTCGTAAATTCTTTAAATTAGCATATGTACCTTATGTATTGTTGGATTTATATTTTTTAATATTCACAACCCAGCCAATAAATTTCTGAGCGCTCAGAAATTATGACTCATAAAATAATCATTTTCTGAGCGCTCAAATTTCTGTGTCATAAATGAATCAGAATGGCTATTATTTATGAGCGTATTAGATTTTTTTTTTTTTAAGTTTCACATATGGCTGAAAAATAATTCATAATTTGTTCAATAAATTTTGAATTTTCAATAATGGTTATATTTAGGAGTCTTTCATGAATCATATAACAGCGCTCAGCTTTCCTTTGTAAGTCTTTTCCGTCCCCTATTGTGCACTGGAAATATTTATGATCACACACCCATGCTTGCCTTTGTTTGATGTTTAGTATACAAAATAAAAACTTATAAGAATTTTGTGTAATTCTTAAAATGATTGTGTTTTTTTGTATCATTTCTTTTTTCTCTACTTTGTTCATAGATTCGCCAACATCTACATCTAGCCTTTTTACTAGTTATCCATGCTATAAATGTGTTTATCGGCACAAATTTGGTAGCAACGTAAATTATTTAAACATTGGTTCAAAATTGGGTTTTTAGTGAAAGTGTTTAACTAAAATCTTAGCTGAAAACGCGAAGTCA
Source organism: Delia radicum (assembly GCA_021234595.1). Classification (NCBI taxonomy): domain Eukaryota; kingdom Metazoa; phylum Arthropoda; class Insecta; order Diptera; family Anthomyiidae; genus Delia; species Delia radicum. Next base: position 145,889,683 of record CM037854.1, read on the forward strand.
GCGAAAAAATTGCTAAAAGTTAGTTAAATATTTTAAATAGACTTTTAACAATTTTTTTTTTAGTGTAGACTTCCGAACCAGTTCCCATCCCTATTCGTGAAAGTTGAGATTTCACCGCTCTGCATACCGAAGTCACCAGCCTTACTCAGTACTGTGGGATATATCACAAAATTTTTGTATATTTATAATTCGGCCATTTCTTCCTTAATGGACCGATTGCAATGAAATTTGAAACAGGCATATTTGACCTAATATCGAGTCGAATTTTTAAGTTGAACCTCCCAGACCCCCGGGGACGACTATATGGATCAGCAATTTTATGCATAAGAAATTTTCCGTGTGCTCCATTTTTCATTTATCATCCGATTTTCAAGAAACTAACATATTTGTAATCTGCTAGTAGAGGCTTACATGCATGCATGTGTGTGTTATCTCCAATAGTTTCCGAGATATTCCTATTTAAAAATTACAAATTAACTAAATAAATTCTTAATTAAAAAATTTCTTGTTTCACTCAAAAACTACATTCGTTTAAAGCAGAATTTAAAAAATATATTAAATGTTTGTATAATTTTTCCCTTAAAGCACCAATAGTCTTTTACCTCCAGATAAATATTTTATTTCTGAGCGTATAAAATGTGTATACTTTTCTAAAGAGCGTTTTCATGTAAAAGCAAGTAGTTGCAAAAAAAGTTGTTTCTAAAGTAATCAAATTTTTAAAGGAAAATATCAATTTTAACCCGCTGTTAAAAATTGTGTACGCCTTCGATCAGGTTGCAGGAGCAGTTGTAGATACTCCAACAGATATCTAATTTATTGTCTAAGTATCTTTCAATCTCATCTCTAAATGAATACATGGCACAAAAAATGTAAAAAATTCAATTTTTTTGAATTTTTTATTTTTTTTTTTATTTTGGGGGAATTGTGGGACTGCGTTTAAAAAATCATAAATTCGGTCTTAAATTTCACATTGCTAGCTTAAAAGTCTATTGAGCTCAAAAAATTGTTGGATTATGTCTATTAAGAAATATTCTATTGTATAGTGGAAATTTACATATTAATATACATTGAAATTTTTACCTTCCCAGTTAGATTACCCAAGTTTTTGTTCTACCACATTAGGTTAAACGGCTATCAAAACTGTGCTAAAGTACAATTATGCAAATGCAAATATTGCACTATTCTTAATTCTATTTTGTAACGAATGCTCCAAATTACCTAAGTAAGATTTTTGTTTTTGGTAAATATAAAATTCCGTTTGACAACACACAGTCAAAGACATTGCATTGTAATCACTTAATAAATTTTGTTGAAAAGACTGTATGGCTTTCAAAGATTCAATTGCTTGTTTAAATAATTTCGCCAGTTATAAAGAAGAAAGTGAAAATGGAGAACAATAAATTAAGTAAGTATTAATGTTTTTTTGTTAAAAAAGGTGATAAATTTGATTGACTTGCTTGAAATAAAGCCACTTTTTTAACATAACCTTAAAAGTGCTGCGATTGTTTTCAAAATGTAACTTCGTGGAAGCTTTTAAAATTTCGGCGAAGTTCGGTGGATTGAATGCAATCACAAATAAATATATTGAAATGTTATAAAGCAATTTCCATATACATTCAATAGCTAGTTTTAGCCGTTTTCGAATAATACCATATTTTTTAAGGTTATTGAGTTTTAAAAAATCGGAGTTGTTTGAAATTTGGCTTAACGAAAATTCAAGGCAAGAAAAGCAGAATAAACTTGTGGATATTATAGTCGACAAAATTGGTAAAGACGAAATTTTCGATGACTGCAGCAAATGTATTACGGAAAAAGCGAGCCTTTTCTGTAAAAACTTATCAGAAATTTGGGCGAAATATGGCAAAAGTATTGGGAAGGACAGAGATGCTGAAAAGTTTCGAAGTGAGTATGTCACTTGGCTCAACGCTGAAATAAGCTTCGAAAATAAAAATAAATCTGGCAAAGTGACTTTTTCTGATCTTGGACGTCCTCAACTTGCATTTTGCGAAAAGGCTAAGTACAGAAAGAAGAAAGCAGCAGCAGACCTTTCAAGCGGAACAAATAATGAAAATGAGGTATTAGTTCGTGCGGCAGCAACGTCAGCTCGAAAACAAGGAAATACACACTTTGCGGTGCTTCTTATAGGATCTCTAGCAAGCCATACAAGGCCTTAACAAATAAAAAAATTGGTCAGTTAAGTCCATCAAAAAACTGTTCTTGTTTCTGCGGGGAAAGCATTTACTTTTTTGCTTGAAAATAATTTCACCAAAGAACAATATAATGTAATACATCGAGAAATTACTGCGACATTTATCCGCATTACAACGAATGTGCCGACCTGATGGTATAATAGCAAGCGCGATAACAACGAGAGTACCCTTGGACTCCCTTTTATCACATACTACTAATAGAAGTGTTGAAATGCAGAAGGAGGTCTTTGAATATGTTATGGATAAGGAAAATACCAATTATTTAAAGTGTAAGTTGATATTGTGTTACGGCTTCAATAGTAGCACTTGCCAAGCACAATTTAAACAAGCTTTTAACGAACCGAGCACGTCGAATCATTCTGATGCGTCGCTTCTGGCAACTACAACTATCCCGTTAAGGCTTTTGGTCACTTCTGGACAGCCTATTTAATCTTACTCCTCAATCAGCAAGGTTTTGTCGGCCCGTTAAGTTAGAATAAAATATAAAAAATTATAAATGTATATAAATATAATAAAAAATATAATCAAAATCTTATGTTTTTTTGTGTTTTTTTTTTTTTTTTTGCTTTTAAAAGCTCAAGGGACATATAGGGCTTATTGTTTTGCGTACTTTGTAGAAAGTTGTATTCTAAAATTCCATTAAACTCGATCGAAATAATAAAAATAAACAAAAACAATAAATATTTTTCTATAGGTGCGTAAAAGTTGATATGACGCATGTAGTTTAATTTGTTTTTATAAATTTTGTTTCCGTTATACCTTACCTTACCTTACCTTACCTTACCTTACCTTACCTACCTTACCTTACCTTACCTTACCTTACCTTACCTTACCTTACCTTACCTTACCTTACCTTACCTTACTACCTTACCTTACTTACCTTACCTTACCTTACCTTACCTTACCTTACCTTACCTTATACCTTACCTTACCTTACCTTACCTTACCTTACCTTACCTTACTACCTTACCTTACTAATTACCTTACCTTACCTACCTACCTTACCTACCTTACCTTACCTTACCTTACCTTACCTTACCTTACCTTACCTTACCTTACCTTACCTTACCTTACCTTACCTTACCTTACCTTACCTTACCTTACTACCTTACCTTACCTTACCTTACCTTACCTTACCTTACCTACATTAACCTTACCTTACCTTACCTTACCTTACCTTACCTTACCTTCCTTACCTTACCTTACCTTACCTTACCTTACCTTACCTTACCTTACCTTACCTTACCTTACCTTACCTTACCTTACCTTACCTTACCTTACCTTACCTTACTTACCTTACCTTACCTTACCTTACCTTACCTTACCTTACCTTACCTTACCTTACCTTACCTTACCTTACCTTACCTTACCTTACCTTACCTACTACCTTACCTTACCTTACCTGACCTTACCTTACCTTACCTTACCATTACCCTTACCTTACCTTACCTTACCTTACCTTACCTTACCTTACCTACCTTACCTTACCTTACCTTACCTTACCTTACTTACCTTACCTTACCTTACCGTAAACCTTACCTTACCTTACCTTAACCTTACCTTACCTTACCTTACTTACCTTACCTTACCTTACCTTACCTTACCTTACCTTACCGTACCTTACCTTACCTTACCTTACCTTACCTTACTTCCTTAACCCTTACCTTACCTTAACCTTACCTTACCTTACCTACTGACCTTACCTTACCTTACCTTACCTTACCTTACCTTACCTTACCCTTACCTTACCTTACCTAACCTTACAATTACCGTTACCTTACCTTACCTTACCGTACCTACCTTACCTTACCTTACCTTACCTTACCTTACTTACCTTACCTTACCTTACCTTACCTTACCTTACTACCTTACCTTACCTTACCTTACCTTACCTTACCTTACCTTACCTTACCTTACCTTACCTTACCTTACCTTACATTACCTTACCTTACCTTACCTACCTTAACCTTACCTTACCTTACCTTACCTTACCTTACCTTACCTTACCTTACCTTACCTTACCTACCTTACCTTACCTTACCTTACCTTACCTTACCTTACCTTACCTTACCTTACCTTACCTTACCTTACCTTACCTTACCTTACCTTACCTTACCTTACCTTACCTTACCTTACCTTACCTTACCTTACCTTACCTTACCTTACCTTACCTTACCTTACCTTACCTTACCTTACCTTACCTTACCTTACCTTACCTTACCTTACCTTACCTTACCTTACCTTACCTTACCTTACCTTACCTTACCTTACCTTACCTTACCTTACCTTACCTTACCTTACCTTACCTTACCTTACCTTACCTTACCTTACCTTACCTTACCTTACCTTACCTTACCTTACCTTTTACCTTACCTTACCTTACCTACCTTACCTTACCTTACCTTCCCTTTTATTTTAATTTCCCTTAAAATTATACATTCATTTAATTTTTCAAAGAAAAAGTAGTCATTTGAACTATTGTGCAATGTCCCAATCTACACGTAATTTCCGATTCAACGATACCAATCAGTTGTATGGTATGTTTATAAGTCCTTAACAGTAAATTTACAAATGTTACCCCTTATTCATATATTTCTTATCTGTATCTTTGTATTCATATCTTACATAACTGGGTCAGGTAAACAGTGTTTTATGATGTTCTTCATTAATGATATTAAAGGTTTTGTGAATCCAGCTTTTGAAATATTTATTAGTTTTGCAGTTTAGTTTTTTATTATTTTGCAAATGGGAAAATTTTTTGCTACAATTTTTGAAACAAAATTTTTTAGAAGCGCCCATATATTATACCAAATGTGTGACTCTGGGGTCAAATTACGAAACTATGCTGCAATATAGAACTTTTGAAAAATCGTGAATATATAGTACAATATATACAAATACATTTTTTTCAATATATTTCCCATTAATTGCCTCTTTTTAAAAAACTAACACTTATTCAGATCAATTGTTCATTAATCGTTATAATAGGCAGATCTTGTTCTATATTGTTATATTTACTAAATTTCTATCTTACACTTAGAATATCATGTAGGTAAAAAATTTCACTTAAAGAAAAGATGACTTTCATTTCAGCAAATTCAACTAACATTGTCATTTGTATTAAAAATAATTAATTTTTTTTTAATCAAAAGAAACTACTGTTTAAATTGAATGTAAAATCATTATACAGTAATTTGATGTGTTTTTTTTTTTTTTGTTAATGAGCTACATATGTAGTCAACAATTAAATTTCTTCTACAAATGACTATTTTTCACTTAAAAATAAAGTTTACTGTATTACAACTCAAAAAACTACAAATATTTACAGCAGAAGTTCCCTGAGTGTAACACTATTTTCCCAGTGCTGGTAAAAGACGTGATTTTATGCTAAATATATTAAATAAATTCAATTAACATTCGAATTAAATGAATAATTAGTATAAATACCTTTTTGTGTTATTTCAGTAAGAAAACTTTAATATTAAATTCTATAATATATACACAGAGAAAAATTTTATTATTTGTCAACTGAAATTCGTTTACCACGACTCAAATTCAGTTATTATGAATTTCAGACGGTTGGCACAATTTAACATTAGTTTTCACAACTAAGTTCTATTAGTTCAACTAAATATCGATTAGTTCACCCAAAATATTCAGAAATATAATGTATCGTCGTACTAACTGAATTTATATGTTGTTACCATTGATATACACTTTTAAATTCTGTGGCCACTTTATTTCTCTATGTGTATGTTATAGATATTAGTAAAAAATATTAAGCAATAACGAAAAACAACTTCCGTTATTACAAAAAAAATATATAATTTCAAAAATGTTTTCATTTTTGTATTCGGACTGAATACGTTTTCATATATTTAGTTGGAATATTGTTCTACCTCAAGTCCAAAATCTAATATGATATTGTCATATTAGATTTTTTTTTTGTTACTTTATAAAAACCTGGACCATGATAGTCAATTGTAACACTCTTTTGATCCTGACTTTAATACACGTGTTTAAACTTTCAAATTTTAAAGTTTAGCACACTGCCATATAATTTAAATTTGAAATCTGAATGGAATAAAAACAATAAAATAAGAAAAATTATTAAGATATTTTGATTATAATCAAAAATTATTGGTAGGTAGTAAATACTAATATCGAGTAAAAATTTGTTTCTATAAACATATCTAATACATAATATTAAAGCTGTTCTGTTAATATATTTCTTGAAAAGAAAGAATGCTGACGAAGACCGTTGCGGGCTAGAAAGTTAGCTCCATTTATGCAGGTGTCAAATAACTTTTTTTTCTAAGTGTTTTGTTCTGTTAATTAAAGTAAATTATCACAAATAAAATTATAATTTTTCTGTTAATATGGAAAACATATTCATGATCTTTAACCGAACTAACCAACATCTCACACACAATTTATAGATCAACAATGAAAATTCACTATTAATAAATAAAATTGTTTAGTATTTTATTCTTTTCAACTCATTGAATATTTTAATAATATATCCTAACAAACTAAATAATTTTCAAAACTATAATACATAAGTACCTGGTGGAAATTGTTTACATAGGCAGAAAGAACTATATTTTTGTTATCGGTTGGCGGTCTTGCAGTTATATAATATAATAATATACGGTCACCTCAGCAGATTTTTTACAGTCACAACTGGAAAATTCGGTTATAAAAACCAAACCAATTCACCAACATGGAAAAAAAAAATCGTAAAAATAGAAGCAGTAAACTTAAAAAATCAAGTTATATTCTAAGAAAATCTATATATAAACTCTAAAGTCAAATAAAATCGTACACTTGCAGTAAAATATTAGTAAAATTGCTAAAATTAGCAATCTGTTTTTTTCCACACATTAGTAGGATAAGAATATCAAAAATAAATATGTTCAATCTACAAAAATTTTGTGATATTTGATATAAAATAAAAAAATAATTGAAAGTAACAAATCAATCTGCTAAAATCAGCAAAAATCTGCCCTAATGCAATCAATAATCTACAATTTTTCCTGAAAATATTTCTGTTAATTTTAGCAAAGTATACTCTTATTTGCATTCAACTAAATTTAAATAAAAACTGCTGCTTTGGATTGCTGTTTTTTGTTTACATATGGAAAATTCTACAAAACCGTGCGATTTCTTATTTTAAACATGAAAAATTTCAAATTAGTGGCACACAAGTTTTTTCATGATTAGCTTCTTTAAAATGTATTAGAAAGTAATAAAGCGTGCGCGTAACTTAATTATTTAAACAAACAGACTCAAAAATGTTCGCTTACAAAATTTTTAGATTTTTTGGGGATGCCACTTTGGTTCCGAATTTGGTTTCCAAGTTTTTGTAACACCTCTAGTTTTTGCGAAAATTAAGGTCAAATTTAAGAAAAATTCAACTGAAATTTTAATCGCACATGGCCTTTTTAAAGAATTACTGGGTCAAAGCTTATTTTAAGGATAAACCTTAGCATAACTATTATTATTATATGCAAATATTAAATATTTTTGTTTCTATATCATTTTGTTTTTCGAAATGGACAACAAGTAAATACAAATGCAGCACAAAATTTAGTGGCACATGCGCGGTTTAAAGAATTATGGGGTCAAATATGTCCTGAACAGTAGAAAGAAAAATTCAACTGAAATTTTAATCGCACATGGCCTTTTTAAAGAATTACTGGGTCAAAGCTTATTTTAAGGATAAACCTTAGCATAACTATTATTATTATATGCAAATATTAAATATTTTTGTTTCTATATCATTTTGTTCTTTGAAATGGACAACAAGTAAATACAAATGCAGCACAAAATTTAGTGGCACATGCGCGGTTTAAAGAATTATGGGGTCAAATATGTCCTGAACAGTAGACGTGTGAAAGCGCTTAATGGATCGGAAAAACTTTGAATTCTCTAAAAGATTTTTTTCTCAAAAGATCTCTGGAAGGCTAACTTCAAATTGAAGACACACCCGCAGCTTCAAGAGTTATGAGGTACAATATATCTTGAATTGTATTTTTTTTTTATTAATTAATAATAACGGCCTTCGGGCGTTTTAGCGAAAACCACCAGTGCCTCTGGTGGGAATCGAACCCACGACCCCCTCACTGATACGCCAGCACGCTACCAACTAGCCTACCGGGGCGCACGTGAATTGTATATGTTATTTTAATTCTCATTATGTGAAAGTGCTAAATACATCATATTTTATTTGTTGGTTTATATCTCTTTACGCTAAACAGTACGCTAAAGATCCAACTTTTAGTTGATTAGCACATCCGCTGTTTTAAGAATTATATACTGAAATCTGGCTTCTATGATAGAGGCCACCATTGCTATCGTTCTCTGTAAGTGCTTAATGCACCGGATTATCAATTTCGTTTTTACATAACTATCAGCTCCAAAAATCTATGAAAAGCTACAAAATTTAGCATTCACTGGCTCTGGATACCAAAATACTAATACCATCCATTTAGCACTTACATACAGTAATAGTAGTACTGATATTTATCGCCCACGTAGGACTGCAACTAATTATTTATCAATATGTGGGATGTACCCTTCAAAAATATAAAATTTTAACATTTTCACGCATAGACATGATGCAAATTTCATCATTGCCATATTTTCTTTATTTCTAAAAGCACACTTATCGATTCGATCTTATTTTATTAATTTATTTGTCATTTATATGCAAATATAATATAAATGCTATTACGTTGACGATGAAACCGCAAAAAAAAAATATCTCTGAAATGTATATTTATTGAAAAAAAAAAACAGAGTTACAAATTTCGTAGAGTTACCATATTTATTCAACATGTAGGATATTTTGCAACATCAGGATTATCATCCTTTTTAAAAGTTACAAGCATAATTGTAGTAAATTAAGTTCGTTTTTAATTGAGTAGAGTACATGCACAGTATAAATATGAAAATTCAGGATGTTCGCCTGGTCAGATTCGTTTGCCTCAATAATGCTGATAGTATCAACAAGATTATATATTGTTCTAAAAATGGTTTAAATCCTTTTCCCATATATTTAGCAAAAGTTATTGGTGATTTTAAAGGGTAAATTGCACTACAGCACGTATGAGTGATATTTAATTTTAATTATCACTCATACGTGCTGTAGTTCTTACAATACATTTTGTGAAATATTTCAATTGGTGAAATCTTCGAAATTTATCCATGGAATTTTGTAATATACACCATAAGAATTTTTTGGAAATATTTTATATATATATGGGCTATTCTCAGAAATATTTAATATTTTGATATATTTTTTTTTTTTACTCTATGGCATATAATTAAGATTTTTCACGAAAATCAACCATTAGTCAGTGACTTCTAATCCATTTGCGTGCACTTTCCGCAAGGGGAGCAAATGTTATGATTGTTAAAAGCTTAAAAATTAAAAAAATTCTATTTTTTTATTGGATTCAAAAAAATAGCGCATGTATACTGGAGCACCCATAAATTACACAGGAATGCCAAAGTTGTTATTTTTCCACTCTCCGTCCAATTTAAGGTAAATTGGGCATTAAAACTAATATCCGTGTCAAAGCGTGAAAAATCGAAAAAACATATATTTTATTTTTAATAAATATCATACCAAACTTGTATAAAAGACAAAGTACGGTCTTGTTTACTCCCCCTTTATAAGTGTGAAAATAAAAAAAAAAAACAAAAAACGTATATTGAATATCCACCAAAGGTAGACCTTGCACATGACAAACAAGTTTTCAATTTATTTTTGATCAATGGTAATAATCTTTAACATCCAGCTCATATATTAGTTCTCATTTAGTGAGAAAACTAGTTTATATGAACCAGGGTACGTATTTGCTGTTCCTTTTCATTTCATCTCCACGTACAATGTTATATGTTTTCTGTTTTAGTTTTTTCATACACACGAAAGATAAAACAAAAAATGTTTTCATTCCATGTGTTTCCATTTGAAAATAAACCTTGCATCTCATTCTCATGCGTATGATATGATCGTTTTATTTACTTGTTTCTCTTTCATAGAATGAAAAGGGAATCGTAAATAATTTGGTGAGGTTTTAACATTGAAAAAAAAAAAATATTTTCTCTTCTTGAAAACGAAGGGTGTAAAAAAAAAATAAAAATGTGTTTTACAATGAGTGTAATGATATATGATACTTATTTGTTCTTTTTCACAATTCTGCAAAATTAATGAAATGGATAAAGACTTTAAAAATTGTATTATTGTTAATTGGAATTTAAAAATATACAGTGACCAACAATACACGCTCAATATTATTGATAAATATTTTTTTGTCAATAAATTATTTCAAAATAAAATATTGTATCCTATATTGGTAGTTTATCATATAAAGAGGAATATAGACGTTAAATATTATTGATAAGTTTAGGGTTATTTACAAGCAAAATGAATTGGTGTTCCCTATATTGGAAGTTAATCAATTAAATTAAAAAATTAAAAATTATTTTTAATTTGCTATTTCATTAATGACACGTTTCCAATGTTTACTCTAATAAAACCGGTTTAATTTTGCTAGTTTACCTGTTTGATTTTAAAATTTCTTGAACCAAAGTCAAAATAACGCTAAAATACCGAAACGAAGATGTATAACGTTATTTTGTTGATTAAAAAAAATGTAATGGGAAGTATTTTTAAAAAAGCCCTGTTATATCAGAAGGCATATGCCACCATTGGAATCGTAATTTCAAAACTATCATATCGGCATTGATGTGGGCGTGGTAAATTCCCGGTCAAAAAATTTATATCTCAAATATAATATCATATCTCTTTTGCTGTAGACCGTGTTAAACACTAACAACATTTTAAATAAAAAACTAGGTAATATTAAAAAAAATCACATATTTATTGTACTTCAATGAATTAAAAAGTTATTATCACAAAGAAATAAAAAATAAGTATATAATACTATGCAGATACTTCAATTTAGAAAAACATCAATTGCCATTGAGAAAAGAACAATGCATATTGCGAAAAACACTTATAAAAACTATATATTTATTATAACTCAATGAGTTCAAAATTATTACCACAAAAAAAAAAATATATAAAAAAACTACGCAGACACTGTTATTTAGAAAAACATCAATTGCCATGAATTTCAATTTATGGAATCTTTACACCATTTCCCTTTGTTATTTAAAGTATTTAAGTATCATTTAAAATTTAAAAAAAAATACCATTTAAAATTAAAAAAAAAAAAAAAAACATTAACAGAAAATAGCAATTACAAATCAAAAACAAAAACAAAATCCGTTATAAAAAACACAATTAAAATTCAAAATATACAAAATATACAAAATGAAAAACAAAAATGCCAATTCAAAATGAAAAACAAAAATGCCAAATTTCAAATTATATTTTTTGATTTACAATTGCTTTTTTTTCGAAAATTTTTTGATAAACAAATGGTATTTTTTTTTTTTTATTTACAAATGAAGTTTTTGAATTTCATTTGCTATTTTTTAATTTAAAAGAGATTCGTTTGAATTTGATTACCAAATTTGAAATTATATTTGTGGTTTTTAAAATCAAATGTAATTTAGAATTTACAATTAAAGGGCTTATTGTAAAAACTTGATATGCGACATTTTATTTTAGATTGGTTTTTTCTAGGTACTTGTAATAATTGTTGCACGATTTTTTTTAAATAATTAATTAATAATTATCTAGAAAACAGCGATAAAATATGAAACAATAAATGTGGCTTATCAAGTTTTTAATAAACCATTGAATTGTTATGTTTTGAATAAGAAGTGGAAATAGAGTAGTTTGTGCTCAACAATTTATTATATAAACATCTGAATTAAGATCTACTTCGTTCGAAAAATCAAGTTTAATATTATTCTGATCAATTTCGGAAAAATTTAATTTTGTTATTAATAAATTATTTAATGTAGTATTGTAATGTAGTATTGTTATCACTTTTCTACAATCTCCAATTTGCGAATCCAAGTTTTTAATGACGTCATAAGCCGCAAGTTGAATAGTGTGGGCTGCACATCTGACAACTGACAATACAGCCGTCAACGATGTATGGATATTTTCATCAATTGAGTCATTTTCATCACTTGTCTCATCGTCCCCCATAATTTGGTCTACCTGTAGTTCTTGTAGGATTTTGCCAACTTTTATAACGTTGGCACCGTTATCCGTTGTAGTAGAATAAATTTAATGTAATTCGATATCGTACGATTTAAGACACTTTAAAATTTCATCTTTCAAGTAAGATGCCTTATGTCTTTTTTGTAAATGGATCATTCCTAAAAAAAATAAATAAATATATTTTTTTAAGGTAAAATGCATTTCAAAAAATCCGCGGTTCGGACCGCTGTATTTAAAAAACATAATAAATAATGTGTTAATAATTTATAATTATTCCGTTGTCAAATTCCTTTATGGAACTCTTTCGGAATCCAAAGGTATGAATAAAAATCTAGAAAAAAAGATTTACATAAAAATATATTTCTTTAATAACAAATGCAAATTTGAAATTACAATTGTGGTTTTTAAATTACATTTGGTATTTTTTGAAAATCAAATGCAATTTTTTGAATTCAATGTCTGATTTTTTAAAATGTAACCGTCATTAAAATATAGTAAACGTTTAGTTAACCGTTCACGAAAATCGATTTGCTAAAAACAAAATTTTTTACTAAAATTTGTAAATTTAAAAATTTGTTCAACCATCCTTTGCAATTTTTTACATTTAAGATAAAAAATGATAGATATTAAAAAAAAGAAAATAAAAATTCTGAGAATTGTTTAAAAATTGTATAATTTTGAATGTACTTACCTAAGGTGCTAATGCATATTGTATAATTTTTCATGTACTGTATATTTATTCCCAGTATACTACGATCTAGTCTTGTCGCAATGTCCAGTTTTAGTGATACCATTTCATTTCTAACTTTACGTTTTATACATTCCTGAATTTTAGTACTGGATGACTCCAGTACCTTCACAATATTCCTTGAATTTAAATTGGTATCAAATGCCTCTTCTAATGGTGAGATTAAAGTTTTAAAATAATCACGATCGTCAAATATGCGGAATGGCAAATTTCTAACCGCAACTAAACCCACACAACATTTTAAAAAATAATTTTTGTCAATATTTATTTTTACCGAGACTAGGTTTTTTTTTAATCGAACCAACACTACATTCATCATTATTTGCTCTTTTTTTGAAATCACAATATCTTTTTTATGAACAAGTTTATAGTGTCGCAAAATGTTGTTTTTGTTTGTACCACTTAATTTTTTTTTGCATTCAGTGCACTCTAATTTATTTTCATTTTCGAAAACAGTATAGTAATTCATTTTGATTAAATTTTTATTACACGTGCCGTGCCACTCGCGTTAAAGGTCAACTAATAAATGTTCTAAAACTATGTTCCTATTGTCTAAACCTATGTTCCTATTTACTTATGAAACAAACTATGTTTCACTAATGAGTCCAAAAATTTGTATAAAAAAACTGTACAAACTCAGAGTCAAGTACTCAAACAGAGAAAAGCAATCAAACAGGTAAACTTCAAAAATTAAACCGGTTTTATTAGAGGAAACATGTCATTAATGGTATAGCTTTTTTAAAATTTTTATTTCGGTGAATCAAAATTGATCAATACTTTAATTTTGTCAAAAGATTTAAAAAATTAAGCACATTTTATATTTCATTTACACTAGATAGCAAAACACTTGTTTTGCCAAAACAAGTGGAAAAGAATAAAGAAGTATTGGAATGGAATAAAGAGCTTTAATACGTGTTTTGGCAAAACATATGTTTTGCTATCTAGTGTGAATGCCGTATTGCATGAATATTTTTTATATCGCAATAATATATATGCATTTTTAATTTAATTTATTAATTTTTATACATCAAAATTACAACAAATTTTGAAAAAACAAATATATTAATATTGCCCATACACATTCCAATATGTCACTGAAAAAACAAATTAAAAAATTTTTTTTGAAGTTTTTAATTTAATTGATTAACTTCCAATATAGGGAACACCAATTCATTTTGTTTGTAAGTAACCCTAAACTTATCAATACTATTTAACGTCTGTATTCCTCTTTATATGATAAACTACCAATATAGGGTACAATATTTTATTTTGAAATAATTTATTAACAAAAAAATATTTATCAATAATATTGAGCGTGTATTGTTGGTCACTGTATATTTTTAAATTCCAATTAACAATAATACAATTTTTAAAGTCTTTATCCATTTTATTAATTTTGCAGAATTGTGAAAAAGAACAAATAAGTATCATATATCATTACACTCATTGTAAAACACATTTTTATTTTTTTTTTACACCCTTCGTTTTCAAGAAGAGAAAATATTTTTTTTTTTTCAATGTTAAAACCTCACCAAATTATTTACGATTCCCTTTTCATTCTATGAAAGAGAAACAAGTAAATAAAACGATCATATCATACGCATGAGAATGAGATGCAAGGTTTATTTTCAAATGGAAACACATGGAATGAAAACATTTTTTGTTTTATCTTTATTCTGCGTTGATACAAGAAAAACCAAAAATGAACAGTTCGTGGTTTCATATACGTACTCTGATATGAACGCTTGATGTTTTGCATGGGATTGTCACTTCTTTCAAAACGTGTTCTGATGATGGGAATGTAGAAAATTCTCGAAGTTGGTCTATCAACACATTCCTGAAAGTGGTCAGTTAATAAATTTGAAAACAAAAACTTTATAGATTATTTGTTAGGACAATATCCTAATAAAGAAATATAGAGTATGGCCTCGAACTTGAATAATTTTCATTTTCAGTGCACAATTAAAGGTCTAAAAAGCAAAATCTTTATTGTTAATAAAAATTATATCAAACTTGTATTACTTATTTATATTAATAAAACATATATAGGAAACAAATGGAAATAGTGTTATATTTAATTCATGCTAAGATTTGGTTGGACCAACTATTTTACATTATATTTGTATAAAAGGTATAACGGCAAATGCCGGAAGCGACAACTGTATAATGTGAAAGTACATGGGAGTATTCCATTTTTAGGGGGAAAGTCGTTTCTAACTGACCTGTTTCTATTCGAGAGGGAATATGTTTGCATGGAAATTATATTTTTAAAATAATTTTTCTTTTTTGCACATTCCATGTACTTTATGGATGCTATAATGCTCATGTACATACATACATACATGATTAATATGTGTTCAGAAGTAATTCATATATGATCATATAAGGGACCGGTTATGTTCATGTGTGAGCATTAACGAAAATTGAAGAAATATTTACTTATATACATTAGAGGGACTCCAAAAAAAAAGTGAAAAAAATGATCCACGACTTTTTGGCGGCATATTCTTTTTTAATTTGCGAAAAAAATTTGCCGCCAAAAAGTCGTGGATCATTTTTTTTTTTTCTTTCTTTAGTCCCATTTTTATCCGTACATGATCTATAAACTAAATCCGTTATCATATTAGAGTTAACACAAAATTGCATTTATATATATCCCAGAGCACCGTGTAAAATGCATCTAATTTGCAAAAATCTAAATTATTTACATACAAAGATGATGTACTTGGCAAAAGAAAAAATTTGATACCAATATTGCCCTATTTAAAACGAAGAGTTACCACCCATTGCATATTTGTCAAAACGCGAACTAGCACGAATTTCAAAAAAAGCTGAGACCCGTATTTAATTAAATCGACTAAAGATTAAAATATGTTAACTTGGCATTTTTATTACATACAACCCCGCACAAAAAAATTCAAAACCCGTTTTTTTTACAGAATATCCTTAAAAAAAGGATATTGTATATACAGTTGAACGCGCCTTAAAGAAACCTTTCTTATGATACCCACATTGTATATGTTAGTAAGGAAACAGATTCTTAAATTACCAAAACATGCAAAAATGGACCATTTTTCAAAATGGTTCAGCTCACGAGAGGTCAAAGCTAGAGCCGAAATATTTTATATGTCATCATAAGAAATACCAATGTTCATTTTGAGGGGGGTACACCTTGCACGAATTTTGCTTCCATACAACTTGAGTCGCTCTAATATACATATACATATATATATATGTACATACATTTCCGTACATGCACATTAAAGAAATTTGAGGTAATATTTACATGTAAGATCATATATGAACACCTATTTGCATATATAAATCCTATATGGTGGGATATTTATGAACATGTATGAGCTGCAAAGAAAATAATCATTTCATTTGAAATTGTGATTCGAAATAGTGGTTGTATATAGTTTGTGTTTTGTGGATATTTTTAAAAAAATGGAAAGAAATAATGAAGGGATAGAAGAAGATGACTTGGTCTATGAGTCGTATTCACGTTTGGACCCAACATTTTATGAACGGGTAGCTGCTGCTGTCGTCTTGTTTTGTATCGGGTCTGGCTAGACCCTGGTGTTATGAATGTAACAAATCAACTTGGTGTAAACATAAGGGTTAATTAAATCTATGATTGAGGTAGGAAAAATTATAAATATAATTGAGATTTAAATTTTCTTAAAAAAGTTCTCTATGTTATTTATTTAGTTAAAAGAATCTAGATTGCATATGGAATTCAATGTCGCACCATAGGGTATTCCAACGAATCTATGAAAATTGTTTTTCAATTTTTCAGTAGGAAGACTACTGATCTATGAAAATCTAAGATTGGTTCCTTTAAAAAACATTGTCCTACAGCATGCAGTTTTACTAGACTGGAAAATCGGATATTTAAATCACAATTTTTAATTTATGTTTTTGGCATCCTATTTCCTAATTTTTAACAATATGTATATTTCTTTGATTCTTGAATCATGTACTAACTTTTTATTAACATACAGAAAAAAAACTGGAAATAGTGTTTCATTTAATACAAAAGCACTAATGTAAAAAAATTGGGCGAGTGTACTGTGTATGTGGCAGTATGTATGTGATATTAAAAAATGTAATGTAATTAAAAAAATTCGGTTGGCGACAAATTCGGAAGTCACAACGAATCTTTTCACTGTGTGTATAAAACAACGTTAAATATTGTATTTTTTTAATCAGTAATATAGCAACCATCAAACAATAGTTTTTAAATTTTTGTTAAATTTTTGTTAAATTATTTGTAAAGTTCATATCTATCCCAAATTATCACATGCTTTTTACTGTGTTATTATATCACCCTTCTAACCAAAACTAAGGTGTTGCTTTAAATTAATGGCAGTGTAAAAGGGGTTAATTTCAGATTTTTGTAGATAACGTCAAGAAAGGATTTTTGAATTATTGTTATTTTGTTTGTATTCATATACTTTTTCTAATAACACCGTGAATATTTTTTTTTTTTTTTTGCTTAATACAAAACATCTGTATATAAAGGGATATTAACTTAAAAATTTTTGTTTCTAACAGCATTTGTATTCAACCACAACCACGTTTCAACAATCTCTATAAAGGAAATTAAGTAAATAAAATTTTACCAAAAAACAACCAACCAGGTACCATCCTGAAACAAAATAATCTTTTTAAATAAACAATCTAAAAAGATGTAGACGAGTGGCAGCCTCTTTGAAATTTAAGAAAGTTTTGTTATGTTTTTTTTATATTTTGTTTAAATTATACATTGGTCTAGTTCATAGAGTGGACTAATTTATTGATGATTTCATTACAATTTCATTGATATCAATTGTAATGAAATTATTTTCATTGGCATTTTTTTAATTAATGTTAATGAATTTCATTGATTTGATTTCGTTGATTAATGGCAATCATTATGAAATTTCATTACCATTACACTTAGAATACTATGTAGGTACAAATCACTGCAAATATAGTTAAAAACAAATGAAATATCATTTTAAGACAGGACGATTTACGTTTCAGTAAATTCAACTAACATTGTCATTTGTAATATAATGTTCAGCAAATTAACCACAATTGTAGTAAAAATTAACCACATATGCAGTAAAAAATAAACAACAATTTATTTGTTTTCTTTTTAAATAACAAAAAATTTACTGCATAAAATAAATGTAAAATCGTAATACAGTAATTTAGTGTGGTTTGTTTTTTTAAATGAAATACATTTGCAGTCAACATTGAAATTGCTTCTAGAAATGGCTGGTTTTTCATTTAAAAATAAATATCCTGCATTACAACTCAAACAACTACAAAAATTTACAGCAGAAGTTCCCTGAGTGTAGTAATTCATCAATTAAAGGAAACAAGTTGCAATTGACAGAAAAGATTTTGAAATTAGCATTTAACAGGAACATTAAATAACGCTTATAATACAAATATTCTATAAAACAGCCACAGGGTGTCCGATAATAGAATGCAACATTGGTCTAAAATGGAAAGATATGAAATGAAACGGGGAACTAGGGGAATCGGGCCACTTAATATTTGTAATATCATAACGTGTTAAGTTCTGCAAAAATTTTGTCCATTTTGCGATATGTCGGCTAGTTTTTGAGATACTAGTTATTTTATGAAATGGCGATTTTTAAAATGCCCAGTATTTCCGAAACTAAGCTAGATAGGACAAAACGGGTTCTGATGAGATCTTTAGCCAGATCGAAATACTAATATCAACCTAGCTAATATGTTTGATTTGCTTTATTTTTGTAAATATACGGAGGTTGAAAGCACGTTATAAATTGAAAATAACTTTTAATCTCGATGCATATAAAAACAAAAAACTAATATAACTGGAAAAAATTTTAGTTCCAAATAAGTATTAATTAACCCTCATGATACAAAAAGGCAAGGTCCGGGAAAGATCCGGAGATTTTTTTTTTATGAAACAGCCATAGGGTGTCCTACAAATTTGATTACGTGCGTGAAAATACCAATTTAATCACTCCTATAATAAAATAGAACATTGGTCTAAAATGGAACGAAATGGAATGAACCGGGAAACAAGTGGAATCGAATCACTTAACACATTTGAATTATTGTAACGTGTTGCGTTAAATTTTGCAAAAATGTTGTCCGTTTTGCGATATCTCGTTAATTTTTGAGATACTAGCCATTTTATAAAATTACCTATTTTTTAAATGGCCACCATCTCTGATACTAAGCGAGATAGGGCAAAACTGACAGAAATTTTGGAGTATTAATACACCCACCTAACTAAACTAAACTAAAGTTTATTGTTTTTATATACATCGAGATTATCTCAATGTTATTTTTTAGCGTATATATACAAAAACGAAGCAAATCAAACATATTAGCTAGCTTGATATTAGCATTTCGATCTGGCTAAAGATCTCATTAGAACCCGAAGTTTTAGAAAAACTAGAGCATCCTGAATAGGGAGAGTTCTAACAAAAAACCTATTAATCATCAATTGTGCTCCATTATTATCTTTTTAGTAATTAAACACGTAATAGAATAAAAAAAAAAAATACCACCAATTCATTATTTCCGAAAACATTTTCTGATTAAATTCCAACTTTTAATTACAAAGTCAGGTAGAAAATGTTAAGTCTAAACGGGAACTTAAAGCTATTGGCGCTATTCTATTCCAAGTGATTTAGATAGTTTTAATTCAATTCTTAAATTTATAATTTGAATGGGAAAGGACCTTGGAGAAAAAAAATATTTTTTGTCCACCCCTCACAGTGAAAATTGGTAAGTTATATGATGATTCCCAAAATATTTCGTGTCTAGAATTAAGATCCCGTGAGCTTTGCCATTTTTAAAAAAGTATTTTTTTTAGATTTCCAAAGAATTTTGTATTTTAGCCAAAGACTAAATTTACAATATTAGTATCAAGTATATAAAACACGTCAACGGTATATAAAACTCGGCAAATCATGTGCAGACAATATCCTTTTTTTAGGGATAGCGTGGAAAAAAAAAAAGGATGTTTATGTTTTTTTTTTATGTAGATTTTTGTGATGTAAAATCAAATTTTTAATCTTTAGTTGATATATGTTTCATATTTTTTTGGAAATTCGCAGTAGTTCTCATGTTAACAAAGATTCAATAATGTTGGTAAACTATGTTCTAATGATTTCAATTTCGGTATTAAAAATTTTCATCAGTTTATGTGTGGATATAAATTAATATTTTGCAAAATTGAATGCATATTTCACTGTTGACTAATCAAAATTTTGGAAACATATTTAAAAGTAATACATTATGCAGGCGGACTGAGTTTCTACTTGTTGTAAGGATAAAAATTCGACTTAAAGAAAAGAATTACACAACGCGCTTTTTTTACGGCATAATTTTGTTTGCGAATTCAAAATTTTACTAAGTGTTTTGCCAATTTAAATTTAATATTTAAAATAATTAAAATCTGAGTAAATTTTATTAATTCGCGATAATAGTTGGGCCGTGAAAAAAATGCTTATTCGATTTTTTCTCTAAAAGCTGGCCAGCGTAAAAAAGTATTACCAAGTGGTTATATAAGTACATATTGGGTAATGGCAAGTACTTACTGGCAATGGTCATTAAAAATCTAATTATGGCGATGTTGCGCAAAATAATGACAGATCAATAATAAACACCTTACGAAACACAGAAATATATGTGGCTACTTATATGCTTACCAGTGTGTACAAAAATAATGCGTCTAAAAAAAATAATTTAAAAAACTGTCTTTAATAAAAAAACTATATTTTTTATTGAAATTTTTTAAAATCAAAAGTGGCCACACGGTATTCGATACTGGACCTCCAGGTTGTTAGTCATCCGAATTACCATCTGAGCTATCTCATCATATTATACTTGATAGATAAAAACATAAATGACTTGCTGGCACAACAATGTCATTACTTTCCCGCTTACAAAAAATCAAAAATAGATAGTTATATATGAACTTCTGGAGTTGAAAAAATAATAAGTCTAAGAATAGATTTCCCAAAAATGTTCAGATCATTACTTTTAATATTAAATAATGCTACAAATAAGCACTTATGGGTAACGCATTATTTTTTGTATTTAAATAATAAGAAAATTAACTAGTAAGTCCTTATTGTTTGTGTTAAAGTAATACAGTTAGTAAACGGGTGTCGCTACTGGTAGTAGGACATATAATGACATGTCCTTACCGTTTTTACTCTGGGCGTATTTTTGTTCTTATATGAACTAGAAATCGTATACATTTACAGATTGAATTAAACAAAATTTGTATTCTAAATTTGTTACAGTGCAATTTTGCAAAATTTAGATGATGAACTTGGCTAAAAAAAATTTTGATACCGATATTGATATGATTAGCACATAGTTTTCCCACCATATAACATTTTAGGTAAAACGCTAACTAGTACGAATTTCCCTAAGAGGTGAAGCTCGTGTTTACTTAAATCGTCTAAGGATTAAAATATGTCAGTTTCATATTTAAAACACAAAAGTCTCCGTACAAAAAAAATAAAAAAAAAAAAAAATTTTTTTTAATGAAAATTCCTGAAAAATTTATATATCTGGGCAAGCGTTGTACGCTGGATGGGCCTTTCATATGATACTGATATTGAATGCATTGCCCTTAGTTAAAGCCACGAGTTAAGAAAATAAAAAGATTGCAATACTCTCAGTTACAGAGAAAAAAAAAATACAAAACATTTGTCTGCAAATAGGAAATTTAATGTTTTTTCGCGACTTTAAATGGATAATTTGAAAATTTTTAATGTTGTTGCTGATAGATGTTAACATATCTGTTATGGTTTGGGCAACATTTTTTCGGAAAACTTTTTTTGAAAAATTTTAATTTATTGTTTAGGTTATTGTAGTATTAGGTCTAAAAATTATTTGGTGTACATTTAAGCAAAATCGAATAGCTTTAACCCGTGTTGCCGCGTCACTAAACTTTTCAATTCTGGAAAATTTTTCTTTAATTGATTTTATAAAAACATGTAAATTTTGGCGTTCTGAACACGAATATTTCGAAATTTTTGAAATCGGATTAACAGCTTTTTGAGATATTGCGATTTTATTTTCTCCAATATTGGTGTCTTTTTACTCTATTCTAGAAATATTTTAAAAAATGTCTTAGAACTTTTTGTTTTTCCGCTCAAATACTACACAAACATGCTTTTATGTGGTCATAAGTTTGTCTGAAATTATAGATGTTGTGTCACAAAATAGTCCGATTTTTCTCAAATTTGAAAACGCAAAACAATTCGACAAGGTGCTACAACAATCAATATATTATTTAATGAAAATCAGAAGTTGAAGTAAATATTAATTCAATAATCATGTGTATAAAATGTTAAAGCATAGCAATATTACTATGTAAATTAGCTGTTTTTCCAAAATATTTGTAGGTTAATTCAAAAGTTATCCTTCAACCAATGTTGACATAATTATGCTTAAATGAAAATCAGGTTTTTTCTTTTTGTTTTAAAGAGAAGCAGCACTAAGGAAATTCTTCGTATTAATTAATGTGTTGCTTTCTTTGGAAAGGGGATAGTGGTGAGATGAAAGGTGGTGAAAGATGAAGGGCTTCAAACATGACATCACTGTAATTGTTGTTGTTGATAAGTCTTAGAACAGTTGTTGCTCGAAAGTTGGCGAATTAATTGATGCTTTTTGTTTCATAGCCCTGCTTCATTATTTTACTTCGGTGGGGTTAAGTGCTGTGGGAATACCGAAATACCAGCGCTGTGATACATATATGTGATGGAAAACTCATATATTATTTTTCTAAATTGATGTTGTCGTCACCGGGAATCGAAGCCGGACCATCTGTGCAACAGCCAAACGCGCTAACCATTACACCACAAAATTTCGACAAAATTTTGACTAGTTTGCTAGTGCAAAAAAAAAAACAATTAGGACGATTTTTAAAAAAATTGTGGAATGAAGGATAAAACTCCATTTTTAGTAAAAATCACGTTACAATATCCCAAAACCGTTAATCCGAGTAAAAAAATTTTTTGAATTCAAAATTATGAGTCCCATGACATATTTTTATTAAACCAGTTTACGAAAAATTTTCGAAAATCGGAAACTGTGCTAGCGGGGTTACGGGGGTTAATGTTTTTCGATTACTCTCAAATTCGCACCACCTAACTTTTAGAACTAGTTCTACAATAATCGCAACAATAATTGATAAAAATCGAAAATTGAAAAAAAAAAAATACCGCTCTTAAACCCCACCCACAAATATGATTGATTAATCTGCTAGAGACTCTTCCAAAGAAGAGATTGGTACCATAATCTTGGATAAGCTCCTCCTACTTCCTGAGATATGTCCATCCCACACATTGCTACTTTCACAAAATACGGCTAAAAAGGCAAAATGTGGAAACTCGATTTTCTCCGTAGACGTATGGTCTAGTGGACTTTTTTGCTCAGTACAATCCCAAGAATCAGAAATGCGAAGAGCCCATTAAGATGTTCAAATCGTCCCACCCTAATATACATGTTAGCATTTTTGTATGATTTCTTTTATTTTTTAATTTATTTGTTTCATTTATTTAACTCTATTCTCGTGGAATTTTATCGATTTATTTTGTTGTTTGTTCAATTGCTATAAACTCATTTATAATTCCGTACCTTAAGCTCTTTGACTATTTGTTTAATTGTAAAAGTTAGGAATAAAAATATTCTTTAAATCTTTTATTTTAAGCTCATGTGCATAAATTGAAAGTAAAATCAAATTAATTTAGTAAAATAATATATAATTTGAAATAAAAAATTATACACAAATCACAATTATTTAAGTAACTTAAGTGATTAAATAATTTACATTTATTTGCCGAAAATTTTAAAAGTTCAAGTTATGAAGCACATTCTATATTAAACATCCCATGTGAAAATAATCATATATTATGATACATAAATTGTTATATATGTTCATATCCGAAAATTGAGAGTATATGGCTATGTCTATGACTGATATATCACGTTATATTTTAGACCATATATGTTCATATTCTGATATTTTGAATATTTTTATATATTAATTTGGGTTTTGTTGCTCGTCTCTCAGGTCCGATTAAATTAAAAACTATTAAATTGCACTATGGAACAAAATGAGGGTCATGGCCTGGGGGGTAGTTGATTCTTATACCGAACGATTCTGTTATGTTAGTATAGTAAAACCACCTAAAGCGTTTCCAGTGTGGGTACAGTAACATTTTATGACCGTTTAAAGTTTTAATTTGTTTTGAGAACACTGCACGTTAGGGTAGCCTAAGGGGATCTCCGGCAAAAAGTCCGATTTTAAATCTTCGAATTTTTTTCAAACTAATTGGAAAATCTAATAGATAAGACCTTGCCGAAACTAGTTCCGTTTAGTTTTTTGAGATATTCTAATTATTGGTACGATGGCAAGCTGCCAAAGTCAAAGTTTTGTTTCCAAAAATGTTTCATATTAAAAAGAGGTACTAACATAAGCCAGTGTTGTGCGTGTTTAACCACTTAGGTCACTACCTTTAAGTAATAAATCATTAGTAGTAATACAAAATCATTAATTTTTCATGTTAATACATTTGTAAAAAAAGATGCTAGTAGCACATAGACGAGATTAATTTTTTAATAAAAATTAAGAGAAACTTAATGTTTCAATAGCCCTATATTTTGAACGCAGATGAGGGAGACCCTAAAACCATATGCATATGAAAGCTAATACTATCTATATTACGAATTTAATATGCCCGCCGTGCTCTGGCGTGCTCTGTAGAACAAACTTGTTCGATTTTCAACTTTGCTCGAATATTTTTTTGTAAAATTTCTGATTTTTCCAAAAGATATTGCCAATTTACTTTTTTTGAGTTGTGTTAGATATTTTTATTTTTCTGCGGATCTAATGACCCGATCTGTCTGAAATTTTGCATGGATAATAAGAATAAGTGTCATTTGTTAAATTTATACTGAATTTTGATTTGCAATGTATAATATTAATAATAATATCAAGTAAACATAACGTTAAAGTTGATAAACGAATAGTTCTGCCGAAACAGCAGGACTATTCGTTAAAAATTACCCCTGGTACAATATGTCACCAACGTTGCATAACTCAAAATTACCTGTTGGATTCTTATCAGAAGAAGCCCAAGAGGCTATGAATAAAATATTCAAAAAAACCAGAGAATTCAATTCAAGAAAATGTGGCAGAAAAGAAAACCTCCAAGACTTTTCTAACTTCTTACTTATCAATTCAGATCCAATAATAACAGAAAAACGTAAAAGTCCGATAAAGACAATTAATGAACTGCCTGAAGAGGCAAAGGACCTTTTATATCATGATTAATCTTATTATTAGCTTTAATTAACATACTATTTCTTAAATAACATTTTCTACTACTGTTAACAATGAATTAAAATAAATATATGTACCCTTTTAAAATGTATATAAATATATACATTATTTCTTAACTTAATTTTTTTATTAGAAAAAAAAAAATAGATAGGAATTTGGTTTTTTTAAATTAGCGAATTTGGAAGTTAGCTCATACATCTCTTTGCGTATCTAATATCTATAAGTAATCCCCTTTTCAGCCATTAAAACTAAGCGGGCCATAATGATAATATTTTTTTGCGATTAGCTAAAAATATTTGCAACACTCAAATATATTTTTCGCGTCTCTGATATCTAAAAGTGATACTCTTTTGAACGATGTGAATATCTTAAAAATAAAACTAAGTACTTGAGTATGCAAATTTGGTTTTTCGTGATTTGAGAAAAATATTTGCAGTACACAAATATTTCTTTTCACGTTTCTGATATCTACAAGTGATTCTCTTTTCAACCATGTGCAAAACTTGTATAAAAACATAGCTGTTAAGTATGCGAATTTGGTTTTTTGCGATTTGCGAAAAAACTTTGCACTACGCAAATACATTTTTCCACGGTTCTGATATCTATAAGTGATTCTTTTTTCAACCATGTGCAGAACTTATTAAAACACTTGGCGGTTGAGTATGCGAACTCGGTTTTTTGCGATTTGCGAAAAATATTTGCACTACGCAAATATGTTTTTTCACGTTTCTGATATCTACAAGTAATCCTCTTTTCAACCATGTGCATACCTTGTATAAAAACTTAGCGGTTTAGTTGATGCCGCAAAATGTACTAGGCCCACCCCACTGTGCACTGTATTGAATAATACTCAAAAAGTGGTGTAATAGTTATTTTGAACTAAATTCTTAGTTCGGATGTCCCCAATACAATTTTAAGAGGAATTTTTGCATAGAACATTTTAATCCTATATCTGCGATTTGTATGGGCCATTTAAATCCCATTTCCAATAAATACCAAAAAAGTATCCTAAAACGTGAGTTGAATTGGTTAAAATATTCTGTGAATATCTTCTGCAGCAAATTTTATTGGGAGGTATCAGAAACATCATCCGGTCATGTTAAATCACTAGAAAGGAGAATTTTAATTTATTACATCCAGACCAGTCCATTAACAAAGTTAGCTTAGTTATTCTAAATTTATCATTTTAAACATCTTGTAATATTTTAAGAGAATTCGGTGACATGAGGGGAGGTGATCTAAGGGGTCACATGAGGATCGCTAGAATCCTAATTGATGACCCGATTACAAAGGTTACGGATACGATGTCACCGGAGTACATCTTCGATAGGAACTTTAAAGTGATGCTGTTCGACAGGGCCATGTGGACCAACAGATCCTGGGAGCCAGAGCGGGATTCTCAGGTATGGTTCACAGATGGCTCAAAGCATGCAAATGGTGACACTGGTGCGGGTGTCTGTGGACCAGGTTTTCAACGGGCCTTACCCATGGGTAGATACCCCTCCATTTGTCAGGCAGAGATTTTTGCTATCTGTGTCTGCGCGGAGGAGTCTACGAAGGGGCACTATTAGATCTCGCATCTACATTCTTTCTGACAGTCAGGCGGCATTAAGAGCTTTAATGTCCTATGAGGTGTCATCTGGTCTGGTCATGGAATGCATTCTGGCTCTTAACCGACTTGGCGGGCGCAACTGGCTTACCTTAGGGTGGGTTCCTGGTCACGAGGGGCATGAGGGCAACGAGCGGGCAGATTGTCTTGCTAATGGCGGGGCCCGAAGGCCCTTTACTGGCCCTGAACCATTCTGTGGTATACCTTTGGGGTATGTTAGGGAGAAGCTCGGGTCGTGGAGGGAATCAGAATTCTCTCTCTATTGGGAAAACTCTCTTGGCCAACGACAGGCTAAGAGATTAATCTCTTTTTCCAGTGCGGGATCGAGGAGACTCTTGTCGCTCGGGTGGGGTAACTTGAGTACCCTGGTGTCTTACCTGACTAGACACTGCAATCTCAGATACCACCTGCGCAAAAGGGGTCTTTCCGACACGGATGAGTGTAGGTTTTGCGAACTGGTAGCTGAGACATCGGAGCATGTTCTTTGCGAATGTCCGAGGCTTTGTTAAGGGGTGCCAAGTTTCTTGGCGATCGCTTTGTCTACCCTTCGGATGTTATGAAGGTTTTGCCTAATAGGATTATTGGCTTTATAGGTAGCTTGATTCTTTAGGGTAACTTTAGGCAGCACAAAAGACCTAAGTTGGTCGCGGTGCATAGTGCCATATAATCTAATCTATATCTAATCTAAGGTATTTGTTAATTTAATATTTTAACCCTTATCCTATACTTTTCCTGATATATTTGTTTTTTAATTGGCAAAAGTTGAAAGTAAGGAATTTCAGGGATTATAATGTTCCGCTTTTTACAAACTTATTTTTATATAGTTTTGGAAACAAATTACGATTGTTTTCAATAATGATTAACATTTTCAGTGATTTACCATTACCGGATGACATCTTCGACACCTTCTAGCTAAATTTGCTGCAGAACATATTCACAGAACATTTTAACTCATTAAACGCTCCTTTTAGGATACTTGTTTGATATTTGTCGAAAAAATTACATAAATGACCCATGGAAATTGCAGATATTGGCTTAAACTGTTCTACGAAAAATTGCCTCTTAAAATTCTGTTGGGGACATCCGAACCAAGAATTCAGATCAAAAGAACTATTACACTTCTTTTTGAGTCTTATTCAATACAGTGTTGGCGAAAAAATTAAAAATTTAAACAGCCATAAGATTTTCCTGTGACCACACAGGACCCAACCCTTTCGTGGTTTTACTATACTAACCTAATACATTCATCTGGTTTAGGAATTATTCACCCCCCAAAAAATGTGTTGTACACTGTTATTTATAATCTATTTTCTTGCTTACACTGCACCCACACGATCAAGATTTTCTTGATAGTCTTTTACATATACTGTTTGTCAAAATATGTAAAAATTGACAGCTGTTTTCTCGAACGTAAATTGATACACTCCACTTGAAAGAGAAATCTGAAGCAAGTTCGTTTCAATTTTAGAAAGTGTGAGTGTATTAGTAAAAAAGCGTGAGTTAAAACTTGATAGGCAAAACTTGATCGTGTAACCCTCACATTAATAAAAATCATTTAATAGTTGTTTTTTAATCGGACCTCAGAGCAAAACAACATAAAAAAAAATAAAAACCATTCCTTACAAAAAGTTATTGCTGTTACTTCGCCCTTTATTGGATTGTTACATTCCGGGCCATGTCGTAGTAATTTCATTTTCAATAAATAGAAACAGCAAATAAATTCTTATTACAAATAAAAAAAAAAATGAAAAATAATACTATAAAATTTTTTATTTTATTATTGTTTTGGTGGAAATTTCAAACATTTTTATTTTGATTTGAAGAAAAACAAACAAAAATTATGGAAGACAATTAAAGAAGTTCAAAATTATAAGTTTTTTATTTGGATTTTTAAATACACCGACATAACATATTTGCGTATAAAAAAAACGCGTAATAAAAAAAAAATAAATAAAATTGTATGCGTATGTTAATTAACTGATAAATAAACGTAATTCACGTTGGAATTTATCTCCGTAAAATTGTACACTCAAAAAATAAGTTAGTAGAAACGTTAGTAGAACGTCTTGCAAATCAAGTATACTATTTAACAGCAACTTTTTGCTGAAATTGTGTTTCCAGCTGAAATTTTAGTTATACTTATTATACTAAATGTGTGGGCAACAACCAGCTCGACAGATATACGCAGAATGAAGTAAATTTAGTGGCATGTCAAGATACAGTAGAGACGAGGATAATTATACTATAATTGGCAGCCAAATGCTGAGGATATTATTTCAAAAACATTCATAAAATTTCTATGGATTTATTTTGGTACACCATGTGAAGCACTTATTTTTTATTACTTGTTTTAAATTAAAGGATGAAGTATTCTATGGACATTTTAGAAATATGTTTCCAAAAATTTGCTCAGTATTACAAAACATTCGAGCCCAATTTTGTGCACATACAATCATATACAATTATATCAGGTAAAAATCCGGACATAAACATATCTGGTTTTTGTTTAATTATATCTATTTGTATCAGTTTAGCTATAAATTGATACAATAAGATACAAAACTGATACAGTCTTATACAATTTTATCGTGCCATAATTCAGATAAAATTTTACAGGACATTTATCTAATTGCATCAGATTTATCTAATTGCATACAATTATATGAACCCATATTTCGGATGAAATTCAATAAGACTACATATAGCGTCATACAGAAATTGATATGAATACATAAAGCTACATATACTTTTTTTTTTATCGGATATTTTATCTTCAAATCTTCCATTAATTTAAAACTTTCTATTTACATTTATTTATGCTTATTTTAGTTATGGGCAAATTTTATTTGTGTTTTTACGCGCAATCAATTGAAAATATTTTGGTATCATACATTTTAGTAATAAAATAAAAGTTTTAATAACATGGTTTGCG
Organism: Delia radicum; assembly: GCA_021234595.1. Classification (NCBI taxonomy): domain Eukaryota; kingdom Metazoa; phylum Arthropoda; class Insecta; order Diptera; family Anthomyiidae; genus Delia; species Delia radicum. Next base: position 145,919,693 of record CM037854.1, read on the forward strand.
GAAAAGCGCGTCAGAATATTAACTGAACTGTTTTCAATGTGGGTATAATAATTTTGATATAATTTTTAAAACAATTTTTTTGGTTAAACTTTAATTTGTACCGCAACATAATTTAATTAGAATATATATTTTGAAAAGATTTTATTTTCAAAATACACTCTGATACAAATTTGAAAATTTCATCCAACCGAGTTGATTTTGTTGATGTCCCCTCGTAAATTGGGTTGTCCCACCGAATTCAGTTTTTACAACCGAATTTAGTTGCCACCTCCAATTCGTTTGCACCAACCTAATTTACGTGGTTGCTGCAACCGAATCAATTCGGTTCGAAAAGATCGGTTGGCACAACCGAAATTGTTGTGTGTGTACAATAGGTTGTCCGAAATTTTTTTTTTAGATTTCCCTAACGCAAGACCTCCTAAAATTTGTGTAACTGATCGTAGATTACCAAAATGATTTTAAAAATAAAATGAAACTATATCTTTAGGGTTCTAACGATCTTCAAAGTTTTGAAAAGTAGTTATTTTCATGATTATATTTTTCTATCCTTAATTTCGACACCTAAACTAACAACAATACTTTACCGGCGACTACAAATTTGCTAGATACAGTGGAGTTTGTTTATAACGTACACTGGTTATACCCAAAACATTCACTTTTAAATTATATACCAATTATTACGGTTATAGCGAACTCTTGTTTATTACGAACCAGTTTTTAAGTTCCTTTTATACGTACAACGTACTCCCTAAAATATAGAAACCCTTGAACATGAAATAATAAAAAAATAAAAAATCTGGCAACACTCCAAAATCACATGTTATATTTTTTAATACCAAAATACGTAAATTGGGTTTTCCCCAAAAAAGAAAACTAAAAAAAAACAAAAACTAAACTAATTTATAATACATAAGTCAGTTGCGATAGTTACAGCATTAAGAGCGGTGTTTGTGATTTAAAAAAAAATGAGTTCGATGCGTAGTGAGACAACTTGTGTTATATTGGGACCATATAAGGAACTCGATGATCGGCAGCTACCAACTATAAGAGACGTCCTCAAATATATTTTATTTATCAAGCGTAACATGAAATTGAAGTATAATGGAAAAGATCCATCAATTTCAGATATATGTCTATGCGATTTTTTTTGAAGAGATTGACAATATTTGGACCAAAGCTTCGATTCCAATCGTAACAAAGGAACGAGTTATTCAGTTACTTAAATCCTATTTCGAAAAGTACCTCCATTTGAAAAGATACCCCAAAAGCAAACGAAAAAATGGTTTCGAAAACAAACAAAAGTGTTTGTTGTTCATTTGAATTTAGTTCTTTTTTAAAACCGAAAAAAGGTCCAATCAATGAAAGAAGTTTTTTGTTGGATCGAAAGAAATTACAAAAAAATGGTTATATGTGGAGTTGATAAAAAAGAAACAGATCGATTAATAAAACGAAAGCAGAAACAAACTGAACATTCTATAAGGGCAGCAAAAAAGGCGCGTTCTACTCAAGAAACCGATTCTATCCCATAAAATTGTGATGAAGTTTTACTGTGTGAATCTTCCCTAGAAACGTATTCGATAACGGAGGCATCTCCCACTAACACACTTTCGACAGATACACCTTCGACTTCAACGACGAATTGGAATACATTGCCGTTACCAACAGTTGCCAATGTCTGTGATAGATACGGTTTATCGACTTGTTCTGCTGCTGCTGTTGCTTCTGCGGTTTTGACTGACTTCGGCTTAATTTCTACAGAAAATTTGACTCTGGTAATCGATAAAAGCAAAATACACAGAGCTGTATCTAAAGTCCGGAAAGAAAATTCAAAAGACATTGGAGGTATTGTTATTAAAAGCATTTACTTTTATGGACGAATAGACAAGACTCTGATAAGTGAAAAAATAGGGGATCGTTAAAATCGCAAGGAAATTTTAGAAGAACACATCTCAATTTTAGCAGAACCTGAATTAATTTATTTAGGTCACACAACGCCAAGTGGTGGCACTGCAAAGGGCATTCTAACTTCGATCACAACTTTATTAGAAGATAAAGGTTGGAGTTTAGATGACGTGATTTGCATTGGCTATGACGAAACTGCCACTAATACCGTTTGGAAGGGTGGCGTTATTCAATATTTGGAGGAGTATTTGAAGAGACCGCTACAATGGTGTGTTTGTATGCTCCATGCCAATGAGTTACCCCTTCGTCATTTATTCTTGACTTTAGATGGCTGCACTTCGGGACCTAGAGAATATTCTAGACTTTTTGGAAAACTATTAGCTACTTGTGATAATGAAACTACGGTGTCTTTTTGTGCGGTGGCCTGACTTGCCGAAAAATGTGGTCGATCAACTTAGTACGAATCAAAAATATCTTTATGAGATATGTATAGCTGTACAAACAGGTTATTGTTGTCCTGAGCTGGCAAACCGTAAACCTGGAAAAATTGCGCACTGGTGTTGCTTACCTCTGCTAATCGTCTACTCAGAGTTTACGTAAGTATCCTTAATCCATCAGAAAATTTGCAACTGCTTGTCAATTACGTTGTTAAAGTATACGCTCCGATTTGGTTCCTAATCAAACAAAAAACGTCTTTTAAAGAAGGAGCCAAACATATTTTTCATCTAATTATGTACTCTAGTTTTTTACCAGAAAATATGTTATCAGTTGTGGCTTCTGTTATCGAAAGAAATTCTTTTTTTGCTCACCCGGAAAATCTACTAGTCAGTATGCTGTTTGGTGATAGAGACCACATTCGGGAGCTGGCATTGCAAAGAATAATCAAAGCTAGAGAAGCTGAAAGTAACACTAAACACAGAATATTTAAACCACAAAAAATTAATTTCTCTGCTGGAGATTACACCGAAATTATTATATGTCACGAGTGTAGGGTTACATCACCTCCGGTGCTTCAGCATATTTCTAATGATGACCTTCAAATCATGGCAAAAGATAACAGCTTGGAAATTGTTGACTTTGCTTGTCACACACAAGCTGTGGAAAGATGTGTTAAACTGGTAACAGAGGCCTCTCAAAGTGTAACTAACGCTGCTTTTAGATGTGGCCTTATTAGAACCAGGTTGAAATCACGAGCAGAAATGCCAAATTTTGGTCAAAAAATTATGTTTAAGTGTTAATTTTTAGTCATTTATTATAAGTTTTATTTTCTTCTACATTAATTGCAAGTATAAAATACATTAATAAAATAAATTTGCATCTCGTTTTTTTTTAGGTTTAGGTTTGTAAAAACGTTTTCAAAAGTAGTGTCCTCAAGATGGGACGTAATTCGATTTTTATTACTTTTACCGTAATCTCTGTAAAATTACGCAAATTGTGAAACCTCTTGCGAAAGTGTAGCTCGAAAAGACATTTTTCTCATTCAAGGACGGGACAGCCTAGTGTACAATGACTACAACGTTGAAGGTTGCCAAGAATATGCAGATTTTATTCTACTTTTACATGTAGATTTAATACACACAGAAACATAAAGTTCCAACCGAATTAAAAAGTGTATTTTCACTATATCCAAAATGTAATATCTAAATACATTAGGTGTTGCAACTAAAATTCAGTTGTATTAAATTTCGTAGTGAAACCCAATATTCAGTTATGCCAACCGATTTTCGTTGTCATAACAGAATTTTGGTTGGAAAATTACAAAATTTTTGTATGTGTGTAAATTTAAGCTTGCTTGAAATTTCTATTTTTAGTCGCAACTATCATACTTTGCAATATTATGACAATTTAAAATATATTCAAAATTAGCATAGTATGTTTTATGTAAATATTTTTTATTTCCGAGTACCATCAAAAAGTCTAATATTGTCGAGTTGTGTACTTTTGTTTTATGTTCATTGTTTCTTTTTTGTTTTTTGTTAACAGTAAATAAGTTAATTTTGTTCATATTTTACTTGTTAAATTGAAAGCTTTAAGCAAGGGCATGTTTCCATAGCAAAATCTCGTAGTGTTGCTATAAGGCAATGTCGGAATGCAAGGTATAAATTTTCAACATATAATTTATTCGTAAGTGTTATTCATGTTATGAAAATGTTATACTCCAAAGAAGAAACTGTTTACTGCAACGACCAGCAAGGATTTGCTTTTACTTTAACATGAAAAATGCTTATAAATGTGAGTAATAAATCACATATTATTTCTCAACCTTACATATTTTTATTCTGCTATGTTGAGTGTTACAAATTAATCGCTTTTAATTTAACTTTAAAATCTGAATGCAATAAAAAATAAATTTGTGTTGAAAAAAATTATTAAGATATTTTGATTATAATCAAAAAAATTGTTGGTACGCACACTCTAAAAAATGCTTGTAAACCTATGTACTACTATAAAGTGTATAGTTTTTTATGCTATATAACTCATAATGTCTAAATTTAGACATCAAATGTTTACAATTCTTGTTTACACATTAATGTCTCTAAAAATACACACCAAACTATATTAATAGACATTTTTATTGATAATTACACATAGTGTGTGTTCACAAGTCCTATTTTGTGCTTAAAAACAAAATATTAGGCACAAAATGTGTAAATATACCAACATTCAAAAGTAATACTAAAACAGTATATAAAAATATTTGTAAAGATAAAAATTAAACAAATAAGGAACATAATAAATTAAAATGTAGTTTTAATATAAAAAACCCGAATTTATAATTAAATAGTTTTAAATATTATATTGATGCAGAGTTAATGGTGTTATCGGCTAATTTCAATTTAAGATAAATATTCAATTAATTTATTCTTTGTTTGGTATTCAATTTAATTTCTTAACAATTTTCATAAAGAGTTTAGGATTTTTTATTTCCTTTTCTACTTAAATATAAATAACAAACTAATGCTTTTGGTTTCAGCTAATATAAGATAAAAGGTAACAATTTTCAAAAAAACCTTTATGTTAAGGTAAATATAAATCTATTAAATATAAACAAATTAAGAAACTTCCTGGTAGAAATATTTTCATTAAATTTCAGAAGATACAGTCAACATAAGATCATAATTTGTTGAAACTAAATATTCTGTCGAGCCTTTAAGTACTGTAGTGTAATTGAACAAGCTCAATCTAGAGTAATGTAATGTTGTTTTACTTAGATAATTTTAGACTTTTATGTTGATAAAGCTAGTTTCGGTAAAATTTCAATACAAAAATACATGAATTTTTCTTCTGTAGCGTGTTTTTCTAAATGAAAAAGGTCTATCAATAAGGTTTCCTTTTGGAAAATTCAATTAAATATGTGTTTTTATAAGAATATGTATATAAGAGTTCGTTTTCAAATTTTTTTTATTTTGATTTATGGATATTATCACTTTTTAGAAGGTTTTTGTATCAATAAAAATAATGGCGTATTTATTTTTTTTAATTCCAACTCCTTCCCGTGCCTTTAGGCGACTCAAATCGCGGATTTTGGGTCCCTTTTCCCATACAACAAAAACGGCTAAATATATGTCAAATCGTACTTCAGTATTCGATTCTACGGGAAAACTTAGGCCCATAGGCTTTTTTTTTAGTTTTTGGAATGCAACAGAATGCACAATTAGAGTGGTCCAAAAAAATATTTTTTAAAAAAAAAAATTACAATATTTTTTTTTGTTAAATTTTAATTAAATGAAAAAATACTTACATCTGAGAAAAATGGTAGAAAAATTTTAATTTTGTAGTTACCCGTTCAAAAGTTATTAAAGTTTAAAAATTTAATTTTTTAGTGAATACAAAATAATTTATTGGTTTATATAATAATTTATTGGATTTGAGTCGCTTATAGGCACGGGAAGGAGTTGGAATAAAAAAAAAAAAATACCCCATTATTTGTATTGATACAAAAACCTTCTAAAAAGTGATAATATCCAAAAATCTATTTTTCAAAATTAACTCTAATGTATATATTATAAAAAATTTTTATTTTTTATATGAAGAAATGTATAAACTATGTGATTTTTCATAGGAAATATTCTCAGAATCTAAGGGTTTTTTTTTACAGAAAAATTTTTCCAAATTTCTAAGACTTTTTAACAGAAAAGTTGGATAGTGAGTATTTTTTCTGGATTGAACCCCTTAAAGGCAACATTTTATCCTATAGAAAAACACCAACATTCAGACCAAAAGGGGTTTTTAGATATACACAAAAATACTAATAACTTTAGTCCTTGAAAAACAAGAGTTAGTAAGACTGGTCGACAAATCTCCACGAAATCAAAATAGTTATCGCGAAGTCTCCAGATTCCAAAACTATTTTCCAAATTCTTCCATCATGTACCACTTTTGAGCGCATCGGAAATGCAAATACTGCTTGGAACTTTTTGGAAGTCTACAACAACTTATGTTAAATTTAGCGCATCGGCTGAATTTTAAGTAATTCGAATTTGAAGATTTCTAATATGTTATTTGGTTTTGTGAATATTCGTTACTTTACTATTTACAATGAAAATAAAATTCAATCAATTTTCAATCAATTTTATATTCCAATACCATTTTTGAGCCTAAGTTTCCATAATAACAAGAAGTTCCATAATAGCTGTTTTTGATTTTTAAAACACGATTTGCTCCAAAATTTTAAGTAATGCGAAAGCAGATTTAAAATAGGGAAGCCAAAATATCTTGACTTTAACTATTTTTATTATAGGTAAAATTTGTGTGTGGAACAGTGTAATTAATAGTAACATGCATCTTATATAAACTTTAATGGACATGAATATACACTTTTAACTGATTTTGATTTAATATTAAGTTATTGTTTCTATTAAAAAATCGTTAATTCGTCCAATTAAACTGATATGCTTTTATAAGTAAAATAAAACTTTTGTGTTTTTTAACTGCAAACTCTTTCCATATAGACATTAGAGAGACTCAAGTTGTATGGAAGCGAAATTCGTGCAAGGTGTACCCCCCTCAAAATGAATATTGGTATTTTTTATGATGACATCTATATGTCATCCCAACGATATTGGGAACTGATAAACTTAAATTTACAATTTTGTTTATATGCATGAAATACAGCATACCATGATTTTATATTTTTGCATTTTTTTCTTTCTTTAGTCCTATTTTAATCCATACATGATCTAGAAACTAAATCCGCTAACATATTAGAGTTACCACAAAATTGCATTTATATATATTCCAGAGCACCGTGTAAAATGCATCTAATTTGCAAAAATCTAAATTATTTACATACAAAGATGATGTACTTGGCAAAAGAAAAAATTTGATACCCATATTGCCCTATTTAAAACGAAGAGTTACCACCCATTGAATATTTGTCAAAACGCGAACTAACACGAATTTCAAAAAAAGCTGAGACACGTATTTAATTAAATCGACTAAAGATTAAAATATGTTAATTTGGCATTTTTATTACAAACAACCCCGAACAAAAAATTCAAAAATCGTTTTTTTTTTTACAGAACATCTTTAAAAAAAGGACATGGATGATCGTCCTTGGACAAATTGTATATACAGTTGGACGCGCCTTAAAAAAACCTTCTTATTAGGGTGGGGCGATTTGAACATCTTAATGGGCGCCTCGCGTTTCTGATTCTTGGGATTGTACTGAGCAAAAAAGTCCACTAGACCATACGTCTACGGTGAAAATCGAGCTTCCACATTTTGACTTTTTAGCCGTATTTTGTGAAAGTAAAACAATGTGTGGGATAGACACATCTCAGGAAGTATGAGGAGCTTATCCTAGCAGATTAATGCAGATTTAAGGGGTTAATTTTTAATTTCAAAATAGGGCTTTTTTGCCGTAAAGTCTACGTAGACGTAGACTTTTTTGCTCAGTACAATCCCAAGAATCAGAAACGCGAAGCGCCCATTAAGATTTTTTTCCTTCCATGCTAATCGGCCCACCCAATTTCTTATGATACCCATATTGTATATGTTGGTAAGGAAACAGATTCTCAAATTAACAAAACATGCAAAAATAGACCCATTTTCAAAATGGTCCAGCTCACGAGAGGTCAAAGCTGGAGCCGAAACATTTTAAATGTCATCTTAAAAAAGTCCAAGGTTCATTTTTAGGAGGTTACATCGAGCACTTTTTTTGGTGAGTCGCTCTAATAGACATATGCATTTTATTAGTATTTTTAAGCATTTTAAAATGATATTGAAAGCATTTTAAACTTAAATTTACTCATTTAAAATTTAGGCTTACACACAATGTGTGTATAATTTTAAATTTACACTCATTGAATAATTTTACTGACAGTATAGCAGGTAAAAGGATACCTACTATAAATAGGGTAAATTTAAGTAAAGATTTATTTGAGTGTAGCTTAAAGTTAATGCCGAGTAAAAATATATTTCTTAGTAACATGTCTGAAACATATTATATATAACTGTTGTATTAATATATTTCTTGAAAATATCAATAAAATCTTAGATTGTAAAAACAGACACAATATTACTTTCTTTGGATTTTTATTTAATTTATATAATCCATCCCTTGGGAATTTTTAACCTTTATTCTCTTTTTTAAGGTTAACAATAGCAGATTAAATTTTCTATTACTTTATTCTTTTCAACTCATTGAATAGTTTGATAATAAATAATATAGCCTAAAGATCTAAATAATATTCAATACTATAATACATAAATATCCGGTTGAAAATATTTTCTCAGGCAGAACTATATTTTTTTTTATAGAATACGTAATTTTGTTGCCACAGTCAATATAAGGTCGTCTCAATAGATTTTCTACAGTCGCAACTGCAAAATTCGATAATAAAAAGCAAACCAATTTTCCAATGTGGAAATTTTGAAAACAAAAAATCTTAATGAAAGCAGCAATATTATACAAAATTATTAAACTTTAATCGGAGTGCCAATATGATGAAACCAAGTTATATCCCTGCGGGAAATAAAGGGTCGATTGATTCAAGTCGGTACCCAGCCAGAAATTCATGATGGTTCAAAAAACTAAGTACTATCAAAGCATACACTATACCAAATCCAAAACGTTCTGAGAACGTTTGAAAAAAAACATATTTAAATTACTTTAATAGCACTTTTTAAACAAACTTTACTGATGTTTATTGAAATAAAAATGATATCTGTGGAATGTTGATAAAATAGTCAACAAAACTTTTAAATGTGGATACACTCAGAAAAGTTTTACAGTTACTACATGACAGTTGTTTGTGTAGTAATCAGTAGTAGTTGTTTTTAACTGTAATTACAGTTGTTTTTGTATAAAATAATGCAAAACAACTATTTTGACAGTTGTTTTCAAAAACAACTAACGAAAACTACTAAACTAACGAAAACTAACAGTTGTTTAAAGCAGTTGTTTTAAAATTTTTGTAAACAACTACCAAACAGTAATTTTGAGGTAAACAGTTCAATTTTGTTAGTTATTTTAAAATAAATAAAAATATATATTGAAAAACTATATTTTGAAAAATTCTCGTTTAGTTTATATTAATATGTTTAGAGTTTACAAATAATAATTAGATAATTTAATTGTACCTCCTACATTCAAAAAAAAAAGTTTGTAAAGTCAGCAAAAAATTTTGCTGAGTCAGCAAAATTTTAGTCAGGGGGATGCTAGCAAAAAAATTGCTAATGTCAGCAAAATCTTTTGCTGAAAATCAGCGAGCTGATTTTTAGCAACAAAATAAGTAGATTCAGCAAAAGTTTTGCTAACACTTAGTAGATTAGAAATACAAAAGCCTTGCTAAAAATTAATAAATTTTTTGCTGAATTTTAGTAGACTGAAAAAACGCAAAAAATTTGTAGAAAAATTGTAATTTAGTTAATTTATTTGCTGAAAATCATAAAACATATTTTTGTGATTCTTTTAAAAATAATTTACTATAAAAACGAAATATCAAAATTTTCATTTTTCCACATTGACGACATGAATTAATTTAATATCTGAAAATATATAGAAATAAATATATAAGTATAACATAAAAATTTTCTTTCAACTACTTACATCAATGGTTGTCTAAATGATGCTATCGTTTAAATGATGCTATCGCAACTGCCGAATATAATTCTAGAAACGAAACGAAAAAATAAACAAAAACAATCGAAACGAAAAAAAAAACAACCCTTTTGTTTTGCAATAAGAAAAAGGAACCGTACAAATCTACCTAAGATGTGTGTCTTTCTCTTTCGCTTTACTCTGTCTACATGTCTGTATATGTTTTTTTCATTGTTGATTTTTTTACTTGTCTTGTTAGAGTTGTACTTTTTAGTATCATTTTCCTCTTCTCTACTACATCTTGACATGCCGCGACTTCTGCTTATCAGCACAATTTTTTTTTAGCAAAATTAATTAGTAAAACATTAGTATATTAGTAAAGCATTAGTATAAAACAGTTAAGTGCTGAATAAGTATAACAAAAATTTTAGCTGAAAACACGATTTTAGCAAAAATATTTGCTAAAAAATAGTATACCTGATTTACAAGATGTTTTACTAACTTTTCTACTAACTTATTTTTTTGAGTGTATGCATTAAAACGTCATAACTGGAGTACCGTTTGGAATGTTGACTTGAGACTTTAAGTAAGATGCTGGAAATACTAAATTTTGTTGTAATTGAATGAAGAAAAAAAAATTGAATTTTTTTTAAAATACCAAAAAAAATAACCTTTAAGACAGTAGTTTTTACTAATTTTTACAGTTGTTTCAAAATGTTTGTATTAAAAAATTGTCAGTTGTTTTTAAGACATTGGTAGTTGTTTTTACCACATTTGTTAGATGTTTTTTAACAGTTAAAAACAACTACATTTTTAGTTGTTTTAACTGTAATTACCTTTGTCGCCTTTTAAACTGAAATTACAGTCTTTTTCAGTAGATTCTACTGTAAAACTTTTGTGAGTGTATTTTAGTCTACTTCGCACATTTCTACTATTATACTATAAGATACCAGACGTCTTTCAAATCAACTTATTTCAAATTGAATTACTAATAAAATATAAAAAAAATAATTAATGTGTTTTTAGTACTGGGAAATGATTTTCTTTTCGGTATTTGGAGTACTGGAAAATTATTCCACATTTTGTATTTAAAATTCTATGAAAGCAGTCAATTTTTGCATTAAATGCACTTTAAAATCATTATACTTTTGGGTTTTCAAATGTTTTGGAAGCGTTTTAAAAACAAAAGACGTAGCGCTTTACAACTACTTTATATTTGGTTTTTGTAACGTTTTAAGAATACTCTAAAATACCAACATGAGACCGTAAATCTGGGTTATCATTTGAGTGCCCTGATAACACTATAATCATTAAAAACATGTTGCTTTGGTAACATTTCAACTACCATACGTAGTGCTTTCAGAATACTTCTATGTTTGTTAATTTCTGGCTGGGTTGTTATGTAATATATGATTGGGGGGGCGCGTCACGAAACTGGTGAAAGCAAAATTGTGATGCACGATAAAGGGTTAATTTAGGTTAAATGACCAATCACGTGATTATAGTTATGGTGACAAAACATTCACTGGTTGCTAACAGATATATCATGTAACTGAAGAAAAAGTAACATAACATTAAAGTGTACTGAAGCCACTAGGGTCGTTGCAGTTGAAGTTGATACTGGTCATTGAACTGGTTTAAAACCGTTGGCAGTGGATGAAAACATGCCAATTAGTGCCAAAGGATGCAGTTCCTTGACTGCTACAAAGCGAATACAATACTGAAGGAAATTTTTTCTGTACCGACTTTGTGACAGTAGAAATGAAGACGTAACACTCCACTCGTTGAAAAGAACTGAATTCGGAGCTGTTTTGACAGTGACCAAGTTTGTCAGATATGATGACGTTTTCTCGCCAAATGTCGCGATCTTAAACTTAGTTTTTTGTTGGGTATAGACAAAATAAACTAATTCTAAAATTGAGGTTTGTTGTGCCTTTTGTAAGGGTTTTTAAACAATGGGTAAGACATACTGTTTTGGAAATATACAGCGATTGGTTCCGGACGGGCAATTTAGCAACCCATGCATAATTTGATATAAGCTGAATAAAAAGTGACAGGTTACTTACTAATTACTTTTCGCATGCCAGGCAACCCTTAGACCAGTGCAGTGGTACGTCCAAAACTATTCTATTCATACTACACCTAAAACAGGCCCATTTTGCGCTTAATATGTGACTAGGTTTCCTTAAAAATTATTCTCCAGTTCTATAATACGTACACCTGCACCAGTCACGTGATAATTTTCTTCCCACTGGTGTTGCATATCACATAAATCCTAAAATGGTCATACTTTGACACTACCTATATCTAACTTGTGCCGTAGTGTATTCATTTCAGTCGGTACGGTGATAGGTTACATTGGTCAAGTTCTTCGCCATATGATAACGGATAATATGATAGCGGATTTAGTTTCTAGATCATGTATGGATGCAAATAGGACTAAAAAAAGAAAAAAAAAATGATCCACGACTTTTTGGCGGCAATTTTTTTTCGCAAATTAAAAAAAGAATATGCCGCCAAAAAGTCGTGGATAATTTTTTTTTTCTTTCTTTAGTCCATATTGTATATGTTGGTATGGAAACAGATTCTCAAATTAACAAAACATGCAAAAATGGACCCTTTTTTAAAATGGTGCAGCTCACGAGAGGTCAAAGCTAGAGCTGAAATATTTTAGATGTCATCATAAAAAATACCAATGTTCATTTTGAGGGGGGTACACCTTGCACGAATTTCGCTTCCATAAAACTTGAGTCGCTCTAATATACATGTGCGCGATAGAAAACTCAGATTTACGTATTATTTTTCTAAGTTAATTTTACCGACACCGGAAATTGAACCTAGCACCATATGTGCCAGAGTCCAAAGCGCTAACCCGTACACCACAGCGTGAAATAAATTAAAATAAATAAATGAAAATAATAAATATAACTCAAAATTGATATATTAGATTTTAAAAAAATAATGTGAGGGTAATATTAAATAGTATTTTACATTATCTGCCTTAAGGTATTTCACATTAGACGCTGTGCAACTAAATTGTTGAAAAATTTATAAAAAATTTATTAATATGAACACACAATAATGACATTTAAAAATTCTTTAACTTTAAATTCTTCTTTAAATTCTCTCAGACACAACTGCAAAAAATTAGTATATGTAAAATTTTTTGTAACAAATAAATCTTTAAACATCCGTAAAAAAGAAAGTCAAGCATGCCAAGTTTTACATTTCCAACAATTAAAAACTAAAGGTTATTATTAGTATCAAAAATGTAACGGTGACATTAATTAATCGTTTCAGCCACAAACATTTCCAAATAGTGTGTCCAATAGGGGTGTTCCACATTAACCGCCTACTCCACATTACCCGCACTTACACAATATTAATTATGATATAATAACTAAATCTGCTTTTTTAACTCAAAAATCGCGTTTTTTGACGTATGGCTAAGTTTTAGTAAATGGGCGTTATATTTAGCAAAAGTTTTTTCCTGATTTTACAGGGTAAATTGCACTACGGCACGTATGAGTGATATTTAATATTAATTATCACTCATACGTGCATTTTGTTCCTACAATGCATTTTTTTGAAATTGCTTTTAAATGTTATTGCTGCCTAAAACTATTGTTTTTAAAATTGGTTTTGGTTTTGCCGCTATTCCAAGAACACCGAAATATGCGTGTTGCAATTGTTTTTTGTAGATATGAACTCAATTGAAAGACTCTCTTGTCGTGAAAGGTTGTTCTATTTGTATTGAATAAAATGCCGGCGATTATAAAATTTGTAAAACTTTCAATAAAACAAAATGTTGATATTTTTAATAAATTTAATAGGGGCTTGCCTGTGTTTTTTATGTTATTTTTAATAAAAATTAAATGAATGCATTTTCACGCAAAAGAAAAATCGTAACATGATCGATTAAAAAACAATGTTCAGAACATATGGGTTTTATCTTAGTATATTTTAATTTTTAGTATCTATGAACTAACTGAATATTCTGGGGCAAGGATAAATTCGAAATAATGAAACTAGCTCCGATCAGAGCTGTATCCATGCATTTACTATGGGGGCGATTTTTTTTCAAAAAAATGTTTTCGTAATCAAATTTGGTCCAATTGAAGTAGTATGGTAATTTTAATGCTCAAATTTTTTAAGTCTTAACAAATTGAGAAAACGAAATGTTTTTTTTTCGTTTTTGCAATTTATACTCAAATGTGATTATTTTGCAATTTTTCATATTTGGGTTTAACAATAACTTTTTCTTAAGATTTGAGCTTTAATGCACCGATTCTTTGCTGGTAATTCTTTTCTTCTCCAATTTTTTTAATTGTTCTTTTTTTATGGAGTATTTCTTTAAGTTTAACAAATTGCATAGGACTTTTTTCTACAAAAACCAATCAACTCAACAGAGAAGACAAATGTGCATTTTTTTCCTATTTGTGCAATTTTTACTCAAATGTGATTATTTTGCAAATTTTTCATATTTGAGCTTAACAATAACTTTTTCTTAAGATTTGAGCTTTAAAACACAGATTCTTCGCTGGAAATTCTTCTATTCTCGAATTTTTTTAGTTTTTTTTTATGGATAATTTTTTTTTAAAGTTTTTTGTAGTTTTGCTATTTTTTGCATTTTTACTAAAAAAAAAAAATGTTCCACAAACACAATGGATTTTTCCATTTTTTTCTTCTTCTCTGGTCATAAAATAATTTTAATGTGAATACACAGTGAATGGTATTACCAAGTCAGTCATAAACTCTTCATTAATTAATTGAAAATATTTTTATAAAATTTTTTAGTATTTGAAATTATTTTATTTTTTATAATATAAAATTGTTTATACAATTTTGTTCACAATTAATGTTATTAACAAATTAAATAATGTAATGCAAAATTTTCATTCGATCCAACAAATCATGTATGATTGCAATGAACATACGAATAATTTTCTTTAAAAAATCTTTAAATCCTCGAATTGTATAGAAAAATATTATTTGGATTACAAGATTTTTGGATTATTCTATGGAATTGAAAGTACGGAAAACTGAAAGTTTACAGAAAAAAATCTTGTAAATCTGAGGAGTTTTGCGTTAGAAAATTTTTAATGAATTCGTTTTTTTATATATATTTAAAAACTCAAATTTTAAGGCGTTATTTGTTTATAAGCGTTTTTATAATTTTAAGGCTTTATTGTAGAAGAAGTTCCTCAAAATTTGGCAAGGGAGGTATTCCAAAATCAAGCACACCGATTTTATTATAACAGGGACATGTTGATGAAAACACAATTTTTAGATAGACCATCTCAGCTGATCATTTTTGGCAATTTGTTTAAAGGAGCTATATAGCAATATGACATTTATTGTGGGAAATTACCATGTGGCATCTTTTGTAATTTTCAAGTTGTTGTGAAACATGTGTAAATTTTGGGGTACTTTATGTAAAGATGCAAATTGTTATTTATCCTCCCCCTATATTCTCGAGGTATCCCAAAAATCAAGAGTTTAAATAAGAGTTCTTGCCTTTATTTGGTAGTTTCGTTTTAAAAGTTTTTCTATAGAAATAAGTAAAGTTTTTTGTTTTTATATGAATTTTTTTCTCAAATTTTGGTTCTCGAAAGTTGTCGGATTATGTGTGCAAAATTATCATTATTTTGCTTACAAATGGAATCTGAACAAAAAGTGAGTACCAAGTAGAGATAATGGCTAGAAACAAACCATTAAAAAACAGTATTGGGAAATAGTTTTGTAGATTTTATCAATAATTGGAAAATAATCTTTATATCATTTGTTTGATCTGGAAACTTAAGCTAACTTTTATATTGAAAAATTGAAGAATATTACTTTTTTTTGCTCTCACTTTTGATTCAAGGTCCATTTATAAACAAAATAATAGTCCGATTACGCTATTTTGTACACATAGAATATAACTTGATTAAAAAAAAGTTCACTTTTAAACATAAAGAAGTTATAAGTTATAGGATGTGTTGGAAATTTTTTGATCTCACTTCTTATTATTTGTATAGCAAACAATTTAGTTTATCGGCATTATTACTCTATAGCAGGGGTGCCCAAGGCCTATGGGCTTGGTGCTAATTTGTTTTTGTAAAAACACTTAGCTATAGGCTGTGTGTTTTAATACACATATAGAGCGCTCAGCACTAGCAATACGAAATACACAAACAACTTTGTCTTATTAGGTTTTTTGTCGTTCTTCACTGTATACACGCAAGCGCAAAGCAACAACACTTTCGTATGCTTTGCTGGTAAACATTGAAATATTTTTTTCTTTGTATGTATTGGTTTTTACAACAAAAAATATTGAATACAAATTAGTTTTTCTTTAAATGTATCGGTGTTTGCTCTTCCATAAGGAACTTTTGGGAACTCCTGCTCTATAGCAAATGATTTTAACTTGATGTTTCTCTGTTTGTGAAATTTTTAAATTTTTATAGCACAAAATTAAGTTTGTACCTTTTACATAATACAATCCCAAATTATTTGGAATATTATTTGCTTTGTCTGCGTATTTTTTATTTTTTTTTTCTTATTTCCAGTAAGGTAAATATTGTCAATTATTCCCATGGCATAACTATGACTGTAGACTTATTAGGGAGAGTTAATATAATTTAAATATAAATTTGAAAGAAAAACAAAACATCAAAGTATTTGTTAAATAAAAAAAAATGTTTACATTTCAAATAAATAATTCAAACGAAAATAAATAAAACGAAACTAAAAAAATTTATTATTTTTGCAACAAACAATGATTTAACGCATTCACGGATTAAACTATTTAATCAGAATTTAATGAGGGTAAATTACAAAAATATCTCAAATATTAAAGAAATTGATTAGATTTTAAAATAAATTTAATATTGTTTTGATTTGTTTGATATTTCGAGGTACATTTTTCAATGAAGAGAACGTGTTTTCTTATAAGTCTACCTGTAAATGATGTTGATTTGGTAATTCCTTCAATAAAAACTATAAAATCTAATTTTATATTGTATTTCATAATTTTCAAAAATAAGTATGCTGAACATTTACTGAATTTATTGTCAGAAAATTAAAAAAAGTAATAGAACTTTATACACAATAGCTGTTTAGAATTTAAGGGCTTTTCACATTAATCATTTTGCATTTCAACAATTTTATATTCAAACGAATTTTTAAAATGTATTCTCTTTTAATGAATACTTTTTCGGACCTTAAAGGCCTCATTAGTTGTTACTTTCTGTTGCCGTTCTGTGTCGTTCTGTTCTGTAGGTAATATTTTGTAATTACTTTTTCTGTGAAAGGAATCAGCTGTTTTAAAAAGTAAAAGAAAATCCAAACAAAAACATTCAAATCAGGGATGATAAATGCCAATTTAAAATAGTACCAACCTGCATATAAAATAGTACTTTTTCGGCATTAAAAGTATAAAAAAAAATTTATATATAAATTAACAAACAAAAAGTGCATGCATAAATTTGGTTTTACCAATTTTTATCTTTGTACCCTCCAAAATGAACAATTACAAATGAAACAACAAAAATATATAAAAAAAAAAATATTTTAAGAGGTGAAAACAAAATTTTGAGGTGAAAAACTTTTTTGGATGTAAAAAAATAAATTGTGTGATGAAAAACATTTTTGAGGTAACAAAACTATTTTTGAGGTGAAAAAAAATTTTTCCGTGTAGAAAAAAGAATTTGCCCTGAATTTTAAATATTATTCAACTCTTAGCGTTTGGTTTAAAAATATGACGTTGTATTTTATACACCAGAAACTACAATGAATTCTAATAATATATATATATATATATATATATATATATATATATATATATATGTATGCACAGCGCATAGTCTAGAGACATTTATTCGTTCCCCCGCATAGTTTAGGGACATTTGCTTACTTTGGGGACTGTCCCCAAAGTTTTCGCGCCTTTTCATACATCTAGCGTTTAAGATGAGGACAATTTTTTCGATACACCGCATATTTCGGGTACAATTTTGGCCATGTCCCTAAAGTATGCGCTACGCATACATATATATATATATATATATATATAATTGCATTATACACCAATTTGTAAGGAAAATTTAGAGGTACTTTCATATTGTCACTCATTACTTTTGAACCGCTAGAAGACCGATTTTGCTCATTTTCAATACCAAACTTTTCGGAAAAATGTACATAAAGCTATGTAAAAAGAGGCAGTGCGTACTAAGAAAATTAGCCGATATTGATTTAAAAAATTATTAAAATTTTGAGATTTTTTCTTAAATTCACCAAACTTTTAATATTTTTTGAATGTGCTATTAATATCTTGCTGTATTGAATTACGTTTCTTACAGTTTTTTTGCGAATTCAATCCTTGTGATTGGTTGGAAATAAATTTGTTCGTGAACTCATTCGATTTTAAAAACACGCTGCTAATAGTCAATTTCACATTTTTATAAGATTTTTATTATTTACTTTTTTGAAAATCAAGATTAGTTAATAATAATTATAACCCTTAGTGATTGAATTCAATAATTGGTTTAATCGATTACTAAAACTTTAATATAATCATCTGTAATCAGTCGCACTCAGTGAATTCATGTGATTGAATTCACAGCGTTTGGTTCCAAATTAATTCATTGTTCATATGGGACTGCAAATCGAATTAATAATTATTGAATTTTAAAGGGACCAAGAAATTCATACATAGAAAAATTTGTAAATCGTACTAAATGAGTC
Source organism: Delia radicum (assembly GCA_021234595.1). Classification (NCBI taxonomy): domain Eukaryota; kingdom Metazoa; phylum Arthropoda; class Insecta; order Diptera; family Anthomyiidae; genus Delia; species Delia radicum. Next base: position 145,938,363 of record CM037854.1, read on the forward strand.
ATAGGAGTATCATGGTTCAAATTTTTTAAGTCTTAACAAATTGAGAAAACGAAATGTTTTTTTTCGTTTTTGCAATTTATACTCAAATGTGATTATTTTGCAATTTTTCATATTTGGGTTTAACAATAACTTTTTCTTAAGATTTGAGCTTTAATGCACCGATTCTTTGCTGGTAATTCTTTTCTTCTCCAATTTTTTTAATTGTTCTTTTTTTATGGAGTATTTCTTTAAGTTTAACAAATTGCATAGGACTTTTTTCTACAAAAACCAATCAACTCAACAGAGAAGACAAATGTGCATTTTTTTCCTATTTGTGCAATTTTTACTCAAATGTGATTATTTTGCAAATTTTTCATATTTGAGCTTAACAATAACTTTTTCTTAAGATTTGAGCTTTAAAACACAGATTCTTCGCTGGAAATTCTTCTATTCTCGAATTTTTTTAGTTTTTTTTTATGGATAATTTTTTTTTAAAGTTTTTTGTAGTTTTGCTATTTTTTGCATTTTTACTAAAAAAAAAAAATGTTCCACAAACACAATGGATTTTTCCATTTTTTTCTTCTTCTCTGGTCATAAAATAATTTTAATGTGAATACACAGTGAATGGTATTACCAAGTCAGTCATAAACTCTTCATTAATTAATTGAAAATATTTTTATAAAATTTTTTAGTATTTGAAATTATTTTATTTTTTATAATATAAAATTGTTTATACAATTTTGTTCACAATTAATGTTATTAACAAATTAAATAATGTAATGCAAAATTTTCATTCGATCCAACAAATCATGTATGATTGCAATGAACATACGAATAATTTTCTTTAAAAAATCTTTAAATCCTCGAATTGTATAGAAAAATATTATTTGGATTACAAGATTTTTGGATTATTCTATGGAATTGAAAGTACGGAAAACTGAAAGTTTACAGAAAAAAATCTTGTAAATCTGAGGAGTTTTGCGTTAGAAAATTTTTAATGAATTCGTTTTTTTATATATATTTAAAAACTCAAATTTTAAGGCGTTATTTGTTTATAAGCGTTTTTATAATTTTAAGGCTTTATTGTAGAAGAAGTTCCTCAAAATTTGGCAAGGGAGGTATTCCAAAATCAAGCACACCGATTTTATTATAACAGGGACATGTTGATGAAAACACAATTTTTAGATAGACCATCTCAGCTGATCATTTTTGGCAATTTGTTTAAAGGAGCTATATAGCAATATGACATTTATTGTGGGAAATTACCATGTGGCATCTTTTGTAATTTTCAAGTTGTTGTGAAACATGTGTAAATTTTGGGGTACTTTATGTAAAGATGCAAATTGTTATTTATCCTCCCCCTATATTCTCGAGGTATCCCAAAAATCAAGAGTTTAAATAAGAGTTCTTGCCTTTATTTGGTAGTTTCGTTTTAAAAGTTTTTCTATAGAAATAAGTAAAGTTTTTTGTTTTTATATGAATTTTTTTCTCAAATTTTGGTTCTCGAAAGTTGTCGGATTATGTGTGCAAAATTATCATTATTTTGCTTACAAATGGAATCTGAACAAAAAGTGAGTACCAAGTAGAGATAATGGCTAGAAACAAACCATTAAAAAACAGTATTGGGAAATAGTTTTGTAGATTTTATCAATAATTGGAAAATAATCTTTATATCATTTGTTTGATCTGGAAACTTAAGCTAACTTTTATATTGAAAAATTGAAGAATATTACTTTTTTTTGCTCTCACTTTTGATTCAAGGTCCATTTATAAACAAAATAATAGTCCGATTACGCTATTTTGTACACATAGAATATAACTTGATTAAAAAAAAGTTCACTTTTAAACATAAAGAAGTTATAAGTTATAGGATGTGTTGGAAATTTTTTGATCTCACTTCTTATTATTTGTATAGCAAACAATTTAGTTTATCGGCATTATTACTCTATAGCAGGGGTGCCCAAGGCCTATGGGCTTGGTGCTAATTTGTTTTTGTAAAAACACTTAGCTATAGGCTGTGTGTTTTAATACACATATAGAGCGCTCAGCACTAGCAATACGAAATACACAAACAACTTTGTCTTATTAGGTTTTTTGTCGTTCTTCACTGTATACACGCAAGCGCAAAGCAACAACACTTTCGTATGCTTTGCTGGTAAACATTGAAATATTTTTTTCTTTGTATGTATTGGTTTTTACAACAAAAAATATTGAATACAAATTAGTTTTTCTTTAAATGTATCGGTGTTTGCTCTTCCATAAGGAACTTTTGGGAACTCCTGCTCTATAGCAAATGATTTTAACTTGATGTTTCTCTGTTTGTGAAATTTTTAAATTTTTATAGCACAAAATTAAGTTTGTACCTTTTACATAATACAATCCCAAATTATTTGGAATATTATTTGCTTTGTCTGCGTATTTTTTATTTTTTTTTTCTTATTTCCAGTAAGGTAAATATTGTCAATTATTCCCATGGCATAACTATGACTGTAGACTTATTAGGGAGAGTTAATATAATTTAAATATAAATTTGAAAGAAAAACAAAACATCAAAGTATTTGTTAAATAAAAAAAAATGTTTACATTTCAAATAAATAATTCAAACGAAAATAAATAAAACGAAACTAAAAAAATTTATTATTTTTGCAACAAACAATGATTTAACGCATTCACGGATTAAACTATTTAATCAGAATTTAATGAGGGTAAATTACAAAAATATCTCAAATATTAAAGAAATTGATTAGATTTTAAAATAAATTTAATATTGTTTTGATTTGTTTGATATTTCGAGGTACATTTTTCAATGAAGAGAACGTGTTTTCTTATAAGTCTACCTGTAAATGATGTTGATTTGGTAATTCCTTCAATAAAAACTATAAAATCTAATTTTATATTGTATTTCATAATTTTCAAAAATAAGTATGCTGAACATTTACTGAATTTATTGTCAGAAAATTAAAAAAAGTAATAGAACTTTATACACAATAGCTGTTTAGAATTTAAGGGCTTTTCACATTAATCATTTTGCATTTCAACAATTTTATATTCAAACGAATTTTTAAAATGTATTCTCTTTTAATGAATACTTTTTCGGACCTTAAAGGCCTCATTAGTTGTTACTTTCTGTTGCCGTTCTGTGTCGTTCTGTTCTGTAGGTAATATTTTGTAATTACTTTTTCTGTGAAAGGAATCAGCTGTTTTAAAAAGTAAAAGAAAATCCAAACAAAAACATTCAAATCAGGGATGATAAATGCCAATTTAAAATAGTACCAACCTGCATATAAAATAGTACTTTTTCGGCATTAAAAGTATAAAAAAAAATTTATATATAAATTAACAAACAAAAAGTGCATGCATAAATTTGGTTTTACCAATTTTTATCTTTGTACCCTCCAAAATGAACAATTACAAATGAAACAACAAAAATATATAAAAAAAAAAATATTTTAAGAGGTGAAAACAAAATTTTGAGGTGAAAAACTTTTTTGGATGTAAAAAAATAAATTGTGTGATGAAAAACATTTTTGAGGTAACAAAACTATTTTTGAGGTGAAAAAAAATTTTTCCGTGTAGAAAAAAGAATTTGCCCTGAATTTTAAATATTATTCAACTCTTAGCGTTTGGTTTAAAAATATGACGTTGTATTTTATACACCAGAAACTACAATGAATTCTAATAATATATATATATATATATATATATATATATATATATATATATATGTATGCACAGCGCATAGTCTAGAGACATTTATTCGTTCCCCCGCATAGTTTAGGGACATTTGCTTACTTTGGGGACTGTCCCCAAAGTTTTCGCGCCTTTTCATACATCTAGCGTTTAAGATGAGGACAATTTTTTCGATACACCGCATATTTCGGGTACAATTTTGGCCATGTCCCTAAAGTATGCGCTACGCATACATATATATATATATATATATATATAATTGCATTATACACCAATTTGTAAGGAAAATTTAGAGGTACTTTCATATTGTCACTCATTACTTTTGAACCGCTAGAAGACCGATTTTGCTCATTTTCAATACCAAACTTTTCGGAAAAATGTACATAAAGCTATGTAAAAAGAGGCAGTGCGTACTAAGAAAATTAGCCGATATTGATTTAAAAAATTATTAAAATTTTGAGATTTTTTCTTAAATTCACCAAACTTTTAATATTTTTTGAATGTGCTATTAATATCTTGCTGTATTGAATTACGTTTCTTACAGTTTTTTTGCGAATTCAATCCTTGTGATTGGTTGGAAATAAATTTGTTCGTGAACTCATTCGATTTTAAAAACACGCTGCTAATAGTCAATTTCACATTTTTATAAGATTTTTATTATTTACTTTTTTGAAAATCAAGATTAGTTAATAATAATTATAACCCTTAGTGATTGAATTCAATAATTGGTTTAATCGATTACTAAAACTTTAATATAATCATCTGTAATCAGTCGCACTCAGTGAATTCATGTGATTGAATTCACAGCGTTTGGTTCCAAATTAATTCATTGTTCATATGGGACTGCAAATCGAATTAATAATTATTGAATTTTAAAGGGACCAAGAAATTCATACATAGAAAAATTTGTAAATCGTACTAAATGAGTCATAGGAGTATCATGGTACATTTGAGGTTCAAATAGTACCATAACAAGTACTATAGTACCAACTTTACCATCACTGATTCAAATATTGATAAAAAGATTTGACAACAAACTAATACATACGCACTTTAGGCTGTCACTTAACGTTGAATTCTATTTTCAACAGTTTTGTCCGCAACAGAACAGAACGACAAAGTGAAAACTAAACACACATACAGACTTTCAATTGAACAGAAACAAAATAGCTGATTCGTAACAGAACGTACAAACTAATTCTGCCTTTAGTATTCTAATTGTTAGGAGCACTCCATTTACAAAAATATACAGTGTAGGGAACTTGTTTTGTATGCTTTATCAATAATTTAAAAAACAATCTTTATATCATTTGATTGTTGTGAACACTGCACAATACAGAAAATTTTATTGTAGGATATTGAAGAATTTTTGATAAAAAAAGTCCATTTGTAAATTATCCAACTGAAAATGATAATATATAAACATGCATGATTCCATTTATGAGCATATATTGTTTAATATATCAGCATGTAGGAATAAGTACACTTAATTCTGTTTTTACGCAATAGATACGTTCCTCGAAAACTCGCATAAAAAAAAGCGTAAAAAATACAGTGTATCCATATATAACGAGGGGATTGGTTCCAGATATTAAAGCGGCTGTATTAACGATGTTATATTTGGAAGCAGAAAACTGAATTGGACATTTGGATTCTCTAAATCTGGATGACCTGGTGCATTGTCTATAATCAACAGAACTTTAAAATCAAGGCCCTTATCGCTCTTATAGCGCCGAACTTCCGGTGCAAAATATTTAAGAAACCATTCGTTAAAAGCTCAGTTGTAACCCACGCCTTTTTATTAGCTGCCCAGTGAACCGGTAATGAGTCCATATTTACAAGTAAGGGTTTTAACATCCGGTTTCCTGAAGCGTTGGAGCAGAATAAAAACGCCACACGATCTTTGGCTACTTTAACCCCACTAGCGGTTTTCTGGGTTTTAGCAACATATGTTCGACTTGGCATTCGTTTCCATAAAACGCCTGTTTCATCCGGATTCCATACCGGAGCCGGAGTGTAACCACTATCTTTAATTATTTTAGCCAGTTCTGCGGGAAAGCTCTTAGCTGCCGGCTCATTAGAAGATGCTACTTCGTCCTTAATTTTAATATTATGTCTTTGCAGAAAACCTGTTTTCACCTTTAACATTTTAATTTGACTGCACTTTTGCATTGTAAAGGGTCCGCCATCTAACGTTTTTTTTTTTGCAACTAGTGCTTATTTCGTGAATGGTAACACTTAGCCCATGTCTGATTTGACAGATAATTAGTTTTATCCTTCCGCTGAACGAATATGGCTGTGTACACGCTTGAACAACGCTGGGAAATATTGCTACATTACCTTGAAAATCATGCCATTTTTCTTCGAAAATGAGCAAGGAGTGGCCGTTACAGTCAATGGCGCTCGTTATCGGGCCATGTTGAACGAATTTTTGTTCACAAAAGTTGAAGAGGAGGATATTAGCAACATTTGGTTTCAACAGGACGGCGCTACGTGCCACACAGCCGTAGCTACACTCGATGTTTTGCGCCCTGTTTTTGAAGATCGCATTATCAGCCGCAGAGCTGATGTCGTTTGGCCACCTCGGAAATGCGATTTGACACCGTTGGACTATTACTTGTGGGGTGCCGTCAAATATAAGTGTTACGCCAACAAGCCAGAGACAATTGACGCTTTCAAGAACAATATTCGTGAAGCCATTGGTGAAATACAGCTGCACACAATCGATAATGTGCTTAAAAATTGGACCGATCGTGTAGGCTACTGCATGGCCAGCCGAGGCAGCCATTTGAATGAAATTATTTTCCATTATTAACCGGAAGGATTATATAATTTTTTTTTTTTTTTTGTTTTTTTTTTTTTTTTTTTTTTTTTTTTTGTGCTTTCAAATAAAAAAAAAAATTTGAGAAAATATTCAGTAGTTTTTTTTTATAGCATTTTCAAGAAAAAAAAAGTTATTTGGCGGACCCTTTACATTCAAAAGAACTTATTAGAAACATACAAGGGAAATCCTCTATTTTGATTGTAGTTAATTTTCGTACCACATGATTTGGAGGTAAAGTACCTATTGCAAATAGGACAAACGTCATATAAAAAAAAACCAGTAGCAGAACAGATATTAGGACCTCGTATAATACACTATAAGTTGTTCTGCAACCAGTTGTTTCTGCAACCATATGCTCTGCAACCAGTTTTTTTACTGGGTAGATATCATACACATATTACTGTGCCTATTCTTTTTTTATTACGCGTTTTTGATAATCACAAAGTTTTTGTGTTGTACTAATGGAATAACGTATTTAAAAGTCTCACTTGAAGAACTTACCATTTCGAGTTTTGAAATTTTCTTTTTCTATTGAATAATGTATTTAAAAATCTCAATGGAAAAACTTATCATTTTTAGTTTTTTAATTTTCTTAAATGTTATTTGTTTCTTGTGTTTTTTTTTCAAAACCATATAAAAATGTTTCAACATTCTGTCAAAATAAAAATAATAGAACAAATTATTTTTTCTATTTATAATAAGATATATAAATTAACCACTGACGAGTCATTTGAGGGAAAGAAACTGCGGCAGCCTGGCAGATCAATTATGTCTGTTAAATTTCTGAATAAAAATGTTTTCTTCTTCATGTACACGCAGATAAATAAAGTGCCAACCGAATCGAAAAGTGTATTTTAATGGTAACAACTTTAAAAGTTAGTTAGTACAACGATATTAACATTAGATTTCTGAATATTTTGGGGGTTGCAATTAAAATTCAGTTGAATTAACCGAATTTTGTTGTGAACACTAATGTTCAGTTACAGAAACCGACTGAAATTCATAATAAACTAATTTGAGTAGTAGTAACCAAGTTTCAGTTGGCAAATAGCTACATTTTTCTCTGTGTGTAGAAATCTAACTAAAAAAATTTTCACTAATTAATTGTAATAAAATTAATTACGATTGTCATCATATCACGGTTACAAACACTTTACAGCAGAAACAATTGAAAATTTTGAGCAACGGCAACTGAATATCTAGCATACACTTGGTATCCAACTAATGAACGTGAATAAAGTGTATAATAATTTGATAATTATTTGTGAAAAAGCGATAACAATAGGATTAAAAATAAGAAGCATTCTAGGTGAGAAAATAAATTGTTCATAGGTATTAGGTAACTCTATCTCTTCTGATTAAAACAACATATTGCGAATGCTGTGATTGAAAAACTCCACTTAGCCACACTCATCGCTGTGTCGACCGTGGCTCAGCTCACTAACAGGTGATGCTGCGAGTCATTGACTGTTGTATGGTTGTAGGTTTGAAACTCACTACAACTCAAAGTAAAAAGTTTTCCATATAGAGCTATTTAATAATTTAAAATACTTTGTTCAATTGACACATACATTAACCACTGACGAGTCCTTGGAGGGGACGAAACTGCGGCATTATGTCCGCTAAATGTTTCCTCTATAAATCTAACTAAAGAATTTAATTGTTTTTTTATATTTATTGAAAATTAAATTTCCGCACGTAGTTCCGGAATGTTACAACCTAAACAATCCCATAAAGGCTGGATTAGTAGTCATCAGTTTTTTTTAACGAATAGTTTCTGATTTTTGTTGTTTGGCTTTGATTCAATAAAAAACTATTATTTGTTTTTATTAAGCAGTAGAAAATAATTATATAAAAAATATTCAAAATATGAACATATATGAACATATATGAAATAAAATATATAAAATATATGCGAGTTGTTGGTTAGTTCGGTTCAAGATCATGAAAAATTTTTTCATATTAACAGAAAAATTATAATTTTATTTGTGATAATTTACTTTAATTAACAGAAAAAACAATTAGAAAAAAGTTATTTGACACCTGCATGAATGGAAATGGATCTTGAACCGAACTAACCAAAAACTCACATACAATTTATATAGATCAACAATAAAAATTCACTATATAAAATATATGCTAAAATATATTGCCATATACCCTCAAAATTCGGATCCGTACTTATTTCATTAGAGTAATCAAAAAATAGTTGAATTTTAAACATAAAAAAATTATGAGTGATAGCATGTGCATTTCTTATTATTTGTATACCCAGGTGAAAATAATCATTTATTATCATATATGTACACACAGAAAAAAACTTAGTTATTTGTCAACGTTAGTTTACACTTTGTCAACGTTTGTATACACTTTTCAATTCAGTTGGCACTTTATTTCTCTGTGTGTAGTTACATATATGTTCGGCTCCGAAAATAGTATATGGCTCATACATGGCCATATATTTTGGGCATATATGTTTATAGTTTGATATTTCCAATATTTTTCATATATTTAAAACACACAATTTGTTAAATAAGTTTTGGGACTTTAGCACATTTAATTACTATAAATGCAATTAATGTTTATCCCGATGAAAATAAATTTAAATAACAAATATGCAGGTGCTTGTGCAAATTTAAATGTAACTGACACTAATAGAAAACATATGATTTCTATTGTTGATTTACTTGAATAAACGTCACTACATTGCTAGGTCTGTCAAAAAAACAGAGTAGTATTTGGAAGATGACAAAGCCAATTGTGACAATTTTTTGTTGTTGTTTTGGTTTTTCTTTGATATTTTAAATTTTGAATCTCGCTCCTAGACGAGGACAAGAAATTCTCATTGAGTTTGTGATTTAACATAACAAATATCTCTAGAAATTCTAATAACAAAGTCCCCTGAAGATTTCCTTAGGCAGGAATGAAATCCGGATAGGGACACGCCTACATCAGATTGCTTTTCACAATTTGTTAAATAAGTTTTGGGACTTTAGCACATTTAATTACTATAAATGCAATTAATGTTTATCCCGATGAAAATAAATTTAAATAACAAATATGCAGGTGCTTGTGCAAATTTAAATGTAACTGACACTAATAGAAAACATATGATTTCTATTGTTGATTTACTTGAATAAACGTCACTACATTGCTAGGTCTGTCAAAAAAACAGAGTAGTATTTGGAAGATGACAAAGCCAATTGTGACAATTTTTTGTTGTTGTTTTGGTTTTTCTTTGATATTTTAAATTTTGAATCTCGCTCCTAGACGAGGACAAGAAATTCTCATTGAGTTTGTGATTTAACATAACAAATATCTCTAGAAATTCTAATAACAAAGTCCCCTGAAGATTTCCTTAGGCAGGAATGAAATCCGGATAGGGACACGCCTACATCAGATTGCTTTTCACAATTTGTTAAATAAGTTTTGGGACTTTAGCACATTTAATTACTATAAATAAAACAAATTTTTTTTTTAATTACTTCCCGGAAAATCGGAAATTTGTTCGGAGAAATGCAAAGAAGTTGGTTGCTACTTATAATATTTTACTTCTTGAAGAAATATATGAGCCTTTGTCCTTTCATTCCATACAAAAAATTATTGCTGTTGATCCGTAATTTGTTGGATGGTTTTGGTTGCACCATTTCGGAACTTGGTGTCATAGATTACATTTATTTCAAACTTCTCTTCATATTTTAAACACAAACACATTTTTTCATACACATTCAAATACATTTTGTAAACTGTGAGAGTCAAAAAAGAGAAAACACATAATATTATTTTATTAAAAGATGTATTGTATTAAAGCAAATGACGATAATTAAAATATAATATTGCAAACTTCAGTAGTAATTTAATAAGAATTTAACACAGTAAAAACAATTAGGGAAAAGTAAACACATCTGATAATAACTCACGAATTATAGGCGTAAAAAAAAAATTAACAGTTTTCATTATTTAATACATAAATACATATTAAATAACTAGTTTGTATTCCTTTTTTTCTTTGCCACCACAATTTATCTTCCAGGCATTGAGTCTAAGACGTTTTTGGCAACATTAGCTGTAATTTAGCTTCTTTAAATCGTCTTTGATGGAAATTGTTCTTTCTTCAAAGAAGTTCTGTACTTCCAAAGATGCTCAATTAGATAATTCTGGCGAGTGCAGTGGATCACGAAAGGTTATAGCAGTCCGATATACCAGCCACTTCTTCACAGTTTTGGCCGAAGGTCTATGATCGTTGCCCTGTTGGCAGGTCCAGTTATCTGACAAGCCTAATTTCCCACCACTAGGATCAACATTGACCTTAAAAATTTGAATGTTAAGGTTAAAACACAATATTGACCACTTCTGATGCCGCTATGCATTACCAGACCATAACCGAGTCCACACTGTTTCGAATTGTTTTTTGTTACACACTTATTACACAGTGCAACACGAAAAAAAATAACCATATACGGACACCACTACGTGATAAAAGACTAAAAAAAAAAGACCCGTGTCTCCCAATTTTTCCCAAAGTCATCTCCTTTTCTGTTTATGGGCCGCCAAAGATTTGGGGCCTCGGTATCATTTTCGCAAAAAAGTGATCATTTTCTCAGGCTCATATCTTGCAAACCGTTCCGAATTTCTAGAACATATAAACTTCCTGGGAATTGGGTTTGCTACCTATGCACCTGAACAGGAGAAAAAAGGAAAAAAAATGAAATTAAAAAAATTTTTCACTTTTGCGCGCTACCTAAACAGTGCTAAGAATCATCTCTAGGAAGTTTATATGTTCTAAAAATTTGTTTATTGAGATCTTAGGTAAATTTTTGTAGTTGATTATTTCCTTGAATTTTGAACGGTTTGCTACCTATGGACCTGAACACGGGATAAAAGGTAAAAAAAATCGAATTTTTTAAGTTTTTTGTGATTTTGATCTGGAAGGTGAAGTTTTTTTGATTTCATATGTTCGCAATTTTTGTTCTTTATGACAAGAGCTACAACTTTGCCATAGAGAGTAAAATTCTGAACGGTTTGCAAGATATGAGCCTGAGAAAATGATCACTTTTTTGCGAAAATGATACCGAGGCCCCAAATCTTTGGCGGCCCATAAACAAAAAAGGAGATGACTTTGGGAATAATTGGGAGACACGGGTCTTTTTTTTTAGTCTTTTATCACGTAGTGGTGTCCGTATATGGTTATTTTGCCATGACTTAAAAAATTACACACAGTGTTATTGAAGTCGTTCACTCAGGGAACTTCTGCTTTAAAAATCAAATGAGCGTTTTATGATATTAAATTCATTTTTACAGTAGTTTTTTTTTGTTATTTAAAAAATAAATAAAAAATAAAAGTTTGTTTATTTTTTACTGACACGTGGTTAATTTTTATTACAATTGTAGTTAATTTTTTGAACACTAAATAACAAATGACAATGTTAGTTGAATTTACTGAAATGTAAGTTGTCCTTTCTTTAAGTGAAATTTCATTTGTTTTCTACTACATTTTGCAGTGGTCTTTACCTACATAGTATTTTCAGTGTATTTTGGAGGCTTTTCCCCATCAAATATTTCTAACTTGCTCTCCTTGGTATATAAGATGGTTTCCCAAAAAGTTTGTTCCTCATTTTATATTTTTTGGCGAAATTCAAACGTTTGCTCTGATTTGCTTTAGATATGTAGGGCTTCTTTTGTGGAATTCTTCCATATAAGCCATTTTTGTAGAGTGCTATATTCCATTTTTGTAAAGTGCGATATTTCAAACTCACTGGAAGCTAGATGTGATCTTACTTTTCTAACTACAGCTCTAATTTTTGTCTCAGTATGTCGCTTTGGCCTTCAAACTGCTGGCAAATTCTATACCAAACGATGCTTCGAGTATTTATCTAATATCTTACTTATTGTACACCCAAAGAAAACCAGGAATAAGTTTAATCAATTTTCGTTCAATATAACAATTTCATCAATATCTATAAAACATTTCATAAACAACAATAATTAAATATAATGACCTTATCATGATCTCTATGGAAATTTTGCTCCACAAAAACAATGAAATCCTTTCTAATACAAAACATCCTTTAAATATATAGTGAAATATTTCATGAATATGATGGAATTGATTTTATTGTTTATGAAACGTTTTGTAGATATGTTAAAATGTTACATTTAACGAAAATCTATGAAACATATCATAAATATGAAGAAGGTTGTGATTTAGTGTACAGTGATGCCTTCTTACAGTTTCTCCTATTTCGATAATAATATAATCTAATATAATCTTTCGCGTATCAGTTGAAGTTTGCTTTCCCATTGAGAAACTGTGTCTTTTTAAGTTTTTTGTTTGTGTCTTTTTAAGTTTTTTACGATTATGACTAATTTAGCAGTGATAATGCGATGACGGATTAAAATTTATGTATTTCAACTTTAATTGGATTTTGGCAATGTTGTAGGCTTATTCGGCCTATTGTTTTTTAGGATTAAAAGTATTATTTAAAGAGTGGTTAATTCTTTAGTAAAAAATGTTATTAAAAGTTAATAATTGATTAGAAAAATAACAATTTGTGAAATTAAAACTTAGTGTTTACTCTCTTTTGACTCTCACAGTTGTTATACCAGGTATGTCCAACACATTCTTAAGAGTTACGTGTACTTTTAGCTAATGTCAAAGATTTTGAGAACTATGTACATAATCTAAGCTTGGTGTGGCACTTTAATTTAAATTTAAATAAATTTTAAAAAAGAAGCAATCATATTCTAAGAAATAGAATTAATAATTTCATCTACATTTTTTTTCTATTTCTGTTTATATTTTGACAGCAATTTCAAACATTGGTATTTTGTTTGAATAAAAAAAAAAACACGCACAAAAAATTATGCAAGAAAATTGAAAAATTCATTGTGATAAGTTTTTTTATTGAGATTTTTAAATAAACCATTACCAGTAAAATACACAAATTTTGTTGTTAAAAAACCGCTTAATAAAATATATGTGCATGTTACTTATTTTTTAAAATTAATGAAATATAAAATTAATTTCTCAGCAATACATTTTTGCAACAAAAAAAAATCTGAAAATTTTATTAAAATGTTAAACAAGTTAGAAATTATATATATAATATATTTTTCACAAGTATGATATAATTTTTATTAAAAATAAAACTTATGTTGGTTTCGACTTTTAATTGTGCAATGAAAATGGAAATTATTCAAGTTCGAGGCCATACTCTATATTTCTTTATTAGGATATTGTCCTAACAAATAAGCTATAGAGTTTTTGTTTTCAAATTTATTCTATGACCCATTCAGGAATGTGTTGAAAGATCTATTTGGGGAATATTTTAGTTTCCCATCATCAGAACACGTTTTTAAAAAGGTAACATCCCATGCAAAACATCAAACATTCATATAAACTAGTTTACACACTAGATGAGAACTAATACTTATATTAGCTCGAAGTTAAAAATGATCACCATTGATCAAAAAATAAATTGAAAACGTGTTTTTTGTGTGTACCTTCTTTCCTATGGTAAATATTTAATACACGTTTTTGTTTCTACATGGGCATTTGTATATAGAAATATATAATGTTTTGTACAAGTTGAAGTTACCTTCAATATTAATTCTTAATGCGGTTTTTAAAAATGGAATGACAAATATTATTTTTATGTTACCATTTGACGATCAAACTTAAAAAGATAACGATTTTTTAACGAAATTTTAGGATACTTAGGCCTGTTACTAAAAATACACTGATGTTTTGTGCCTTATTGTGCCCTCTATCTTGAATATCGCTCTTGAAAGAGTTAAGAAAAAATCTAGAAATAATAACCGTTTTATAATAATCTTAAAACTGAGGTAAAAAAAAACTGAAAACAAAAAAAAAAAAAAATTTAAAAAACCAAAACAATAAGAAATAAATTTTGATTTGGGATTAAAATTTAAGGCTCCAAGACTCTCAGACTGAGAACAATTTATATGTATCGATAAAAAGCTACCTTTGTGTACTGTCGATTACAACAAGTTTTGTTAAAATTGTCGTGAACGTTATCTTAAAATGGCAAAAAGTAAAAATTTGACATATATACTCACAATATTTTTTCGTTACAAACAGAGGAATATGTATATTAAAACTACTAAACATATTGTTAAAAACCGGTCTACTCACTTTTCTTTTATATCATAATTTTAATTTTTTTTTAACTATTAAAAAACTCCCAATCCCTAATAATAAACGCTTTTATTTCAACTATAAAAAATTAACTCCCAAATTATTAAAAAAACAGTTTTCTTGCTTTTTTTTAATATCATTAACTTTTTGGTTCAAATAAAGAATTTTTGTAAAAAGAAAATTATAAATGAAAATACTAGTTGGTACAGAAAAACAGCATTTATGTGTAGTTTGTTTTTTTAACAAATGGTAAAAAGTTTAATTGTAGTTTACATGTTTATTCCTGAAAAAACAAAATTTACAGATTACTCTTTAAATAAACTACGAGGGCGAATCAATAAGTCCGTGACTTTTTGAATAAAACACAGTTTTTTTTGCAAAAAAAAAAAATTATTCTTCAACATAATCTTTTTTTAGCTCAATACACTTAGTCCAACGTTTCTCCAATTTTTGTATCCCTTCCAAAAAATAAAATTTTTCGAGGTCCATAAAATAGGCATTTGTTTGATCAATAATTTCATCGTTGGAGCTAAATCTCTCTCCACCGAGCGATTTCTTTAGGTTTGGAAATAGGAAATAGACACTGGGGACTAAATCCGGAGTTTATGGCGAATGCCCACCAATTCGTAGCCCAATTCAGGGAATTTTGCCATTGAGACTTCACACGTGTGCACCCGTGAATTATATTGATGAAAAAGAACTTTTTCTTGGCAATATGGGGTCGTTTTTTTTTAATCCTCGTTAAATCGGTCCAATAAGTTGGCATAATATTCGCCGTTTATTGTTTTTCCCTTTTGAAGGTAATCGATGTTGATTATCCCGCGTGCATCCCAAAAAAACTGTTGCCATCACCTTTTTGGCTGACAAACTTACCTTGGCTTTCTTCGGAGCCGGTTCACTCGGAGAAACCCATTGTTTAGACTGCTGCTTGGTCTCCGGAGCGTTGTAGTGGATCCATGTTTCATCCACAGTTACTAAACACCGCAAAAACTCATTCGAATTGCGGTTAAACAACTCCAAATAATCCTTTGAAGTTGTCACATGATTACGTTTATGGTCAATTGAGAGCAAGCGCGGCACCCATCTTGCAGACAGCTTTCTTAAACAGAACTGGTCATTTAAAATTGAAACCACACTGCAATATGAAATGCATGGCATCAACATACTGGTGTACTGACCTCAATTGGCCGTCCAGAACGTTCAGCGTCACTTGTACATTTGCAACCACAACGAAAGTCAGAAATTTAATTTTTCCCACAGAAATCGATGGTATAGAGTCGCCATAGTATATATCAACATTTTCCTTGGTTAAATTGACGGTTTTTTTTCCTTAAAAAATACTGTTTAATGAGCACTTGAAATTCACGTTTTCCCCTTTTGAAAAAAATCCACGAGGTTGTATGATTTGCAAAGTAAATGACGGAACTTGCTCAAAATTTTACAGTAGTCTATTAACAGGTGGTACTTAATGAGAGCAGTGTTGCATTTCATATAACTACCAGGGAAGTTCGAAAAGTCACGGACATATTGATCCGCCCTCGTACAATCAGTTACTGTTAAAATATTGTGAGTGTATCACCCATTGGTCGTCAAATGGTTAACGTTTTCTGAAGTAGCACAATTAAGCCTGAAGAGTTACCAATACTTATGGAATCATATATTTTTGTCAACAAAAACTTGTTCTTATTAGCACAAGAAACTGTTATTTAAATAAATTTTAATATCGTGACAAAATAAAAGTTACTTTAAGTAGGTACACTCTAAAAAAATGCTTGTAATACAATGTTTCGACTTACATATGTTTTGGTGAAAAAAATGTATGTTAAAATATGTGCAAGACATGCTTTAATTCAAATTACTTCCAAAGCACGATCAGTGGAAACGTAGTATAAATTCGCTACTATAAAATATGTGAAGCTTTTAGCAATATCACGCAAAATGCCTTAATTTAGACACGAAATGTGTATAATTTTTGTATATACACTCTTTATTTATAATAACCAGGGACAGGAACTTCATGCGCTAAGAAAGAGTGTTTTAAGCACCTATAACGTTTAAAAGCTATTTTAATTTAATTTTAAAGTTAATTTGTATTGATTAACAAATTCTCTAAACACGTTTTGCACAAATAACACAAAATTTTAATTTTTAGTACACGGAGAAAATTGTCCGCATGATATCAATTAATTTTTGCATCAGATCTACGAAATGTCACTAGAACTCTTATAACTCATAAACTTTTAAGAAAAATTTAATTTTTTTTATTAAAACTTTCATACGCCTAATGAAAAAGTTTCATTAAAATTATGCAGCTTTTTCATTTACATTGTAAAGAAAACGTCATTAGTTTAGTGAAAAATTCACTAAAACTCGACCACGAAAATTCCCTCGGTGTATTGAGAAACACGTATTTAAAAAACCACTAATCAGTTTCACTTACTCCCAGTTTGCATTTTAGAGAACACTTGAAAGAACTTAAGTGGCTTGGTTCCTATTTAGTCTATATGCTCGTGGTCAAACATAAAATAATATTGAAAGTAATTTTTTACGAAAAATAAAAATATTGAAAATACCTAAAAATATACAAAAAATATGCATAAAACATAATAAGTAAAAATCTGCAATAAAAATATGCATTTAAAGCGAAATATGAAAGACTTTGCATTTTTAGCAAAATAGGCACTAACAAATTGAAGCCATTTTAACGCAAACTTATTAATTCGGAAAGATATTTTGTTTGTCCTGTTCTCAGACTTAAGCAAAAAAACATGCATTTGCATGAATTTCTGGTCCCTGGTAATAAGGCATTAGGGAGAAATAGGGGTTTTTTACTTTCTATATATTCCTGTTTACTTTTTTTATGAATTTTTGTCATTTTATTTTTGAAACATAGAGAAAATTTTTCTAATAAATCTAAAAGGATTTGTTATGCCATGACGTGTAAAAACAAATTTGACATAATGTGTGTAAGTGTAAAACTTTAAGGTGTTCACTAGGGGCGTACTAAATGTTGTATGTGTTGTCGATATGGCTCGAAAACAGAGATGATAAAATTTAGTTTTTAAATATATATAGGGCATTTTTTGACCTTCGGTGTATTGATTCCAATTGTTGGCGTTGTTTTGTAATGGTTCGCGCGTTGGGCCGTTACACAGATGGTCCCGGTTTCGATCCCCGGCGACGACAACATCAATTTAGAAAAATAGTATGTATGAGCTTTATATCCCTCATACATAGCACTTAAACCAACCGAAGTAAAATAATGAATCAGGGCTATGACCCAAAAAGCTTCAATAAGTTCGCCAATTCTCCATCAGGTTGCAAGCAACATATTTGCATATTTGAAGCCCTTCATCTTTCTCACCTTTCATCTCTCCGCTATTCCCTTTTCAAAAAAGGAACACATTAATACACTTTTATCAAATTTGGCCACGCTCGATTTGAATATGGAATTTTTTACCAAAAAACAACTCTTTTGTTTTTTGTGATCCCGGGGTTTATCTACTATAAACGATTTATTAATAAAAGAAAGCTTTTATTATGTTTCCATAGAAAAACATTTGTTATTTTTTTCTTTTTTCAAACTTAAAAAGATTAAATTTAAAAATGTTGAACTAAGGTGCCGTTTAAATGTCTCTCATTTAAAAACTATAGATTTAATTTCTAAGATTTTTTCGCTACATGCAAGATAAACATTTGCTTAAATATTAAGTTTTTTAAATTTAATTTAACACTTTCAATAACATGTTCTTTCTATATAAATCTGATATTCGATGGCAAAAGTGTGCTAGAAAGGGTTAGAACATGTAAAATTTTATAACAGAATATTTCAGTAGATTATTTTATCTTTCACCTACAAACAAATCTGTAAAATTAAATGTTTAGTTTTTAAAACAGAGACATTCAAAAGGATCCGTAACATTACATTTTTATATTTAATCTTAATAAATCTGAAAAATAAAAAAACAACAAATTTCTGTTTTTTTTTCTATGTAAACGTGCTAAAAGGTTTTTTTTCAAAAAATTTGTAATAGTAGTTAGGACCCGGAACCCAAAAAAATGAAATTTCATCTATTTGGTGAAAATTGCATATTTTGAAATATGCATTCTTTTTTAAAATTGAGAGTGGCCAAACATTAGAATGCAATTTAAAAATAAATTGCATAAAAAAGTAAATTCGTTTTGACGCTGGAAAAACATTCTAATTCGCAGTATAAAAGTAAAGTGCCGTTGCATTCAAATGCAATTTAAATGGTGATGGCCCGATCAATATTAAATAAAATAGACAGACTTACACACTCTTTGCATATTTCTCATTTTTCAAAAAGACTAAAAAACCGTCGATTTTTCAAAACTTTAAAAACTAAAAACTCGAATGTTTCTGAGTGTGAAATTTAATTTAAATGCAAAGTTTGCATTTGTACCCAATTGTTAGAATAATATGTTCAAGTGTGCTAACAGGGTGAAAACCCAACCCAAAATCTTCGTCAAATTCAAATTAAAATTTTACCATCTCCATTTTTACATATACAACACTTAGTATACCTTGTGAGAACCCTTATTATAAAGTATTAATTCATTTTTCAAATTATTATTTACAAATAAATAAAAATATTTACAAATAAATAAAAATGTAAACAAAAACTAAAAAATATGAAAACAAAAAATTTTACTTAAAATACTGCAGCACTCTCCCGACTAGAAGACGAAAAGGCCCATCAATTCCAAAGCTGCTGCAGTTGGAAATGCAGGAGAAACGTGAAAAATTAATTTAATTATATATTTATTTAAAATTTCCTATTCAGAATTTGGTTTTTCTATATACATATTTACCAACAACGATGTGCTATTGTTTTACCTTATTATGAAAATGAAATGCATTTAGCTATAAATTGCAATGGGACCAGTACAGTTTATGTAACATCAATTACAATTACTACAATTAAGTTATGTTTTGATAATTTATTTCTCTTACCGCTTCAACCTTAAATTCCCAACATCGTCGATGTGAATAAAAAGGTTTTTTTTTGTGTGAAATACCAAATAAACAAAAAACTGTGTACAAGATTTTTAAAATAACTTTGTTTCTCATTTTTAACCAAAAAACCAAAAATTTGAAAATTTTTAATTGCCGGTTACACAAATTCAAGTTACTTACGCACAAAAATAATATATCATGTGATAGCTTACATGTGCCTCTAAATACTTATGTATTTTATTTAAACATTATAAAATTATTTTTGAATTTTTTTCGATTACATAAAATAATCATTTTTTAGTTTTTATGTTATTTCAAAGATTATAATTTTTTGGACTTTTATGATTAATAAAAGGCACAATTCCAAATATTTATTAAAAAATGTATTTTATAAAAGAGAGCTTGAAGTTTCTTAACACACTAGTGAAGTTTTCATTTTAATTAAGCATAAAATAAAGACGTACAATTTTTTTTAATGGTTGTATATTTAAAGATACAGATGGCATTTAAGGGTTAAATGCAAATGATGGCCGTAGCAATTGGTTAATCTTGTTGAAGTTTAAACTATTGTTGTTACGTCGCAGAAGCAGAAAGTGAATACGTAATCGTACGAATACGTAATCGTGTTAAATTTCAAAGCAAACACAAATAACTATGTCAAAAATCGTTCGGTTTGACATGGAATTACTCCTCTGTATGTATGTGTAGTTAAAACTGTTATTGCAGGAGCACGTACTAAACGAGTTCACTAAACAGTAACAAGTTCGTATACATAGTGTAATGATATTCCTGCTTCGGAGGCAGAAATTGCCAACCGTACAAAAATACTACACAAAGAGAATTTCTTCTAAAAATTTCTTAAACTTTATGAAACTAATTTTAATGAAATTTTCAAATTAGTCGTATAAATTAAATGAAATGTTTCGTAACATTTTATAAAAAACTGCATTAATTTAATGAAAAGTTTCAATGAAAGATCTAATGCAAACATTCATTGATATCACGCAGAGAATTCTCTCAGTGTGTTACTGTCAAAATATTGATATTTTTGTAAATCACACCCTGTAAGAAATAACCAAAGCCATAACTAATATTGTAATAAAAAACCCTGTTCTTTTTGTAAAAAACTTGTTTTTACCAATATTATAACTGTTCTCGAGTAATAAATTGAACTAATTACCCTTCCATTACTTCGCAAGTTTTGTTATTACTGACTGTCCAATAGAAATATCAAATTCACATGTTTTTATGGTATAATTAGTTCGGTAATACATAAAATTTAATACAATTAAATTCTTACTACAAATTTGAAAATTTTAAAATAATATTTGATCTGAAACTAAACTTTTTACCTATGAGCAAGAAGTAACATATTACGGAGGTAAGTATTTCGATGGACATGACCTTGTATTTATTACAAAAAAAAATATTTTTTCTCTCAAAACTTAGAAATAATTTCGTTTATATGGTTGGTTGGTTGGTTTAAGTGGCAGCTCACGCTACTCGTGAGCATCAAGTAGAGTCAAAAAGCGACTCCGTTTTGAAGAGACCACACTACCCGTAAGGAACTGGTATCCGGAGTACTAGACCCACCCCGTTCGGTTAAGATAACGTATGAGATCACCGAATCCCACACGTGATATTACCGAGAGGTCGTCCAGTATATCGTCACACAAGATCCGGAGTCGAATATTCTGCAGCGCCGGACAATCGCAGAGAAGATGCTCCACAGTCTCCTCCTCGCCCGGTATGCCGCAGCTGCGACAATGCGAACCGCGTACAATCCCAAGTCTAATGCCGTGCCTACCAATCAGCCAGTGACCGGTCAGAACAGCCGTCAGCCTCGAGACATCCCTCCTGCTCCTGCTCAGGAGAGAGTTTGTACGCACTAGGTCGTAGTTGGGCCACGTAAGTCTCGCGGTCCTACAGGTATCCAAATTATGCCACCTGTCCCCCGCCCTGCGAAAGTAGTGCCGGAAAATTTCCCCCTTAACAGTCCCCAGCGGTGCAGCGACTGACACCGATGTGGAGGCGTTTAAGGCAGATCCTGCCCTTGCCAATTCGTCTGCCCTTTCATTACCGTAGAGGTCTCTGTGGCCGGGGACCCAAACTAGAGTAACTTGGGATAGACAGCTTAGCCTGGACAGTTCCTCCCTGCACTGACCAACGAGAGCAGAGGATGTGACGTTAGAGCTCAGGGACATTAAAGCCGCTTGGCTATCGGCGAAGATGCCCACTGTCCCTCGAGCCCCCCTTTCAGACAGGAGTCTGCAGGCTTCCCTGATAGCGAGAATTTCCGCCTGGAAAACAGTAGCATGATCAGGTAGCCTGAAAGAACACCGCAAGTTACACTCACCCGAGAAGACCCCGGAGCCTACACCACAACTCATCTTTGAGCCGTCGGTATATACAATTTATATACTTTTTAGTTACACACAGAGAACAGATTCGATGTGAGAACCGAATTTGTCGCCAACCGAATTTAGGAATTACACGTACTATCACATTATTCGGTTACAGCTTTCGGCATTTGCAGTTATGCCTACCATATTAGAAAAACGTATTTAGTATAATCAACTGATTTTATTTTTTTTTCATAACTATGTTTCCGTTTTATTATTATTTTTTTTTTTTAATAAAAATAAACAATTAGTAGATAATATAATAATTATTAAGGTTATAAAATGAAAAAAGGTATCCAAAGCATAATTACCATTAAAAGTATTCAGCGTTTCATTTTCAAATCTTGAAAACCGGAAGGTCTAGTGACATATTTTGTTGGAAAAAATGATAGATTGTCCGATATTCCTCCGAAAGAGATTTCGTACTGAGATTCCATGACTACATTAATGACGCATTTACAGATTCCTTCAAATAACTTTGAGCTCTGAATTAAACTTCCATTTCCGTTTGCATACGAGGGCTGATCAGTAAGTCAGTGACTTTTCGAACTACCCTCGTAGTTATATGAAATGCAACACCACTCCCATCAAGTACCACCTATTAATAGACTACTGTCGTTTAACAGCTGTTCAAAACATACAACCTCGAGGATTTTTTTAAAAATGAAAAAATGTGAATTTCAGGTGCTCATTAAACATTATTTTTTGCGAAAAAAAAACGTAAATCAAACCAAGGAAAAGCTTGATAAATACTATGGGAACTCTGCACCATCGATTTCAATGGTAAAAAAGTGGTTTACTGACTTTCGTTGTGGTGGCACAAGTACAAATGACGCTGAACGGTCTGGACGGCCAATTGAGGTCAATACAACCGAAAATGACGAAAAAATCCACGATATGGTGTTGGCCGATCGAAGAGTAAAAGTGCGTGACATTGTTGATGCCATAGGCATTCCATATGGCAGTGTGGTTTTGATTTTAGATGATCAGTTGGGTTTAAGAAAGCTGTCTGCAAGATGGGTGCAGCGTTTGCACGTAATCGTGGCGGTGGCCCGTAAGGTGATGGCAACAGTTTCTTGCGATGTACGCGGGATAATCCACATCGATTACCTTCAAACAATAAACGGCGAATATTATGCCAACTTATTGGACCGATTTAACGAGGATTTTAAAAAAAACGACCCATATGGCCAAGAAATGCATATTTCTTAAAAGGGATACAAAAATTGGAGAAACGCTGGACTAGGTGTATTGAGCTAAAAGGAGGTTATGTTGAAAATATTTTTTTTTGCAAAAAAAAAACTGTTTCATTCAAAAAGTCATGGACTTATTGATCCGCCCTCGTATATTAATTAAAGAAAAAAAAATGGTTTGTTAGAATCCAAAATAATATTTATTTTCATAATCAAACTAACCTTAATTCTTGAAATTTTCAGATTTTTTCTTTGTTAAAATGTTTAAATTTGTCTTAGTTTTTTTTTTTTAATCTTAATACTTTTATTGGTATTGTATTATAACGTGAATATTGAAAATCTGTTAGACCTAAACATTATTAGATCCACGTATTAATTTTTATATTTTGTTATGGTTGGGTCTACCAGTCATTACCACAATTATCTTTTTAATTCAGTTTTGGTTGTTTCTACAAATTATTGAAGTATTACAGCATAAATTTGGTTGCATTAAAAATCACTGTTTGTTCGCTTTATAATATATGTTGAACACCTGAGAATCAAATCTTAAAACTATACAGAAAAAAATTATCAACCAAAAATATCTAATAAAATATTTGATTTTAATTAAATCAATTTAATTGAATCAATTAATATATTAATTGAATTTGAAATATATAACTACATATTTTATTTTAAACATAATTCTCAAATAATTTTGTGATGAACTGTAGGTTAAATAGAAAAGTTTCAGTAAATAATACTAAATGCATTTGGAGTTTACAAACAAACCTATAACACTCAACAGCCACACAAACAGACACAGCATTACAAAATCAATTTAAATATTAATTGATTCAATACATTATTTAATTGAAAGCCGTTTCCAGTTTGGTCTATGTATGATTTTTTAAACAATTTCATAGAAGTCCAAAATCAAGGCTGCATTGAAATAATAAAGCAATTTTTGAAATATGTTGAACACTTGAGAACTAAATCTTAAAGCTAAAGTTTGAAATTTATGAAAATAATTAAATTTTATGAAAAAAATAAAATAAATAAGTGTTTGAAATAATTTCATAGCTCTAAAGATTATTTTCATTTAATATATCGCACTTGATCAACAAGAGGGTATTAACTCAAAATTTTCAGTAGAGTCAAAAAACTGTTTATGGACACATTTTAACTGAATTTAAAAATTCAAACATATCATAATAAGCAAATTCCATTTGCAAATATATATACATTGTTTTTGTTTTAAATTTTACCATTCATTGCAAAAAAAATCAATTTTTTCAGTTAATACCATTTTTTTGAAATTTTATCGATTTTTTTTGGTACTATTTTGAATTATGACGCTTTAGTTGAAATTTTAATAATATTTTCAAATTTTTTTTTTCAACAAAAAGCGATTAACTCGAAAAAATAAATTAAAATTTTACCTAATGATATTTTACCAACGAGATGATATTAGTTCAAAATTTGTTTATATCTTGAATACATGTTCTTTATTTCAGTTATACTACTACGAGTATTGTTTATTAATTGAAAATGGTAACAATTATTATGTGCTTAAATTTTTTTATTTTTTGTAATACACCTCATAAATGTGTTTTGGGATTATATTTTTTTTACAAGTTCCTTTTTCTTATCTTCAGACAGGGGTAGCTTTTCCGAATAAATAGAAGATAAACTAAATAATTGAAATTAATATAACAT
Organism: Delia radicum; assembly: GCA_021234595.1. Taxonomy (NCBI): domain Eukaryota; kingdom Metazoa; phylum Arthropoda; class Insecta; order Diptera; family Anthomyiidae; genus Delia; species Delia radicum. Next base: position 145,963,285 of record CM037854.1, read on the forward strand.
TAATATAAAGCCAGGGACCGTAACGGTTATAAGTGATATCAAAAAAGTTCCTTTATAACAGTTATTTTGTGGCTTAAAAAAAAAAAAAACATCCAAAACAGTTATTTTTCAACGTAAAAATAAAAGATCGGATGAAACTCTTAAGAAGAGAGTTTTATTTCGCCTTCGTTAAATAAAACTCTTTTGAGGAGTTTTATTTTTTCCGTCTAAAATAAAACTCATTTGAGGAGTTTTATTTTAAAACTCATTTGAGGAGTTTTATTTTTCCGTCAGAGAATAAAACTCATTTTATGTAGATTGACACTCAAAGCTTGTCGCTTGCCAGATCATTACAATTTGTAAGGCAGTGTAATCTTATCACTTGCATTGCAATTGAAAAAATCGTCATTAAAATGAAAACATGTGGGTTTTTAATTTGTTATTGTTGGATTCCTATTATTAAATGGTTGTTGTTTTATTTCTTATATGTGTATGTAGATATGGAACAAGAAAGCGAAGGAAGTGATAATGAGTATGAAAAAAGCTTTCTATCAAATCGACAATTTTTCTGCAAGGCCCTTGTCGATTGATAAACCTATTTTTGAGTTCTGGGAGGCTAAAAGAATACACTATCCTTACTTGTATACATTGGCAAAAACTATACAGTGTATACGTGCAACCCAGGTAAGCGTGGAAAGAGCATTCTCTGCTCTTAAATTGGTATTGAGCGACCTGCGTTCAAATCTTTCCGCAGAAAATTTGGAAAAAGTTATGTTCGTTAAATTAAATAAATAAATTAGTACACACATTATAGCAAATAAAGTCAATAAAAAAAGAAGAAAATAAACAGCATGAGCTTTATTTTATACGGAAAAATAAAACTCTTTAAATGAGTTTCAAAATAAAACTCCTCAAATGAGCTTTATTTTCTGACGGGAAAAATAAAACTCCTCAAAAGAGTTTTATTTCAGACGGAAAAAATAAAACTCCTCAAAACAGTTTTATTAATTGAAGGCGAAATAAAACTCTCTTCTTAAGAGTTTCATCCGATCTTTTATTTTTTCTTTGAAAAATAAGTCTTAACTATGGAGTTGAGATCGTTTCCTTAAGATTACAATAGATTCTGAAAGAGCACTTCAATAAGAATCGTTTGGTATATAATAGTATATGTCTCCGTTGACTCTAACATAGAGGGTTTTTGAGTTATAGTTTTCGGGATAACTGTTATTTTCGGTCCCTGTATAAAGCAAATAACGAATTAAAAACTTACTTAAGATTTTATCAATAGCTGGTGCATTTGAATTTGTTTTTCTGGACCGTTATTTTTGAAAAATCTTTATCTTTATAGGAATTTTTATACAAAAAAGAATTAAGATTTTCGTATTCTACACGCAAAACTTTGATATTATGCCAGTTAACATTTTCATTGGTATTATTTTTAACAAAATTTTTACACCATTGCTCTTGTGAGCTCTTAAGATCATAAAATTGTTCATGTTTTAAGACATGAACTTTATATGGTATGAAAGTCTTTTTAGCGGTGGCTATTATTATTATATATCGGTTTGCTTAAAAGATGTCTTTTGACTTGTTTTTCAATAACACTATGAACGTTATCTCCTTCATTTTGGGAGTAGTCTTGAATTAAATATTTGTGTCTTATGCTCCGTATGTTATATTTTTGAACAGCATAGAAATACAACGAAAGCAGGTATTTACTTTTTTGCTGTCCACAGTGGTTGTCGGAGTAAAAAATTAAATCCAAATCTTGAGTACTATTTGCTTCTTGCACAATTTTTTGAATATATAACAAAACACACGTTCCAACTTCATTCGACCAACGTTTTCCTTCGGTTTCAGTCCAAAAGTAACATTCTACGTGTTTCGCCTTAAGGTCACTTACTGTAAAGTTGTAACAATTTATTTTGCTTTTATAAAAAAAGCTTGAAGTTAGTCCTTTTGGCAATGGAAGAACTGATTGCAAATCATAAACAGCTACATTACCATGTTGTTTATCTATATCTTTTTCTTTTCGACATAGTTCCTTTTCTTCGTGGTGTGAAGTGTAATACTCATTTAAATTTTTTTTTTTTTACATTTTCATCAGAATTGGAAAATGATGCGCAGAGATCACATTGATCTTTTTTCGGCTTAAAAAATTAAATATTGAATTCTTCCTTGAATATTCTGCGGAACATCATGTTACTTCCTGGAACATCATGTTACTTACTAAACGCAAAGACGCAGAATAATGTTGTGGGTTTGGACACGTCATATTGAATTTTTATTAACTATTGTTGGTTTGAACAATATAAAATACAATGAGTTTTTATATATTAATATTTTTATTATTATTGCAATGAGCAATTGATTTCGTTATCAACAAGTATTTATGTTAAAGTAGATTTATTAAAAACACGATATCATGTAAATGGTTATAATCAAAGTTGAAAGTTTTTGGTAAGTATGCAATATGCACACAAAAAACGTGAAAAATAGCGTATATACAAATGGGTTAATTTAATGTAAATTGTCTCCAATGCAGTTAAATTTTTTATAAATATTAAAGTATGACATTACTAAAATATGGTAAAATATTTTTTTTTTTACATTTAATTCATCATGTGTTTTGTACCGTTATTCTGAATGTAAACAGAAACAAAATTTTTTAATTTTTTACAACTTAAATGTTTATAGAAGGTTTAAAAAAAAGTTTATTCGAGTTTATTTTTGATACTTTAATATAATATTGATACAAGTATGTACATTAAAAAAATGGGTCTCTTTTGCAGAGCTTTGCAGAATAGTAAATTTTTTTCACTTTTTCAGTGTCAAGGCAAGTGCAAATTAGGCAAATTTTCAATATTTGGCACAAACATACAACACACTCCCCAGCCCTTACGGAACTTAAAAATTATTTGGAAGATGCATTTAAGACCCTATTGCAACAAAAAAGTATTGTAAGACTACAGAAAGAAATCTGTGTTTGAAAACAAAAACTTTTTCTGGCTAAATTCATTTTTTGATGTGGAAGAAGTTGAAGAAGTTGATGAAGAAGTGGAAGAAGTAGAAGAAGAAGAAAATATATATTTTGTAATATCATTATGTGAATATTTATTTTTTATAATATAATAAATAACATTTTTTTTTATTTATTAAAGGACTAAGTACAAGTCGTAAAGGAAGACCAAGAGTAGGCTTTAATGAAAGTTCTGAACGAACCAAAAGAAGAAAGGTAGATGATCTTGTGAGGTCTACATGCCCTGTGCAATTACGAAGAGCTGTTCGAAGAGTATCTAGCCCAACTCCAGAAACTTCTATTTCCGTAGAAAAGGCTTTAGCATTCTTAATAGATAATGATATATCGTATAGACAATATGAAAATATGCAAACGGTTGTAAATCATGTGCACAAGAACTGTTTTCCATCATATTATAGTCTACAAAAAGCAAAGAAAAAATATATTCCGGAAAATATATCAATATCAGAAACGTCAGTAAAAATACCATTACAAAATTTTCTAAATATGACAGCCAAAAGTTTATTAGATTTAAATGATTTTTAAACCCAAAATGATGTAGTTTTGGAAATTAAATGCTGATTTGATGGTAGTTCAGGCCAGAGCAATTACAAACAAAAGTTCAATGATCCAAATTCGCGGGATGAATATCTATTTGTTGCTTCATTTGTTCCATTATGATTTTTAGACTGGTCTACAGAAAATAATATTTATGCGGATGATCAAGAAAATTTAATAAACCAGCTTGAAGAAAGTGATTCTGATGAATAGAGTAAACAAATTCTAACATTTTCTTTCTTATTGTATTTAATAAATAAAAATTGTTCAAAACATTATTTTTTATAATTTATTTAAATAATAAAACAAGTATAAACATTAAAAAGTAACATTTACTTTACTTTCCATTTGAATTTTTTTCATTGAATTTTTTTCATTTTTAAAAAAATTTAAGACAAAAAATCGCCAAAAATTTGATTAAAAAAAAATTTTAAAAAAAAAGGGTAAAAATTGGGGGAAATAAATAATATTTATTCACTGCATAAATAAAATAAGACCTTTTTCTCAAAAATCCATGCAAAAATTCAGAAGTTACAAGCATTTATACAAAAGCAAGCATGAAAATCAAGTAATATAAACTAAAATTTATTAATAAAAAATTATATAGTTTCAATAATAACATAAACATAAGTTAATCACAAAATATCAATAAAACTTTTTATTTTTTTTACTTTTAAATAGATTTTTGAGCAAAAAAAAAAAAAAAAAGATATAGCCGATTTATATAGTAGCGTTCATCCGATTTGAAAAAAAAATTGGCATATAATTTTATACCAATAATCAAAGCAGTCTTACAAGTTTTTGAGACTCAGAAATCGAATTTGCGGATTTTATTCTGTTTTTGGTATTTCGGTTATATGGGAGGTGGGCGTGGCCATTGCCCAATTTTTTCAAAACTTTGTGAAAAAACTTCTTTTGTCCAACTATTTTTTTGTACAAAATTTTATTGCTCTACGGCAACTCCTTCTATTTATGGCCACTCGTTATATGACTTCACCACACTGTGCGACGCTTTGCTTTTACTGTATCCAATTGTTTTGCTTGGTTTTGTTAGTTAACTGTGCAGAAGAACATGTCGTCAATTTTGGTGTGATGCTTATAAACTCTAAAGTTTTACAAAACAAAAACCAATACCTTTCCAATGCCACCAGTTTTGTTGTCAAGGGATGTTACTGTATTTTTTTTAAACCATTCCCCAATTTTGTTCCCTCTCATTCTTTGTGCACATTTCAATGACGTTCAAATCACTTGCATTTATGTGGCATGTCGTTCTAAATGTTCAGGCATCCAAAACAAGTACATACAATATTTAATACTCCCGACTAAAAATAAAAATATGATGTCATGTATAATGATATCTCATTTCATATAACGGGAGATATATTATGATTCGGAAAATGGTGGATCAAATTATATCGGATATGTTTATTAAATTATATATAATTGTATCCGGATTTTACAAGATATAATTATATCTTATTTGATATAGAAAGACAGTAATTGATACTTGTATATACAATTTTTCATATATTATATATTTATATATTTTTTATATATTTTTATATATATTTCATATAATTATATGCTTCATGTAGACACACCCAGAAAAATTATAGGTAGGAAAAAATTAATATTAATTTGATAGGATGTTATTTTATTTGAAACTACAAATAAACGATTGATAAAGCAAAAATACTGCACTGGTTATTAAAAAGAGAGAAAGGGAACTAAAAAGCAATCCTTTCATTCACATGTTGGTATTTCTAATCAACTTTTCAAATAAAATTAGGTTATTAATTGAGTACTGTAGAAGCAACAACTTATGTAGTAAAAATACAGGAAAGATAGTACCATCTATCAAATTTATTAAAAAAAATTGTCGGTAATCAAAAGTGGTAACTGCAAATACGGGTTTCCCAATCAAATAAGTGATTAAATTGGGGTTTAGTAGAACCAACGGAATTGTGGATTGCATTGTTCATTGAAGCAACTAACGATTGGTATTTGTAAACGAATTTTAAGCTATGTTTATTTTTCTAATAAAATACTTAAATTCATATTTAGCACTCAACATTTATTAGTGTTTGTGGTGTAATGGGTAGAGCGGTAGCCAATTACACCGATTTTCAGAGTTCAAATCCCGGTAAAGACAAAGACAAAACTTTTTTTTTTTAATTAAAAATATATATAATTATTTAAATAGTAAATAAACCAAATAACTGTAAATGTGATTGTGGAGCAATCAGTAGGACACAGCACTATTAACCTGAGTACCACGTTTCAATACTTGCAAAACAGGAAAAGTTTTTTAAAACTGATTATTAGGGCTTTTTTTATAGAAAACACAACAGATTCTGAGCACTTTTTGCTTTAGAAAAAGCCTCAGATTCAAAGAAATTTTTAATATAAAAAACTCTTAGATTCTGAGGACATTTTCATATAGAAAAACCCCCAGATTCGGAGCACTTCTTCCTATAGGAGAACCTACGGATTCTGAGGACTTTTACGTATAGAAAAATACTCAGATTCTGAGGAATTTTTCCTATAGAAACATATTATAATCTGAGCACTTTTGCCTTTAGAAAAACTCTCAGATTCTGAGGACCTTTTAATACAGAAAACCAGTCGGTTTTTGAGAACTTTTTCCCACAGATCTGCTAACATTTAACAGAAAAAAACAGACAGATTTTGTTAATGCTCTGCCTATTCTTGAGACTCTAGCTTTTCTAAAACTTCGGGTTCTGATGAGATCTTTTGCCAGATCGAAATAGTAAAATCAACCTAAACTCAAATAACAAACCTAGTAAAGTCAGCAAAAATTTTGCTGAGTCATCAAAATTTTAGTTAGGAGGGTGCGTGCAAAAACATTGCTAATATCAGCAAAATCAGCTCGCTGATTTTCAGCAACAAAATTAGTAGATTCAGCAAAAGTGTTGCTAACACTTAGTAGATTAGAAATTAAAAAACCCTTGCTAAAAATTAATAAAATTTTTGCTGAATATTAGTACACTGAAAAAAAGTTTGTAGAAAAATTATACTTTAGTTAATTTATTTGCTGAAAAGACTAAAACATATTTTTGTGATTCTGTTTAAAATAATTTACAATACGTTACAAAATATAAAAATGTTTATACTCCCAAATTGACGATATGAATTAATGTAATATCTAAAAACAATAGAAATTATTATATATTACATAAACGAAATTATCTTTGAACTACTTACATGAATTATTATCTAAATGATGCGATCTTTTAAAGGAACGCAAATGCCGCAGAGAATTATAAAAACGAAACGAAAAACTAACAAAATATAACATATACAACCCTTTTTTGCAATAAGGAAAAGGAAACAGAAAAATCTACCTAAGATGTATGTCTTTGTTTTTCGCTTAACCCATTTTGTACCATTGGTCGATCTCGACCACAAACTTTTGCTCTTTTTCATTAAATAATTAAAAATATTTGGTAATGGAATTTATTATTTTTTTTAAATTTATAATTAAGTTTCATGTATTGGCTTTCCGACCTGAATTTTTTTACCTCCCCCCCGCCCCTTTTATAGTTCCCCCTGGGGGGACACAAAAATATACTAAAAATAGCATATTTTTAAACTAATTGTTATCAGTTACAAAAAAAAAAAAAAAAAAAAAAGGTTAATGATTTAAATAGCCAACAGTTCAAATAAAATTTAATGTATACAAACTATTTTGTACTTTTACTCTAGCTTATCGCCAGACAGCCTTGAACATGGCTGGTCGAGATCTCGACCGCTGGGATAATTAGTGCACTCAATTTATTTTTAATACTTATCTATAAGTACTATTTTTTTTTTGAGAAATAATTAAAAAAAACGTGTATAATTTTCAATAAAGGTTATTTATATTTTTTGGAGTCAATTATTGGGGTTCTAATGTGAACTACAGTGGAACACGATTATAACGAACTCGTGGGACTCGCTATAAACGGGTAAACACATATTGTAGTAAATGCGTTGGGACAAAAAAAAATGGTTCGTTATAAAAAAAGTTTCTTATAACTGGTGTTCGCGTTTCCGGTTATCATAGCCTTCCTAAAGTGCAACATTATTGGAGCAATGAACCGACGTATGGAGTTACTATCATTAAACAAGCAATGTCACGTAATAATTTCCAAAACTTGAAATCAAACTTCCACATTACAAACAATGATGAAATCGATAAAAAATGACAAATTTGCTAAGGTAAGACCACTAATTGCTCTTCTGAATACTCGATTTATGCAGTCTGGTGTTTTTGAACCAAATCTTTCGATTGATGAGCAAATGGTTCCATACTTTGGTCGTCATAGCTGCAAGATGTTTATAATGGGAAAACCAATTCGCTTCGGATACAAATATTGGTGTTTGTGTTCCTCAAAAGGGTATCTGTTTCAATTCCTACCATATGCTGGAGCATCGGATCCATATGATAAACAACTTGGCCTAGGCGCTAGCGTGGTTATGAAACTAATGTCGGCTTGTGAGTATCCTAGACAACATACTGTTCATTTCGATAACTTTTTCACCGGATACCACTTGCTTTGCCTTCTAAAAGATAAAGGTTTTTGTGCAACTGGCACAATCCGCGCAAACAGACTGGTAGGTGCAGGCCTAAAAACAAAATTATCTCCACATGATACTGATTACGCCTTCGACCAAGAACATAAGATTTCATTGGTTCGATGGAGAGACAATGCAGAGGTCACTTTGGCTACGAACTATGACCAAATGGAGCCGAAAAGAAACGTAATGCGATACGATAGAAAACAAAAAAACGGATCGCTGTACCCCAAGCCAACCTTATTGCTAATTACAATAGGTATATGGGCGGAGTTGACTTGCATGATAATGCTATCGCAAATTATCGAATTGGAATCAGAGACAAAAAGTGGTGGTGGCCACTTTGGGTTACCTGCTTGACAGCGCCACTGTCAATGCATGGAAATTGCATTGCATGATTGCTGAACAAAAAAAAGGAGATGCCCATGAGTCAAATTGATTTTAAAAACTTCATAACAAAATCTCTGTTGGTTTCCGCTGAACCGGAAACAAACACCGAATCAACTTCGTCTGATGAAGAAAATGGAAGTGACGACGACTTCAGAGACCGCCCACCAACATTGCCCAAAATTAGAGGTAAGCACATGTCTGTGAGTGTAAAGCATTGCTATTTCCGATGCAAAATATGCAAGAAGCATACTGCCTATATTGGCTCCAAATGTAATGTAAATTTACATGTGGGTAATTGCTTCATGGAATACCACAAAGATTTAAAATAATTTTTTTTTTTTACCTTAAATATTCAATAAATAAATATAATAACTAAATTCATCGATCTTTTTATTTATATGTAGCATTACTTACCATTTAGTTTATTATATTTCATCATAACATTTCATATCAGAGAGAAAATTTATTGCTCTAATTATCCCAGCGGTCGAGATCTCGACCAGTCGTTTTCTCAGGTAATACCAGGTAAAAAAAAAAAAAAAATTCCAAGAATCATTTTTGGCCTATTTCCAACTTGCCATGAAAATTTCATTAAGAAATAAAATCATTTATGTAGCTTGGTACAAGATGGGTTAAGTCTGTCTACTTATTGCATATTTGTTTGCAATTTGACCACACAAGATTATTAATATATACAAACATTTAGTTTACAAATACACATTTAATCTTTTTTAAATTTAAATATTTTATTTTGTCTTTTATTCAATTAATAGATTAATAGAATAAGTGGTTTTAATCCACAATTTTGTTTTATGTATGAAAAACAGATAAAAAAATCTTCCATGGTTGATTTTCTTATATTATGAGCTGTACTTTTTAGTTTCATTTTCCTTGTCACTACTTCATCTAGAGATGCCGCGACATCTAATTTATTCTGCGTATGTCTTTCAGTCTGGTTGTCTTTCACACTATTGATGTGCTAATCAACACAAAATAAATTAGTAAAATATTAGGAAAATAATAGTTAGACATTAGTTCAAAACAGTTAAGTGCTGAATAAGTATAACTAAAATTTTAGTTTAAAACACAATTTTAGCAAACAATTTGCTGAAAAATAGTATACCTGATTTACAAGATGTTTTACTAACTTTTCTACAAAACATATTTTTTTGAGTGTAGTTAAGCGGTTATAACGGTTGCTATTGGACGATAATATTTCATCTTGATACACAGAGAAAACAAATTCATTGTGACAAAGCAATTTCTTGCCAACCGAATGATTGGTTGCAACAACCGAATTATTTGGTTGTCGCAATTAAATTTATTCCTGGGTCAACTGTAATCTTATGATTCAACCAAAAATTAGTTTTATTAACCGAATTTCTGTTGCCGCAAACAAAATTATATAATATATGGCTGCAATAGAATTTTGGCAAAAACTTAGGTAATCACACAGAATCTGTTCTCAGTCTGTATATATGTTTCTATGTTTAAAATTCATTTAATTATGTAATTGTTTTACTTGATTGTTTGCCCACGATTAAGAAATTTTAACCAAATTAACTTACTGTAAATAATATTCCGAAGTTTATGATTTTTATTTATTTTTTTTTTTTTAATAAATACTAAAGACAAATTTATGCCTAAGCACAAACACCACGTTTCAAAATTGAATCTCTTAAAGAATATACAGGATTTTTTAGTTTTATAAAATAAAATCATGCAACCCAAAAAAAAAACCTTTTACGTGTCTGGGAGTTAAATAGAAAACATAAAAAATATTATGATTTAACAAACGAACAAAACACATAAAAAACTGAATTTAGTACAGAATAAGGCTCAAAAGTCTCATAAGTTTCATTGATTACATGATTTTGTGAGTTTATTTCTTATTTTCTTAGCTGAGATTGTAAAATAAATGAAAGGAAATGTAGTTATAAAGGCAGGCATAAAATAAAAGTGCACTCAGAAAACAGACTCGGTAGTAGCGACCGTATTTGCTTTCAATCAAATGATTTTGTTGTTGTGGCCGACTTTTTCTGTTGTGATTACATTTATTCGTTTGAAATAACATACATTAAGTCACGAGCATACATTATCGATTATCTCAACAGAAATTCGGTTATAACCACCTAAAATTCTATGGCTGCAACCGAACCATTCGACTGGCTACAAATACGGTTTCTGCTATCGAGTCTATTTTCTGTGTGTGAGTTTGGGTTGATAAGCAGCAACAAGATGTATGTAAAAGTAAGTTGTACAATTTCCTAACCAAGGATAACAAATTGGAAACAGTAGTGTAATACAACGGGTAGAGAGATGGTACTCAATGGAATTATACTTGAAAGAAAGAAAGAAAGAAAATAATGCAAATTATATGAAATTATAATTGAATTCAAATAAAATGGTCTATTTAAAAAAAAATTTACCTTTAAAGGAGGAAAATTAAATAAAATTCTGTTAGAATTTTTATTTTTTATTAAATATTTAAGGAAATCCACAAAAACATTCTTTAGCAAGTACCATGACGATATAAAATATTAATATTACTTCTCTGTATCCTTTATATTATTATACGCAGAGAAAAATATGATTCAATTAGATCGCCGACGAAAAATTATAATATTATTATCCTAACAATCATAAAGATGATTCTGGCCGATCATATTATATTCACTGGTAACGATTGTTTCAATCATAACATGACGAAACAATCGTTACGATTGTTTCAATCATAACATGATGCTATTAAACTATCATTACATGATGCTCTTTTTTCTGCGTGTACATTTAATTTTACATCGGTTTTATTTCTCTTTTTAAATATGTGCCCTTAAAACATTGCAACTTCATAATTATAATTTTTCAAAAATGTCTTTTAATAAAAATTAACGGCCTTTTAAATTTACATTTAATGACTTTATTATGTTAAGTGTGAAAGTAATTACGTGGAAAATGTAGAATTTTTTAGTTTCTCCTTTCTCGTTCGCTTTGTCAATAGAAAGTGCAAGGACACTTACAAAATTAAACATTTAAATTGAGCATTATTGTAAATAAGTTTAGTTTGAAGGCGAAATGATAAAGCATTTGCGACATTCCAGTAATAAGATTTTTTATAAAAAATCGATATTTTCAAATTCTATATATCTCCGCTTACGGTGCACTTGAGCCAAATTAAATAAAATTTACGTGTTATTCCAATATGAAAACGCATTCTGTTTCTAAACGATCTAAAAACTGTTTTCGAACAAAAACGAAAAAATCATGGTGTCGCTTTTTTTTGCGCGGTAAATCAAAATTTTCAAAATTTACTTGTCTTTAATTTAGGAGCACCTCACCAATTTAAAATAAAGAATTACGGAACGATTCAGATACCTGAGCTGATTCTATCATTTTTATATTTTTTATAAGACACGCCCACTTTTTAGGCGGAAAGACTTAAAAGTTATTTTTTTATTCTTAGATTTTCTCTAAAAATACTTACCTCTTCGAGACCAATTATGTGGCATTAGAAAACTGATAAAATCCCCTTTGCTATGAAACATATACACTTATATATTTCAGGAATGGAGTCGTGTTATTTAACGTTAAAGTTAAAAATGATCGAATTAAAAACAAAAAAAAAACTCTATATTTAGTCAATTTGAACAATTAGTTTCACTTTTTATTTTATTTTACATTTTATTTTATTTTTTGGCCATAATGAAGTTTGCTTATGTTTGAAGCAAGGAAATCTTGTTTTCAATGCTTAAAAATTACTTCGGGTAATTTATATATAATTGGAGAGCTTATAAAATCTGCTTTTATATAATAACTATACATTTTTACGTTCCAGGAGTGCGAGAGTGTTATTTCACTTTCAAGGTAAAACTTATTTAAAAACAATAAAATTAACTTTATTTTGTCATTTCGAACAATTGCTTTCAATTTTGATTTACATTTAGTTTATTTTTATTTGGCATAATAAAATTTACTCTTTTTCAAAGCAAGGTAAACTTATTTTCAGTTGTTTGTTAATGATAAAAACTACACTCGCAACAACTTTTCCATAAAATTTCAACAGTTATTTAAAAAGTTAATCGGCAAAGTTGTTTCAATGGAGCATATAGTTAAATTAACAAAGAAATATATATTTTAGCTTTCTGCCTGTTATTCAATGAACAAAATAAACAACAAAAAAAAAACGGACTTTCGTTAATAGTTACAATATTCAGTTAAAATTTTCTATTTAAAACAAAATGTTATTATATTATATTGAGTATTGAAATGCACGAAAACAATCTAGAGTTTTTATAGGTTTTGTCAATTAATTTTTCAACAGTTGAAAATGAACTGAAAAATATAATTAATTTAAATGAAAAGAAGTAGTCCTTTATTTAACTGATTTTCGGTTAATTTAATGTGTATATTCAGTAGTCTTTACGAAAAAAATATCGTGAGTGTATGACTCCAGTACTTCTAGTTAAAATATTTCAGCAATTTTTGCTTTTAAATTGAAATAACACGCTCCCATCCCTGGAAAATAAAAATGTAATTATATCAAACGAAATAATATTTTAATAGCTTTCCAATGACATATAATATGTTACGAACAGATATGATATTTCTGAGAAAATTTAAATTTAAAAAATTTTAGTTTTAACCCTTGCCGCCTCCAAATGATGCATGTTTCACAAAAAAAATCAGCTCTACTAACCGAATCGTTGCTAAATTTTTTACTGAAATCGGTGAGGTGCCCTTAAAATAAAGATAAGTCAAATTTTGATCATTGATCCTCCAAAAAATTCTCCACTTAGATTTTCTTCATTTTCTTTGGAAAATTGCTTTTAAACCATCTAGAAACAGCATCCGCTTTCTGGTTTCTACCCCATCTTATATCTAGGAGATGCAAAGTATGTGACAAAACGTTTAATAGCTTCATTTGTTAGCTCATTTGCCAATTTTTCTTTAAAATATGTGTTACATTTTTTCTTCCAATACTAAATAAAATATTGATATTGATCGGATAGTTTTGTCTCCTATATCATTAATACGAAGGAAGGCCTCTTGCAAGCTGCCGAAAATCTTGTTTCACCATACGTTTTATTATAAAAATATAGCTTTTCTTAAGCATTTGATTACCGATAAAATGTTTTACGATCTTACATAAATGCTTTACAATTACAATTTTGCATTCTACCTACACTCTTAACAGGGACAAGAAGATGCGTGTTTTTTCACTTACACTGAAAAAAAGTCCGTAAAGTTAGCAAAAATGTTAGTTGAGTCAGCATTTTTGCTGAGAGGATATTGCCGAAAAATTGCTGATATCTGCATAATGTGTTTTGCTGAAAATCAGTGAGCTCATTTTTGGCAAAAAATTAGTAAATTCAGCAAAATATTTTGCTGACACTTAGTTCAATCAAAATAAAAATTTACTTGTTGAAATCAACAAAATTTTATGTTGGAGCTTATTAAATTGAAGAAAAATATAAAAAACTTAGTATACAATTTTTACTTTAGATAATTTATAACAAAACATTACTTACAACATTACTTATGTGCCGTGTTGGAAAAAATACTAGAGACAATTGCTTGAATTTCAATAGTTTGATAAAATTTTTGGTAGAAAATTAAATTTTTGTTTTCAAAAACAGTTACAAAATAGTGATCTTCCATTTTGCAAAATAGTAAAAATAGTAAATTTACATGGAAAAAATATTAGGGATGAAAATCAAAACAAATTTTTAAAACTTAATATGCGTATGATTTACCAAAAATGTTTGTCGAAAAGTGTATAAAATAGAAAAATTAAAGAAAACACAAATTTTATAACTTTTTGTTTCATTTTCGTACATTATTTGTAAAAAGTTTTTGGCGGAATATGAGTTGAAAAGTTCTATGAGCTCCTGCAAATAAAGCATTTTTTTAAGTGCAAATAAAATTATAAATCAAATCCGAGAAGTTGATTTTATAAAAAAATAAATACACTTATGTCGTTACGTTAGAATTGACGGCATAAAAGGAAAAATAAATCAAAACGGCTTTGCAAGATTCGTAAGATTCTTTTAGTAAGTTGTTTTAAAAATAATGTTGATGGCCCAAATCAAGAGTGCTTAAAACACAATTAATTTGTACAGTTGTTAGTTGTAGAGTGAAAAGCACTTTTTATAAGGGAAATCGTTAGATCAATAGTATATTAAATTTAAAACTTCTAAGCAGAGAAACCTGAAAGTTGGAAAGCTGTTACACCTCAAAATCTTAATTATACAAATTACAACAAAATTACAAAAAAATTTTAAAATCAGTTCAAATAATGTTATATTTGTATAGTTTCGACGGCAAAACGATTAACTAATAGCAAACAATACAAGAAATGTGACTTTAAGTGTTCTATAAATACAATGAATTGAAACTGGAAACTTCGAAAATAACACTCTTTTTTTTGGTCCAAAGTATCTTTTGTTGTTCCAACAATCCGGATAAAAGTAAAAGGCTATCACTCAAAGTAAAATGCTATTATTAAACTCCGATAATGTAATGAAATTATTTAGTTTGAAGCGCTTAAAGAGGAGCAGACTTAAAAAGAAATAGCAATCAGTTATGAAATAATATCTTTAATATTCTGTATACAAATCAAGTAAGGGAAATATTCAAATATATTTTACATAAATGTAAATTCAAAATTTTAATTTTGAGTTGTAAAAAATGTGTCCTTGAATATGTTTTATCCCAGAAATTTGTCGTAATGTTCTTTAATCTAATGATAGCCCAGGAGGTCCTGCGAACTGTTTTTATGATAATGTGAAAATTCTTAAAGCATAATTTTAAAGTTATACTAAAGCAGATGAATATTTATAATTTTCTAATGATTATGAGAATTTTCTTTCAAACTTGTGCAAAATTTGTATAAAAAATAAAAAAATAACTGAATGGGTGTATATAGTTAATCTAATATTATTTCAATTACATAAAAAAGTATAAAGCGATCTTTTGTAGGGCCATCTTTTTAAAATTTGTGCAGAATCTGGTAAAAATAAAAAAATATTTATGGAACATCCAAACTGGACCCTATAAATTTTACAAATTGTCACACTTTGAAAAATAACATTTGATATCGGAAATCCACAGTTAGCCTTTAACTGGTAGGGGTAGGAGATTCGTATTTGGTGACCTCGCACTAGGTGTGCAAACTATGAGTGCCAAATTTGAACAAAATCTGTAAGGAAATAAAAATTTGTTTAGCAAACAACGAATGTCGGCTGTACAAACTTCACATGTTTTTGGAAAAGTGCGAGTGATCAATTGGAAATTGTATGGAAACCTGGCCCGTGGTAAAGTGATTTTGTATAGAAAGTTTTGGCGATATCCATTGAGGTATAAGGAACATGTGTACAAAGTTCGAGCGAAACCCTTGGAAAATGAAAATGTTTCTATTAAATAACATATTCATACTTTTTTTTAAAGTGGGCGTATAAGTGGTTTTAAAGTGGACGCAAAACAGCAACCTTGCCTGCAGTAATAGGATCAAGTATATAAAATTTCAAAAAAATCCGTTGAGAAATAAAAGTTTTTATGGCGAACAAACAAACAAACAGAAAATTTATTTTATATATATAGAAGATGTCTCATATTGATTTTAGTGCATGTTTTCGAAAAAGTTTATCCTTAAAGAAATTTTTTTTGTTTTTTTTTTTTATGGACTTGTTATTGCCAAAAACGGTGAGGAAAAAAAATTTTTAAAAAATAAAATCATGCAGACATTGCAAAAAAAATAGTAGTCATGTTATACGGGGGAAAAAATATTTAAAAACGAAGTGGTTTCTCCTAAAATGTTTTGATTAAATTTAATACTTTAAAATTAAAAAAAAAAATAAGCTTCATTAAAAATAGTGGAATTTTTTGATTTTGACGTTTTTGGCCACAAGTCGGTATTGAAGTTGGGCTATGGTAATGAAACGGGTCAGAGATGGAATTAAAAAAAAAATACACCATTATTTTTATTGATACAAAAACCTTCTAAAAAGTGATAATATCCAAAAATCTATTTTTCAAAATTAACTCTAATATAGATAACATAAAAAAAAACTTTGTTTTATTGAAAGTTTTACAAATTTTGTAATCGCCGGCATTTTATTCAATACAAACAGAACAACCTTTCACGACAAGATTTTCTTTCAATTGAGGCAACAATAACATTTAAAAGCAATTTCAACAAAATGCATTGTAGTAACTACTGCATGTATGAGTGATAATTAATATTAAATATCACTCATACGTGCCGTAGTGCAATTTACCCTGTAAAATCAGGAAAAAAATTTTGCTAAATATATCGCCCATTTACTAAAACATAGACATACGTCAAAATTTTTGAGTTAATAACTAAATTATTATATCATACTTCATATTGTGTAAAAATTTCATAGTAGAGTAAGTGCGGGTAATGTGGAGTAGGCGGTTAATGTGGAACACCCCTTTATATCTGTAACTACGTACTATTTGGAAATGTTTGTGACTGAAACCATTGCATATTTATATAAATTGAGGTCACCATTACATTTTTGATGCTAATAATAACCGTTAGTTTTTAATTTGTATCTGAAAGAATATGAGTTAAAGAATGACATAAAATGTCATTAATGTGTGTTCATATTAATAAATTTTTAATAAATTTTTCAAAGATTTAGTAGCACAACGGCTAATGTGAAATACCTTAAGGTAGATAATGTAAAATACTATTCAACATTACCCTCACATTATTTTTTTTAAAATCTAATATATCAATTTTGAATTCTATTTATTATTTTAATTTATCTATTTTAATTTACTTCACGCTGTGGTGTAATGGTTAGCGCTTTGGACTGTTGCACAAAAGGTGCCGGGTTCGATTTCCGATGTCGGTAAAATCAATTTAGAAAAATAATATGTAAATATTGCTCATATGTATCGTAGCGCCCACCTTCGGTGTTCCCATAGCACTTAGTCCCACAGAAGTAAAAATAATGGATCAGGGATATGAACCTAAAAGCTTCAAAAAGTTCGCCAACTCTATATCAGGTGTCGAGCAACAACTGTTCTAAGATTGGTCATCTTTCACCAGTACATGTTGTGATGATTGTAGCCATTTATTTTTGACCGCCCTTTATGTCTTCTCTATCCCCTTGCTAAAGAAATCAGCACTTTAATAAATGGAAAGAATTTCCCGAGTTGCTTATCTTTACATAGAATAAAAAAACTAGTGCTTTAAAAAATCAATACTATAATTAATGTTTCTCAAATATCTATTATACAATAATAAAGTTTTATGAGGAAAAGCATCATAGTAAACATATTTTCCACCTGATGATGGAAAATTACAGTGGGGTGCTCTTCTGAGTACATGTAAGTACTTTTGATAACTAAAGATTTATGTCGAAAAATATATGACATTATAACTAAATCATGCTCCCCTAAAAGTATAAGGCACGTTGAATCCAAATCTCACAGAATCGCATTCCAACATTCGAGCTATATTAACAGAAAAAGCCTTGATTTTGATAAAAATTGCTACGCTTTTTTACCTTCCGGAAAATATATTTTCATAACACATGTAACGGCAACTGAACACACTTCTACCCTTTTTCGAGTTGTACATATTTTTGATAACTTGTTTTTCTTGAAAATATGGTCAGCTGAACTTACTTAGAATTTTGATTTTTTACAATTTTACTATGCGGGCCTTTAACATTACTGTTACAAGCTGAATTTCAATAGAAAATCTAAAATCAAAAAAGTGTTAGAGTAGCGTATGCAGGAACCGTTACAAGTATCATGAAAAATATATTTTCCGGAAGGTAAAAAATCTAAGCATTTTTATCAAAGTCTAGGCTTTTCCTGTTAATATACCTTGAAAGGCTTCTGTCGAAGTATAATACTGAGACTTAATTTGGATTCAGCTTACCTTTTGTCTTTAAAAAAATATGGTTTAGATCTAGTGTCAAATATTATTCGGCCTGAATCTTCAGGTACAAAAAGTACTTACATGTACTCAGAAGAGCGCACCACTGTACATATAAAATTAACCAAACCTAATGTCTATAAAAATGACTAAATATCACAATTTTCTTTATTTCTTTTGCATTTTCTGAATTAATCATCTGTGAAAGTTAGTCTCTATGGAAAAGAATATGTATGTACGTACGTCCAATAAAGCAGTACGAACAAAAATTCCATTGTTCCCATTTAACGACACGTGGTTTTCGTTTTTCTATTTTTTGACTAAATTATTAGAAAAAGTAAACTTTTACTCTACTTTCATATTGTGTTTTCATGAAAAATAAAAACACAAGACAAACAACCAAAATGTTTAGGATAAACTTTAATTTCTCAGTTACCACCATATAAAACAAATATCTTTTAGACCAGAGCTTTAAAGACTTATTTCAAAAAGAAATATTTTGAAAGATCTAAGTCAGCTTACAAGGAAAATAAATGCCGCTATGGCTCGCAGATTTCAATGAAGTTTTAAAAGCTCTTCGGGAAAAGTCAGCTCAAAGTCAAACGATTACTAAAAACCGAAAATCGAACTCAATACACACTCTCGGTAGAATTAAATACGCGTTATTACTCTCAAAATGTAAAAACAGCAGAAAAAGCTACTAAAAATTAGTTAAATATTACGTTGCAGAAATAGTTGCTGAATTTAGCATATTTTTTGGTCAATATTTATAAAATAAGAACAGCAAAAATAAATCTGTTAACTCTACCAAATTTTAATTATATTCAATGTGAATTTTAGTTTATTTAAAATAGCATTTTACTCTGTCATATTAGCGAAAATTTTTACTACACATTTGTAGACTTCAAATAGCTAACAAAATCTGTAATATTAACAAAATGTTTGCTATATTTAACCCAAATATAGATTATTTTGTAAAAATCAACAGAAATTTTTGCTAAAAAATTGTAAATTGCTGATTTCATAAGGCAGACTTTTATTCGCATTAAAAAAAAAAAACTAACTATTTTAAAGTTTTTGCTAATTTTAACAGATTATTCTGCTAATTTACATTTACTAAAAGTTAGCTCAACTATAACTAAATATTTCCAAATTCAATAGATATAGTTTTGCTATTCTTATATTACTTATATTTTTTGGGTATAAAAGTTAATAATGTCGATTTTTTTGCTTAAATGAATTGATACATTATTCAAAGTATTGTCCATCGTTAGACACTACTTTTTCCCATATTTCTAGTACCATATGGATTCCGCGCCAAAAGAACTGCTCCGGGTTTGAGGTAAAGAAGGATTAAAGCCAATTTCTGATACCCTGTTCTGAAGTGAATCATATTCCAGTATGGGCGTTCCGCATCAATCGTAACAAATGGAAGTCAGAAGCGACAAGGTCTGGGCTATAAGGAGGCTGAGCAAAAACTTCCCATCCACTGTTTTTTGACCAGTCTTGCAACATGTGGCCGAGCGTTGTCGTGATGGAAGATTATGGTCTCGTGTCTGGTCGAATATTCTAGTCGTTTTTCGTTGATTGCTCTCTTCAAACGAAACAATTGTGTTCGGTAAAGGTCCCCTGTGATCGCCTGAGCCGATTTCAACAGCTCATAATACAAAACACTCTCCTGATCTCACCAAATACAGAGCATTACCTTGGCGCAATGGATATTCGGCTTCGGTGTTGATTTGGCTGGTTGGACAGACTTTACATATGACTTTTTGTTCTTAGGATTATCGTTCTGTATCCACCAGTAACAATAAGCAGCATTTCCGACGTTCAAAATCGAGTTTCAACGTCTCTCGGGTTTCATTCATATGGGACACAATTTCCTTGCTTCTGAATGGATCCCAATGCTTTTAAACGTAGGGAAATGGCTTGTTGAATGACTCCCAATTATAGTGCAATTTCTTCCTGCGTTTGACAGCTATCTTCGTGGAGTAATGCTTCCAATGCCTCATCTTCAAACTTTTTCAGCTGACCGGGCCTCTACTTGTCTTCTGTATCGAAATCACCACTTTTGAATAGCGCAAACCATCGTTCACAAGTTTTTTGAGTTGGTGCATGTTGACCGTAAGCTTCTACCAACAATCGATAACTTTCAGCAACCGTTTTCTTCAAACGAAAGAAGGTTATCAGAATTCCCCGCAAAACATCTTTTTTATGCACAAAATTTTACATTATTATAGCGATGTGTGTGTTTACACTTTGGCGTCTATCCAATATTGAATTATAATAACAGGTGTTTATCCTCCAAAATACCATATTTGTTATTATTGACACAAACCAAATGTGATATGTTGTCCAAATCGACATTATTAACTTGTATACCCAATAGTAAAAAGTCTGCTAATTTTAGCAGTTTTTTCAGCAGGTTCATTTCTAACTAATTTTTAGTAGCTTTATTTTTTGCTATTTTTACAAAATAATTTCTTCGAGAGTATATGTTAGCTTGAACTTAACCACAGAACAATTTCACATACAAATGTGGCATGCGAAACTCCAAAAATTCACGAACAATAAAATAAAGCGTGGTAAAAAATCGGAATTCGATTTCGACTATATGCGGAATCGGTTGCAGTAGATTGTAAATTTAATTTAGTAATTGTGTGTTTTTTTTTACATTATTTCACAATAAAGTATTTTTGTTATCTATTTTAGCATAAAGTGATTCTCAATGATAAAGATGTTAAAAATTAAATATATTTAAATTTGTATGGGGTGTGTGCAGCCATTCATTTCCATTATATTTTTTAATAAAAAGTTTTCGGAAAATGGTTAATTTATTTGATATTTTTTCATGTCTTGCATGTCATATAAAGATATCGACTATATCGTTATGTTAAAGGTCTGGTTCAGACCATGAAATAGACTTCAGAAAATAACAAAAAACAAAAAAAAAAATAGAATTTAATAGAAAACAAAATATAACGAAAAAATTATAAAAACAACACAATTATCCTATTACTACTTTTACAAGCATATACATATGTTGCTTTCCAAACCATCTGCCCAGCAAAAAAACAATAGTATAGTGTAAGAGCCCAATAGAACAACTTCTTAAATTTTTTCAAAAAATGGGTGATTGTTAAATATTGAAAAATTGTGCGCTCATTTTTAGTATATTATTTATTACAATTTAACCGAATTTGGTAAATGCTGGAAGTTGCACTATATAAATGTATTTTTTTGTGGAGAATTTGCAAAAAAAAAAACCAAATTTAAAAAATCAGAACTAGTTCGAATTTATAGAGTAATAGCGAACTTAATTTATCTAAAAATCTTCCAAAAATATTAAAATATAAATATAAATTACTGCTAAGTAGACAT
This sequence comes from Delia radicum, assembly GCA_021234595.1. Taxonomy (NCBI): domain Eukaryota; kingdom Metazoa; phylum Arthropoda; class Insecta; order Diptera; family Anthomyiidae; genus Delia; species Delia radicum. Next base: position 145,985,106 of record CM037854.1, read on the forward strand.
GTTTTTTTTTCCAAAATTCATGTCAATAAAATTCTAATATTATTTTAAATATTCAAAATGAAAGTGGTTGAACAAAATAGTTTAAGAAAAAATGTCTATGATATGCTTGGACGATATCCTAAAAACGAAGTGTGACATTATTTTCTACAGGAACAAGTGCCATGTAGCACAATATATTCCATATCCAAATGGTTTGAAAATGGAGTAGCATCAAAATGGAGTAGCATAAAAAAGGACGTCCAAAAAAATTGACTGCTGCTGAAACAAAAGAAAACAACTTTCGTTTAATCAAATTGGGGCATTAAGTAGTAAGTTGGCCAGAAAATTTCGCGTTTCCGAGGAAAAAATTCACTAATATTTACTTCAAATGAACTTGAAATACTGCCAGAGGGAGACAGTACACAAATATACAGTAAAACTCGCTTAAGACGAACTCGGTTAAGACGAACCCTCGGTTAATATGAACTAAATTAAAAGTCCCGACGTTTTGGTAACAATTTTAATATAAAATACATTTTTTAATACGAACTCGGTTAATACGAACCCTCGGTTATTACGAACTGTTTTAAGCAGTCCCAAAATCTCGTTTCCATACAAATTACCATGTTTAGTACACTCTTTATCCGTTTAAGGGGATAGACCTAATATGAATTTCATATCCGTGGATGACTTTCTAGATATAGATGCTAATGTTTTGACGTCAGATACTTTATTAGGTGAAGAAATATTGGAAATTGTTAATCCTGCCGATGTTGAAAATTTGTCAAGTGATATATTCGAACAAAATCGCGTGCCGAAGAAGCTGACAATCATATTTTGGTAACCGAAAAACTTATAACGAATGAAATCGTTAATTCAGTCATTTAGAAAAAAATAACAGTTTTTTTTTTTGTAAATGAAGAATTTTAATAGAATTTTTAATTGTGAATGCATGAAATGCTAATTTTATTTTTTATTTATGTAAAAATCTTGTTTTTGTTTTAATAAATACATATTTTTTATCGTTAAAAAAAACACGCTTAATAAGAACCTCGCTTAAGACGAACTAATTTTTTTGTTCCCTCGGAGTTCGTCTTAACCGGGTTTTACTGTAGTAAAAAACAATTGGCAGAAATACCAACAAATGGCATACAACTGAGAAAAAACTTCATGAAAAAACATTTTTTTAATTAATTTTGGGTGATGAAAAATACTTTTCTTTTACTTGGAATAACGGAAGTATTAATGCTGGATTTTATTCTCATGACTTAAAAAACTCCCGACAATGTAACGGCAGTCGGCCAAAGCGAAGTTTGAACCAAAAGTAGTACTGTGGATAGCCATTTCGGCAAAACGTATATATTAAAATATATATATATTAGAGTTCGTTTTCAAATTTTTTTTATTTTGATTTCTGGATATTATCACCTTTTAGAAGGTTTTTGTATCAATAAAAATACTGGCGTATTTTTTTTTTTTTAATTCCAACTCCTTCCCGTGCCTATAGGCGACTCAAATCGCGGATTTTGGGTGCCTTTTCCCATACAACAAAAACGGCTAAATATATGTCAAATCGGACTCCAGTATTCGATTCTACGGGAAAACCTAGGCCCACAGGCTTTTTTTTAAGTTTTTGGAATGCAACAGAATGCATAATTTGAGTGGTCCAAAAAAAAATTTTTTAAAAAAAAAATTAAAATATTTTTTTTTTTTACAATGAAAAAATACTTACATCTGAGAAAAATGGTCCAAAAATTTTAATTTTGTAGTTACCCGTTCAAAAGTTATTAAAGTTTAAAAATTTAATTTTTTAGTGAATACAAAATAATTTATTGGTTTATCTAATAATTTATTGGATTTAAGTCGCCTATAGACACGGGAAGGAGTTGGAATTAAAAAAAAAAATATGCCATTATTTTTATTGATACAAAAACCTTCTAAAAAGTGATAATATCCAAAAATCTATTTTCCAAAATTAACTCTAATATATATATATATATATATATATGGTGGCATATCATAACGTCCATGGACATTATGACATAATGTCCATGGACGTTATGTCACTCGAAAAGTTTCATAATGTCCATGGACTTTTTGACAATTTGGAAAATGCCGTAATGTCCAAGGGCATTACATTATTTTTTTGGATATTATGTCACTTTCAAATATGACATAGCGTCCAGACTTTTTAAAATAAAAATATTAATATTATTTATTATAAAAGTTTGTTATAATCATTATTTAAAAATAAATAAAAATTATGTTTTTTTCGACCTATAATTCTGTTATGAAAATGAAAATTTATTCAAGTTCAAGGCCATACTCTATATTTCTTTATTAGGATATTGTCCTAACAAATAATCTATAGAGTTTTTTGTTTTCAATTTTTTAATTGACCACTTTCAAGAATTTGTTGATGGTACCATTTCGGGGATTTTTTAGGTCCCCATCATCAGAACAAGTTTAGAAAGCAGTGGCAACCTCATTTACAAACTCAAACACTTATATATTCCATTTGTTAAAACAAATGAGAATTAAGTTGAGACTGAAAATTTCCACTAACAATTAAAAAATTGAAAACATTTGATCGCGTATACACTCTGTCTTTGACAGAGATAATATATACATTTTTCGTTTATAGTCCACCTTTGTTACTTTTATTTTAAAATAAAATACAATGATTGCGAGGGGATATAAACTAAGACTATACTTTGTCTTTTTCAAAAGTTTGTTATAATTATTATTTAAAAATAAATAAAAATTATGTTTTTTTCGACCTATAATTCTGTTATGAAAATGAAAATTTATTCAAGTTCAAGGCTATACTCTATATTTCTTTATTATATTATACTCTATATTATTTTATTATATCAATACCGCGTTCTACGGAGGAAAAACCCCCTAAGAGCGGCCGAAGGCCGTCACACAGAAAAACTTGCTTTTACAAATTAGTGGTTTTTTCCTCCGTAGAACGCGGCAGGCGGCTTCGCGAAATAAAGTTTTTTCTGCGTGCGGCACGAAGGAAACTTCAAAATTACTGATCTGTTTCCACACTGGAGTATAATGTCCATGGACATTATGTCACCCAAAAAGTGGCATAATGTCCATGGACTTTATGCATGTCATTCCATTTGTGGGCATAATGTCACATTGCAGAGTGACATAAAGTCCATGGACATTATGACACTTTTCGAGTGACATAACGTCCATGGACATTATGTCATTGGACGTTAGTCATGCCACCATATATATATATATATATTGTAAATTAATAATGTCTATAATTTTTAGAGAAAAACGTTCATTCTTCTTCTTAACATCAACCTTTCTGTATTAATAAATGTTTAGTAAAAGTGAACAAATTTATCACAGATAAACCAATCTGTATGATCCTTGGACAGACACCATAATCAAGACATATTCTTTTGTTCAGATTTAACAAGCTGTCATTATGCCAAAAAGACGTTAGAATGAATGACTTAATGTGAAAAATATGCCTTTTCTACAGAATTACGAAAATCATCCAAACGTCCCAAAAGCACGTCCAATTCGGGGTTTTGGGGTCTTTTATGACAAAAAGTGAATGAAATGATTGACAATCAAAATGAGCTGAAGAATTGAAGAAAAAAATTAAAAGCAGTGTAAAACAAATTTAATCGAATGTCGTATAAAGCATTAGGGGCATCAAGCATACAATACGCCAAATTGAAGAACGCGGTCCTTTAGCTCTCTATAAAAACTGAATTAATAATCTATATACGCTGTGCTATAAATAAAAATATTTAAAACAAAAAAAAATAATTACCCGGTTAAAAATAAGCATATATGCTCATCTAAAACGAATTCTGATGTCCCGACTTTTGACCCGTAGGGTCAAATTTTTAAAAAGCCCACTTTGATATTTCAGAAAGTATGAGGAATCTCTCCAAGATTATGGGAGCTGCTTCTTCTCCGGGAGACGGGCTAGCAGATTAAAGCATAAATCATCATTCTAAGTGACCGTTAAGGGGTTAAAATTTAAGTTGAAAGAGGGTCTTTTTAGCCGTGTTTTTATAGCAAAATGTACAAATCTTGGGATAGAGATATTTCAGAAAGTAGGAGGAGCCTTTCCAAGATTAGGGTCTCTATTTATTCTCCGGAAGACGCTCTAGCAGATGAATGTATAAATTAAATGGGTCAAAGTGGGATTTTTCAAAATTTGACCCTACGGGTCAAAAGTCGGGACATCAGAATTCGTTTTAGAGGTATGGTTCCTTCGGCAAAATTTCTTATTTTGATCCCTAGAATACGATTGTACGTTGAGAGATTTTTAAATCGACCCGCCCTAATGCTCATGTATGTCTATGTATGGATAATCAAATAAGGTTGCATACATGAACATTAAGGAAAATTGAGGTTATATGTAGATTTATGATAGTATAGAAATATTCAACACACTAATTTCTATTTTTTATTAAATTTTTATTATATTATGCATTATTTTCAAAAACCGCGGTTCAAAAAACGGCATTCCAAAAAACTGTTTTTATTTTAGATTTTGTCAAAAATATATGTTAAATAAAAATAAATTCCCTATGCCGTCTGCCAATTCCTACGTGGGGATGATACGATATCCTGACATATGAATAAAAATGTGAAAAAATTTAACTAAAAAGCCGATAATTCAGAAACATGCAGGAGTACAACTTAGGGCTTTGGTGAAGTTATAGAAGAATAATTGATAATTATCATATATTTTTTTAAAAATTTTTTGAAATACAGCGGTTTTTGAAAAAAATGCATTTTACCGTCAAAAAGTGAATTAGTTTTGTTAACCATTAAAACCACATTTTAAGTACCTTTAAAATTAGGGCTCAGTTATCCTTGTAGCTAAAACAGTTAAAAATTATGTTCAACTACTTTTGCAGAACTGTTTTTTTTATAATTTTTCAATACACTATTTTTTATATATGTAAATCTTTTTTTCGACTATATTTAGTATATTTTTATCCATAATTTCGAATTGCATAAGAGCTCCAGATATTAATTTGGCAACAGCATAGTGGAATAAATTATAAATAATATATATTTTTTTGAAAATTTAAAAAACAAACAGTTTTTTGAAATACAGCATTTTAAACCGCGGATTTTGAAAACTATGTATTTTTCCTTCATTTCAGTGAATCACTTCGCCTTAACATTTAAAAAGATATGGACGATTAAGTACGACTACCTTTGTTAAATTTTCGATTATTTTTTCCTATTTTAAAGCGTGATACTTCCACAACTGAGAGAGCTAACAACCCAAAACTTGTATGATCACATACATATCTACATGACACTTACTTTGCGTACCAAGTTTGGTTAAAATTAAAGGGGGGCAGAGGTCGAAAATTGGATCTTAATTGATGACTTCCAAATAAAATAAAGATAAGGATTAACAAATAAAATATATTTTAATTTCTTATATTGCAAAATTGCATATTTTTTGTTGTAAACCCCTTTGTTCTTTGACATAAGACCTTTCCCAGTATTCTTTTGCTTGCTGCAAAACAACTCGGCCAAAATTTAATGAGATAAAATTAGACATCAGTATTCTGATTCTGGAACGCTTATGTTTGGGCCACGGACTTCGCGTATTAACATAAATTCCGTTTTTAATTTAAACTAGAAAACGTCCTGCTCCAAAGAATCGTTTTTTACTTCAAAGCTTAGATCTGTCATAATTGATTTTGATGCACTAATTGACTAAAACAATAATAAAACAATAATAAAAGAGATAAGAAAACATAATGCAAAAAAAGACTTACCTTAACTTAGAAAATTCCAAAATTTATAAAATTATTGCGATGTATCACAAAAAGAATACAAAAATGTAACAATATTAAATAAAGAAGAAAAATGTGAAAAATCAAAAATAAATAAAAAAAGTTTTCACATTTTATGTTGAATTTTAAATCAGGGATGGCATATACAGCTCAAATAACATTATCGATTCGAAACCCCTAAATAGTTGAGCTACCGTTACCGATATAATTAAAATATCAATATCCTTAAAATAATATTTCCGAAATTTAATGTTTTTATTTGCTTGCCCGAGTTCGGTATTTTGTTGCTGAGAGTCGTGGGAAATGTAGTCTCTCTGTTTGTATATACTCTTTGGTAAAATACTGTTAACGCTTAAACCCGTTACCGAAATAACTTAAATATCTTTACCCCTAAAATACCGTTACCGAAATAAATGAAAATAGCGTTTCCCTTACCGATACCCGCATCGAATAGGTTAAATCAATAAATTCAGAAGCTAAAATAACAAATTGACGTACATGCAATAATAAATTTGTTCGATAAAACAAAAGTTTGAACAAATTTTTACAAGTTTTTACTGGAAGGTGTACGTTTACACAAATACTCAGTAAAAAATAGCAAAAAGAGAAAGTAAAGTGACAGTTTGATGCTAAATACCTTACAAGGTTTTACTGGATACATTTTTGAAAGCACATTTTTGGAATTTCCAACGTTATAAAAGGGTGGCAAATTCGCTCAAACCAGCGATGGCCGCTGTTATCTATCGGGTATCAGGACAAGTACTATCAATACGGAATATACCAGGTTTTGCCAACGGACAACTGTCCGTATCTGACGATTTGCCAACACTACAAATTAAGCTATCTCTTAAGGTTAAGTAAAAAAATTAAACAATAAAAAACATAGTTTAATTTCTAACATTTGCAAAATTAAGTTAAATAATAAATAAAAATATATTGAAAATGATCGCAACATTTGAGAAATTTAAAAAGTTGTTCCATGTTTTTTTTTTTGTAGAGCAAATAATGTTACACTCTAAAAAATGATTGTAAATTTACTACTATAAAACGAGTAAAGTTTCATGTATTATTACGCAAATTCTGTAAATTTATACATCAAAATGCGTAAAACTATTTTGCGCACACTTTCATATACAATAATACACGCTTACAGTATTTTTACCTACTATGTGTTTACAATTAAACACATTATGTCTAAAATTAGTATTCATTTGTTAAATAAATTTTTTACGCACAAAGTTTGTAAATATTCTAACTTGTAGTAGTAATAAATACTCAGCATTTTTTAATTGAAAAAAAATTCAAACAAATTCAAAAAGAAAAAAAAGATTAAATAAAACTTAAAATTATTAATTATTGTGTGTTTTTGTGTTACTAAATAAATTAAAATGTATAAATGAAATATTTGTGAGTGTGTTTTAAAAAACTTGCTAATGTACCAAAAACATTTATACATCCATAAAAAAATAGAAACGGAATTTTCAAATGTTTGCAGCCTAATTGTGAAAAAATATTTTCAAAATATAATATATTCTTTTAATTTATAACACTGCATTGTATATAAACAGAACCTTTTATATATTGATTGTTAAGTTTTTTTTTTTATATAACGCATTATTAATAAAACTCATTCTAAAAAATATTTTTTGTTTTTTTCTGTTTTGGGCTGTTTTTTTTTCTTACCACAGCAATGGTAAATATACGCTTTTTTCGGGATTTTAACGCATATAAATATGTATTTTTACGCTTATAAACATGTATTTTTACGCATTTTATACTTATAATTGCACGTAAATCATGTTTTTTTACAATAAAATTTGGTAAAATTACTCATTTATTTATAAAATTTATCAAAATTTTACGCACTTCCATTGTAAATTTACCAACTTTGTGTTCACTAACTTACTCTCAATGTGCGTATTTTTTTTTCATTTACACACATAGAGTAAATTTACCCAACTTATAGTAGGAGTATAGTTTCCTACTATAAGTTGGGTAAAACTCAACAGAAATTAATTAGAGTGTAGCTTGACATTGCTGCGATTTACTTTTTGCTGTTGCCGGGCAGTTGGCTTCGAAAGCAACATATGCATCAACAGCAATGCACAGATATATTATAATATTTAACAGAGAATAGAAGCAAGAGGAAAATGGTTTCAATTAATTTAGTTAAGGCAGAATAAACATCATAAGAATAACAAATATGCCTTGTACTGGCTTTTTATATAGTTTTATACAAATAAAGTGACAAAATAAAAGTGAAAGCATTCTACGACAACATAACCTACTGTAATGTAAACATTTAATAAACAGTGTTGCCATTAAATATAGTTTTAACGAAACAATATCACCCCACAATAAAGTTATTTTAAATACACAAAAAAAAAAAAAACACTTTCTTTGCAATAAAAATACTTAACGCTAAATTAAGGTTTGTTTACTTTTTGCAAATATTTAAAATATATTTTACCTAACCTTTAAGCTGACTTGACTCCAACATCACTTTGTGGAATATATCACAAATTTTTTGGAAATAATTCGGCGATCTCTTTCTCAGTGGTCCGACTGCAATGAAATTTGTTTCAGGGTTAGTGAACCTCACAGACCCCTATGGTGCGGCAAAATGACATGCAAAGTGGGGTCCTTTTGCATACAATGTTTTGAATTCTCGCCATTGTTTCCCGTCCGATTTTCAAAAAACAAAGAAATGTAAAAATTGCGGTTTATGTTAACATGTAAATTTTTACTACTCAAAAATTTATTTGTTCATAGACATAAGCTCGTCACTACGTCGTTCTTGTTCCTGTTCATTGCAAAGGGCTCACTAAGTATGAAATGGCCTAATTATTTCCAAGCATTTTGTGGTATATCCCACAGTGCAACAGTCCAGATAAATATTGACTCTTAAAATACTGAAGAAAAAATAATTTTATAATTTAAACAACTTTTAACCTATAAAACAGAATGCAATCCGCCTATTGTCATCGGCTTTCGGCTAAGACGTTTCACATATTCGACCAAATATGAGTGGAAAATACAAAAAGAACAACAAATTTGGTGTTTTTGCATGAAATGAAAATGCAACAATAATTAATTTTTTTTTTTTGAAAAATGCGTTGCTTTTCTTCTAGTTTTTGAACCGATTGTGATATATGTATGTTAATTGAAAGAAATCATTAACCCTAGTCGGACGGAACAGGTACAATTGTACCTTTTCCGTTTTTGAATTGCAATAACTTTTTTTCTACCAATAAAATATATCTGAAGTTATATGACATCTTCAAACTTTTGATTGCGATTTATATTTTTAAAATTTCAGGAAAATATGTAAATGTCTTACCTATTTTATAAGGCCAAGTTGATTTGACACCCTTAAAAGGCTGAAAAGGTACAATTGTACCTTCATATATCTTATATGGAAATATGCAAAGAAATCGAATTAAAATTAATTTTATTATATTTATTTTATAAATACATTTCAATACGCATGCACACTTGAATTTACATGAGAAATTAGAAATATTTTTATTGAATTTGTGTGCATGATATACATGTTGTATTTTGAATTGACTGTTCATCGCAAACAGGTTTCACGCATTTTACAGAAGGTACTTTGGAACCAGCTTGCAGATTTGGCGTTACCGCAATTGGCTGTCCCAGTACCATTTCTATAGCGCCTCGTACAAAAAATTTACATACAATTAATTTGTTGCTGCTACGTTCTTCGACTGATGGCATACATAGCTGCTTGGAAAGTGCTTTCAAAAACTTTCTACGCTGATCTTTTTTCTTGGACCTTGGATGATGCTCTCTACTTATTACGTAAGACGCTAAAGCAGCGACGTCAATCATAGAAAAGCGCAAGAGGCCAGCGTAATGGTCGCCGATTCACTGTATACTCACCCAACATTTTATACATTACATCAACTCCACCTTTAGTTTTGTTGTAGTACTTGATAATTTCTGGCTTGGCTAATAGTGTGTTTTCAACTTCTCCTGTCGTATGCATAGTTGACAGTAGAACGACTGCTTTGTTCTTTTTTTGTACATATGAACATATTGTGGCAACACTGTTGTAGACAAAGTTGGTTGAATAAATAGGCCGGTCCTTTGTAGGCTGCATATTGCTTGGCAGGAACTACTTATTTTTTCTTACTGTACCAACTAATGTCATATTTCAAGAGTTTAATTTCTTAACTAATTCTAAGGACGTAAAAAAATTATCTGTTACTACGTTTCTTCCAGATCGTTTATACAATTCAACTAGGTCAAGTACAGTTCTTTCTCTAATATTCTTTTGTCGTGGACCGTCTTTTGGCTTTCCAGTATAAATGTGGCCTTGTAGTGGGTAAGCATTCATTGAGTCAGAAGCCCAGAAAATCTTAATGCCTACTTATCCGAAATGGAAACAGTTGCTCGTCGATGGTGAGGCATTGATATGGCTTGTATGATTTCTCTAAATTTTTATTCATCATAGTCCAGATGTCCCGGATTGGTGCAGCTTTGTCTGTTTTTGTACGCTCTAAACGTGTGTTCTCATTATCAAATCGAATACATCTCAGCATCATCTTGAAGCGGTCGCGACATGGCGTAAAATGTTGCGAGATTTGGTTTGCGAAATTGGTAAAGGTTTACTGCACCATTGAGTTCCATATTTTCCAGTTAAAATACTGTCTTCATTTTGCTCATCTTTAGTACTATCATCTGAGTCTATGACAATTTCGATGTCTGAATCTTCATCAAATATATCACCAATTTGTGGTAAATAGTTCTCATCATCAGACTCAACAAAAATTTCTTCATCTTCTGAATATTCAATAATTTGCCTTACTTCATCGGAAGTAAATCTAGTTACAAAATCATTTACATTACGTAATACCTAAGGAAATTTTTTGTGCTAGCTTCAGTTTCGATACCACTCATAAAGAATTAGTGAATTTATCACAATTTTATGAAATGGCTTAGTAAATTAATCACAATTTTATATATTTTTGTAAATTAAGTGCTTATTAAATCCACCCGTTTCAGCGCATATGTTTGTTTGTGTTTTTGCAACGACTGAAGACCTTTTTAGGCGTTACTAAATTCAAATAGAAAAGTATTCCTAAAATGTGTGTTTTAAAAAACTTAATTATTTTAGTAAATTTTCACTTTATTTTAGACAATTATTTGTATTTTCAGTAATTAAGAATTTTTGTGTACAATAATTTAACTTATTAACCGTGGAAAGACTAATTTATAGTGAAAATTCTATGTAGGTACAATTGTACCTGTACCGCCTTTTAACGTTGTAAAATTCTTCTGTCCGACTAGGGTTAATACTACGTTCAACCAAATTTTTTATTTTTTTTACGTTGAACTAACACTCAGGGGATGCCCCTACTAATGCATTGCATTGTGGTGATATCAGGAAAATAGGTTATGGGGAGGAGGAAAGATGGAGTAGTGTTTGTGGACATTTGACTTGAATTTTTTTAAATTGTAATTTCCAGGGAAGACTTCCGCAGAGAGACACTGCCACATACGGCTAGTGCGACTGAAAAACGAATTTTCTCTGTAATGCGTTGTCCGATTTGCCGGGCTATAAACAACAAACGGATGAGATCTACTTGACAAGCGGGTATTATGAACAGAGACCCGGTCCCTCGGGATGGGTAGGCTTATCTCTGCAGAACACTTCCCATGGTAATATCTATAGAACAAAGTCACACAACCCACATTCCGACGATGCTCCAACATCGAAACCATACTGTCGTTGATAAGCATCAACGCTCTCCATTGCACACGATCCAGAAGCCCCAAAAAAGACTTTGAAGCACCTGCCCATATACGGGAGTTATAGTCCATCTTCGGCCGGATGTAGGTGGTATAATATAGTAAGGAGATCAGATGGGGTGAAGTATTTCTTACACCGGTTTAGAAAACCAAGACAATTGAAAGCTTCTTTCGATACTTCAATAATGTGATCTGTCCAACGGACATCACACTGTATTCTCATGCCCAGAACATCAAGAGTATCTGAATCCTCAATAACGTTCACATCCATATATACAGATGACGTAGTTGAGTCCACAGACCTATGGGTCAACATACAACATTGAGTCTTACGAGCATTAAAATCGACCCTGTTCGCACGACCCCACTCTGAGATTTTCGAAAGGTCATGATTGAGTGTGTCATTCATAATCTGTCTTTTATTTTAAATAAATTTGTCGAAAACTTAAAAAAAAAACCAAAACTCATATTGTGGAATTTAGTATGCACGTAATATAAATTTTATGTTAGAAAGTGTTTTGCAACCGTCAGACAATGACAATCGTAATTAATTTTTTATATTAATTACTGTAGAATATTTCTTTAGTTAGTCTCTTTACAGGAAGAAGAAGAAGAAAACGTTTTTATTGAAAAATTTTACGGACACAAGGGATACACCAGACTGCCGCAGTTTCGTCCCCCTCCTGGGACTCGTCAGTGGTTAATTTATGTGTCAATTGAACAAAGTATTTTATATTGTTAATTTTGCTCTATATGAAAAACTTTTTATTTTTTGGTGTCGTACTGTGATTTGAACTCACAGTCTTAGCATCAAAGCTATGCATCGTAATCTCACCTCTTAACCAGTTGAGCCACGGTCGACACAGCGTTGACTGCGACTAAATTGGAGTTTGGTCACACTACGTACACACAAGTATTGTTTTGATCAGAAGAGACAGAATTAGCTAATACCAATGCACAATTCATTTCTCAACTAGAATGCTTTTTCTTCTTAATCCTATCTCTTTTTCACAAGTAATTATCACGTTTTATGATGCGCTTTATTCACATACAATAGTTGGATACCAAGTGTAGGTTAGAGATTGAGTCGCCGTTAAGCAAGTTTATTCAAATTTTATGTTAGAAAGTGTTTTGCAACCGTCAGACAATGACAATCGTAATTAATTTTTTATATTAATTACTGTAGAATATTTCTTTAGTTAGTCTCTTTACAGGAAGAAGAAGAAGAAAACGTTTTTATTGAAAATTTTTAGTTTTAACAGTTTTAGTTATTTTATATTTGGAAGTTTTTCATTGGCATCGCTATGAAATTGGCATTATTTGCAGTAAATGCCAATAACCTTTGTTAACATTCCAATATCATTTTTTTAAACAAAACAAAACATTTTATAAGCAATTTTTTTTCGTCCAGAAAAAATAAATTCCTAACTCTAAAGCTATTAGCTAGTTTTTCAGCAAAAAAAATCCATTTATATTATCAATTTTTATTTTAGCTTTATTGATTTGGAAATAAATGAGTCACAATACAAAATTACATATAAATTTTAAAATTGTTGATTATAAAATATATTTTATAATTTTTCATATAATCGAGTTACACGATCATTCGTTATATAAAATTACCACTGTCCTTTTGAGTAAACTTTTAAAATTAGTAATTTGCTTCCATAAGACATAAGCAAAAAAACAGGTTTAATTAGTATTCTTGTTTAACATATACGATATACCCTACGGCCAAAGGGACATGCTCCAGACCACAAGCTGCATATGTCCCATGGTGGTGCTGACACGTTATGGTTCGGACTTTTTATATGAAATTGACATATCACTTTAACTTGGCGTTGTCATTGGAGGCAACGTTTCTTCACATTTCGGGCACCTGGTGAGTGTTCAGCGATATGTCTAAAAAGAGATTTTTTAATACATTAAAAAAATAAATAAGAACCAAAGTTAAATTTTTTTTTTTTAAATGCATATAATTTAGATATGAGATGAGATAAAATTTTATCCGAAAAATGAGAACATATAATTGTGCTTTAAATATAAAAAATTCTGTCGAATTTGATGCAATTGTATCGAATTAAATATAATTCTATGCAATTAAATACAATTTTGTACAATTTGATGTATACTAGATACAATTTCATTCGAATTTTGAACGCTTAGAAATTTTGTGTATTATATATAATTGCATCGAATTAGATATAAATAGATATTATTTTATAAAAGCTGACAAAAGAATTTCATAGTTTTTCTCAAGAACTACATCAAATTATATCCAACTTTATAAACTAATAAAGGGTGTTTTTTATTCATGTATAGAATTTAAAGTTGGCAACATTTTTTTAACTGGCGGCCATTCTGTCAGCTGTCAAGTTATTAATGTTTAGTTGGTTTGGCATTTCAACATGAATAGACTGACGCCGGAACAATGCTTTCAAATTATGCAAATTTATTTTAAAATTATGGTTCTGTTCGAAATACGTATCGCGCACGAATTTTGTGAATTTTGTGAATTTTGTTTAGCGATGAAGCTCACTTTTGGTTAAATGGAGTGATGATAATCATCAAGTGTATGTTGAGACACCGTTACATCCAGAAAAACTGACTGTTTGCTGTGCTTAATGAGCTGGTGGAATTATTGGTCCGTACTTCTTTAAAAACGATGCTGGTTAGAGACGTATGAAGGCAGTGTTTGTATTCAGATATTTTTAGTATCATTGAAAATCCAAGGAAACATCAATCACGAAAACTCCAATGTAACTTAAAAGCAGCTGTAGAAGAAAAACTATTAGATTATGAGGACTTTTTCTTCAGGGTGCGATAGTATTTCTATTGGAAAACCCTGAGTTTCCGAAGATGTTTTCGTATTGAAAAAAATCTCAGATCCTGAGAAATTTAAGCAAAGAAAAACTTTTATTTTAGGACAGCGTTATTTTAACTTTACATGGGTCGCATTTAATTAGTAATTAATACACATTCAACAAATTTAATTTAGCAAGGTTGAGGTTAAGAAGAATAATGAACATTTTTCTCTAAAAATTATTATAATTATTCTTTATCATTATTATAATTATTTGTGTCTTATAATAGTCACATTGTATATATATGTTTTGTTTTATTAAGCATTTCGGAAATACCAGGAAATAAGCATTTCAGAAAATGCCTCAAATTTTGATAGCAAATAATTCATAGAAATTGCTATATTTTCTGTAGGGAAAAATCTAATGATTCTAAAACTTAAGCTGCTTTTACAATATTTTATTAAATCTACTTTTTTAATATAAAATAAATTAAAATTTATATTTAAGTTTAGTTTTACTTACTATCGCGCACTACGTCCATATTACGGTCAACATAATCGTCCATCAGAGCAATTAATTCGATTAACTATGGAACTTTTACTCGAAATAATAATATGCATCCACAGAGGCGTCGTACAGTGCGTACAGAAAAAGTCATTGCTGCCTTATATCGTAGCTTAGTATTGGACTCCAAGACCGTGCGATTTAACGCCGCTGGCATATTTTCAGTGGGGGTATGTGAAGTCGATAGTATATGCCGATTAGCCCGAAACGATTGTCTACTTCAAGGACAATATTCGCTGCATTATTGCCAATATACGGCCACAGATGCTGGAAAAAAAAAAATTGGACCTCCAGATTAGACTAAACAAATTTTTGTAAGTTAACTAACTCAGAAATCTCACCTCCGAAACTATATAATTATATTTAAAATCATTTAGAAAATATTGTTCATATGTCACCACATTTAATTGAAAGTAGCTTTGTAATGGGCCATATTTAATCATATCTGAATTCAATTAAAAAATGATCAAAGCATTGGTCCTCATATAATTCTTTATAATTTTGTATGCATATGTCATTTAAGGGCAATTGGCTCCTCATTGTACCTTATTAAAATGTTTCAATCTAGCCATAATTAATGAGAAGAAAAGGAATATTAAATAAAAACTTAAAAAAAAATATGAAACTTTAAAATAAATCAACATTGCCAAAGTAGTATTCTTTTTTACACACTCACAATAGGAATATATGAACATACAAAAACCGTTGTGAAGTGATTGGTAACATATCAACTAATATCGTTTGTTCGCATAAATTATGCAAAAACTTGTAAGATTTTGCCTAATTTTTACATTATTTTACTTTTATTTGCATAATTTATGATTAAAAACAATAATTTTGTAGCGAGTTTTTTCTGTGTGTTTGTATTTTGAATGTGAAAAACAGAAAACAACTCTAGTACTTAAAGAAAGTGTGATAGTGTGAAAAAAGCCCTTTACTCTCAGTGTTTCTTTTAAATTTTATATAGTCATAGTTACCTAAATTTCTCAAAGATGTAATAAAAAATCCAACTTGTTCAAGTCTTGAACTTAAGTTTCGACTCTTTTAAGTCTTCCCTCTTTTTTAGCCTTTACATAAGAGGACATTCCAGAGAAATGCATTCATTTAAAAAATAAATTTGCAATGCGGTACATTTAGAATACTATGTAGGTAAAGATCACTCAACTAACATTGTCATTTGTTTTTTGAATGTTCGAAAAATTAACCACAATTGTAGTAAAAATGAACCACACATGTTAGTAAACAATAAACAAACATTTATTTTTTTTTATTTTTTTTAATAACAGAAAACAACTGTAAAAAATGAATGTAAAATCATAAAACAGTCATTTGATGTGGTTTGCTTTTTTAATGAACTACAAGGTTGATAAAAAATGTTACTTGTTTTTACGCTTGTGGAGCTCGTAAATTCAAAATTTTTTTTCGGCCTCTTAAACCCTGACGAGATAATATTATTTTATTTTTTGATGTTTTTGTAATTTTTATTCTATTCACATTAATAGTTTATGTTTTTAATCCAAAAATAAAAAATATGTGCTTAATTATTTCCACATTAAATTGGTAACAACAGAAAATCATATTTTTTTTTTTCTTTGCACGTACATAGAGAAAAATTTAGCTATTTGCCAACTAAAATTCGGTTACTACGACTCAAGTTCGGTTATTACGAATTTCTGCCGGTTGGCACAACTTAACATTAATTTTCACAACAAAGTTCTGTGAATTCAACTGAATTTTAGTTGCAACACCCACAATATTCAGAAATCTAATGTAATGATATTTACATTACAGTACTAACTGAATTTATAAGTTGTTACCATTAAAATACAGTTTTCAATTCGGTTGGCACTTAATTTTTCTGTGTGCATGTTTTGTTTGCTGTTTGAAAAATTTTGATTTTGTATCTGCGGAAACATTCAAAAATATAATGAAATTTAACTTTCAGCAAATTATCAGCAGTCACCGACACTTTTTCTCTGCGGCTGACTATATTTATACTAATAATAATACTTGTTATGTGGCAACAATGTTAACTCGTCATTATGGTTGCCATTTATTCGATTTTTTATTTTGATCGATTAAGCGACTAACATTTTTAAATTTTTCGATTAATCGCACCAATAACTAATCAAAAATTTATGAATAACTAATCGGTAAGAGTCAAACGGACCACCGCTAAGACAAACGGACCACCGCTGGCAAAGCACTTTAACATTTGGTACAAGTGCTTTCCTAAACCCAAAGTGGTAACATCATTAGACAAAAGGTCCGTCTATTTAAAAAGTGTCGGAAAAGCATTGGGTAAACAAAATTTCCAACGTTGGCAAAAAGTTGGTAAAACCACAAAATAGGTGGCCTAAAAATAGATTTTCCCAAATAAAATTAAAAAAAAATTCATTTATAATTGTTTTGTTCCAGCCAGGATTGGAACCATGGCCGCCAGATTGGCAGCCGACAGCTCTGCCCAATGAGCTAACAAGACATATAATAATTGGCAGATTAAAGCTGCTGGGTGACTGATGACTGCACAAATATACCTTCAGACTGCAAACTTTCTTAAGCAAAGCGTCAGCATTTTTATAAAATAAAGCTCTAAAAATGGTTAGACTTTTGTACCGTTATAAATTTCACCAATATTGTGTTTACACCATAAAACCGCCGAAATCCCTCTCAACTGGGAATATTTTTTAATATTTAAAGCAGCTAAGTAAAATGGTTAATAATAACACTTAAAGAAAGAAAAATGTATAAAATCACTTCTAAATCTCAAAAGTTTTAAGAAAAAAATTCAAAAGAAGCAGCTTATAACTAGGATGGATACCGAAATGAATAAGAGTCGATTTTACAGTTTACATTAAAAGTTTTTGGCAGCATTTTGACCTGTATTAGAATATTTAATTGTTTACAAACATTTATTCGGGTTGCATAAGATTATCCGGTATTAACCACTTTAATTTTGGATGTTTCATAATCATGCTACTTTAAAACGATATCATGTTATCACTTTAAGTATGAGCTCCATCAAACCATATTTTGATTTTTTTTGTTTCTAGGCTGTACAAAGTGTTTTTTTTTTTTAAACATTTTTTTTTTTTTTTTTTTTATTAATTAATAATCATATAATTACAAATTATATACTATTACCCTAACCGAGCTCTAGCTAATATTGCCTTCGGCGCGTTGTAGCGAAAACAGAGCAGTGCCTCTGGTGGGAATCGAACCCACGACCCCCGCACAGATAAGCCAGCACGCTACCAACTAGCCTACCGAGGCGCACTTAAACATTTTTAATTTGTTTTTCAACACGAATTTTAGTAAAAAAAACAATTTTAAATAGGTAATGTTTCCAAAAGTTTTTATTAAAAAAAATATATTAGCCGTATGTGTAGTTGACCTTTTTATTGTTAGCTTTTGATTTATTGTCGGCTTGATGTCATATAAATAAATTAATTAAAATAAACAAAAAGTTTGATTTTGTTTATTTATTTTACTAATAAAAATTGTTGGTTAGTAATTAACCACCAAAAACATAGTGTACCAGTTTAATTAGTATACTTTGTATTCATTAAAATTTTACTTAAAAATGACCGAAGATTTAGATTCGAAATACCGGAAAAATTAGTAAAATAAATAGGCAAATAAAAAAACTTTTTGTTTACTTTTGTTAATTTATTTATATGACCTCAATCCGACAATAAATCAACAAACTTAACTAGAATTATTTAATAAATTATTCTTTTTATTAGATTAATCGTCATAACTTATGCAAATTTTTCGCTCGATTTTTTTTTTTGTTCGTTCGATTAATCGAATAATTTTTATTCGAGTGACAACCCTAGTCAGCATCTATAGGGAATACTTTCACTATAGTGTAAAAATAAAAAAAATGTTTGGTATGTATGGAATAAATAGTGTAGAAAAATAATTATAAACAAACTCTGAAAGGACAATAACAACAATGTTAAATTTTTTCATATGTGAGTCATTCCATGTCAAACCGAGCGATTAAATTTCGATTTTTGTTTGATTTGAAACAAATTAAAAATACAAAAATATTTGATATGTATTTTTGGAAAACAAATTAAGCTGTTAGAGTACAAAACGACTAAAATAAAAAAATTAGCCATTAAAAGGAAAAGCATGAAAAAAAATAAATCTTAAAATATATTAAAATTTTTTAAAATTGATCAAAAATTCCATAAATTGGGTTTGCTTTTTTATATAGCAAGCAATGATGATATTGATAGATTTTAAAAACCTAGAAATAATAATCGCAACGCATGTAAATTGATAGTCATCTCAAATTTGTTTTAAAAGACACTGTGTTCAAAACAAATTTCTCTTTAATCTGAACAAGTTTTGCTTCAGCACATTAATGTTGCTCGAAATTCGTCAAAGTAAACAGTATTTTTACGTTTTGTCAATGCTTTAGCACAAAACCTTAAACTTTTAAAGAAATACAAATCTTATAGACCAAATGATGTGGATGAAGCCTGAACTTACAATATTTTAATATTAACTGATTGTAGTTTATTTAAAAAGTAATCAATAAACTTTACATTTAAACTACGTAGAAATACTTTTTTTTAACTTACTTTACCATTTATTAAAAAAACAAAACTATACATAAATACTGTTTTTCTGTACAAGTTATTAATTTCATTTAATATTTTCTTTTTACAAAAAAATCTTTATTTTCTTAGATTAAAAAAATCATTGAAAATAAAAAGATATGGTAAAAATAAAAGAAAAACTGTTGTTTTTAATAATTTGGGAGTTGATTTTTATAGTTAAATTAATGTAAATTACTTTGTCTTTACAGATTTTATTCTGCTGATTTTTTAATAGTTTAATATAAGTAACATTTGATTTAAAAGAAAAGCGATTTTTAACCATATTTTTAATAGTTTGAAAGTACATATTGCTTTATTTTTAACAACAAAATATTGTTAGTGCCCCCATAATAAGGTAGACCCTAGTCTACAGTGGGAAAAACTACCAATCTAGCACACAAACATGAATTACGTCTAAACTACCGGTTAGATATTAAAAGAAAAGCGATTTTTAACCATATTTTTAATAGTTTGAAAGTACATATTGCTTTATTTTTAACAACAAAATATTGTTAGTGCCCCCATAATAAGGTAGACCCTAGTCTACAGTGGGAAAAACTACCAATCTAGCACACAAACATGAATTACGTCTAAACTACCGGTTAGATATTAATAGAATTGATAAGAAATTGCTCACAATGATCACGGCTTCCACAGAAATGTCCTCAAGGTAATAGTGGAAAAAACAGCGGATGCACCACAGAGAGCCATACATTTTTAAGAAATGTAACTTTTGTTTTCATTGATGGATTTTGCTTTCGCCATTTGTAGTCTTGAATAATGTAATAATAAATTGAATACCACCTTTTACCATTGCCATCTTATTGAATCTCAGAAATACCCGTATTTTTTAAAAATTGCCCATATTTCAAAATGATTTATCAGAAGTTGTTTGCAATAAAAAAAAGTTTGGCGTTTTGATACATCTTATATAAGAGGCCTTTAATGTTTGAAAGTGCATTTTTTTTATTGGTGCAGTTTTCTAAATACTCAAATATTTTAAAATTTTTTTTAAATGTGTGGCTTCATTTGAAACTGCATTTATTTTACAGGGTGGACCAAAATGACGGAAGGAGGTTGAGTTCATTATTACTTATTATTATTAAGACGTAATTATTAAATTTTTTTTAAATACAATATATTATTGGAGAATATTTTAAATTTAATTATAAAAATTATATCTCGCAAGGGGTGGCCATTTTGTGCTTCGCATATTCATCCTCTTTCCATAACCATTTGCATTCAGGTGTTATGTTCTTGATTTCGTCGCGTATATTGGTTTTTAATTACAGGATGATTGTAGGCTTATTAATATTGACTTTTCCTTTCAAATAACCTCAAAGGACACAGTGTGGAGCGTTTAAAACCGGCGAACGCGGAGGCCAATTCAAACCGCTGGTACGCGAAATAATTCGTTCATCAAATATGACGCGTAACAGAGCCATTACGTCTTCGTAGTGTGCGCTGTGCCTTCATCCTATTGTAACTATAATTGCCGATGGTTTTCCACGGCTGGCCTTAAAAAAGTTTCCAACACTGCCCTATATCGAACACCAGTGATGGAAACGGCGACACCGTGTTCATTTTCAAAAAAAATATGGGCCAATTATCATTTCCTACGTAACACCGCATCAAACAGTACACTTAAGTGGGTGTAATTGTCGCTGTTGCACTACACTTGGATTTTCCATAGCGCATATCTTGCAGTTTTACGAACCTATTTAATTGAAAATGGGCTTCGTCGCTCATAATTAAATTAAGAATAAAATCATGATTTTCTTCTGCTTTTTGCTGGAAATAAACTGCATAATCAAGTCGTTGCTGGTAATCTTTCGGGATTTTGTATGCAAACACTCTTATTGTATGCAAAATTATCTGCAGCGACCCTCGTAAGAGGCCAAGTTGTGTAGATCGTCTCCTGGTTTATGTTTCTCCATCTTCCCGAATACTCTCCTATACCCATTCAATATTGTCTTCCGTGTGCTCTGTTCGTCATCAGCACCTTTGCTTACAGACGTTGTTGTCGAAAAGTTGCAACCAGACCAGTTTATTGTTGAATCTAAGGGCCCAACCCGCACATTAAAATAACGACGATAAGCACGCTGAGTCGAAGCAATGAACCGTTGATTTGAGAAATAAATTTCAACGATTTGGGCACGTTGCTCAATTGTCTACTGGTCCATTTTAAAATCCTTAAGTCTTCTTTTCTGAAAATAAAAAAAAAAAGAAAAATTATAATAAAAGAGTTATATGGAATCCAAGGCCCTCTCGGTAATTTTGGGCCACCCTGCATTAAAAGGCAAAAAAACAATGTTACCGAAATCGGACTGCAGCACGGGCTTCTATAGTATTTTTATAATCTTTTCAAAATTCCAAAAAATTCCAAATATTTTAAAAATTATATGAATGTCTATGTTTTAATTTTGTTATAAATGAAGCTACATTTATTCTAGTAATATACAAAAAGAGTCCTGCGAAATCGGCATACGTCTTGTGATTTGATTGCATTTTTACTGAAAATGTTGATTTCATGGTTATAATTAAAATATTAAAAATAAATAAATATTTTTGTATTATTTTATAATATTTTTGAATATAAATAATATGAAAAAACTATTAACTAAAAATGCAATAAAATCTTGTGCCGCAGTCCGATTTAAATATTTTTTTATTCTTGTTAATGGAATAAATCTAGTTTCAGATGCATACAATATAAAGCAACACATTTTTATACCAATTTGTTAATAACTTATGCCATTAAAAATTAGTATATTTTTTTTTTTTTTGTTTTAGAGATTTTTTTAAATTTTTCTTTTGCATTTAATCACACCCACACAAAGTATGGTTTGCCAACCAATATAAACAAACAATAGAAGCCCATTTATCATTGTTTCATAATTTCAAAAATGAGTATGAAATGGCCTCAAAATATATTAAAATTTTAAGTACACTCTAAAAAATGATTGTAAATTTACTACTATAAAACGAGTAAAGTTTAATGTATTATTACGCTAATTCGGTAAATTTATACATAAAAATGCGTAAAACTATTATGCGCACACTTTTATATACAATAATACCCACTTACAGTATTTGTACCAATTATGTGTTTACAATTAAACACATTATGCCTAAAAGTAGTATTATTTTGTTTAATAAAATTTTTACGCACAAAGTTTGTAAATATACTAACTTATAATAGTAATAAATATTTCGACATTTTTAAATTGAAAAAAAAAAATTCAACAAATTGAAAAAAGCCAAAAAAATCTAAAAAATTTAATTTATTGAGAATTTTAATGAAAAAAAAATGTATAACTGTAGTATTTGTGATAGTGTTTAGTTTATAGTTTATTTCCAAGTGTTTGCAGCCTAATTGTGGAAATATATTTTCAAAATATAATATATGTCCAGAGCTTTAAAGAAAAAAATTCTTCATTCGATTTATTCAGTCGGTTTTAACTCAATCGATTTAAAAATATCGCCAATATTGAAAAAAATTGCCAATTGCTAATATTGACCACCAAAAATGAAAAAAAACGTTAAAATTAATAATAAAAAAAATCGCTGAAATTAAAAAAAAATCTCCAAATTTGAAAAAAAACGCTAAAATTAAAAGATAATCGCCAAAAATGGAAAAATCGCTAAAATTTAAAAAAAATCGCAAAAAATTAGAAAAATCCCTAAAATTAAAAGAAAATCGGCAAAAATTAGAAAAATAGCTAAAAATAAAAAAAAAAAAATCGAAATTAAAAATAAAAAATTTGCAAAAAAAAAAATAATTCCCGAAATAGATCTATCAACACATTCCTGAAAGGGTCAAATAATAAATTTGAAAACAAAAACTCTATAGATTATTTGTTAGGACAATATCCTAATGAAGAAATATAGAGTATATGGCCTCGAACTTGAATAATTTTCATTTTCATTAAAAAAAAAAATAGCCAAAAAAGAAACAAATTTTCAAATTGGAAAGAAAGCTTAAATTTAAAAACGAAAAATATTGACGAGAAACTTAAAATAGCTGTAAATGTATCTTTATTAGTTTCCGAAACACAGGCGATGTTTCAAATAAATTCTCGTTTTGCTTTGCCATGTTTTGTTTTTGAGAAAAACGCAATCTAGGAACCTAGCCAATCAGGCCGGTATTGGGGTTGAGTTCGATTTGATTGGCTGGATTCGTAATTAGTTTTTCTCGAAAAGTAAGCATCGCAGATAAAAAAAGAGTATTTATTTGAAAAATCGCCTATGTTTCAAAAACTAACAGAGATAAATAAAAGACACGGACAACTTTGTCCAATTTGAGCAATTTTTTGTCAATTGTGGTGATTTTTTTTTTAAATTTTCGCGATTTTTTACTTTTGCCGTTTTTAAATTTTGAAGTTTTTTCATTTTGGCAATGTTTTTACTTCTAGAAATTTTTGGCGATTTTTTTTTTTAATTTTGGCGATTTTTTAATTTTGGCAAATTTTAGTAATTTATTTTTAATTTTGGCGATTTTTTTTAAATTTTGTCGATTTTTCCAATTTAAGTAATTGTTACATTTTTTTCATTTTAACGATATTTTTTTCGATTTTAACGATTTTTTTCAATTCTGGCGGTATTTTTCAGTTTCGCCGATTTCGGCAAAATGTAAATCGATTAAGTTAAAAATACATTGAACTCCTAATTATTGAATTCGCAATGATTGAAGAAAAAAAATCATTCGATTTAAAAAAATCCGATTTAATTTTTTTAAATAGAATTCAATCTTTGAAGCTCTGTATATGTACAACAACTTATATGTACAACAACAACTATAATATTTATTATTAAATTTATTTTTATACAACACATTAATAAAACTCTTTCTAAAAATTAATTTTTTGTTTTATTTGAAAAATTTTTTGGGCTATTCTTCTTTTTATCGGAAGGTAAAGATACGCATTTTTAGGGGGTTTTTACGCTTATAAATATATATTTTTACGCATTTTATAAGTATAATTGCATGTAAATCATGTTTTTTTACACGAAACATTGGTAAAATTACTCATTTATTTATAAATTTTATCAAAATTTTACGCACTTCCATTGTAAATTTACCAACTTTGTGTTCACAAACTTACTCTCAATGTGCGTATTTTTTTCATTTACACACATAGAGTAAATTTACCCAACTTATAGTAGGAGTACAGTTTCCTACTATAAGTTGGGTAAATTTCAACAGAAATTAATTAGAGTGTAGAGTCGTTCATCCAAAAGAGCGTAATATTTTGATTCAAAAATTACTCAAACAAGATATATAAAAATAAGTTTTAGGCAGAATTTTTTTTTTTTTTTTTGGAATTGTTTACAAAATATTCAAATTCAATTACATTTCTGAGTTAACTCTGAACAATTTTATACCTTATGATTCGTTATTTTCGCTCAAAAAATTTTGCCAATAAAAATTTTAAATTTCTAATATATATTTCATTTGATTTGGACTCGTAGAAAATTTATTCTCAAAAACGAATTCAAATTTTGTTAGCTGGGTAGTTTTTTTTACAATTCTTAAGCTTCAATCACAATTGACTTACCGTGTGTAAATTTGGTTCAAAAATTTTTTTTTAATTGTTCTTTGAATTTAAGAATGACCATATTACAATTATTAAAACTCCAAAATTTTCGGCAGATTTGGAGATAAATTTTGTTTTTTTTATATTATTAATTCTTTTTTTAATTTGTTTTCTATTAACTATTTTGTTCAACTGCTAATGTTACCATTACTGGGAAAGAATTTTGAATCCGTTATGGAACTAATATTTCAACACAATTCTACGCTGAATTATCCTTCATAATATTTCATAAATTATCTCTTCATAAGTTTAATGAAAATTTTCTTTAGATCTTCGAAATTATTTCAAAGACTTTTACTTTTAGTATTTTTTCCTAAAATTGTATTAATTTTTATGTATTTCAAAGTTTAGCTTTAAGATTTAATTCTCAAGTGCTCAACATATTGTATAAATTATTATTATTTATTTCAATGTAGCCTTGTAATAATTTTGTAATTCTATGAAATTGTTCAAAAAATCACATGAAGCGGTTCATTGACTTAGTTCCCATGCATTTTTCATGATATTTATGAAGAGTTTTAATACTTTAAGGAACTTCTTAATATTAAAAAATTTTATGGAACTGTTTTATAAATCTTATTAACGTTTCATTGTAGAAATGACTGATCAGTTTTATAAAGATTTTCAGTAATTCAAAAACATTTTATGAACATTGACTTTAATGATTTTAATGGTTCATAGATACATCAAAAGTTTCAATGGACGAGTTCCTTTGACAATTTTCATTAAAGTTATGAAGAATTTATTTATTTATTTTATTTATTTATTCGTCTATGGAATTAATCCTTACAGACTATGTACAAAAAATATAAAAATATTTAAAAAAATAATATGATTTTAATTTATAATTTTAATTTGATGACAACAAAAAACAAAACGAAACACAATAAAAGCATAAAAACAATAATTAATTAATTAATTATTTACTTACTTATTAAGAAAAATTATTATTTTACTTTTAATTGAGTTTGTATTAGTCGAAAAATCAATAAATTTGAATAGATTATTTAATTCGATGCACATTCTTTTTAAGTTGTCAGCGTCTGCAGAATTTGTTCTAAAAAACTTAACTGATATTGGCGAAAAGTAACGCGTCGGCCTTTGACGAACATTGAAAGAAATATTATTGATCCCCATTAATTATATTAAGGACGTTGTGCGCCCCGGTAGGCTAGTTGGTAGCGTGCTGGCTTATCAGTGCGGGGGTCGTGGGTTCGATTCCCACCAGAGGCACTGGTCTGTCTTCGCTACAACGCGCCGAAGGCCATAGTAGCTAGTGCTCGGTTAGGGTAATAGTATATTATTTGTAATTATAAAATTATTAATGAATAAAAAAAAAAAAAAAAAAATATTAAGGAGAAACGAGACGTTTAGTATAGATCTGCGGGTTGGTAGCTTAATGAGAGCAAGTCTGCTGTTATATGACGGAAGATTCAAGTGATCATAATTTAAGCTACGTAGACAGAACAATAGAAACTGCTTTTGTACAGATTCAATACAGTCAATATGTTTCTGGTACATAGGGTCCCAAATTATAGATGCTTATTCCAAAATAGGCCTTACGGGTGACGTGTACAACGTTTTTGTTACATACGGATCATTAAACTCTTTAGCCCAACGTTTTATGAAACCGAAAACTCCCCTAGCTTTATTTACCATAATTGTAATATGGGGAATGAAACTAAGTTTAGGATCTAACAAAACACCAAGATCTAAGAAGTTGTTTACTTTTTCTAGTTGATAACCGCATAGCATATAGTTTACAGACATCGGCGTCTTTCTAACAAACTACATACATTTGTATTTTTTTAGATTTAGTTGCATTAAACTCAAGACACATCATGCATGAAACGAATCCAAGTCATTTTGTAAAAGGAAAGGAAAACTTTTACATCATCAGCATACATCAGAATATTTGAAAACTTTATTACTTGTGGCAAATCATTAATAAACAATGAAAATAAAAGAGGTCCAAGGTGGCTCCCCTGAGGAACTCCAGATAGAACATCAATGTTTTTTGAAGATATTTCTTTAAAAAGAACGCTTTGTTTTCTATTTGTTAAACATGAGTATATCCACTCAATACTAAGGTCAGTAAATCCCATTAAATGTATTTTTTTTACTAAAAGCTTATGGTTGACTTTATCAAACGCCTTGCTGAAGTCTGTATAAATTGCACCAGTCTGTTTTCTTTGAAGGAAATCATCATTTACTATTATAGTAAATTGTAAAAGATTTGTTGAAGTCGAGCATGTTTTTTGAAAACCATGTTGAAAAGGCGAAATTAAAGTGTTTATTTGATGACATACAGGTGATCAGTAATAATTTTTTCAAAAAGTTTAGGTATAATGCTGAACTTTGCAAAACATCGGTAGTTTGTAATATCAGATTGACTTCCAGATTTAAAAAGAGGTATAATAAAAGAGTCTTTCCACATACTAGGAAAATATCCATATTTAATTGATGTATTAAACATAAGTGCCAATGGTGTAGCTAAAGCATCCGCAAATTTAACTAGAATTGAGCTCGAAATTTTATCAAGTCCACTATTATAGGAAAATTTAAGCTTTTTCAAACCATTAGAAACCAATGAAACATCAAAAAAAAAGGAATGGAAATTGTTTGATGTGCAATCAGTGAAAGCGGATATCTGTTGGAATCATTAAATATTGCAACCAAATAAGTAGTAGAGAAAAAGTCAGCAAACTGATTACTAATAGTAGCATCATCACAGATAATAGCATAATCACACATTTGATTATTTTTCCTATAAGATTTTTCATTTCACTGTACCTTTTTTAGCAAATTATTTAATTTCATTACATAAGGTATATATAATGGTTAAAATTAAATTAAATTTCCGCTTATGCCGAAATATTTAGGACTTAAATTTAGTTAAATCAAAATAAGAAACAATAAAAATTTTTGCATTTTTTTTAATTGACATTAAAAAACACTTTTTGTGGTTGGCGGGAATCTTTCGCTGAATAACTAATTGTTAATTACGGTTCTATTTTTTTGGACATAAGTATGCAAAACAAAATAAAAACATTATGTTTTTTATTAAAAATAAAAAAAAGTTCATATATAAAACATAATCGCTGTTGATTGGTGAACCGCTTGACTCCAGCGAAAAAGTAAAAATGTATTTCTTCATAGTTTTTTATGATTTATTCGACTATACGTGGCAATTTTGAAATTTGCAAACAATTTATAGCCCATGTGAACAAGTCATATTTGAAAAAAAAAACAAAATTATGGAAATGGTTGGTTATATTATAAACTGATAAAAAATAAAACTATAAAAAATATTCAAAAGTTTTTGAAAAAAAAAAAGAAAAAAAGAAAGTTTTTTTCGAAATGAAATGATTAAAATAAATGGTTTTTGTGTTTATAAAATAACACAGAGTCAGAAAATTTGAAAAACTTGATTTAGTTTGAACCGCGATATATATTTGTCAGAGATTTTGTCTTGTCATTTTTGAAGTGGTATACACAACATATACAAACACCTCAAGCATTTCTATTGCGATGCACAGTGGGATATATCACAAAATGTTTGGAAATAATTCGACCATTTCTTACTTAGTAGTCCGATTGCAATGAAATTTGGAAAACACATAAGTGACGAAATAATGAGATTAAATTTTTCATTTAATCTTTAACCTTCTAGAGCCACCCAAAATAAAAAACGTTTTGCATCTAAAATGTGAGTTCTTTTCAGTATTTTTTTTAATGTTATTTTCAAAAAATTAACTTATTTTTAATATTCTAGTAGAGAATAACAACATGCTTACATATGTGGGTTATATCTAATAGATATTCCCATTTAAAAATGAGATATTCCAAATCTGGTCCGACTTAAGTCGGATATTTCTTTTTTAAAATATTGGATATTTAACAAACTAAATGATTGATTTAATAAAAATAAAACGGTCTTTTACCTCCAGA
The DNA here is from genome assembly GCA_021234595.1 of Delia radicum. Taxonomy (NCBI): domain Eukaryota; kingdom Metazoa; phylum Arthropoda; class Insecta; order Diptera; family Anthomyiidae; genus Delia; species Delia radicum. Next base: position 146,014,199 of record CM037854.1, read on the forward strand.
TAAATATTTTCTATCTGAACATATAAAGTGTGCATACTATTTTGCAAGGCCTTTTTATATAAAAGCGAGTTGCGTTAAAAAAAATTAATTTGTATATTCTTTTCCACCCAGCCGCTTCTAAAGTTGCAACATCTTTAAGTCAAATATCAACTTTAACCCACTGTTTAATATAGTGTACGTCTAAAATTAGGTAGTGGAAGCGGTTTTAGATACTTCAACATATACATAATTTATTGGGTAAGTCCTGTCAATCCCCACTGCAAATGTAGACATGGCAGCAAAAAATATTAAAAAAATACCATTTTTGCATTTTTTTTTTTGTACCTTTGGGAATTGTAGGATTGCTTACAAAAAATAAAAAATTCGGACACAAATTTCACATTTTTGACTTAAAATTCTATTTAAGTTAAAAAAATCATTGGATTATGTCTATTAATAAATATTTTATTGAACTATGAAAATTGACATTTTAACAAAAACTGAAATTTGTACTTTTCTATTAGGATAACCTAATATGTTGTTCTACCGAAAGTGTTAAATGAGACTCTTTACTAATTTATTTTGCTAAAAAAAAATGTGCTGATAAGCAGATTAATAGCGTGGGCGACAACCACATTGCAAAATATACGCAGAATGAAGTAGATGTCTAGGCATGTCTAGATGTAGTCAAGACGAGGAAAATTATACTAAAAAGTACAACTCTTGTATGACATATTAAAAAAATCAACCATGGAACATTTTTTTATGTTTCTCATACATAATAAAACAAAAGGACGCCAACAATGTGTATCATATACATACAATTTGCGGATTAAAAAAATTAAATTTTGTCTTGTCACCGGCTTGTCAAAGTTATTGTCTAATTATTAAATTAAAGAACAAAGAACAAATGATATATTTAAATGTAATAAAGATTAAATGTATATTTGTAAATTAAATGATTATAGTGTCTACACTCAGAATATTATGTAGTTTAATAAAAAAATTTCAGTTGAAAAGAACATGCATTTATTTTTCAAATAAATATTTTTTTCCACTTCTGTATACAGTTGGTAGCGTGCTGGCTTACCAGTGCGGGGGTCGTGGGTTCGATTCCCACCAGAGGCACTGGTCTGTTTTCACTACAACGCGCCGAAGGCCATAGCAGCTAGTGCTCGGTTAGGGTAATAGTATATAATTTGTAATTATATGATTATTAATTAATAAAATAAAAAAAAAAAAATATTTATTTTTTTTTAATATTCCACAAATTTGTGTATTTTTTTTTATAAAATGGTTTGTCTATATACAAAGTTATTTCAATTCAAATTACAATAAATTGAAAAATTTTAGACAAATGTGTGTGTATACATTTTGTAGAGAAAACCACAAAAAAAAAAACTGAAATAATTTCAAAGAACTGACCATAACTTCTATTTTTACTGATCTTTAGTTAAAATTTGAATATTTATGTCTAACTTACTATTCATTTGTTCTTATGGATTTGTTAGTTATTTAAACAATATATAAAAATTAATAACAAGAAACATTTGATTTAAATGAAAAGTAAGTAGACCGGATTTTAAGTGATTTATCGTTTGTGTTAAATTACATTTTTAGTTAGTTTAAACTATTTTCAGCGTATTAATGTAGTGTTGTCAAATTGCAAACAAATATACGTTCGGGTAGACAAACTAAAGCGAAAGACAAAGAAACATATCTTACGTAATTTTGTACGTCTCCTTTTTCATATTGCAAATAAAGGGTTGTATATTTCATATTTTGTTATTTATTTTGGTTTCGTTTGTAGAAAGATGTCATCATTTAGTCAACCATTGATGTAAGTAGTTGCAAAATAATTTTTTTATGTTATATATAATTATTTCTATATGTTTTCAGATATTAAATTATTTCGTGACGTCAATGTGGGATTATGAACATTTGTATATTTTATAACGTATTGTGTAAATTAAAAGAACAACAAAAACAATTTTAAGATTTTCATCAAATAAATTAACTAAAGTATAATTTTTCTACAAATTTTTAGAGTTTTTTTTCAGTCTAATAATATTAAGCTATAATTTTATCAACTTTTAGCAAGGATTTTTTTAATTTCGAATCAACTAAGTGTTAGCAAAACTTTTGTTGAATCTACTAATTTTGTTGCTAAAAATCAGCTCGCTTATTTTTGGCAAAATATTTTGCTGACATTATCAATTTTTTTGAAAGCATCTTCCTGAATAAAATTTTGCTGGTTCAGCAATATTTTTTGCTGACTATTCTTACTATTTTTTGAGTGTAGTACGTTAGACAAAAAAAAATAAAGCAGAAGCTTAGAAAAAACATAAAATCTCATAAATTATCCACTTTATATACAAAATTTGTTAAACCTTTCATCAGCATCCTCATAATAAATAAATTATATGGTAACATTATGTTAATAAGTTATTATGTATGTTCTTCTTTACAAGTTTCATTTACTTTGCCTTTGTAAACATAACAAACATATAATTATGCTTATACATATGTACTACTTTTATAAAAAAGGGAAAAAGCAAAGTTTGATTAAAGTTAACATTTTACAAGTCTTAAATTTAAAATTTTAAATTTTGCATTATTTTATTGATAATTTTTTTTCATTTTTCATTATACATTTTTTATTATTAAACATTTTTAGTTTGGTCAAAACAGACATTTTAAATAACAAAAATTCGGACAGAGCTGAATTTGGTGCAGACCTTGGGTACACCATTACAAATGAAATACCAAAAGTCTCCATCAATTTCAGAGGTCAAAGGTCTATATTTTCTGTTTTTGTATTTTTCTTCTAAACGGTAAGTTTAATCAAAAAAGGTAACCAAAGGTACAAAAATTGTCCATATACTTCGTGGCTAAAAGTAACCATGTCTAAGATATTGCGATTCCAAAAGTTGAAGGATATGCACACATTTCCACACCACCTGTTATTTAGTGTACTTGGCGCATTTTATAACGTGGTTTTCACGGTGGTCCAGGCGTATTCCACGGCCGGTTATGACAGAATTTCATGGGACAATATTCTATTTACTTCATATTGAATGGTGATATTGATTTTTACGCTGATTTCTTAATCTGATTCACATTCTGTAAACTCGACTTCCAAGCAAGCAGTGTTTTTTGCTGGCGTCTTTCCGGAGCAGGTGGGAACAAAGTTTGAGGCGGTTTCAAAGTACTATCTATCAATTTCCAACCACAGTCTTCTGGGTTCAGTTGAATGTCTAGCCATACGTAAACTTGAAACTGATCATTTAAAATCGAAACCACACTGCCATATAAAATGCCTATGGCATCATCAATCTCACTCGCTTTTACTCTTCGATCGACCAACACCATATCGTCAATTAGCGGTCAAAACGTTCAGCGTCATTAGTACTTGTACGACCACAACGAAAGTCAGTAAACCACTTTTTTGACATTGAAATCGATTGTGAAGAGTCCCCATAGTATTCATCAAGCTTTCAGCTGTTAAACGCAAAGTAAACGACGGAACTTGCTCAAAATTTGACAGTAGTCTATTAACAGGTGGCACTTGATGGGAGCCGAACGAGGGCGCTCCTGTCGCTTTCCAGGGGGGAAATCTCTAACATGGTGGCGGTGATAACCGGCCACTGTCTCATTGGCAGACACGCTCGTAGGTTGGGGGTGTTATCGCCTGACTTCTGTAGGAGCTGCGGGGACGAGGAGGAGGAGGAGAGTATTGAGCACTTTCTCTGTTCATGTCCTGCGCTGGCGCTACGTAGGAGGGCCTCACTTGGATCGGCGTTCTTTCACGACCTTGGGGATCTTTCAGGTGCTGGTATTCCGCACCTCCTTAGCTTCGTAAGGAGCTCTAAATGGTTCAACGGTGGAGTCTGATCGGTAATCCGTCAGTCTCGTGGCATCACAACGGATCTCAGAGTCTAAGTGTGCTGGTGATCACGGAGCCGGCTACCACTCCGACCTAACCTAACCTGCATTTCATATAACTACGAGGGAAGTTCGAAAAGTCACGGACTTATTGATCCGCCGACTACAAAGCAAATTCCTTTTGTGATTACCGTTAGAGAAGTAGGGTCAATTTCTTTGAATACTCTTGCGCAATCAATTAGATTTTGTTTTTCAGACAATTTAAATGTTGCTGAAAGCTTCTGATGTATTAAAATTAAATATGGTTTTGGCATTATGAATAAGCAGATAAACTTTTTGAAGAATATATTTCTATTCGCTGTTGAGCCTTTCCAGGTTTTAAGAAGTATATAATTTCATCAATAGGAGTTCGTGCAGTAGTATTAATAAATGAACATCTTCACCAATTATAATAGTTGTGTTTGTTGCATTGACGCTTTACATTAATAGGACTCAGTGTCATTATCAGCTTGTTTCACTCCAATATTTTCAGTGATTATTTTTTGACACTCAACATTTAATAAAATGATATTTATTACAAATGTTCGCAAAAAATTGTTGATGGTTTACTCGATACTCTTATGAATTGATCAAAGATAATATCTGAAGATGACGGTTTCTGAATAAATTTGCCAGTTTCTGGTGGTAAAATAAAAGGTGGACGATTGAAAACTTATGTCGCTTCAAACATCATAGTCTCAGTGTCAGATGCGCACAAACCAAATGATGGAAAAAAAAGAACTGACAGACCCAATTGCAGTTTACACAGAAAGAAATAAAGTATTGAAAAGTGTATTTTAATGGTAATAACATATTTAGTTAGTACAACGATATTTACATTATTTTTCTGAATATTTTGGTTGTTGGAACTAAAATCTAGTTGAATTCGAAAAACTTTGTTGTGAAAACTAATGTTCAGTTTTATCAAACGATTGAAGTTCGTAATAACCGAATTTGAGTCCAGGTAACCAAATTTCTGTTGGAAAATATACACATTTTTCGCTGTGTGTATATTTGAAAGATCTCAGCCAAACATCAATCATAATTATATGGCTAATTTTCGTGCAAACTAATTTAAAATGTTATTAAAAATGGCTTGCTCTAAAAAATATGACAATAATTCCTGTATAACGTTGTTTTTAGTCTCGAACATTCTACCCTAGAATACTATGTAGGTAACCCCTGCAAATGTAGTTAAAAAGAAATGAAAGCTCACTTGAAAAAAGTACGACTTAAATTTCAGTAAATTCAACTAACATTGTCATTTGCTTTTAACTGTTCAAAAAATTAACCACAATTGCAGTAAAAATGAACAACATATCCCAGTAAAAAACGCTGCTTACATGCAAGCATGTTTGTAAGGTAGTAAGCCGAAAAGAGTCCCTTGCAAACCTACTTACATATGCCATGATTTTTATATGGCGAAATCCCACTTGGAAGCATTACTTTTTCGCAATATAAGCGCGGATTTCAGAGCTTATAAAAAGCAGTGATTTCATGTGTTTCAGCAAAATCATATTTCATGTCCACATTATTACGATTAAAAGTAATAATATGAATATACATAATTTATTCTACATAAAATTCCAAATACATTAGTTTTTTATTTTTAAAATTTTTGACATATAATATAAGTATTTTATTTTTTTTGCCGCTCCACGTGCTAGCTCTTCAGAAACAGTTAAATGACTAATTATTTTTTATTTCATACTCGAAAACACCAAACACAATCGGAAATAAATCGGGAAAGTTTTTACACATCGTTTATAATCCACGATATGAAACTTTCTGCATTACAACCTGCATCCTTGTAATGGATTAGGGTAAGCTGCTTACAACAGGCATCCTTGTTAGGGAAAACAGTAAGCCCAACATATGTATTTGTTTCTTTTTATACGAAAATTATTGGTTTCTTTTGCTACTTCTCAATATTATGTAATAGTAAGCACTTAAATCAGCGCATTTGTTTTATACTGCTTCTAAAAACACGAACATTTTTTACTGCGATGCAGTAAAAAATTAACAAACATTTATTTGTTTAATTTTTGTAAATAAATAAAACAACTGTATAAAATGTTTGTTTTTTTAATGAGCTACACATATAGTTAAAAATAAAATTTCTTCTACAAATTAAATTTTTTTCATGTAAAAATAAAGATAGTGTATTACAACTCAAACAGCAAAGGAAACTTTGATAATGGGTGCGATAAAGTAATCCATTACCCTGCAATGTATACTCCTTACAATTTTCCTATAATTTTCGAACAGAAAGTAATCGGTTGCCGATAATGGGTCACATAATGCATTACTTTGAAAAAAATATTCCGTACCTTCAGCATTATTTCGAAACATATAGTAATGAGTAGGGTATTCAATCGGTTAACCGTTACTCGATTAATCGATGAAATGATGTCGAACAATTGTTCGAGTAATTCGAAGTGGCCAATTTCGAGTAAAGAATAACACGAACAATTTTGGTCGATTAATCGAGTAACTCGAGTAATTTAAAAATGTGCACTATTTTATATTTTTTTTAATATTTTGTATAAAATAATGTGACTGTTATAGTGAATATTTAAATGTTAAGTGTATTTTTATATTAAGTGAGCACTGTTAAAGAAATTTTATTACGAAAAACGAATAACTTAATGCGAAAAACTCCGATATCGAAGAAACTTGGATATTTTTTAAAGAAACAAGTTCTAAGACTGGGGTGTTTAAGATTATTGGTGCGGATTTGAGGGTTAAAAGTGGGATCAAACATATTTTTTTTTTTAATTTAGTTGCCATTTGATCTAAAGAAACTACATATAAATACTATATTTTCAAAAAGGGTTTTTTAAATGTCATTTACTAAAAACTTTTTGTTGGTCCCTTTTATGTCGTTGTAACAAGCCAATTTTAGAAGCCCTATATTTAAAATCATAGCGGTCCTACGCAAAATTTCCACATATTAAAATTTACATATAGAAGTAATGAAGTTTTCATTAATATGATGAAAATCTTCTTAAATATTCATGAAAGTTGTTTCAAAACTTCTTTATAATTTTTTTAGAAAAATTACATATCTCGAAATTCCAAAATGATAGGACAAAATGGACTATTTTTTCGTTTAGTACTAACACACTAATATAACAAAACTGTGTCAAGTCTGAGTGAAATTACAAAACGGATCACCTTACAAATAGTTTCATAAAACAGTTTAATACATATTTATGAACCAGTTATATTGAAAGAAAATCAATGAAGATTTCAACATATTTATAAAGAATTTCATTGATATAATAACGCTTTTGCTTTGAGTGTACTAAGACAAAACTGTCGCAATAATAAATGATCTTAGCAAATGTTTTTCTCTTTTAGATATACTTTTTACTAAAATTTTTAATTAACTTGTTAATTTTTATATATGTGTTATATTAGTACTAATCAAATATAAAAACTTACAAAAATGTGAGTTTTTGGAAAATAAAATTAAAGTATTAAAATTGTTCGAGTTACTCGAGTTATTCGAGCAATTTTAAAATCTTACTCGCCTACTCGAGTAAACTAAAAACCTCAAAATCCAGTTACTCGATTACTCGAACAAAAGCAAACCCGAGTAAATTGAATACCCTAGTAATGAGTTACCAATAATTGGTCACAATACATTCCTTACCTTCAACGTTATTTTGAAACATAAAGTAATGAATTGCCAATAACTGGACGCACTTGTAATTCATCAATTACATAATGCATGAAATATAAAAGTAAAGTAATATTCAAAATATGTTCTTGAATATCCATATTTAGACACATTACTTTGTAATTTATTGTAAGCATGAGGGTAAGGTATATATTTTTAACATCACAAACGACATTTTGAAGAACTACAATGCATTTACAATTTAAGCAACATATTACTACATGTGAGGGACGTCAGGTTCGAATCTCAGGGCGAAAACTTTATTTAATTAAAAAAATATTTGCTATTATTTTTTTTTAATTAATTTTTTTATGAAAATATATTTATAGACACATTACTTTTCTCCAATGCGTTAACCATATAAGTAATCTGTTACTCTACACCTACTAGGTTAAGAGTCCACAGATTACTTTAAGGCTCATCACCTGTTAAATTCATGAGTGAAGTTAGGTGTAATGCGTGGAGCACTATGGCGATACATAACTTTACACATTATTTGGTAATGTGTGATTTTGCTGGGAACTACAAATATTTACAGCAGAAGTTCCCTAAGTGTAGTATTACCAAACACAGAATATTGAATATAACCAGGAATAATTGCTGTCGCAGCTTTCAAAATTTTTAACCTTTGGTTTAAAATATCGTGGTGATTGTCGACGAAACAAATAAATGTTAACTTTCTCGGTTTTCAGTAATAACAATTCGATTTTAATATTTAAGCTTCAATCGTATTTCTATAGTTCTGCTATCTAAAGCTTGGTTTTTGCAAATATATTTTAGCTCATCCAATGTAAACTGACAATCACCGCTATTTTCAATAAATTTAAATATTTCGAGTGGTTAATTTTATATGTTTTTAGAGTTAATGTAAATCAAAAAAAAATTATTTTTTTTTTTATAAAAACTTGAGCTTTAGCAAAATAAATTTAAGTTATCTTAAAAAATCCCAACTAAAAAAAAATTATATATGGTCCCACGTTTTTTCATCTTAAAACATGATATAATATGTGATTACATATGGTGTCATGCATATCCATATATTATTATATATTTCTTATGTAGGAACATACGATATATTGTTAAATATTAACCTTTGTAAAATAAGATATTAAGCATATATGCAATACATAATAAGACATGATAGATATATTTTCATATACAATAATACATACTCATATATAATATAATATGTAATTTTATAATGCAACATATAATCTATATAATTAAGGATATAATATGTGCTGTCTTGTAAATAATATTTTTGTATGTTATATAAGATATGCTTATGTATGGTGCATATGAATAATGCAATTCAAGATATAATTATATATGACATTAATATTAACAATTTTGTTTGAGATGTGCTTATATATTGCAAAACATCATTAATATTTTCTATGCATACAAGACAAAATAATACATTGCAATATATAACCCCATATATAATTATATATGCGCATATGTCCAAATTATTTTTCTAAAATATTTTTTTTTATATTTTTATTAAAACCAATATATGCCATGGGATATAAGTAAATCGAGTTAATTCTCAAAATGTCTCAGTCTATCCACCAAAAAATATTTAGATTTTTGGATCTAATTATATCCAAGTAGATCTAAATTCATCGCAAGGTTTATTTTGGGATCCATAAGGATCTTAAATTAGATATTTTTTGATGCCACAACTTTAAGATCAATTTTAATCTAACTTAATCCGGTAATATATTTGAGGGTTCTAAACGGATATTACTGGATACCTTAATTTTAAAAAATATCGATTTATATCAAATGAGATGAGATTTTGTATATGAGGTGTAACTTTTTTTTATCGGGATGATATCTTTATTTGTGTTACATTCAATTTTATTTTTTAGAATTTTATTATTAAAAATAAATATTATATTTAAGCTTTTTTATGTCGCTTTTATTATTTAGCGTTTTTCCTTCAACAATTTTGCATTCTTAAATTTACTGTTGTATTCTGTTATGCTAACCGTTGCACAGTACGCGTGAGACTGAATAATACTTTCCAGCAACGACTCAGTGGAGCTGTTTAAAACAAAAATATATTTGCATCATATTGTTTGCAAACGCAGACGCTTTAAGGACATTTTGTTGCTGTTATAGTTTTTGTTTTTATTAATTTCAATAAAACCACTTTTACTATTGAAGAAACACATGTAACTGTTAATAAGTACATTTCACTCTCTAACTATTATTATGGGTAACAATTCTATTTGCTGATTCTTATGTTAATTACAGCACTGTTAAGTTAAATATATATAAATTTGTTCGGAATGTAGCAAAGAGATACGATTGGTGTAACTCTCCTAACATCTCTGATAAATTGCACATGCTTGTTTTTTCAATTCTGGTTCAACAGTACGTATACTTGATATGCTATTTCACATATCGCTCATACGTACTGTAGGATATATTTATTTTTTTATTATATTTTGCGTACTAAAGACTGTTAGATTGTTGTTTTATATATTTTTGTTTTTCAAGCATTCTGTACAACGTTTATGTTGTTATTTATTGTTGCACATGTTGTAGAATTTCATTCATGATTTTAAGCACAAGACAATGACATAAAATTGTAATCCTAAAAAATTATTTAGTACTTTATTTTGCATCTCAGCTACAAAGAGAAAACAGATTTATTGTGTACGAATTTATTGCCAGCTTGATAACTATTGTACACTCATAGAAATAGTTCTGTAAAAATAGCAGAAAAGCTACTAAAAATTAGTAAAAAATTACATTGCAGAAAAATATAGTAAAACTAGCAAACTCTTTTTGCTAAATATTTGTGAAATAAAAACAGCAAAGCAAAACTGTAAAATTTACTAATTTTTGGTTAAATTTTTAGTTGATTGCATGAAGACCGGGTGGCAGATACATGAATTTCCAGTTATGTAAACTTCTAGAATAGTGAACAAACAAATTTAAACACAGGTGGTTCTAAAGAGTGAACACAGCCTATCTCCATTATGTGAACAGCTTTCAACCGTTGATTTTTTTTAAATGTTTGTCTTATTGGAAGTATGTTTTTCCCCGAAATAAGTGAAGAACCTGCAACCGTTGATTTTTTTTAATGTTTTGAGTGTTAAGTTGTTGAGTTTTGAGTGATTATCTTTTGTATTTTGAGGACAAGGCACTACTGAAGCAAAAAAAAGTACAAAAATATATAACCGACTAATTTCGTGTACATTAATTATTAAAAAACTTATAAAAATAAATACTTAATGTAATAAAAATCATTTTAATTACTTATTTTGCATTCTCTCGATTATGTGAACAGGCTCTGTTTGAATTAGTTCATATAACCGATCGATTACTGTATTAATAACACTGTGATAGTCGAAAAAGTGATGAATCCTTTTCGAACTATTAGGGGGGAGTCCTCTGAGTGCCAAAGTGCATTTGGAAGTGTCAGATTGGCTCCAGTTTCTGAGACATCGGTATATATCCATTTTTAATGGATATAGCTAAGTCTGCGCTATTTAAAAAAATTTTATTCGACTGTATTAGTTTTTTTGCCTTCTTAGCTTTCTTTTACGGAATGTTTTGACTTTTTTTCTAAATTTCACGTAATTCAAACCATTAATGTCGATCAAAAGTAACGACTTTTGACCATTTTTAGGTTTTTAGGTCATCTTACCAAAATTTTCCTAACATAGGCTTCAAATTAAGCTTCGAAACCAAAATCCTTGTTATTTTCTTCTTTCGTCGTGAGTTTTTAAGCCTTTTTAGCAGCACAGTTTCAAATCTGGTGTCTTTTTTGTCCTTCTTATAAGCTGTTTTAACAACAAATACTTAAAATTTAAAGTTTTACTAGTTTAAATGCTATTTAAAAGTATTTTTATTCAAAAAGTGGTGTAAATTTGAGATAAATTCATTATATTATTAACGATAAATTCAAAGAAATGAAAAATTAAAAAAAAACCGTTACATAAACATAATGCTAATCTTCATCATACAACTCGGATTACAAATTCCAGCAAAGGTCCGCTAAAAGAGAATTTAATCTTTTTCCACTATACCAATGATCTAACTGAGCTGAAAATTTTTTTAAATAGCGCAGACTTAGCTATATCCTTAGAAAATGGATATATACCGATTTCTCAAAAACTGGAGCCAATCTGACACTTCCAAATGTACTTTCGCACTCAGGGGACTCCCCCCTAATAGTTCGAAAAGGATTCATCGAAGTTCATTTTTTCGGGTCAAAAACTACCACAGTGTAATTAGACAAATAAAATACATTTCCGTTTTTATATGATAAAAAAATACAGAGTTGTATCTGTCTTTTATATATAAAAGACAGAAATTTATAGCAAAATATTATGTACACTCAAGAAAAAAAGTTATTAAAGCCAGCAAAAATGTTTGCTGATTTAAAAAAAAAAATAGTCAGGAAATTGCTTGCAAAAAATTGCTAATGTCAGAAATATCTTTCGAAGAAAATCAGAAAGCTGATTTTTGGCAAAAAAAAATAACATATTCGACAAAGGTTTTGCTAACACTTAGTTGACTAAAAATTTAAAACTCCTTGCTAAACAAAATTTTTGCTAAATATTAGTAGACTGAAAAACAAAACTCAAAAACTTTGTAGAAAAATTATACTTTAGTTAATTTATTTGCTTAAAATCTGAAAAACTTTTTTGTGATCCTTTCACAAAATTATCTTTCAACTACTAACATTAATAGTTGTCTAAATGATGGCATCTTTTAAAGAAAGACAAATGCCTTAGATAATTCTAGAAACAAAACTAAAAAAAAAAAAATTACCTAGGATGTGTGTCCTTCTCTTCAGCTTTAGTCTGTCAACCTGAACGTATATTTGTTTGTAAAATTTCCACTTTGACCGCATTACATTAATATTCCTTATAAACACTTAGTTTACAAATACACTTCTAATATTTATTAAAATTAAATTCTTTATTTTGTATTTAATTAGATTAATAGACAATTACTTTCAGAAGCCGGTGACAACACAAAATTATTATTTGGTTTTATACGGCATTCACACTAGACTGCAAAACACGTGTTTGGCAATTTAGTGTGAACGTGGCTTTATATATGAAAAACAGATACCAAAATCTTGCATGGTTGATTTTGTTGTATGTTTTACAAGAGTTGTAGTTTTTAGTATAATTTTTCTCGTATCTACTACATATTGAGACGCCCCAACATTCTTTCTGCCTATATCTTTCAATCTGGTCGTCGTCCACACTATTAATGTCCTTATCAGCAGACTTTTTAAACGAAATGTATTAGTAAAACATTAGTAACATAACACTTAACTAAAATTTCAGCTACAAACAGAAATTTAGCAAAATATAGTAAACCTGTACAAGTACAAGACGTGTTACTAACTTTTCTACTGCTTTTTTCATTGAGTGTAGGGAAAGACTACTAAAATAAAATTAAATACTAATGAAATTTCACTTGAAAAAATAACGATTTACATTAATTGAAACTCAATTAACATTGCCATTTGTTTTTGACTGTTGATAGAATTAACCTCAAATATAGTAAAAATGAACCATAAATGTAGTAAATATTAACTAACGTGTGCGTTATATTTTTTTAAATAAAAGCAAAAAGCCGATACATTGAATATAAATTCATAGGACAGTAATTTAATGTGATTTGTTTTTTAATGAACTACACATGTAGTAAAAATTTAAACTTCTTCTACAAATAATAATAAAGATACCCTTAATAATAAAGATACTGCATTATTACTCAAGTACAAACATTTACAGCAGAAGTTCCCTGAATGTAAAAGATAAAAAGAAATTGTATCTGTCTTTATTGTTTTCTTTATTTTGTATGTTCATCGAATGCAAGCTGTTAAAGCTGAAAATCAAATAATAATAGAAAAATAAGTAAATATAAAAAATTTAATTTAATAAGCTTCGGGATCATAATTTAAATATTCCTATAATAATAGAGATAGTAATTGTTAGTAAGTATAAGAGAAAGATGGCAATAAATTTAGAGGGAGTGTCAAACTTTCGAACTTTCGACCTTAGTGACCAGGTCATCATCAGCCTTATTCTAATCCACCACTAACAAGAACTTATGGTTTGATCAGGTTTATATATAGGAAAAAAATACGAAACCATACGAACTCAAATTTAAAAAATTAATAATTTCAAATTAGTGGCACAAAATCTAAATTATCTAAATTGGTTTACTTTAATTACACACATTAAAAAGTGCTGAAAACTTTGTAATAAAAAACTCGCAAAAATTTTCTCTTCTAATTGTTTTTTTTGATATGTTTCATAATTTTTTGTTTTTCAGGTATGCGACCACATGTTTTCGAGTAACCTTTTCATGCTAAGTCCGAATTTAATTTCCAACATATCTATTTTTAGTAGAACTGTGACCAAAGTTTACAAAAATTCAACCGGACAATATTTTTGTTTCTATATCACTTTTTTCTATAAAATAGATAAAAATATATAAAATAAAATCTACAAAATAGATAACAATTTAGCAACAAATTGAGTGGCACAGCCGCGATTTAAATACTTATTGGTTCAAATATGTCTTGAACGGTAGAAATCATCATTAATATAATTATGTAAAATCGCTAAGTGGATCGGATGAACTTAACATTCTTTACAACATTTTGTTTCTTCCAAAAATCGCTGAAGGATTAACTTAAAATTCAAGGCACACACGCAGTGCCAAGAATTAAATTGTCCAATATAACTTGAATTGTAGCGATTTTCATAACAAAGTGCTAAATATATCCGATTTAATTTTTTCGCTTTGCAACACTTTCAGCTTCATCGTACGCTAGAAGCATAACTTCAAAGTGACTGGCACATCCACAGGTTAAAGAACTAAAAAATAATAAACCTATTGAGCTAAATCTGCCGAATACAGAGTGTTATGAATTAGTTCGAAATTTAATTCATTGATTTTGGCCATCGCAATAGTGGATGTGTGAACTGGTGCATTGTCCTGATGAAAAAGCACTTTCTGTTTCGCCAAATGCGGCCTTTTTTTCTTAATTTTTTTCACGCTGCAATAAGCTACCATAGTACTCACCATTGATTACTTTTCCTTTTTGATGATAATCAATAAAAATAATCCCAAGCGCATCATAAATAACTTGCCTGCATAAGGAACTGTTTCGCCTTTTTGGACCCGATTCTCTCATTCCAATCCACGGTTTTGATCGTTCCTTTGTGTCAGGTGTGAAGTGATGGACCTAGGTCTCATCCATAGTGGCTAATATTTGTTCGGCTTTATTGAGGTGAAAAATCACCAAACATTTTAACCAAGCTGTTTTTGTTCTATTGTGAGCAACCGCGGCACCCATTTTGCGCACAGCTTCCTCATCTCCAAATTTTTGGTCAATATGCGATGTATAGCACTTTTTGAAATGCCTATCACTTCTTAGAGCTCAAGCACATTCAGCCTACGATCATCCAATACCGTCTTGTGAATTTTCTTAACCGTTTCTAGCATGGAAACCACAATTGATCCATCACTATGGTTTCTGTCTTGGCAGCTCGTACGACCTAGTTTGAACTCTGCCACCGAACGTTTTATAGTCGAAAAGGACTGCCCCAGAGTAGGATCTAGCTCGGCTTTAATATTTATTTTACTGACCGCTTTCTAATGGCAGTACTGAGTTAAATAACGGATACCAATTTTTCCTGAGTTCACAAACTTACTGAGATCGTTTATTTCTGATGGCTTCAAAAAAATTCTAAACAAATCGATGTCTTGCAAATTCAAACTTATGTTTTGTGAGGTTGTCACTTTTCACTTTAGTATTTTTTTCAAACTATTGCCGCTATCTTTACGTGAGGTCGGCTAATTTTGGGACCGCCCTCGTATCTTTTGCAATCAACACAATTTCTAAGAACATTCCATTACTGAAACCGACTTTAATTAAACAGACTTTAAAGAAAAAAATAATAATCGTAACTTAAATTTGGGACTTCTTAGTAAAATTCATGGTGTTCAAAACACCATATCTCTTGTACGTGTCATCCAATCGTTATGAACTTTGTTTCATAATAAAGTTCATATAACCTTCTCAAAATGGTTTTAAGGAAAAATAAATCTTTTTTAAAAAAAAAAAGAATGAAACAAATTAAAACATGTCCTTAATTTGCAAATATCAAAAATACGTATCCTGATTATTTTTTATTTTTTGTTCAGAGTTAACCCTACATGTTTTCTTTATCATATAAACATTTCAGAATGAGTTCGAAATATGTTTCGTGGGAATCTTAATTTTTGTAAACATTCTATTTTTAAATACTTTATTCTTAAAAAACAGAGTTCAACAAAATCGGGAAAACTTTATGGATCGTGTCGGCGACTTTTTGTTTCTAAAAGACTTTTAGACGCAGATGACGAAAGTTAGCTATAGTTAAAAAGATATTAGCAAAACAATTTTTTTTTAGGAAATTTAAATTTTATTGATCAACTTTTTATAACGTAATATAAAATTTTAAATATCAACTTTTTTGCAATATTCAAATAGTATCAACAATTTTCTTTAATTTAGTATGGCACATGTTTTGAAAGGCTCTACAATATTGTCTATGCATCCATTTAAAGTTAAAATTTCTTATTTTTCACGATTTTTTTTAATAAAATATCTAAAAAGAATAGAAGATCCATCACTTTAATAATTACCTTTAGTCAATATCACAGGTTATTTAATGTATGAAAAAACTCGCGTAATTTTTCTTTTAGTTAAAAACAAAATAGCTTAAGAAACAAAAATTTTGTTATGCTTAAATAGATGGAGACTGTAAAAAATCATAATTAATAAAATTCAGATAAAATTAAAATGTGTTACACATGTTTTTTTAATCAATGCCAGTCAAGTTCCAGTTGACTGAAGAGCGTTTTCTTAAAGAATAACGATTTTAAATGAAGAATGTTTAAAAATGTTTTATTTTATTAAAAAAAAAATTTCAAAAATGTTAAAATTTAGATTGCATTTTCGGTAAATTTTGATATGAAAGCGACGTTTCTTTCGCTGAAATTAATTAAGTGGTATATAAATTAACTGAATGTGTTAAAATTTTGCAAAATTCTATTAAGGGCTTTCTAGTTTTCAATTAAAATAGTTAATCAAAATTTTGATTATTGTTTTTGCAAGTTAAAATGTAAAATTCCAATCTTATTCCGAGAACATATTTAACAAATTGTGAAAAAATATTCGTCCTGAGCTGGTCCGTACCCGGAAATCTTTCTTGCCTAATTAAATCATCAGACTACAATGTTCTTAGAATTTCTAAAGCTATTTGTTAGGTTAATCACAAGGTCATAGATAATTTATTGTTCTCCCCTAGAAGCATGAATTAAACAAACACAACAAAAAATTACCGCACCATAATTTTGCAAAATTCAACACAAAATATAATACCATATTTGAGTATACGTTACATTGTATTAAGTGATATCACTGATATCATGATATAAAAGTATATATTAAATCATGCTAATTGATATATATTTAGATATTAATATGTATGTTACCTTATCAAAACTTTTCGAAAAACCAAATTCAAAAAAATTCATATGCCATATCACAAATATACATATTAAGCTATATGATTTTTTTATAGTATTATATGAAACAAGATATTATTGTATGTGAACATTTTTACTCGAGTTTTTAAAACAAAAAGTTGTTATATTGAACTAAACGAAAAAAAATCTATTGTTTTCAGCGATTTCGTCAATTAATTTTTTAAAAGTTAAAAATTAACTATAAAACACAATTGTTTTAAACGAAAAGTAAGTAGTATTTTTTTAAACTGATTCTCAATTAATTTTATGTTTATATTCTGTAGTCTTTGCGGAATAAATATTTTGAGTGTATAAATGAAGTTTTTTCTAAAAGGCCGTAACTACATTTTTTATTTTTTTTTATAATGCTATAAATACATAGACAACAGCAGACTGCAGAGCTACACGACTGCAAATACCGTTGACTGCAATCGTCGCCGTACTTATTATTTTGGAAACGACAGCAGCATAGTAAACAGCTGATCACGATTCAATTTAAAAATATCAACAGCTGTTTTTTATACAAATCAGGGATGTTAAAGTTGGTACAATTGTACATTTTTTGGTACATTTTGACCTTCTAAAGTACCGTGGTACTACCGCGACTCATTTGGTACAATTTAAAAATTTTTAATTTTTCCCCTTTTTGAATTTTTAGTATAGCAAACAAATTGTTATTGTGTCCTTTTTCATTGCATTTATTCGTTTTATGTAATGAGCTCTTAAAATATATGCGACTTTATCCGCCAGATTTTACGATTTATCATCATTTTAAGGATTTTTTTTAATATCGATTAAAAATTTACGATTTTTTACAAAATTTATCTGGCAGCTCTTACATATATTGACACTTGTTGCAGCCAACTTCACTTTTATTTTGAATTTATTAAAATTCTGAAGAAGTGAAAATTGATATATAGATATGGCATCACTTATAACATATGGGAAAACAGTGGACATTAGAGTGAGGTGAGTTTCTAAAAATAGAACTGTTGTGTTGTTGGAGTTGTACTTCTGAGATTATGTATGCAAGAACAAAAACACCGTGTATTGAATAAAACTAGTTTTAATCACAACAAAACTCGACCTAACTATAGCTCAGAGGGCTAAAGCGCTCTGTCTAACGTGTAGTGCGAGTGCATGTGGCATTAGAAATCAGTTTATCTATACCACGGTCAGTGATTGCACAGAAAAATTTCATATAGACGCAATCGAACAAATAAAAACATAACAAATATTACATTATTCAAAAATTCAAAAAAACAGGGTCACTGACGAACGTTCAATACCAGAAACTGCGTAGTCTGATTCAGAAAAAATTGAATATTTGCAATGTAGTTATGATTTTTAAAAAATACACTCATTCTTCTCCATCACGCCTTTCACAATTAAATTAAATAAAACTGCATATTAATTATAGTATTAACTGCAATTGTCTGAAAAAGACGTTAAAATTCAAACTCAAACGAAAATTAAATTATTGTTAAAGAAATGGAAGAAAATTCCAAACAATCTTATATATGTTTAATTTAGAACGAGCTCTCAACCTCCGTATATTTACAAAAATAAAGCAAATCAAACATATTAGCTAGGTTAATACTAGTATTTCGATCTGGTTAAAGATCTCATCAGAACCCAATGTTTTAGAAAAGTTATAGCCTCCATAATAGGCAGAACTTTAAAAAAAAACCGATTAATCATTAATTTTTCTCCATTCTTGTCTTCTTAGTAAAAATATTACTTGAGCCAGAGTAAAAACTAAAATTTTTTTAACTGAAGTCGTTAAAAAATTAAAACGTTTGTAGTTTTTGGTCGGTAGTAGCTAATTTTCAAAATGAACTGAATGTCAATATGTTTCCAGACATTTCTAGTCGTTGCTGGAATTTTATCCATTCCACACTGGTCTGCAAATGTGGAAAGAGTTTTTTTCTTTTCAAAATATAATAAAAACTAAGGAAAGAAACAGACTAGATTAGCCAACATTATCAAGTCTCATACAGACTAAGGATTGGTTAAGAGCGACAAATTTATGCTGCTATGATGTAGAAATTCCAAATAGTTTATTAACTAAACAAATAATTCCATGATTTGGTCTCATATATTCATAAGACTTTTTTATGCCTTATTTTATTCATACATATAATGTATGTTATTGGAAGGTTTTGTTTTTTTTTTCTGTACAAGAGAATTTTTATGTATTTTTTTTTTTGTTGTTTTAATAAATTTTTAAAAAAATGGTACCGTCAACGTGCAAAAAGTACAATTTTTTTTGGATGTTGGTACAAAATTGAAAACTCCATTTAACGTCCCTGATACAAATGCATTTTTGTTTCAGTAGTGCCAATTACATCTTTTTTTTCTTTATTAAAATAGAACAACATGCTTGGTTGTAGACACGTATATAAAGTTCACTTAAAAATACAATTACTTATTTATAATACATTATTATAACGTGAAAATAAATTTATATAACCCCTCTTGAATATTAATGCAATTATACCATTTGATGTTGCGACGTTTTTTGTGTTTAACAAAATAAAATATTTTTAAGCACTAATTTGTTACATATTTTGTTTTATTGTCAACACTATTTTTGTTTTGCAGCCAACAAAAATAGAAATTAACCTAAGTTGACTACAGCGGCAAAAGTAGTCGGGTAGTCGTGTAGTTGTGTTGGTGCCAAAATAATCGTTTTCATATAAACGTGTGTATTTTATTTTTGACAGGCTGTAGTCGTGTAGCTGCAGTCGTCTATGTGTTTATAGCATAAGAGTTACAAAAAACATTATAAATAAAAAACTAATTAAAGCTTAGTATCCAAATTTAAGAATAATGCTTAAGAAGCACAGGCGGACTTGTTTCGCAAAAAATTCATGGAAAAATAATAGTTTTTAAGTATTATAGTTACGGCTTTTGTATTCGTTTTTTCTGAATCCAAAAAGCCTTAACTCCAATACAAAAACAAAACAGACGTTTAAGATAAAAAAATAGAGCTTTTTGCAAGAAGTTAAAAAAGTTTTTAGTCAACGTATGAATTTTGATATATTTATTGTGAGTATTTTTAAAACTAAACGCATTTTAATTATCTAAAAACTTTTGAGAAGAATTTGCAAAATTAATTTATTTATTTCGAGAAACAAAAATAAGTGTAAATCATTACATAAAAGGAAAAAATACTGTACTACTCAACTTTTTGTTTAATCAATATATTAAAATTGCAGTTACGGCATTTTGATTTACGTAAAATTTAGTGGGAAGGTTTGGTTCATTACATTATATGGCCTTTTAGATTTTAGAACTTGGAAAATATTTTTAACATAATGCTATTTGATATGAATTTCTATAAAACAGTTTTTTAATAATATATGATAATGTGCTAAAAACTTCCGTGCATATGTATGGGAACATACACGTGGATCGTGGTTCGATACACCGCATACTTAGGGGACAATTTTGGGTGCATATACAGAAAACTTTGAGGACAATCCCTAAAGTAAGCAGATGTCCCTAAATTATGCGGGGGAACGAATAACTGTCCCAACAGCTGTGCATACATATATATGTATGCACAGCGCATACTTTAGGTACACGCCCAAAAGTGTCGCCGGAATATGCGGTGTATAGAAAAAATTGTCCTCATCTTATACGCTAGGTGTATGAAAAGGCGCGACTTTTGAACAGGTAATTTTTGGACCATTTTTGTCAGATGTAAGTGTTTTTTCATTGTATATTAACAAAAAAAATATTTTAATTTTTTATTTACAAAATTATTTTTTTGGACCACTCTAATTATGCATTCTGGTGCATTCCAAAAACTAAAAAAAGCTTATGGGCCTAAGTTTTCCCGTAGAATCGAATATTGAAGTCAGATTTGACATATATTTAGCCGTTTTTGTTGTATGGGAAAAGGGACCCAAAATCCGCGATTTGAGTCGCCCATAGGCACGGGAAGGAGTTGAAATAAAAAAAAAAAAATTCGCCATTATTTTTATTGATACAAAATCCTTCTAAAAAGTGATAATATCCAAAAATCTATTTTTCAAAACTAACTCTAATATATATATGTATGTATGTAATGTATGCAATCATATACGGGCAACAACATGCAAAGGAAAACCTCATATACGGATATGTAGGACACCATATATGATATTGTATTGCATATATTGGTTAAGATAACGTTTTTTATGGTTTTTATTTTAATTTTAGTATTTAATATATAAGGCTTAATTGAGCTCTTTACGCAGTTTTTTGTAGTTTATGTTTCAGTATATCTAAAGCTTTTAATACCGCATCATCAACACTTATTTTACTATTTGCATTCAAGGCATGAAATGTGTTTTGGTTCATATGATATATCTAAATTGAACCTAAAGAAATATTAGTCAGATTTGATGTGCTTAATTCTGAATAGGTAGTACCTAACCTAACTAACTATTTCGCTTTTGGCGGGAGTATACCGCTTTTCGATATAATTTGTTCTCAATAAAATTTTTACAAAAAAAAAATTGATTTAAAAATGTTAAACATATTATACATTTTTGAGCTTTTTAATAGAAATCAAGTTTTAGAGCCAGTGATAGAATTTTTAGAATTCGAATCGAAGTTTAAAATGTATTCATTTGTCGTACCAAAAGAGATTTCTTTTATAATTAAAATAAAATATCACTTTTTTAAGTAATATTTGAGCGATTCAAACTCAAACATTACGAATTTATTTAAATGCGTATTTTAAGATAATACATTATAAAATCCCGCTTTTTGCAGCACAATCCCGATTTTTGCCAGCAGAGTCCCGCTTTTTGATCACATACTGTCTCAAAAGCTGACTTTATATCTCCATCACAATTATCATTATCAGAATCTGAGTATTCATATTCAGCTAAACATTTATCTCCAGTTGTGTCCTAATTGCCAGCACTATCAATCTCTTCATCACCACCGACATCGAATTGTCATTTTCGGAATCAACAAGCTTTTGACTATTGTTATCGCCATCATAATCATTTGCCATTCATTGACTGTTATTAATTTTCATTAAATTCTTTCCCAAATTCTGTTTTCTTAAAAAATTTCGCTTTGAACTATTTATGTTTATTAATGCATTTTAAATTTAAAATGTATGAATTGGCAGTAACATATTCTTAGAAGTATAGCAGAAACATATTGTTTTAATAAAAAGACAATATTTTTGATTAAAACTTAAAAAAAAAACATTTATAATATATGACCATATATGAACTTTCATATATGCCCATATATGACTATATATGTCCATATACCCTGAAATTTTGGTTGCGAACATATATGGATTTATTAATTTTTTACAATATATGAACACTTTTACGTGTGATGTCAACAAAAATGCAAGAAATTCTTTTTAGTATGACATTAAAATACTTTATATAAAATAATTTTGACATTGAGACATTTAAAAAGTTCTTCAACAAACTAAAAACTAACAATGCTAAAACAAATATAAAATTTATCTAGACGTTACAAAAAAACTATGCAACAAACGCAAAATATTAACAAAATAAAAAAGAATTTTTAAACCATGATAAAATAGAAAAAAGTATACTGAAGTAAATAAAATAGAGAAAGGTTGTGTAAAAAACTTCAGTATTTTTTTATAGAATAAATTAAAGTTATAGTAAAATGCAACTGCAATGAAACGTTTTGATTATGAAACATATTTTTTAATATTTGTATACCACAAATGTGCATAGCAATTTGTATTCTTTAAACACTACAGTTCACCTAAGCGTATGAGTGACATGGCATGTAAAAATATCACTCATACGCATCAGTAAATGGTTAATAGTATTTGTAAAATATAATCACCCCTGTTACGTCTTTTAAATCAGAGCGAAAGTGAAAATTTTAGAATTTTTCGGTGTTCTTGCGATTAAATCAGAACGTTTTACCCTATTTTTTATTCGTTTTAATTCGTGTAAAATAGCCTGGTCGAAAGTAAAACGAATGCTCTTTTTTCTAATAAATTACAATTTAGGGTCAAAAATGGTGCTTAATATTAAAAATTAAAAACTTTTTTTTACTTATTTCTGATTTTTTTTTGTATTTTTGGTTGTATTGTTTATACTCTAAAAAACAGTTTTAAAAAAACATAATTTTTTTGTTTTGATATTCTAGAAAACACTCAAACAAATTGTCAACAATGTTAGAAGCATTTCTTAAAAGCATTTTACTTTCAGCCGCAAAAAAAACTTTAGGAATCCTTAATATGAAATGTATTTTATATGTTAAAAGGTTAAATTATACTAATTTAGCAATAATTATTGTAAAATTAGCGTTTTAAAAAAAAATATTCCTTAACAAGTGCAAAATTTTATGAAATCAGAATTTATTTTATTTGTGTTCGAAAAAGCAGCGTTGTCAATAAAAATAAATGTGTATGAAAACAGTGATACCACCGTAATTCAAGCTACATATACCAAACTTAATTGGTTCATAATTAAAAGCTGAACCAAGTAAATGAATAACTAAAATCATTTTTTTTAAGTTGAAAAGTAATGTAATTCTGTTTTACAAGATTTTAGTAACAATAAATATTAAGAAAACATTGTTTATTTGGGAAACATTCATATGGCATCTCTCTTTTAGAATATATGACATCAAAACATGTGTTCAATCATTTGTTAATAAAAGCACGCTCATAAAGAAAAGAAAAATCTTATTGTTGCGGCCAATTGTATTACTTCCGGTATTGAACTATTTCCCATTTGTGGGGAAATTTTTTTCGAAAATCATGACAAAGGCTGTTTTGTTGACACGATAAAACCCTATGAACCCTTAAAAAAATTGTGAATTTTATTACTGTTTATAAAAAGAAAATAGCACTTACGCAGAGTCTGTGATGGACAAAGGGTCCGAAGCATCTCTTAAACCACGTTTTCTTATATTTTCATTGTAGATTATTCTTCTTTTCAGTCCTATAAAACTTAATATAAAAGCAGACGGTATTTTAAATTATTGTAATTTTTGTTTTTTAATGAACAATGTTTTTGAAAAGAAAACCATATGTTTTTGGCACTTCGATAATAATTTCGGAAAAAATTCGAGTTTTCGAAAGCTTTTAGGATTTAAGAACATCAAATTTCAATTTCGTGTGACTTCACAAATTCGCTCTAATTCTAAAACGTTCTAAAGTAGGGACATGGGCGAATATAATGATTATAAACATTTAAACATACACTCATAGAAATAAACCTATAAAAATAGCAGAAAAGGCTACTAAAAATTTGTTAAAAACGACGTTGCAGAAAAAACTGCCAAAAAAGAGTAGTTTATTTCAGGGACCGTAACGGTTATAAGTGATATCAAAAAATTTCCTTTATAGCAGTTATTTTGTGGCTTAAAAAGAAAAAAAAAAACATAAAAAAAGTTATTTTTCAAAGTAGAAATAAAAGATCGGATGAAACTCTTAAGAAGAGGGTTTTATTTCGCCTTCATTAAATAAAACTCTTTTTCCGTATAAAATAAAACTTATTTGAGGAGTTTTATTTTAA
The DNA here is from genome assembly GCA_021234595.1 of Delia radicum. Taxonomy (NCBI): domain Eukaryota; kingdom Metazoa; phylum Arthropoda; class Insecta; order Diptera; family Anthomyiidae; genus Delia; species Delia radicum. The sequence goes on from CM037854.1 coordinate 146,038,883, forward strand.
AACTCATTTGAGGAGTTTTATTTTTTCCGTCAGAGATAAAACTCATTTTATGTAAATTAACACTCAAAGCTTTCCGTTTGCCAGATCATTACAATTTGTAAGGCAGTGTAATCTAATCACTTGCATTCCAATTGAAAAAAACGGCATTAAAATGAAAACATGTGGGTTTTTAATTTGTTATTGTTTGATTCCTATTATTAAATGGTTGTTGTTTTATTTCCTATATATCTAGATATGGAACAATAAAGCGAATGAAGTGATAACGAGGATGAAAAAAAAGCTTTCTATGAAATAGACAATTTTTCTCCAAGACCCTTATCGCTTGATAAACCTGTTTTTGATTTCTAAGAGGCTAAAAAAATACACTATCCGTACTTGAACACATTGGCAAAAACTATACAGTGTGTAAATGCAACCCAGGTAAGCGTGGAAAGCGCATTCTCTGATCTTAAATTGATATTGAGCGACCTGTGTTCAAACCTTTCCGCAGAAAAAGTTAAGTTCGCTAAATTAAATAAATAAATTACTAAACACATTATAGCAAATAAAGTCAATAAAAGAAGAAGAAAATAAACAACATGAGTTTTATTTTAGACGGAAAAATAAAACTCCATAAATGAGTTTCAAAATAAAACTCCTCAAATGAGCTTTATTTTCTGACGTGAAAAACAAAACTCCTCAAAAGAGTTTTATTTCAGATGGAAAAAATAAAACTCCTCAAAAGAGTTTTATTTAATGAAGGCGAAATAAAACTTTCTGCTTAAGAGTTTCATCCGATCTTCTATTTTTTCGTTGAAAAATAACTCTTAACTGTGGAGATCGTTTCCTTAAGATCACAATAGGTTCTGAAAGAGCACTTCAATACGAATCATTTGGTATATAATAGTATATGTCTCCGTTGACTCTAACATAGAGAGTTCTTGAGTTAAAGTTTTCGGGATAACTGTTATTTTCGGTCTCTGGTTTATTTTGCCAAACATTAAAAAATTAGAAACAGCAAAAATATTGAATTTTAGTCAATTTGAATTTTAGTCAATTGAAAATAACAATTTAATCTGCTAAAATGTTGCAAAAGCCTTTACTAAATAGTTGTAGATTAAAAACAGCAAACACAAACTCAAACATCAATTAAGCTTTTGCTATATTTACCTTAAATTTTGTACAATACAATTAACAGTATATTTTGCTAAAATCAACAGAAATTTTTGCTAAAAATTCTAAATTGCTGATTTCAGAAGGGCATGTTTTTATTCGTATTAAAAAAAAAAATTTGAAAATTTAACATTTTTTATGATTGTTTTGTCTTTTAATATTTAGCAAATTTTTTTCTGATTTTAGTATATTACTTGCTATTTTCAATTAACTAAAATTGAACTCATTAGTTTTGCTATTCTTATCTTTTTAACATTTAGAAAAAAAAAAAAAAAAATCTTCTAATCTTAGCAATTTTTTCTGCAACGTAATTTTTAACTAATTTTCAGTAGTTTTAACAAAAAATTTACAAATTTTTTTCCATTAGTGTATTAAAATAGCCAATTTAAATACAATTGCATTTAAAATGCTTTTAAAAACCTAAAAACCACAAACTGTTTCTTATTAGTTCAACATTTTCCTCACGAATAAAAAAACAGCACATTTGACTAACTGATATATACGCTCCTGCACAATGGGATGGAGGGCATAATCAATGAGTTGTATACGTTGGGATTTATAAAAATTAAATCAATATTATTTTTTGTTTTATACTCTTTACATATACTTTAAGTGCCAACACATTAAAGGTCACTGCATGGAATGATAACAAAAAAATGCGTTCCATAACTATAATAACAAAAGATTTCCACTATTTTTTTTTCTAATATTACATGCATTTTCTTATCTCGCTGCGTTCCATAACTGCAATTACAAAAGATTTTGGCTATTTTTTTCTAATATTGCATACATTTTCTTAAAACCTATAGCTGATTTTTATTGCGTGATAACTGATATCTTATTGTATAAAATTTAAGAGATTACTTAATGGACTTAAGAGAAATTTGTGTAATAATATTTTGCTAGTGTTTCATATCTAAACTCAAAAAAAAAAGTTTGTAAAGTCAGCAAAAAATTTTGCTGAGTCAGCAAAATTTTAGTCAGGAGGATGCTTGCAAAAAAGTTGCTAATGTCAGCAAAATCTTTTGCTGAAAATCAGCGAGCTGATTTTTAGCAACACAATTTGTAGATTCAGCAAAAGTTTTGCTAACACTTAGTAGATTAGAAATACAAAAGCCTTGCTAAAAATTAATAAATTTTTTGTTAAATTTTAGTAGACTGAAAAAAAAGCAAAAAATTTGTAGAAAAATTGTAATTTAGTTAATATATTTGCTGAAAATCATAAAACATATTTTTGTGATTATTTTAAAAATAATTTACTATAATAACGAAATATAAAAATTTTAATTTTTCCACATTGACGACATGAATTAATTTAATATCTGAAAATATATAGAAATAAATATATATAACATAACAAAAATTGTCTTTCAATTACTTACATCAATGGTTGTCTAAATGATGCTATCACAACTGCCGAAGATAATTATAGAAACGAAAAAATAAACAAAAACAAACGAAACGAAAAAAACAACCCTTTTTGCAATAAGAAAAAGGAACCATAAAAATCTACCTAAGATGTGTGTCTTTGTCTTTCACTTTACTCTGTCTACATTTCTGTATATGTTTGTTTGCAATTTGAACACACATATAAACATTTAGTTTAAATAAATAAATATTTTATTTTGTCTTTTATTTAATTAATAGACAATTATTTTCACAAGCCGGTGACAACGCAAAATTTAAGTTATTTTAATCCTCAATTTTGTTTTATGTATGAAAAAGAGATACAAAAACTTCAATGGTTGATTTTTTTATACGTCTTATTAGAGTTGTACTTTTTAGTATCATTTTCCTCTTATCTACTACATCTTGACATGCTGCGACATCTACTTCATTCTTCGTATCTGGTTGTCGTCCACACTATTAATGTGCTTATCAGCACAATTTTTTTTTAGCAAAATTAATTAGTAAAACATTAGTATATTAGTAAAGCATTAGTATAAAACAGTTAAGTGCTGAATAAGTATAACAACAATTTTAGCTGAAAACACGATTTTAGCAAAAAATTTTGCTAAAAAATAGTATACCTGATTTACAAGACGTTTTACTAACTTTTCTGCTAACTTATTTTTTTGGGTGTATAATTACATATAACGGTAGAGAATAGCAAAAAAAATTAAAGAACTATTTTTTGTTTTTTATGCTTTTCTAATCAATTTGGAATACAATGCCGCGTGGTTCATATCTAAGTTATTTTGAAAAAGATCAAATTTCAGCCTATTTAAAAAGTGGTTTAAGTTTCGGGAAATTGTTAGAAAAATAAACCGTTCAAATGTAGTATGTCACAAGCTTTGCAAATAATCCAAGTGCTTATGGTAAACGGAAAACAGGCGGCCCGAAAAAAAGCTTTCTGATCGGGAACAGGGTAAAATCATTAACTGTGCCAGCAACTCAATGAAGAGTCTGAATCTGGTAAATTAAGATCCCCTATTGGAGTTTCCGATGCAAGTTACACAAAAAAGATTTAAGTAAAATTTAAAAATTGTTGTTTTGAGTTAATATCAATCGTTTCAATAAAGTAACGAAATTGGTACATGAAAGTGCCATATCAAATTAATGGTAAGTTAACTGTCTATTTATTTGCTGTTATATTTATTTTATTTTTTATATGATTTTTTTTTTGAAAACTAGATATTAAATGAAAAATTATACTTGAATTTAACTAAAACCGCTATAACTAAATGGTTGTTTTTCCGATTTGATTTAAACGGTAATGAAAATACCTTTAAACTGACATATAAGTATACTCATAACATTGCATGCTCTGCATTACAACTTATAATATTTTTTGTGATATGATTATTTTAAATTCAAAAATCCTTTTTGTCCTTTTTATGCAAAGTATGGACATATTGACTATATGTGGCATAATGACATTGGTTATGCTGATATTCTTTGTAGTTATAATCGAGATAGTAAAATAAAAATTTTAAAGATTTGTTTGCAGATGAACACTTTTGATCGGATCTTCAACTCATCGTAGGGTGCCAAATTTTGGCCCAGACATTACAAACGATGGCCCCTCTCATAATTTCTGGTACTTTGAATAGTAGCTCACAAAGATTTTGTTCCACGCTAGTGTACATTCCGTTGTCTTAACGGAAAAAATATTGTGAGTGCGTATCAATAATGGTTTGGGGTGCTTATTATGGTATGGTTGATTTGGCATTTTCAAGCACTAGAATGAATTCTTGTGTGTACATTACACTTTTAGAAGATAAATTGGTTCCATTTATTGAAAATAGCAACGAAGAAGATTTCATATGCCCATAAGAGAATATTTAAGGCGTACTAACAAGTGGAGTTTACGCAGAAAACCTGAATATGAAATCGCTTTTCATCTAAATGGAGCAGTTACTGATGCGTACAGATCTATAAAGGAAGAATGCGAAACAAACAGTATGTCTGATCGAATTTTCGAGTTCATTAAAAAAAGAGGCCTTACGAATTATTAAAACTGCTGCTTTAAAACATTTTTCTTAAATTTTTGTAAATTTTGATATGTGAAATTAAGTGTATTTATAGTTATGAAACACTAATTGATTTCGTTACACCTTTTTAAAAAGTAAAATAAAAAATAAATTAATTGGTTTTTTGTTAAATATTAATAATTTTCAATTAGTTCAACTTTTATGCCTATCAAAGTTGTCTACTTTTTATTTAACTTACGACATTAAGTGTAAATTAAAGTGTAACTATAGTTTTGCAACGCAGTATATAAGAGTCTTGTTCTACATATATGGAATCTGTATACTTATTATATGTTTGTGCTAAATTACCTGGTAGATAAAACCAGTTTTAGTATCATAGGAATTTACAGATTTTTAAGTATGTGTGAATAGAATATGTTTCAGTGCGATATTTTACATTGTACTGTTTAGATTTTGATTTTATAAAAAGTTTTTATTCATTGATACGTTAAATTTTGTTTTATTGTCAGTATTACTGTCACAGTGGTTGTACAGCTAGTAACATGAAAAAAAATATAAAAAATTATATCACCCTTTAAGATTTTTATAAAAGTTTTATATTTTGAAAATGATGCATTTTTTGATATATTCACACCTATTACAATTTTATTGGCGAAAACCCAAAATTTGTCAAAATTTCGTATCACCTAATAACAAAAAATATTGGAAATATAAAAAAACCAATAAAAGTTATATAAAAAGTATTAAATAGTTCTTAAACTAAAAATAATCTAACAATATAGAAACACAAATTTTATGCTTGTTTAATAGAGGGGAATATCACGTTGGCAATTTTCTATTACATTCACTATTCTTCACAATTGCAATAAGCTTGGCATTGTAAGTGTGCGTTAGTTTTAGTCATTTCATATCAATTTATAAGCATTATAATATTTTGATATATCCAATATGTCTCTATCCACCTCCGCCTCTCTCAATCTAACCTCTTTTTATTTGTTCGTAAACTCTCACCGAGTCAATGAAAACATGTTGCAAAATTTTAAAAGTTTAAATTAATTTTTATCATATATACGAGGACGGATCAATAAGTCCGTGACTTTTTTAATGAACATAATCTCCTTTTAGCTCAATACACTTTGTCCAACATTTCTCTAATTTTTTTATCCCTTCCAAAAAATAGGATTTTTCGAGGTCCATAAAATATGCATTTGTTTGATCAATAATTTCATCGTTTGGAGCTAAATCTCTTTCCACCGAGCTATTGCTTTAGGTTCGGAAATAGGAAATAGTCACTGGGGGCTAAATCTGGAGAATATGGCGGATGAGGTACCAATTGGTAGGCCAAATCATGGAATTTCGCCCGTGCATTATCTTCATTAAATTATCAATTATCCTCATTAAATCGGTCATTTCCCTTTTGTTTTTCCCTTTTGAAGATAATCGATGTGGATTATCCGGCGTGCATCCCAAAAAACTGTTGCCATCACCTTATTAGAAGACAACCTTACCATGACCTTCTTCGGTGCCGGTTCCATTGTTTAGACTGCTGTGTGGTCTCCGGAGTGTTGTAATGGATCCATGTTTCATCCATAGTTACAAAACGCCGCCAAAACTCATTGGAATTGCGGTTAAACAACTCCAAACAATCCTTTGTCTTGCAGACAGCTTTCTTAAACCCAACTGATCATTTAAAATCGAAACCACACTGCCATATGAAATGCCTATGGCATCAACAATCTCACGCACTTTTACTCTTCGATCGGCCAAACACCATATCGTGGATTTTTTCGACATTTTCGGGTGTATACTTGTGCGACCACAACGAAAGTCAGTAAACCACTTTTTTACCATTGAAATCGATGGCGCAGAGTCCCCATAGTATTTACCAAGTTTTCCTTGGTTTGATTGACGGTTTTTTTTCGCAAAAAATTATGTTTAATGAGCACGGGAAATTCACTTTTTTCCATTTCTAAAAAAAATCCACGAGGTTGCATGTTTTGAACAGCTGTTAAACGCAAAGTAAATGACGAAACTTGACAGTAGTCTAGTAACAGGAGGTACTTGATGGGAGGAGTGTTACATTTCACATAACTACGGGGGAAGTTCGAAAAGTCACGGAGTTATTGATCAGCCCTAGTAATAATTTAATAAAATTTTTACTTTTTTCAAATTTTAACGATAAAATAAGCAAGATAAAATTTAATTATTAAATGCTTTACTTAAAAGAAAATAAAACTAAATGTTTATTTTTTTTTTTTTTTTTTTTTTATTTTTCTAAATTTTATTTATTTATTTATTAAAAATTGTACACCTGTGCAGTAAGATACAATATCTTATAAAGTAGCACAGGATAATAGTGTGGCAAAATAAATGAAGATTAACATTAAAAATATAAAAATACATGTGATATACATATAAGAATTAACATGTGGTACATAAAAATTAATTTAAAAAACTAACATTAAGCAATTAATTGTTGAGCAAAATTAAAAGAGAAACATAGTGTTTGTTTTTTTATACAAATGTTGAATTTATCGTTGTTTAAAGTGATTAAAAATATTTTTTTTAAAATGTATTGCGTTGCTAGTAGCTTGTATATTATGGGGAAGTTCATTCCAGAGAAGAATAGTGTAGATAAAAAATTGACGGTCAGAGATCAGGTATCGATGACGTATTTGAATAATTATTTTACCTCTTGGAGATCGTGCAAATTTTAGTTTTTGGAGTAAGTAACTTGGTTGTCCCGTATAAATAATTTTATGCAAAAATATGAGACTTCTGCAGTTAAGAAGATTGTCGAATGATACACCAAAGATTTTTACAGAAAAAGATGACACTCTATCATACTTTTTTAATCCAAAAATGTATCTGGTAATGTTGTTGTAGATAACATTCAGCTTACGCTTATCAGTCGAGTCACAACCAGCATATAGTTCACAGCCATACAAAAGTGTTGGTATTAAATAAGTTTTAGCTAAAAGCATTCTGATCTTAAATGGTGTAAAATACTGATTTGACCACAGTGTCCTTAGCATACCATAAGTTCTTCCTGTTGCAATGTTTATTTGCTCAGACCATGTAAGTCTGGAATTAAAAATAACACCCAGATTCTTTGCTGTCGATGCCATATTGATTTCATTCGTTCCCAAAAGTACTTTTAAGTGATTTAGCGATTCTGTACTTCTTCTTGAGATAGGAATGCATTTCGATTTCACTGAATTTAAGGATAAACCATTAGCAGAAGCCCATTCACTTACTTTTGACAAATCAGCGTTTATTTTAGAAATACAGTTCAGAGCCATGGTGTGTTTGCAGCATATGTAAAGCTGCACATCATCCGCGTACATTTGTATATGCATAAAACTAAGACGACTCGGCAAGTCATTAGAATACATTGAGTACAATAAGGGACCAAGAATTGATCCCTGAGGAACCCCTCTTACAACCGGCAACCATAAAGAATAATTAGAATCCTTAAAAACTGCTTGATGCCTTCCACTTAAGTAAGTAGATATAAGCTTAACCGATGTCGATGAGAAATTGAAAAATAGTTTTAATTTTAGACATAGTGTGTCGTGATGAACCGTGTCAAAGGCTTTGGAGTGGTCTAATAGCACTAGGAATGACAGCTGATCATTATCAATTCTGCTTCGTATATCCTCGACAACATCAGTTAGAGCAGTTAAACAGCTATGTTTAGGTCTAAACCCTGACTGACGTGTTGTCAGTAAGCCTTTATCAAGAGCAAATTGTAGCATTTTTTTATGAATTAATTTTTCAAACTTTTATTATAAATTATTGTTTTAATATTTTTTTTTTAAATTAAACTGACTTATGGCCCTAATGCTATAGACAGGAAGTTATATTGTTTATTTAATAAACAACAACAACACCGTGTATTATGACTAGAGATTTTAACAATGTTTATTAGTTAAAAATGTTTTACTTTTGATTTGAATTAGTTCAATTCTTCCAATTTTGTTTTTTACTTCTGATCGGCAAATAAAGCAATACGGGTAAAGCGTTCATATATTTCCTTAAGAAATTATAATTTGGGTAATTCTTCTACCCCTCCTACAGTGGTCTTCTGAATATTTTCGGTGACGCGAAATGAAACATGTGGAGGGATTAGGAACCCACATACCAAATTTCAAGTTTCTTACGTCAGAAATTTATATCGCTTGTCACAGCAATGTATAGCGCTTAGTACGCATTTTTCACTGCACAAAAGTTGAACAGATTTTTTTTTTAAATTCATTATGGTTAATATGAAATGTTGTTACAGGTATGGACCTTCAACATTTTGGATTTAGAAAAATTGCTAATTCTTTAGTAACTTATGTATTTATTTTTATATTTCACTTCTATTGATTTGCCTTTATTTTACAATGTATTTATACACATGATACTTGAAATGAAATATTTAGATATATTGATTTGAGTTACCAGTATGGTAGAATATTCAAATTATTAACTTAACGATTAAACAAATAGCTAATGAGCTTCAACTATGGAATAATGAATGGTCTTATAGCATTTTAGCAAACAAAAAATAAAAATAATAAAATCCCACAGCAATAAAATTAAATTAACGCATAAATTTAGAAAAAATTTCATACGAAAATCATACAACATAATCTAACATCAAAAACTGAACATATTGCCAGTAATTCACATTCAAAAGACCACCTGGACGCATGAGTGATATGTTATCATTTGGATAAGTAAATATTGCTCATACGCTTAGTAGGTGCAATTTCTATAAATTGATTGTGATGTGACTTTAACATATGTTTAAATAAATGCGGTATTTAAACAAAAAATAAAACTATGCCACAGATTTCTTATATCTCGAGTACAAACGTTCATATACAATCATATCTTATTTAATATTATATTGTATAAAAGCATATAGCTTTATGTAGCTTAATATGGATATATGTAATTTATCTTGCATTCAGTTCTACGAAAAAGTTTGATATGAAAAAGTTTGATATATTGATACATATAAATATCTAGCATATATACATAACATACTAGTTCAAAAATCTGTCCATGCCAGGCAGAAATTCAGTCTCAAAAAATACAAAAAGTTTAGGCGCTAATTTACTTTTGAAAATCGTAGTATTCGGAAAATACAATTAATGTGAATTTATTTCGACGAAATAGGCTAGCCTCTGAGTATGAACCTCTGATATAGTAAATTTCAAAAATTGATCAACTTGTATTTTACTTCACTGGCTCTTTCTTAAATGTACCTCATCAGTATCCTTAGAGTTCTAAACAAATTGTGACTGTTTTTTAATACTGGTTAACATAGGCTTGGTTAGCATGTCTACATGTCAGTAGATAAAGTCTGCATTAAGTTAGCTGATGAAGACATTTTTTGTTTAATAAGTAAACATTGCTCGGTTTTTTGTTTAACAAAAAACAAATGATCTGGTTCTTGAATAATCTTGCTCACATCATAAATTATATAAAATTTTAATAAAAAATAACCAATAAAAGTAAGTGTGCTAGCAATAATTTTTGATAAACATATTGCAATTATTTTTTAGTGTAAAAAAATGTTTTTATTACCTCTTCCGGGTTCAGTGGGTAAGCATAGTTTCTCTATTTGTATATACTCTTTGATATATCACATACCTTTCCAAGTTAACTGTCCATCTAAAATAAAAGTATGTCGCACCATTGACAACCAACATTATTTTTTATCCTACTGTGATGAAAGCTAATGCCTAGCTTTTTCAATTATGTTTTCTATATTATGTTATTTATACTCGTATTTATACTCGTACCTTTAGGACAAATGTGTCATTTGCTAATCAATACATCTATGTTAGTTTTAGACATGGCAATACATTTGGCAAAACATAATTATATGACAAAATGTGAAGATAATTGATTATTAATATTAATAAAACATTCCATTATGTTCTCTAAAGTTGTCAATTTCACAAGACCAATAATACTTTCTTATTAATTTCTACATTTTCTGATTAAATCCTAAAAATATGTTTTTGCTTCAATCAACAAACAACAGCTTTAAGTTTATAACTTATATGTACGCATTGTAATTTATAAGGATTATAATGCTTTGATATATCACAAATGTTTCTTTCCAAGCTAACTAACCGTACTAACAGTATTTATTCTCTAATAAAAGAAAACAAATTTAACAACTTTTTTATTTTTCCAAAAAATTGGCACATAAATTGCGGTTGTGTACTCATTTTTGTGAATTTTAATTATTGTTATTTAATTTATTTTGCGAGACACTAGAAAATTGTTTATATCACAATATGGAAAATTATAAAGAGACCCAGCGAAACCTCAGTTATAGGTTAGTATTACGAAAAATGGTACGTGGTAATAAGTTAAACTCCTTCTGTTTAATACCCATGCATTAATTTGCTTCTTTAATAAAATTACTTCTCCCAGTAGTAATACCAAATTCACATTATTAAATGGTTTTATAGCATAAGCAGTTCGTTTCTTGTAATGTAACAGCCCAATAAATGGGCAAAATAAATCTACAGTGTGACCCGAAAGTTCACTGTTGAAAAGATGGTAAAGAAATTCCTTTGGGAGGAGGACTGCGGGAGCCATTGAGCTGCTAGCTTCAGTCGGTTGGGGGGTTCTCGTCCTTTCCCTTTAAGAATAATTTATTCACTACAAAATTTATTTTAGACTCCCTATTTTGTTATAATAAGGCTACGTTACATGGACCGAATAACTACAAGTTAATCAAATGTGAACCCTACTGTAGTCATTATGATATAAAAAAAAGTTATAAAAAGAAATGGTAACAATCGATTGGCAATATACCTTAAAAAATACTCCAAGATGTTATAGGAGTAATGCGCATCAATACCCTCCCAAACCTTTGTCCTAAAAGTGCAAACTAAAATCTCAGGACCCCAAAAAGAGGCCTTTCAACCCTACTTACTTCAACCACATTTTGCGTAAGAAAACACTATTGTTTAAATTTACCAATTCATTATTGAACAATTCATTATTTTATTTAACCCATATAGGAACATAAGGAATACTAAAAAAATATCTTAAGTTTAACAGAAATATTCAGATTCTGAAAAAAAGTAAATATTATTTTTAAAAAAACTTTTAAATATATTTAAAATTTATTAGGAAAGCTTACACTTAATAAGTAGAAATGAAAGTGCATTGAAATTTGAAATTACCGTACGATTTACGAATAAAGAAACGGATTCAGAACAATTCTGATTTCCAATCATGTAAAATTTATATTTACGCAAATCTGAAGTGCATTGAACTTTTGAAGTAAATAGAAATTTAATTTTTTTGAATTTGAGTAATATATAAGCAAAAGCGAAAACTATATAAAAAAAATTTATTTGAAACACAATTTTACCATTTCGTTCCTTAGAGAATTACACTTAATTGACAAACGAGTATTTACTTTTTTTTTCTTTCTTGTTTTTTTTCTAAAATTTAGTTTTTAATAATTTTCAAGAAACAAAACAAAATTTAAACATGAGCGAACATATTGTAACTCACCCAAATTAATTACGACGTTTGATGAAGGCCTTCAGCAAGCTCGATGAATTGGTGTTGCTAATGAAGTTTTTGTTGTTTTGACGATCATTAAATTATTTCTGTTTCTATATAACAGTGGTGGCCATAACTGTCACCTCGGATAATATATGTTTAGAATTTAATTCGTATAGTGTTGGTTATGGCTTAATATTGTTAATTATTGTTTTATTTGTTCATTAGGATAATTATTTTTATTTTTATGATCTGTGATAGTAGCTTATAAGTTTTAAATTATTAATTAAGTATATTTTCAAAATCCAAATTCTAGCATTTAGTTTTAAAAAATTTTCTGGGATAATTACCAAATCGTATGCACTTTCATCTGACAAGTATTTTAATTATTTTTCTATTTTTGCACTTAGAACTAATTATTTTAGCTTAATTTAATTACTATTTTCTTTTTTAAACAGAATTAGGATTTCTGTTTTACCGATTACACAGGTCAACAGCAAAAAAAGGCTTGACTAACCACTATATAGATTTGATGCATCATGGCTGCCTAAGTACAAAAATGGTAAAATTTTTCAATTCTATGGATAATTTTTTTTTAAAAAATTTTTTTTTTAAAATTGACAATATTTTGAGCCATTTCTCCACTTATGTTGTCATAACTCAAAAACAACTAGTCCGATTTTGTCAAATTAAATTTACAAAAATTAAGGTTTACAATATCTTTAAAGAACGTGTACAAATTTTTTTAATGCGATCAATAGTTTCAAAGTTATGAAACAAATTGTTAGCAAAAAAAAAAAAAAAATGCTAAAAAAAAAAAAAAATTGAAAAACAAAAATCTGGAAAAAATCGAAAACTGCAAAAAATATTACTTTTTATTTTTTTGTAGTAAAGCTACATATCATGCGAATTAAACTAGATATGGATCATAAAAATCGATGCATGCTTTACATTTTTATTTACAATTAATTGAAGGTATCGCATATTTACAAGCACTGTAGAAAATTGTACCTACTATATAATGAAAATGCAGAACATAAAAACTCAGGTGCATTTTACGACACGCATTTTGGCAAAACCCCTTTGGGAAAAACCTCTATGACATTTTTATGATTCTAATAATTAAAAAAAAATAAGTAATAAACAAAAGATTGTTTAATTTTTACGATTGCGGTAGGATAGTAATAAAACGCTCATAAATGTGCGTGTACGCTGAAGTGCTCTTATTTTCCGTTAGCTACCTGTAACGGATAATTTTTTTTTTTTCATAAAAGTCCTTAATGTTTTTTAGGATTCTTGGGAATAATAAAAAATTTGCAGCACACACAAACTGTATCCACACAAAGGGTTATCCCAAATTATAGTATCAGTATTTATAAGATTTCCTTGACCCTTTTTATTTCATTCAAGAAGTGTTTGCGATAACGCAAACATCATTTAATACCTACACAAAAATTAGAGTCATACAGCTTAGAAGTTAAAAACAATTTTCAAATATTAATAAAAATGAGCCAGAACATTTTTATGTAAAAACGATCCAGATTTATTTTGTTATGTGTGCGGCCAATATATCACCGGGAAAAAACGGAAGTGCTTCTTAACTTCATTGCAAAAGTCATATCAAGATTGCTATAATATCTATCCGCACAATTTGAACCAGCATTGGACATCGAGTACTATATGCATTCCATGTCGATTGAATTTATCTATGAAGTCTTCTAACGTAAAGTAAGTATAAATTAATAGATTTGGAATATTTTATAATTACAATATTTCTTAATTAAAATTTGAATTCTTCATATTCCTGATTTAAATTTTTTTTTCATTTTACAGACGACACTTGGAAATTTTGAAGCCTATGCTATGGAGAGAAACAGCGAACCACGCATCCGAGTGTTATTTTTGTTTAAGTACAAAAAGCGGTTTTGGAAAACATATGCGATGGTCTTACCCCACGAGGTCTGCTGATGGGTTTACACTTGCAGTTCTACATTCACAAGAAATAGAATATGATCGGGGTGCAAGCTGTAGTCATGTGCTTTCATCTTCACCAGGACACTCAACCTCAAGTATGTCTTACCAATCAGATATGTCAGATCCAGCACTACCATCTACAGCTGAAAATGACGAGTTCATCCCACACAAACATTTCTCGCCGAGACCATGGAATCAAGATCAGCTTAATGATGTAATTAGAGACCTTGGATTGTCGAAAAGATCTTCTGAATTACTTGCGTCCCGGATGAAAGAAACAGGTCTCATAACTAAAGAAACTAAAGTTTCGTATTACCGTACTCGAGAAAAAGACTTACTTCATTATTTTGCTGAAGAGGATGACTTTGTGTACTGCACAGATATTTCTGGTTTGATGACTGCCATGGGCTTACAGAAATATGATTCAAACGAATGGCGTTTATTTATCGACTCATCAAAACGCAGCTTGAAGTGTGTCCTTTTGCATAATGGAAATAAATTTCACTCCTTGCCGATCGCACATTCAACCAAAGTAAAAGAAGAATACTCTGTAATTGCATTGGTCATGAAGAAGATAAAGTATGATGAACATAAGTGGGTAATTTGTGTGGCGCACAAATTCGCAAATTGGTGAACGATACTGAATTTGGCAGTTCAATGTCAGAAATTGAGAAGAATGCATGGGATTCGTTTGTATGGGTTATTCAAAATTTCTTAGGCAATAACAAGGGTGATGATTACGTTGCGCACGTTGAAGAGATGTTAACTCACTTCCAGAATCTTGGATGCAACATGAGCATCAAAGTACACTACCTGCACAGTCACTTAGATCGTTTTCCTGAAAATCTAGGAGACTTGAGTGAAGAACAGGGCGAACGATTCCACCAAGATATCCGGACAATGGAGGAACGATACCAGGGTCGCTGGGCACACATGATGGCTGATTTTTGCTGGAGTATTCAGAGTAACACTTCGTTATTCAACAATAGTAGAAAATCGACTAAAAGAAAATTTCAGAGTTTGTAGTATATAATACATATTTATTTATTTATTTTCTTGTTTTATTTATTATAATAAATGTGAATAATAAAATATAAATTTTCTACTATTTAATTTATTTATTTATTTACATTTAAGCCCATCCAACACAAATGTCTTTCCGAAGAATAGAATCAGTATATTCTAGGTAGGGTTTTGCCAAAAAATACACGAATGTTACTATGTAATGCATTTTTGATGTGAAAATTTGTACATAGCATGGGGAAAATGTTTTCAAAATTCAATCAATCGAAAGAAGAACATTAACTACTCAATTTTATGTATATCAGACAAAAAACTAAAATTTGGTGAAAATGAGCGAATTCACTTAATTGTGAATAAATTCGAAAAAAATCAATCGATTTTTATGATCGATATCTCATTTTGTTCCTATTACATGTGGCTTTGCGATAAAGCAATAAATCTGAACGATTTTTGACGTTCTCGATTTTTTATGATTTTTTTAAAACAAAAAAATTTGCTATTTTCACGTAAAAAAAATATTTTTTCCCTCAATTTTTTATTATAACTCCAAAACTACTGAGCCGATTGAAACGCAATATATTAACGGATTAAAGGCTATGTAAATTTCAGTTTTTCTAAATTTATTTGAATAATATCGGACTAATTTTTTTTTAGTTATCATTAATTATGTGGAGAAACGTCTAAAAAAATTTATAATTTTAATTAAAATTTTTTTAAAAAAAAACCTCTCCATAGAATTTCAAAATTGAACCATATTTGTACTACTGGGACCACAATACATCAAAATTGTATAGTGGTTTTCAAAGCCCCTAAAATTTTTTCAAAATTGTTGCCTTGTGTTATTAAACCCTTTGGGGATCGGAAATGTAAAACGTACACGAATTGGATATTTTAAATGATTCTTCTGGAAATTTTGGATTTTTACGTTAAATGATTACTATTATCAAAATTTTATAAGGGGGAATTCGTTGTATGACGTTAATAGAAAAGTTGAGGGAGTTTCGACACGATTTAAACTCGACATAACAATGTTTGTGAAATCTTAATTTTGACACTGAATTTTGACCCGTTTAGCACATGGTTTAACGCGATTCCCTATTATAATGATTTTCAACGTTTTATTATAGGTTTATTTGGAATAAAACCATGTATTTTGTCAAAATTAAAAATTTAACTTTTTTCCTTGATTGGGATATTGCTTATTAGCGAATCGTAGTGATCTTTATAAATTTATAATAACTTTTACTAACTTTCTATATATTTTTCACTAGGTTATTCTGAATTTAAGAATTAAATTTCAGAACTATTATTTTTAAAACGTGTTTAATATTCTACGCGTGCCGTTATTACTTCTCGTTGTAAGAATTTATGATTTTGATTTGTTTTACTTGATACCGACAGTTTTGGGTGTGGTTCATTTCTACTCTTCTTCTTGGTGCTTGCTTTTATGCCTTCTATGAAATTCTCTCACAGAATCGGTGGACAGGGAACACAAGTGAGGCCGGGAGCAACCAATGATTTTTAGCCCTTTGGGTACCAGCAAATAAAACTGATTGTGCCAAGGTGGATGGCCAATTTTGCTGTTGTAAACTTTATTAATGCGAGGCCCAATATTGAGATTTATATCGAGTCGTTACCTGTTATACTGAAGATTTTGATGAAAGTATGGGGGAAGGAATCTTTCCGTTTGTAGAAATGAAATTTTAGCCAAATGATTATATTCCCCGATGTTTTCAGTAACCTATGGATGTAGGTTATTCAAAACTTTTAGAAAATTGTATAATCTTTTAAAATATGACATGCTTTACCTTTTTCTTCTGTATAAATTGTTATTTAAATATTTTCAGAACTTTTTCACCGATTTAAAATACGGATTGTTGAAGATTATGATTTTTAATTTTTTTGACTTAATAAAATTTTTATGTGGAATAAATACTTCTTTATAGATCAACGTGTAGATGAAAAAGGAAGTATAAAGAGATTTTGGTATACCAAGAGATATCGAATCGGTTTAAAACCGGGTTACCACGCTGATGTTTAAGGTGTTTACACACTATTCAACACAGCTGCCGCAATTGATATTATCGATAACAAATAAATAGAATAAACACATCAAATTCCGTTAAAACAAAACAAATTTCAGTAAAATATGATATTTATCCGAATATATTGATAAATATAAGCTGTTTTCCTGTTCACACTATAATTTAATAAGCTAAATTCGATAGTTATTCCTTGTATTGAACACAATTTCGCGATAGTGTGGCAAAATGGGTTATCTCCGTTAACAAAAAAAATATAACAACATTTAAATATCAATTTATTAAGGAAGCGCAGTGAATTTCTGAACTATTTGATAGAATTAAAAAGAAGTAGTCTGAAGGGCTTAGTACGAGAAATCGTTTATTACATTCTATACAAAATTTAATATAATTCAATCTGTACTACAAATTTGACAATTTAAACATAATATTCGATTTAAAAAGTAAATATCTATATAAAATGTCTTTGAAAACTCTTCACCCGTAAGTGATGAGTAAACAAGTAGTACCCTCTAAAAATTGTTTCTCTTCTAATTTGGAATTTTCATAGACGAATTGAACATTGGCTTGTCATGGAAGGGAATCATTGCAAATATGATTGTTTAGAAGGTTTTTTGTCTAAACAACTTCTTGGAAGTTATTAAGGCATAGCATATTTATTCCTAACTACGAAAATGTTTTGCAGCATTAAAAGAATGATTCCTTCTTATGACAAGCAAATGCTAAATCCATCGATGAAAATGCTCAATTAGAATTAGTCTTCGGTAGAACAGTTTTTGCTGGATAGTTACCTAAATGGACATGCCCTAGTGAACATAATATTGTCTGTAATAGAAAAGTAATAAACTTATAAAAAATGCAATGTCCCTGTTAAAAAGCGACATATATGGATGGATCCATATATGAAAATTCATGCTTACATACATAATTCATATGTGATCATAAACCATTATTATATGTTTATATGAGGAAACATATATGTACATCTGTGTGCATTAACGAATATTGAGGTGATATTTACATATATAATCACAATTACCTACACATTTCCATACATGGTCATATATGTATATTAACGAAAATTAAGGTAATCTATATATATAAAACTCATTTTCTGTTTGTTTGCTCTCTATACAAATTTGCAATTCTCAACGGCTTTTCCTCAAATTTGGCATGAATAATCCTCGTACGTCAACTTAGATCGTAGTATAGTTTTCATCGACAGCGCCCACCTCGCGCATACTTTTGACAAAAAAAATGTAAAGTTAAATTTTTTTTCACCTTTTTAAACTTTTTTAGTTTTTTTTTCGAATACAAACTTCTAAGAAAGTTTTAACGGATTTCTTTGAAATTACTCACATATATTCTACCTTTCCCGAGGAAGGCCTCAGTAAACGTTTCATTAACATAGCCCACTTCAATATCGACTTTTGATCAAAAACGTCAAAACCAAAAAATTTCACTATCTACATACATAAAACTCATTTTCCGTTTGTTTGTTCACTATACAAATATGCAAATCTCAACGGATTTTTCTCGAATTTGGCACGAATAATTCTCGGACCTCAACTTAGATTGTAGTATAGTTTTCATGGACCACGCCCACTTCTACACCTACTTTTGACATAAAATGTAAAATTAAAATTTTTTCACCTTTTTCAACTTTTTTCGTTTTTTCGAATACAAAGTTCTAAGAAAGTTTTAACTGTTTTCTTTGAAATTACTCATATATATTCTACATTTCCCAAGGAAGGCCTCAGTAAAAGATTCATTACCATAGCCCACTTCAATACCGACTTTTAATCAAAAACGTCAAAACCAAAAAATTCCACTATTTTTAATAAAACTTTTTTTTTTTAATTTGAAAGTATTAAATCCAGTCAAAACATTTTAGGAAAAACCATTTCTTTTTTAAATTTTTTTTTTTCCCTCGTATAATATACCTACTGATTTATTCGCAGTGTCTGTATGATTTCATTTTTAAAAATTTTATCTTTCCTTACCGTTTTTGGCAATAACAAACCATGCACTAAATTATAAAATCAGGAAATTAATTTTCTGTTTGTTTGTTTGTTCGCCATACAAACTTTTATTTCTCACCGGAGTTCTCTGAAATTTTGTATACTTGATCCTATTACTACAGGGAAGGTTGCTGTTTAACGGCCACGCTCACTTTTACGTCCACTTTAAAAAAATATGAATTTGTTATTTAATAGTAATATTTTCATTTTTCGAGGGATTTCGTTCGAACTTTGTACACATGTTCCTTATACCTCAATGGATATCGCCAAAACTTTCTATACAAAATCCCTTTACCACGGGCCAGGTTTCCATACAATTTCTAATTGATCACTCCCACTTTTCCAAAAACATGTGAAATTTGTACAGCCCACATTCGTTGTTTGCTAAACTAATTTTTATTTTCTTACGGATTTTGCTCAAATTTGGCACTCATAGTTTGTACGCCTAGGGCGAGGTCACCAAATACTAATCTCTTACCGCTACCATTTAAAGTCCAACTGTGGATTACAGTTATCAAAATTATTTTTCAAAGTATGACAATTTATAAAATTTATAGGGTCAAGTTTGGATGTTCCATAAATAAATTTTTATTTTTACCAGATTCCGCACAAATTTTAAAAATATGGCAATCCAGAAGATCGCTTTATACTTTTTTTTTGTAATTGTAATAATAATAGATTAACTATGTATACAAATTTTGCACAAGTTTGAAAGAAAATTCTCATAATCATTAGAAAATTATAAACATTCATGTACTTTAGTAGAGCTTTAAAATTATGCTTTAAGAATTTTCACAGTATCATAAAAACAGGGCACACTGCAATGAGTGATGTGGCGTCAGCAGCGGTCGCAAGAGCTCCTGGGCTGTCATAATAATAAAGATAACGAATTGGAGAAAAATCGGTATATATTTTAAGTCTTTGTTTTCAATATGTGTTATTTCAAAAGTATTTCAGTTCCAGGCAAGACCGGGCACAAACAGCTAGTATAATATAAAATAAATTGATCCGTTATATGATTTCCATAGCTTTTTTATTACGAAAATTTAGAGCGTGAGTATAAAATCGTGAGCGTGGTTAATCATTTGTGGTCGTGTTTGAAATGCAATTTATTCTTTTGAATTTTGCTAAATGTATTAAAAACATTTTTAAACTACTGTAAATTGTGCGTGACAAAATTTTGTGTACGTGAGCTTAAGTAATCAATATCACGCACGCACCCATCTCTAAAAAAAAGACCACAATGCATCAACAAAAACAATAACAAAAATACCAAAAATATATACCTGTTTTGATCAATAAATGACAACCAGACTTTTTACAAAAAACGAAAATAATAAAAAAGGGCTATGCATTGTCTCGGCTTTTTTTTGTTGTAAATGCAAACTTACATCATACACTTTTTTAAAATCTATAAAACTAAACCTAACTATTTTAAATTAATATGTAAAAGGTCAAAATTTATGAGCCTTTTCAAAAAAAATATTAAAAATATTTCCACATATTTTTTTAAACAAAAAAGTATCTATTTACTAAAATACCTGAAGTTGAATGTTAATCATAAAAGGTTTATATTTGAAAGATTTAATAGAAATAATAAGCACTTTAATCGCAAAGAATTTTAGGTTTTTTTCACTTTCTGGCAAAAACATAACAAATGTTCTAACTTTGACATCTCACCGACAAAAATTAAACAACTTAATTAATTGATTTTGACAACTAGTGATGCAGAATTTTATCGATTTTCATCCAATACCAAATTTAATTATAAAAACTTGATTTCTAAATTTCAATTAATCGTCACTCTGACATCATTTAAACCCACAGTGTTTCGATGAAATGGCCGATATACACCTATCCCTTGATTTACACGATATATACGTTCCAGAAAAAATCGTGTAAGTCGAATTCAAAAAAGTTTGTATGGAAAATCACGTAAATCATAAAAAGACAAATGCTGTATATAAAGTAATTTTTTAATATATATATTTATTTTTTTTAATGCAAAAACAACGTAAACAAAACAAAAAACAAACAAAATGAGTTAATTTAAAAACAAAAACTTAGTTATAAAATTCATAAAACCTAATAATAAATTGAAGAGCTTATTGTATGTGTATTGTATATGCCACATTTAGTCTTTGGTTCGTTTTCGCCTTTTAAATGTTGACAAATGCAAAAAATATGACTTTTGCAGGACGTTTATACTCTAGATACTTGTTAGAATTGTTTACGGCAGGCTTCTATCAAATATTAATTAATTAATGTCTAGATAACAGCGAAAATCGGTATAAAAGTTAATGTGGCTTATCAACATTTTACAATAAGCCCTACAATTATAAAGCCTGGAATAACATAAAATATACATAAAACCAGGTATTATTATAAATTAAACAAAAAAATCAATAAAATCAATATACTATTTATAAATAAAAAATAATAATTCAGGTCAGGTATTGTAACAAAAAATAAATAAATTTATATAAAATTTATTTCCAATCATTTTCGCTGTCTATTAATTCGTCATCAGTTTTCTCGATAACTAATCTTATCTTTCTGTTAGGTGACAAATCACTTTCATCACTCGCTAGCATTTCAAAAGTTTCTGTTTCGATGTTAGCTATAACTTCAGTCAACGGAGATTTGGAAATATATTATGTTATAAGAAATTGTGACGAATTATTGCTCAATTCTTTATATACATCCCTATAGTCTACCAGGCATTGAGAAATATATCTATCGAACTTTAGACCTCTTTCAACATTTTGGTCATGTTGGACACAGTGATTCCCTATACCGTCTTCATCATTATCGTTTTCGTTAACCATTTTAACTAAATCATCGTCATCCAATTTTTTGTCTGTTATTATCTCCGAAATGTCTTCCTCAGAAAAGTCATCAAATCCTTACCCTTGAAGTGTACACCTTAATTTAATTATTTGAGAATATTGCTGCTCCAAAGGTTGCCGAAAAACATTTTCAATGCATATTTCTGGGAACAATTTTTTCCAGCATCCCCTGAGTGTTGATTTTTTGATTGCAGTATATGACAGTGCAACATGCTTTATACAATCTATGATTGTAAATTTTTTTGATCTAAAATATATGTAAAAGCACTCTTAATATACAACGCTTTGAACGTTGAAATAATTCACTGATCTAAGGGCTGTATTGAATATGTGATATTCTTTTTCAGGAATATAACTTGTACATTTTCGTTTTCTAAATCTTGAGGATAATCTGGCGCATTATCAAAAAAATCGAAAAAATCGTGTAAATCGAGGAATATGGTAATTACCCCGATTTACACGAATTTTTTTCGATTTTTATAAAAATAAAAAAATTGTTATAAAGCGAAATCGTTTCAAAATAGTGCCGTGTAAATCGAGGGATAGGTGTATCTAACATTTTTGGACTGTCCAAAAATTTTGGAATCCCCATATTTGGTCTTAGATTTTTATATGAATTAACAAAAAATTACCTAAATCTTTTGAACATGTTTTTCAGTAACACTTAAAGCATATGAAAATTATAGAACTTTTGGTGTACCAGATGTACACTCAAAAAAAAAAGTTTGTAAAGTCAGCAAAAAATTTTGCTGAGTCAGCAAAATTTTAGTCAGGAGGATGCTTGCAAAAAAGTTGCTAATGTCAGCAAAATCTTTTGCTGAAAATCAGCGAGCTGATTTTAAGCAACAAAATTTGTAGTTTCAGCAAAAGTTTTGATAACACTTAGTAGATTAGAAATAAAAAAGCGTTGGTAAAAATTAATAAATTTTTTGCTGAATTTTAGTAGACTGAAAAAAACGCAAAAAATTTGTAGAAAAATTGTAATTTAGTTAATTTATTTGCTGAAAATCATAAAACATATTTTTGTGATTCTTTTAAAAATAATTTACTATAATAACGAAATACAACAATTTTCATTTTCTCACATTGACGACATGAATTAATTTAATATCTGAAAATATATAAAAATAAATTGTATATAACATAACAAAAATTTTCTTTCAATTACTTACATCAATGGTTGTCTAAATGATGCTATCGTTTAAATTACGCTTCTGCCGAAGATAATTATAGAAAGGAAACGAAAAAATAAACAAAAACAAACCAAACGAAAAAAACCCTTTTTTGCAATAAGAAAAAGGAACCATAAAAATCTACCTAAGATGTGTTGGTTTGTCTTTCGCTTTACTCTGTCTACATTTCTGTAAATGTTTGTTTGCAATTTGAACACACATATAAACATTTAGTTTAAATAAATAAATATTTTATTTTGTCTTTTATTTAATTAATAGACAATTATTTTCACAAGCCGGTGACAATGCAAAATTTAAGTTGTTTTAATCCTCAATTTTGTTTTATGTATGAAAAAGAGATACAAAAACTTCCATTGTTGATTTTTTTCTATGTCTTATTAGAGTTGTACTTTTTAGTGTAATTTTCCTCTTCTCTACTACATCTTGACATGCCGCGACATCTACTTCATTCTGCGTATATCTTTCAATCTGGTTGCCGTCCACACTATAAATGTGCTTATCAGCACAATTTTTTTCAGCAAAATTAATTAGTAAAACATTAGTATATTAGTAAAGAATTAGTATAAAACAGTTAAGTGCTGAATAAATATAACAAAAATTTTAGCTGGAAACACGATTTTAGCAAAAAATTTTGCTAAAAAATAGTATACCTGATTTACAAGACGTTTTACTAACTTTTCCACTAACTTATTTTTTTGAGTGTACGCACAATATTTGTCAATATTTAGTCACGGCTACTTCGTCCATTTTTTTGAAGAAAGAAAAAGCTTTTGCAGTTTCCAAAACAAATACTGTTAGTTTGACATTACTGCGATATACATTTTCCCGTAGCGAGGCAGCTGGTCTGAAAATCGCCATGTATATCTGAAATTTTTTTTGAATTCCTTCTGATAAAACTCATCTCTAAGAAAAATGTGTGGTTATTTTATTACGCTGCAGATAAAAATCATTGCAATTTAGTATCTCTTTGAGATGATGCATATTAAATTTCACATTGCAGTTATTTTTGTACTATAATTTTACATCTTTTTTACTATAAAAGTTGTTTTATTTTCTTTTTTTATAATGCTTTGCTATACATTTGCATTATACGCAATGTTTTTTATTGCAACAATCATTTTTATTCAACGCCTTTTTCTTTTTATCTAAACGAATAATACAGGGTTAGAAAAAATAATAGGGACGATTGGTTGAAATGTAATAGTTTGATAAAATCTTTGTTATGGCATTTTTATTTCCAAAAACTATTGTATCGTCCACAAAATATTAGTCGTCCGTTATGAAAAATTTTCTGTGATTATTTTTACTAAAATTACCAGAATTTCAGAAAAGTAAAAATTAATCAAGATTTACTTTAAGAAAATAATAGGGTCGAAACTCAAAATATATTCTTAAAACTGAATTTGTGTATGCTTAAAGATAAATGAAAAATTATATCAAACTTGTATAAAAGACAAAGTACAGTCTAGTTTACTGTTTTTGTTTATAGACAAAACAAAAAAATAAAAAGGAGAAAAAAACGTGTTTTGAATATCCACCAAAGGTGGACCTTGCACATAACAAATAAGTTTTCAATTTATTTTATGATCAATGGTGATAATCTTCTACTTCGAGCTCATATATATATTAGTTCTCATGTAGTGAGTAAACTAGTTTATATGAATGTTTGATGATTGGCATGGGATCGTTACCGCTTTCAAAATGTGTTCTGATGATGGGACAATAGAAAATTCCCGAAATAGATCTATCAACACATTCCTGAAAGGTTCAAATAATAAAATTGAAAACAAAAAAACACTATAGATTATTTGTTAGGACAATATCCTAATAAAGAAATATAGTGTATGGCCTCGAACTTGAATAATTTTCATTTTCATTAAAGATAAATGTTTGCCAAAAAGTGTATAAAATAGAGAAAACTAAAAGAAAAACATAAAATTCATAAATTTTTGTTGCATTTTCGCACTTTTATTGTTTAAAATTTATGACGGAATATACGTTATAAAGTTCTTTGAAATCCATCTAAGAAAAAATTCTATAAGTGCAAAAAAAAACTTAAAAATAAGGTCCTAGAAGTTTATTTTATAAAAAGGAAATATTTTTATGTAATTTTATTTAAATGGACGGCGTAACAAAAAAAAAAGAATAAAGCAAAAAGACTTCAAGATTCAGGTTTAATTTCGTAAGTTATTTTAAAAATAATATGTTTTGGCCATCAATGGTGCTTACACTCAAAAAAAAAAGTTTGTAAAGTCAGCCAAAAATTTTGCTGAGTCAGCAAAATTTTAGTCAGGAGGGTGCTTGCAAAGAAATTGCTAATGTTAGCAAAACCTTTTGCTGAAAATCAGCGAGCTGATTTTTACCAACAAAATTAGTAGATTCAGCAAAAGTTTTGCTAACACTTAGTGGATTAGAGATAAAAATGCCTTGCTAAAAATTAATAAATTTTTTGCTGAATTTTAGTAGACTGAAAAAAAACGCAAACAATTTGTAGAAAAATTATAATTTAGTTATTTTATTTGCTGAAAATCATAAAACATATTTTTGTGATTCTTTTAAAAATAATTTACAATAATCAATTTCCAACATTGACGACATGAATTAATTTAATATCTGAAAATATATAGAAATAAATATATATAACATAACAAAAATTTTCTTTCAACTACTTTCATCAATGCCGAAGATAATTATAGAAACGAAACGAAAAATAAACAAAAACAAACGAAACGAAAAAAACAACTCTTTTTTTAATAAGAAAAAGAACCATAAAAATTTACCTAAAAGGAACCATAAAAATCTACCTAAAATGTGTGTCTTTCGCTTTACTCTGTCTACATGTCTGTATATGTTTGTTTGCAATTTGACCATACTAGATTATTAATATATAAACATTTAGTTTAGAAATACATATTAAATTTAAATATATATCTTTTATTTAATTAAAAGACAATTATTTTCACAAGCCGGTGACAACGCAAAATTTAAGTTGTTTTAATCCTCAATTTTGTTTTATGTATGAAAAACAGATACAAAAGTCTTCCATGGTTGATTTTTTTATATGTCTTATTAGAGTTGTACTTATTAGTATCATTTTCCTCTTCTCTACTACATCTTGACATGACGCGACATCTGCGTCATTCTACGTATATCTTTGAATCTGGTTGTCGTCCACACTATTAATGTGCTTATCAGCACAATATTTTTTATCAAAATTAACTAGTAAAACATTAGTATATTAGTAAAGCATTAGTATAAAACAGTTAAGTGCTGAATAGCTATAACAAAAATTTTAGCTGAAAACACGATTTCAGCAAAAAATTTGCTAAAAATTAGTATACCTGATTTACAAGACGTTTTACTAACTTTTGTACTAACTTATTTTTTTTGAGTGTAGAGTAGAAAACAGATTCTATAAGGATAATCGTTAGATCAATAGTCTATTAAATTTAAAATTTCTTAGCAAAGAAAACATGAAAATTGCAAAAGTTTTATCGCTGCAAAATCTTTATTATACAAATTGCAAGAAAATTACAGAAAAAAATATTACGATCAGTCTAAATAATATTATATTGCTGTAGTTTCGAAGGCAAAACGACTAACTAATTTTTTTTGTTTTTTCAATATTTATTGATATATTTATAAACAGAAATAGCTATTCGTTGCAATTTTATTTGCTGACTTAAAAAAAGTTTTTAAACAGTTTTTTTCTATTGTTATTATTTTGTAGTGTTGAGTATATCTGTTGGTATCATGTTAAGTATTTTTGGTAGCATTACTGGCAGAGTACTTTTACCATAGTTGTTGGTGAACTTGTTGACTCGATATCTTCCTTCGGCTATTCTTCTAGTGTTGTGGTGATGATCGATTTTTTTCAAAAACCTATCATCGTTGTAGACCTCGATTGCAATTGTTGTATTGTAAATGCTTTGGATGTCTAATACGTGTTCCTCTTTTCGATGTTAGTTTCGGTGTTGTTACTGTTACTGTTGACGTTGTTGTTGTTATTATTGGTATTATTTTTATTATTGTTGTTATTATTAGTGGTAATATTACTGGTAGCGTTGTTGTTGTGTTGTAGTATAGATCTGGGTATTTGACTGTTAGAGTGATTCATTATGTTAGTGGCTGGATTGACTTGGATGTTTTTTAATCGGTTTTTCTTTAAAATGTTGAGCAGTTGGTTTTGCGTTAGCATTTGTATTTGCGTTAGTTGAAGTGTATTACAATAAGCTGCGTTTCCCCAAACCGTAATCCCGTGTCTGATCTGCGATTCTACTAATGCGAAATAAGCTTGTCTCAGAACTTTATAGTTAGAGTTATAACTAAGATAATGAAGCATATATGTGGCACTCCTGAGTTTTTTACGTATTTGCACTATATGAAACTTCCATTTAAAGTTTTGATCTACGTGTACCCCTAGATATTTATAGATGTCAACGATTTCAATAAGAGAAGTGCATTGATCATGGTCGTAGTTAAAGTCAGCCATTTTTTTTTGTAGTGTAGACACTGTATGTCGTGATATTTAATTTGAATGTCCGTATATAGAAGGTGGGAAGGTTTTATTGGCATTGTTTACCAAACCGTGATCATGACAAAATTTTGTTGCGATGTCTAATTGTTGTTGCATAATTTTTGTAGCCACTTCAACGTCCTTATGGGCAACGACAATGACGGTGTCATCGGCGTAGGCAAACACTTTGCTCATCATGAGTACATTTATTAATTCATTTGAGTATAATACAGCAATAGACCTATTTTTGACCCTTGCGTATTGTATCACTGAGATTGTTTGATATTTGCACTACATACTTTCTGTAAGATAGATAGCTTTTAAACCAGTCTAAGCAATTTTCACGTATTCCATTTGTTTCAAGAATTTTTATTAGATTTTCGTGAAATAACGTATCGAATGCCTTGCTAAAATCTACAAACAATGTTAGACAGTGGAGTTGTTTACTCAATTGTTCATTAATGTAGTTTGTAAAGTTTCCTAAAAGTTTATTAATGTTTTTCACTTTTTGAAACCCAAATTGATTAGGATTTACTATTTTGTATTTTATTATGAAGCCCATTAATCTTCTACAAACAATTTCTGCCATAATTTTCTCTATGACCGATAATATAGCGATTGGTCTATAGTTGTTGAAATCTATCTTTTTGCCACTTTTGTATATCGGACGAATCACCGAGATTTTAAGTGTGTCCGATACAGTTGCACTATTTAGCATTAGGTTTGTCAGTTTTGTAATAATAGAAGTCATAACGATAGCATTATGTTTCAAATCTTTTGGCAAGCAATCAGACAAATGTGACCTTAAATGTTCTATAAATACTACAAATTGAAACTGGAAGCTGTTAAAATAACACTGTTTTTTTGGTCCAAAGTATTTCGTCTCGCGTTGCACCAACAATCAGGATAAAAGGGAAAATATATGCTGGTAATTTCATTAGCATTTCCACTAGTAAAATGCTATCGCTCAAGTGCCTTTTAACTCCGAAAAACTGGGAATTCATGGGTGACAAATGCAATTATAAAGTTTGGAGGGCATAAAGAAGAAATAACTGTCAGACATAGAGTCGAAGGCCCTCGATGCTAGCACTCGTTACAAATCTTGTATTATATAGTACTATTTATTATATTATATAATTCTAATAAAATAAAAATAAATAACTGTCAGACATGAAATAATTTGTTCAATGTTCCGTAAAAAAATCAATGAGACATTACTGGGGAATTTTAAAACATACTTTAAATAAACGTAACTTTTAAAATTTAAACCTATTTTTGAGTTATAAAATATGTAATCTTGAATATGTTATATCGTAGAAATTGATAATATCTGATTTTTTTTAAGCAAAAAATTTGTAAATTCAGCTAAATATTTTGCTGACACTTAGTTCAATGCAAATGAAAATCGACTTATTGAAATCAACAAATTTTTTTGCTGGAGCTTAGTAGTTTAAAAAAATCTAAAAAAAACTTAATCCAATTTTAATTTAGTTAATTTTTTTATTGAAATTTAAATCTAAATTTTGTTATTATAATTTTATATTTTATATGAAAATGTCAGGACGTCCACATCGTTAACATTATGCCGCCTCCATTTGATTTTTTACAATTTTTGTGTAAGTCTTATAAAGTCTGAATATCCTTTCTCTCTACTGTTTTTTTTTTTTGTTTTATTAGAAAGCGAATCAAAAGGAAAATCTTCCTATTTATTCATGTGTTGCTTCCCTTGGAAAATTGAATTGTGTAGAGATGAAAGGTGGCAAAGATGAAGGGCTGCAAACATGGAACACGTAATTGAGCGAGATGATAAGTCTTAGAACAGTTGCTACTCTCTACCTGATGGAGAGTTGGCGAAATTATTGAAGCTTTTTGGTTCATAGCCCTGATTTATTATTTTACTTCGGTGGGGTTAAGTGTTATGGGAACACCGAAGGTGGGCGCTATGATAAATATTAGGGAAAGAAAACTCATATATATTATTTTTCTAAATTGATGTTGCCGGCACCGGGACCATCTGTAAAACGCGTTAACCATAACAGCCCACACTTTCCTTTTCTCTTCTCTCTACTTCGTGTAGACAAGCTACTATGAATGTGTTTATCTGCACAATTTCGGTAACAACAAAAGCTAGTTAAGCATTAGTTAAATATTTAAATAGACACTTAATAAAAATTTTCAACTAACGCTTTTATTGTGAGTGTAATATTATTTAATCTAAGCAAAGTAGGTCCTAAGAAAGTATTAAAATCAATTATTTGTGAATCAAAGACTTGCATAATAAAAGCTTCTTAAATATATAGGAGCAAAATTTAAAATATCACTTAATATTATGATCGTGCCTATTATTTTTTCCATGCAAATGTCGATATAGTTTTACTTTTTTGAAATTCTAATAAATTTTATGAAAATAAAGGCTGACAAGTATTTGTTTAACGGAAGACTGCTATTTTTGACACGATCAAACGATTTTTGAACATAGAAAATCATTTTTATAACAAAGATTTTATCAAATTATTGAAATACAGGCAATCGTCCCTATTATTTTGTCCAACACTGTATCTCTCAGCTGTTACCATTTCTCTTTGCAGTGCTATTTTTCTTTTTCTACCAGCAACGAGATGTATATTTAACAGCACCCTACAAGCATTATTCATATTTAGAAGCATAGACGAATTTTGCTTTTACTTTTTTCGTTAACCACTCACCTTTCAAATTTTCATACATAAATTTGAGTTGGGTGTCAATCGGTTGGTTTCGACTGGTGTAATCTGATGTAATATTATATTTGTTAAAGTAGGATGAATTGTACATTTATTTGTGTTTGTATGTATATTTTTATAATTTTGTTGAAGGGCATCACATAAAACACGCAATATAGCATATTTAATTTTTAGGAATTGCATTTCTTAGAACCAATTCCTTTTAAAGAAAAGGAAGCAAGAAAGCATTTAAGCTCACTAATGTGAGTGTAGATTTTAAAGGATTAGATAATTGAAATACGTATGTATGTAGTTAACATCGGCCAGGTCAGCTATATATGAACAGTTATTTTGAATGTTCGCCACGCCAATAAAAATTAATCTATTATTTAAAAAATTTTCTTAGTTTAATGGAAAAAAATAAAATTCTTCAACCTTAATAACAATTAATTTAATCATTTTATAAACACAAAAATGAAACAATCAACGTTCAATATAAAATGCACAGCACGTTATTTCGCGACCTTAGGACAACAAGGTTCTAACATAATTTTTCCAAAATGAGTTGTACTACTACGCTCTTACGACTGACGCTCTCAGTTTTTGTCTATCTCTTACAGTTTCTGAGATATTCAATATAATTAGGTTCTAACAACGCGTTTCTGGTTGACATTCAGTTAGCAAGGTTGATAGAACCTTGATAACCGAGGAAGCCTATATTATTTTGCAGATAGAACTAAAATTCAGTTCGCTGATATTCAGCAAATGATTTTGCTCACATTAGCAATTTTTTTGCAAGCCTCAATCAAATTTACAATTGAATTTGTGTT
Source organism: Delia radicum (assembly GCA_021234595.1). Lineage (NCBI taxonomy): Eukaryota > Metazoa > Arthropoda > Insecta > Diptera > Anthomyiidae > Delia > Delia radicum. Next base: position 146,070,146 of record CM037854.1, read on the forward strand.
TTGGTAGAACCAACCGCGTTGTGTGGATTGCATTGATTATAAAAGCAACTAGTTATTGGTATTGGCAAACGAATTTTACAATATGTTTGTTTTCCTAACAAAATAATTAAATTCAAATTTAATTATTTTGTTACTGCGGGTTTCCGCGTTAAAATCAGAGAAAAGACAAAGGCAAAAAGTTGTTTTTTAATTATAAAAAAATACTAAAATATTCAAACAGCCAATAATTTAAATTGTGGTGCAATGAGTAGGACAGTGGGCTATTAATCAGGAGGCCACGGTTCAATACCTGAAAAATCAAAAAAGTTCTTTAATTTCAATAAAATTTTGGGGAACATAATAATATTTAAGTGGAATATAATATTGAATGAGACAACTGAATATTAGCTTCTACGACTAAGAACATAATTTAGTATGAAGATAGTTGTTGTTGTAACCGCCAGAATTCGATTGACATAAATTCGGTTCTCACAACTGATACTGTTTTCTGGGTGTATAGTCTACCTACTCGTAACTATGTGGATGATGATGATAAGAGACATCTTAAGTGAGTTTCAACGGTTGTCGAAGTACATAGCTCTTGTTTGAAGTACATACCTCTTGTGCATTCACAAAAAAACTATTTTTTGTATAGGATTGCTTAACTTTTATTAAATTAAACATTTAAAACTGTTTATATTAAAAGTGTTCTAAACAAAAAAAAAGTTTTTTTGTTTAGAACACAAAACAAAAAAGTTTTTTTTTTGTTTTGTCAATTTTTTGGCTACAATGGATCTTTTTTATGCTCTAATTTTATATATCTTTATTTCTTTTTTTAAATTTAAATATTAAATCGTAGGTCAATAAATTTTGGCTAATTCCACCAAACTTTGCCTACACTATTAGCTATAAAATCATTAACATAAATTTTTGCTATCACCACAAAATAGCTTAACAAATCCTAACTTTAACTTAATGTGTATAAGACCGGACAATTTCCCAACATTGTGTCTATTATAATGTGTTTCTTTGTTTTATGTTATACGAGGGCGGATCAATAAGTCCGTGACTTTTCAAACTTCCCTCGTAGTTATATGAAAAGCAATCCTGCTCCCATAAAGTACCACCTGTTAATAAAATACTGTCAAATTTTGAGCAACAACCTCGTGGTTTTTTTTTAAATGGAAAAAAGTGAATTTCGAGTGCTCATTAAACATTATTTTTTTCGAAAAAAAATCGTCAATCAAACCAAGGGAAAGCTTGATAAATACTATGGGGACTCTGTACCATCGATTTCAATGGTAAAAAAGTGGTTTACTGACTTTCGTTGTGGTCGCACAAGAACAAATGACGCTGAACGTTCTGGACGGCGAATTGAGGTCAATACACCCGAAAATGTCAAAAGAATCTACGATATGGTGTTGGCCGATCGAAGCGTAAAATTGGGTGAGATTGTTGATGCCATAGGCATTTCATATGGCAGTGTGGTTTCGATTTTAAATGATCAGTTGGGTTTAAGAAAGCTCTCTGCAAGATTGGTGCCGCGTTTGCTCTCAATTGACCCTAAACGTAATCGTGAGACAACTTCAAAGGATTGTTTGGAGTTGTTTAACCGCAATCCGAATCAATTTTTGCGAGGTTTTGTAACTGTGGATGAAACATGGATCCAGTACAATACTCCGGAGATCACGCAGCAGCCTAAACAATTTGTTTCTCCAGCAGAACCGGCTCCGAATAAGGCCAAGGTTAGTTTTCGGCCAATAAGGTGATGACAACAGTTTTTTGGGATGCACGCGAGATAATCCACATTGATTACCTTCAAAAGGTAAAAACAATAAACGGCGAATATTATGCCAACTTATTGGACCGATTTAACGAGGATTTAAAAAAACGAATCCATATGGCAAAGAAAAAAGTTCTTTTTCATCAAGCTAATGCAAGGGTGCACACACGCGTGTGCAGTCTCAATGGCAAAATTCCATGAATTGGGCTACGAATTGGTACCTTATCCACTATATTCTCCGGATTTAGCCCCCAGTGATCATTTCCTATTTCCAAACCTAAAGAAATGGCTCGGTGGAAAGAGATTTAGATCCAACGATGAAATTATTGATCAAACAAATGCCTATATTATAGACCTCGAAAAATCCTATTTTTTGGAATACAAAAATTGGAGAAACTTTGGACTAAGTGTATTGAGCTATAAGGAGATTATGTAGAAAAATAATTTTTTTTTTTGCAAAAAAAAAATGTGTTTCATTCAAAAAGTCACGGACTTTTTGATCCGCCCTCGTATCATTCATGTATTTTAACTGAGTTCATAAAATTTATGTAGTGAAACAATTTGGAATACTTATAATGGAATGAAAAAATTTAGTTTATCAAGCGGAAATTGATAAAAATAGGATAAACAGTAAAAAAAAAATTTCTTTGTTTTTCTTTTTTTTTGGAAATTTTTCTTTTTTCTAAACATTTAAAACAATAAACAAATTGGGTAAATGACCAAAAGGGATTTTTTTTGTCTCTGATTATATCAATAACGGATAATACACAATTCTTTTTTTATTTTTTTTCTTTGTTTTATGTATTTCAACATAAAATCAGCTTCTGGTTTTTTAAAACGAGTTTTAAATTGCTATAGAAACGTTTGTTTAATGATGATGATATAAATAATAATAGCATTGCTAATATACAAAATGAAATGATACTCAAAAGTCATTATTAGCTTTCAAATATTAGCTAAACATTTACCCCCGAATTCATAAAATTATTAAAAAGTATTTCAAATACATTTCAGTTAAAAGCACATTTAAAGCCTTAAAACTGTATTCATAAACCAATAATAGCTTTTACACAAGGTTTAAAATAAGTATTTTAAGATAATATTCATTTATGAATACAGTTTTAAGGCTTAAAATGTGATTTAACTAAAAATGTACTCCAAATCTGAATTCAGATTTTTTATTAATACGGGTATTAAATGTTTCTTTGTATTTTATTAAGCTTAATATTGTAAATAACAAATTTGTCGTTGCTCATATCTATTTTTTTTTTCAAAGAAAAGTCCGTTTCATATTTATAACCTATGCATGAAATTATATTTTGCAGCTCTATAAAATTTAAGCTGATCAAGTTGCCTTGAATTTTTTAATTGGATATAATTGGCTGAATGTCAGTTATTAAACTATTCATTTGGTTCGAGTTAATTGTGTATTATTGTTGCCGATATTGAGTATTTTCTGAAGACCCTTTTTTCCTCGAGTTGCATAGTTATAACCTCGGTGTGTGTTTTGCTTTTTAAAAAGAATCGACCTTTTGAGCGACTTATAATCAGTATTTATTAGGAAAATGCCAAAAGGAACCGCGCTTTTTGATTTGGAAAAAAGACAAATTTTGGCTTTTACATCCCAAAAATTATCAAGTTCCAAAATTATGGGATTTATTGACCAATTTTTTTCATGATAATGAAAATTATGGAACAAAGAAGAGGAATGGAGGAAAATCCAAATTGTCACATGGAGATACCGCAAGATTTAAAACACAGCAAATAATTCTACCATAAGCTGTAGAGAGCTCAGTGCTCTAGTTTCTCCTTTTGTGAGCAAATCAACAGCTCTAAATGAATCTGAAAATATTGTGCGATGTAAATGAATTTATCTCTACGACTCTTAGGGTAATATTAATAGAAGATTAAAAATGGAATTTGGATGGACCAGACTGAAATACTTGAAAAACTGCAGACTGAAAAAAAGCAGCAAAGAATAACTGTAGTATTGTCAACCAGTTAGGTGCCATTTTCAAGAGACCATACAAATGGAAACTTAATTTGTATGCAAAAAAAAAATAAAAGAATTTAAACCACCAACGAAATTAAAATGTCGCTTCGCGAAAGAAATATTCCACTTCTTGACTGGCCTGCATGTTCACCAAATCTGAACCCCATAGAATATCTTTATCTTTATTGGTTCGTAAGGTTTACGTAAATGAGAGGCAATATAATAACATTGTTGAAGATCTAAAAACCGCCATTTTAGCAGAGTAGTCAAATTTGGATTTAAACTTATTACAAATCTTAATCAGTTCTATACATAAAAGATTATTTGAGCTAATAAAAAGTTAAAAATGAGGGTTTTCTTAAAAATATGAAACTCTGATAATAATAGGGTTTTTTTTTAATATTTTTTCGTAACTTAGCTCAAATAGTTTTCAGATTTTGTAATTAGGATATAAAACAAATAATTATTATCAGCTGACAAACTAAAAATAAATTAATTAGTTTAAATATAGATCTGCAAAGTGTAATTTCATACATGGGTTATACATTTGTAATGGACCGCATTTAAAATGTCCAGTTCTTAATGGTTTCCTTGATTTAAAGACGCATTAATACTTAACCACCATAAAACTTGTGACATTAATTTTTTGTCATAAACAGGGCAACAACTTTCATGCACTAAAAATCGAAAACGTGAGCTTAAAATAAGCACTACGAAATCATAAATATACGCCTAAAATATGCACTTAAATAAACATATGAAAAAAAATAACCCCTTGAAATTTGCGGATTTTTAAAATTTGTTTTAGTACTAGAGGGCGTTAATTAAACATAGTATCCGACCGAAGACTTGGGCCAAAAAATGGTATTTAAAGGCAATGTGGACAAATTTTGATGTTTAAACATATTTGCTGAGCCGCTTTAGTAAACAATTTAAGGAAAAAGCCGAATTTTAACTGAAAAGTTAATTAATCGGCCGCCGAACTTTTTCAAATTTCGCCGAACGTTCTGAGGTCAGATACTGAATTTATTGCGTAACTACGAACTCTTCTTTAACCAATTTAAAGCCAAACCAAAGCGACAAGGACAACTTTAAAAAATTCTTTATTTATATAAAATTAGGAGTATAAAAAACAGGAAAGCAAAAAAAAATAAAAAAATTTTTTTTTTCAGGATATAAAAGGTGTGTACCCAAATTGGCACAGTGGCCACTTATGAGTGAAATTTTGAAAAGCATCCTTTGTCAATGCAAATTGTTTTCTTGCATTTTTTGCAACTCCAGCGGCTTCTCTTGTGGCAGAGGACACAACGTACACGTTTTGGAAGTCTAGCTGTAAGCCTTCAATATTTGATGACGAAGGACGAGCAGTAGCGCGTTTTTTTGGTGATTGCTTTAGTTAAAATCTAGCTATAGTTCGTCGAAATAGTAACTGGTCCATGCTGTTTTCCTTACTACATACATGCAAGCGCCAAGCATTTGACACAGCCATATCTATCATGTATGTAAATAAACCCCACCACAACTTTTTACCATGAATGCCGATTCTGAATAATGATATGGATTGATCCATTTCATCAACTCCACGCATGCCCTTGGTGTAATTTTGAAACATGTATGGGATCTGCATATCAGTTTTTTGCTATTTTTGGGAACACCATCTTTTAAAAAATCCTTCTGGTTAATAAGAATCATGATTGGTAGCCATTGTGCAAATAATGTTATCCTTTCAGCGGACCAATAATACCTCGTTATTTTATCAAACCTATAATCGAACTCTGCTCTTGGTTTTTTCATCATCTCCTTTACATTTGTCATTCAGCAAGTCGCAACTTGTAAAAAAGTTATCAAAATAGACTTTGTGATTGTCGGGGTTCGTCGATAATTTATCAAGCAGCGTTTTGACCACTCTAGTACACAATGGCGCAGAAACAGAGTTAGTTGGTCTGCCACAGTAAATATCAAAAGAGTAGCAGTATCCAGAAGAATTTGCTGCGACCCAATTTGTATAGCCAAAACGAACTGGTTTGCCTCTAATAAACTGCTTTGCTGAATGACGACCATAATATTTAACCATAGACTAGTCGATAGAAATATTTTCGTGGAAAACGCGAAATTGGTTGAACTTTTTGATAAGAACATCTAAAAGTTTGCGTAACTTGAACATTTTGTCAGTGGTGTTTGAAGCTTCATTATTATCGAAAAGGTGCTAAATTTCTATTTATTTCTTTAAACCTATTCCTGGACATAGAATTTGACACAATTTCTACTCCTATATCTTCATCTAAACTCCAATACATGCTTTCCCTTGGAAGTTTGTGGTATCCAGATAGAATAAGTATACCAAAGAAAATATTTAGCTGTGCAACGGTGACTGTAAAGTTATGTCGATTATTTTGACTCGCGTACAACTGGCTAAGATTAGCGATCATTTCAAAAACTTCTTCGTCGAAACAGACGTTTTCGAGTCGTTACTCATTCGTGCGTTTGCGTATATTAGAATTTCGTACTTGTAGCCATTGTACCCAAATTGGCACAGCACTATTTTATGCGTTATAAAATCAGATATATGTATATAAAATATCAAATTAAAAATCATTTTGTGTGATTCTTTATGTATTGAATTTGATCAAATAAAAGAATTTATGACCTTAAACTGTACACGAAAATTTAATTATTGTTAACCAAAACCTACCTCAACATCTATATTATTGGCCAAATTAATTAGGTTATTATGGCACTAAAAACAAATAAAATTAACTCATTCCACATTTTTTATAACCATAGGTCTTCCTAGTAATTATTAATGCATATTTTTTTTAATAAATATCCACACTTTTTCCATACACCCTCAATAACTAAGTGTTCCCAAATTGGCACGGCGGACGTAAATGGGTTAAATTTGACCCTCAAAATCGCATCTTATAATCACATACGGGAATGTAGACCTAAACCTGGTATTTGAGCTACATAAAAAAATATGTGGAATATTCCAAATCAAAATACATCAGCTTATACACTGCGTTACAAAACTATAATTACAAATAGAATTTTACTAAATTTCGTAATTTAAAAAAAGGTAGAAGAGTTTTACTGGTATAATAGTCAAACCCATGGAATACTAATAATATTTAATAAAAGAACAATTAATTTATTTTACCATTTAGAAATGAATAACAAAATGAATTAGTGTTTCATATCTATAAATACACTTAACATAATTTATCAAAATAATAATTTTATTTGTTTTCAATAATAAAGCTTAAAGGTATACACTTTATAACCGCAAAAGCATTTTTAATTTTTTTCATTTCTTGGCCGAAATATACAACTGCAAAAAAACATTTTTTTCTGGTCCTTTTTGCGATTAATATTAATTTTTTTATGTGCTTTAAGATTGTTTAAAGTAATATTATTTTTCTTCCTGTAATTTAGAAATTTCCTACTAACAATTACCTTATCTCAAAAAATATTATTCTCAAAGATGCTTTATCGTTTTTATCAATTATCAATGTGCAAGAACAACATTGATGGAGTTTAACTTTTTTATATATCGACAGAACAAATTGAGGGTTCTTAGCCTGAACTGGCAGATCTGAGGCAGAATGTTCCAAATATTAAAGGGATTAAAAGCCTGCATTGATTTTCGTATTTTGACAACGAAAGCATTGAGGTTGCTGAGACCTCTTATTCATTTAAAATCTATAATTAAAATTAACTGAGAAAATCCAACTTCATGAACGATTGTATATCCTAAAGTACTAAAGTGAGAATATGGAACTCTATTTCGATTTCATTTTTGTTATTACTATAACCTTTACATGGTGTTAACTTTATGTTATGTTTTTTTTTAGGTTTTTTTAATTAAAGATTATTATTACCAAATTTAGTGTGATTTGTTCTCTTGGAAAAAATGTTCGCTTCCATTTTGTAGCGTCCGTATTTGTACTTTACCCAATTTAAAAAAAAAATAACAGAAAATTTTCATATTTCATAAATGTATACATTAGAGATGTTCTTTCAATGTAATTTCCACATTCACAAAAAAAAATTTCTTTTCATAAATTTGGCTGACATATGTATGTATATATAAGTGCATAAAAATAACTTCTATATATGTCGCGTCCATTTCTCCCTAATATTTGCTTATATCTTTTTACTACATTATTCATGCTGCCCTATATTTTTCCTCAAATTTAGTGCTCTTCTTAACTTCAATACTCTGATGATATATACAGTATATTTCCATTCCTGCATTTTTTTTAGCTCAACTAAAAGTGTCCATTGCCTTGGAATTGCCCATATTTTAAAGCAGCAGTTTTAATAATGCGTGAAGCCTCTTTTTTGGAATCAACTCGAAAACTCGATCAAACATACTGTCAACCAGATTTTTTACAGTTATATTAGTTTTTTGTTTTTATATACATCGAGATTATTTTTATGTTATTTTCAATTTATAACGAGCTTTCAACCTCCGTATATTTACAAAAATAAATCAAATCAAACATATTAGCTAGGTTGATACTAGTATTTCGATCTGGCTAAAGATCTCATCAGAACCCGAAGTCATCAGACCCCAAGTTTTAACAAAAAAACATATTAATCATCAATTTTGCTCCATTCTTGTCTTCTTAGTAAGCAATTTCTCCCATTATAGATATCCACGCATCAATAACTGCTTCTTTTAGATGAAAAACGCTTTCCTATTGACGATTTTCTGCGTAAACTTTGACGCGTTAATACAGCTTAAAAATTCTCAATGGGCCTTTGATCCGGAGAACATGCGGGAGTTATAGTAACAACTACAAATACAACAACAACAACAGATACACCAAAGAAACCACCCAGATTAAATAACTGTATCAACATATAAAAAGACAACTGAAACCAAAACAACAACAGATAAAGTAAATTAAGTTACCAACATAAATAAAATAGCCATATCGGCATATATTTTTGTCATTAAAAATAAAATAATTAAAACCTTTTTTTATTAATCAAATTGCGAAAGCATTTATTGTACACAATTTGTGTAAACACTTTTGTATTTAGGTAATTGCAAAATCATTAAAATTAAAATTATTAAAAACTTAAATGTAAGCACTTTTGTATTCAGGTAATAAGTTTCATTTTAAAAAGAAAATAAAGAATAAAACAGAAGTAATTTGACAACAGAAGTGAACAGTGTATTATTTTTTTAAACCGAATAAATCCACATAGTTAACTCGGGCCATTCAAATACTCTTATATTTTTTGATGATAGCTATTCCATCGTCTGAAGCCTTACATATACTGAGGTATTGTCTTGTTGAAAAATGAATTATTCTTCGGTGCTATTTTCAATAAAACGCACCAATTTTCTTATAGTGTAATGTACCCAGAAGAATTCATTCTAATGCTTGGATATGCAAAATCAATCATACCGTCAAAACAAAAAGTACCCCAAACCATTAAGGATTTGCACTCACAAAATTTTTTTCATAAAGACAACTGAATAAACACATTAAACTAATTAAAAATCAGTTAAAATAATTCATACTTACTTTTCGTTTAATACAATTCTATTTTTAGTTTATTTTCAAATGTTAAAACACTAATTGACAAAATCGGTAAAAAGAATTATTTTTTTTCGTTTATTTCAATACTCCATATAATATATCAACTTTTTATTTTAAATAATATCGAAACTCTGTTTTTTTCTTTTGTTTGTTTTGTTTATTGAAATATATTTCTTTGGTAATTTAACTACATATTGAATGGAAACAACTTTACGAAATAACTTTTTAAATAACTGTTGAACTTTTAATGAAAAGTTCTCGTGAGTGCGCCTCCGAAATTTCTTTTTGGGGAATATCATATTTTTTGAAGAAGGTCTCTCCAGAAGCTGTTAAAACCATTTGGACCTCATCAGACAAGATCACCTTTAAATGAAATTTATGTTTAAACAGTCCTACCAACAAAAGCGATTATTGACTTACATTTCTCCAGTTGGTTTGTAAATTCCTTCTAGCGAATTCAAGTCGAGCAGTTTTGTGGCGGGGTAATAACCTTGGAATAGACATCAGCTTTTGGCTAGTAATTCTATATCTACTTATGGTTGATGTGGACATATTTATCTTACATTCATCGATTATGTGATTGAGAATCTTCATTGATCTCGATTGGTCCCGATCAGAAACATTTTTTTTTCGGGCCGCCTGTTTTATTTTTACCATAAGCTCTTTGAGTACTTACAAAATTTGTGACATCCACATGTGAACGGGTTTTTTTCTAGCAATTAACCAAAAACTTAAGAAACTTTTTCAAATCGGCTGATATGTTCCCTCTTTCAAAATCACTTAGATATGAACCATGTGGCATTTTATTGAAAATTGATTAAAATTGCATAAAAAACAAATATAATTCTTTAATTTTTCTTTATTTGCTATTCTTCTTTGTTTACCATTATGTGAAATAATAGTTATGAAATACTAACAACCCGTTATTACACAATTTTTCTCTTAACCCATTTTATACCACTCATCGATACCGTGGTAATTTTTTGAATACATTTTTTAGAACGATGTAGCAGTGCCACAATAAGCTTTTTCTGAAGCTTTTGTACAGTTATTATTCAAAAATTAAATTCAATATTGGAAACTTTGTATATATTTAAGTGGTTAAGATGTTTTTTATAGCATAATTTTTATTTATTGCTAAGTCAGATATCTATAAAACTGTATTATGCAACTTGCTTGATATATCAAATTTTCACGAGTTTTTAGAATTTCTAAAAAAATATTGCTGTTTTTAACAATTTTTAAATATTTGTAAAATGGTAACATTGGCGAATCAATTTTAAGATTTTTAGTTTGCTGGAGGAAAATAGTTTATTTTTCAAATAAAAATTAAAACAGAATATTCTGCATATTAAAGATTTCACAAATTCAAGAATGTCTTGAACCGATCTATTAATATTACATAAAAAATCGCACACTGCACAACGAATTTTTCGCATTCCAAAGATGTTCCCATATGCCCCTAACCAAATTAGCACTTGACTTTTATAACGCCGATCTTATTTCTAAAAATTTATAATTTTTCAAAAAGATGCTATAAAAAAGACCAAAATCATATTATTTATTTAATTAATTAATTTTAATTTTCTTAAAATTACTTTTATAACTAAGACCACAATTTGTCACATGCCTTTTTACTGCGTTATTATATCTCCGTCCTATCCAAATTTAACAGGCTTTGAAATAAGGTGTTGCTTTAAAGCAACGGTAGTGTAAAATAGGTTAAATTAGTTAAATATTGCGCAGTTAGATATCAGTTATCACACTCTTAAAAACAGTTATAAGTTTTAAAAACTGTTTGTAATTTTATAAAAAGTAGCAAGCAAGTCCTTGAAAATATTCGACTATAGCTTGTTTTCTTGTGGCAACTTGTTTAAAAAAGTTGGAGAATAATTTTCAAAACAACGCAAAAGACAACATCGCTGCAAAAACCCGGTAATGACTAGTTATTATTTAAAACGGTATTTTTTAAAAATGGAAAAAAGAGAATTTCGAGTGATCATTAAACATTAATTTTTGCGAAAAAAAAAAATCTAACCAAGGAAAAGCTTGATAAATAATATGGTAAAAAAGTGGTTTACTGACTTTCGTTGTGTTAGCACAAGTACAAATGACGCTGAACGTTCTGGGCGGACAACTGTGGTCAATACACCCGAAAATGTCGAAAAAATCCGCGATATGGTGTTGGCCGATCGAAGAGTAAAAGTACATGAGATTGTTGATGCATTTCATATGGCAGTGTGGTTTCGATTTTAAATGATCAGTTGGGTTTAACCCTTTCCCTGTCCTGTGCATCACATATGATGCACAGCACGTTAATTTAGGTTGGGTTAATCCGGGGTGGACAGGGAAAGGGTTAAGAAAGTTGTCTGCAAGATGGGTACCGCGTTTGCCCTCAACTGACCTTAAACGTAATCGTGGCCAATAAGGTGATGGCAACAGTTTTTTGGGATGCACGCAGGATTATCCACATCGATTACCTTCAAAAGGGATGAACAATAAACGGCGAATATTATGCCAACTTATTGGACCGATTTAACGAGGATTTAAAAAAAAGACCCCATAAGGCCAAGAAATGCCTATTTTAAGGACTTCGAAAAATCCAATATTTAAGAAGGGATACAAAAATTTTAGAAACGTTGGACTAAGTTTATTGAGCTACAAGAAGATTATGTTGAAAAATAATTTTTTTTTTTCCAAAAAACTGTGTTTTATTCAAAAAGTCACGGACTTATTGACCCGCCCTCATATGTTATTCAACTTACTACTTCCAGCCAAAATATAATGATAGACAATTTTCCTGGAAATCTATTTTTAGACTCATTATAAATCGCCTTTTTGTAATTCGAATTTCATACAAAAGAATTGATTCGGTTGCAGCAACCTCGCAAATTCGATTGTCACAACTGAATTTGGTTGTTGTAACCGAATTGGAGGGATGTAACAGAGGAATACTAGGTGGCAGCAACCAAATCAATTTGGTTGGTTGAAAATTTAGAATTTTTATGAGAGTTAGACTGAAAGTAATGCATAGCTCATTACTTTTGGGACAATTCATATACAAAAAGTTAGAATTATAATATAAAGAGTAATACGTCCAAACCTTCTAGTTTAGATTACTGGACTCATTATTTGGAAATGTGTGGTTTTGGTGGGATATACCCTAAAGTGGACCTAAATTAAAAAACTATGTAAAAGCATATAAAATTGTTTGAAAATGAAGTAAAATAAACAAAAATGTTGTATTTAAATTAAAATGTATTTTAATGTTGTTTGTTTAACGTTTTAAGCATCTTTTAAATCTGCTTAATGGTTTTACAATATGTAATACTAACTTTTTAAATTGTGGTAACCAAACGATATTTTTTGTTGTGACACTTGTTGAAAATTTTTTCAAAATGAAAAAAGTTGTGCGTAAACCTATTAAAAGATACAAAAGCTGTGAAAAAAAAGGAGAAATATCAAGGTCTACTTTAGGGAACATTATGAAAATTTAAAATTTCACATTTTTGTTTTATTTACAATATTATATTTGTTTATGGAATCAATAAGTTTTAGTAAAATTATAAACAAAAAAAAAAAAACCGTTTTGGAAAATTCCTCAAAACTTGTTTGTTTATTAATTTTTTTGTTCACGAAAAATTACTCTTTATATTGCGTGTTTTTGAAATGACACAATAAAATCAACAATAACGTGTGCATTTAAAATAGTGCTAGCGGAAATTAAACTCTAAGACAGTTTTGACCAATTATTACAACAACTCGAAAAAAAGGGACACCTTTCATTCGCGAAAGCATTTTTTAAAATCGATTTTGTACTACTTTCTGAAGGGTGTTTTTCATAGAGGTATATAACTTTGAAATGGAATAAAGTAAAGATGAATTTTTTAAATTGACATGAAATTTACTTTTTTCGATAGATAATCTTCTGGCATTATTATTTAAATATGACTTCTTGCACTGCTGGCTGGGAAGTAGTCCAATCTGGAGGTCCAATTTTCGATGACTTTTTCAAAAATTTGTGGCCGTATATTGGTAATAACGCAGCGAATGTTATCATCCAAGTGGTCGATCGGTTCGGGCTTATCGGCTAGACTAGCAACTTCACATATTCCCACAGAAAATAGTAAAGCGGTGTTAAATCTCACGATCTTGGAGGCCAATTCACGGGTCCGAAACGTGAAACTATGCGGTTACCAAAAGCTTCCTTCAATAAATAAATTGTGGCACGAGATGTGTGACATGTTGCGCCGTCTTGTTGAAACCACAGCTTCTGTACATAATGTTTGTTCAATTGATAAACGAAAAAGTCAGTAATCATGGCTCTATAGCATCGTTTTTAAAGAAATATGGACCAATGATTTCACCAGCCCATAAAGAACTTCAAACAGTCAGTTCTTCTGGATGTAACGGTGCCTCAACATACAATTGAGGATTATCATCACTCCAAATGCGGCAGTTTCAGTTAATCGAATTAATTGCCATGATCTTCAAAATAAATTTGCACAATTTGGAAGCGTTGTTCAAGCGTCAGTCTATTCATGTTGAAATGCCAAACCAAACTACACATTAATCACCTGACAGCCGACAAAATGGCCGCCAGTTAAAAATGTGTTGACAACTTAAAGTTCCTGTATAAAAAAAACACCCTTTATGTGCTACAAAATAAAAATAGTTTTTATGATTTAGATTAATGGTTCAGAACTTTTTTACGTCCTCTAACAAGAGACTCTTTGATTTAAACTTTTTTTTTTTATTTAAAAAAAGAAAAATTTACAAAAATCTAATTTTACGAAAATGAACTAACTCCCACCAGTTATGAAATAAGTCGCACCTTAAAGGGCCTTATTTCATCGTTGTTTTAATAGGACTATTTTCATATGAAATAACTCCCACCTGCAAAAACGAAATAACTAGCAACAAAAACGATATAAGTTCCACTAAACTTATTTCTTTTTGATGTGGAAGTTGTTTCATGTCTGCGATTTTTCCAGCATTTTGCCACGTTGATTTAAAACTCTCTAAATTTTTTAGTTTTGTAAAAAAAAAATTATTGACATTTAATCATTGAATATTGAAAATCTTTTGTTACTTCACATTGGTAGTTTCAAGAACCAATTAGTTGGTTTAACTAATTATTGAAGTTTTACAGATTTCATATGGTTATATTGCAAAACTATTTATTATAATAATATATAAACTGTTTTAATTAAGAAAATTAAGTAATCGGTACGAAATTTTTTGTAAGGCAAAAGATTTTTCATATTTTCAACCGATTTCCAACTAACTTTTTCTGTGTGTATAAAATTTTAAAGACATCAAAAAATAAAAAGATATTTCCCTGTTAAAAAAAACCGTATGTGAATTTATTATTGCGGGTTCAATAAGAAAATTGTGTGATCCTAGTATAAGGCGGCGCAAAAATAACCTTCCCATGTTTTTTTTTATTATGTATTTATTATGTATAGCATTTTCTGATAGGAGGATTACTTTTGCGCCACCTTATATATTGATGTTTATATTTAAAACAATAAGGTCGTTCACAAATTTTGTACTATATGTTGTATGTGTTGTATAGTCGTATAAAATAAAGACGGTAAAAAAATTTTTTTTTAATATATTGATGATAGTACGATGCAGCATTTGTAGCTATGTTTAGTGTACTTTGTTCAAGTGTGATAGCAAAGTGAAAACCAAACATCAAACATTCATATAAACTAGTTTACTCACTACATGAGAACTAATATATAATTAAAAAGAAAGGAATCACAAACTAAACGATTGTCTTTTTTGAACTTCGACAAACGAAATGCCCAAGTTTAGATTTTGGTCGATCTATCGTGGAGTGGCCGATATATATTTAGTTTAAAAAGGCTTAAAAAACATTAATTTTGAGCCTAAAAAACATTTTAAATCTCTTCTTAGAGTAATCTTTGGGTGGAAAAAAATAGTTTCTGATTCCAAAATCAATTAATTATCATAATAAAATTCATATTTTTTGTGCCATGTGCCCGAAATTCGCAATTACGTCAACTGCTATCACAACGCCATGTTAAAGTGATATGTCCCTTTTATATTAAAAGTTCGATCCCGAACTTGTCACCTCCACCTTAGTATATATCCAGCGTGTTGTCCGCTACATGTCCATTTGCCAGTAGCAAAAGAACAAGAACTATGAAACTTCAATTTAGAACTGAGACCTCTATACAAAACTTTTTTTTGAGAATTTTTTTTGGCAGACCATATTTATTTTCATAATGGCATATTTTAAGGGTTGTGGAGCTAGCAAATTCCAAAATAGTTTTTTGGACCATCTTACTGTAGGTACAATTTATTAATTTTATGCACCATTTATGTATCCAAATTTTCATTAAGGTATGAATTGTTATTTAACAAAATAAAAAAGTAATCTTTCAATAAAGAAAGTACCCGTATGGGACACTCTAGCGTATGTGGGTTATTAATATGAAATTCATAATAAATCACACGCCTCGTATGCCTCCCAGACATTGAGCGTGCATTAAAGAATTGTAAGTATTGACAAACATATATAACAGATGCATACATAATACTACTCATTTGGTGTTTAAATAAGAGAGTGAGTATAACTGATATTGTATGGTTTTGCTTATACACAACTCACTCAACTCAATAAATCACACAGTTAGCATTTTTTGAAAATTTTAATCAAATTCGAGTCTTTTTCGACTCTTCTGCACGATTAAAAAGCCGGAATATGCGCTCATTTTCTGATCATAAACGATACTTTTGTCGGTAGAAAATTGTACCCTACCCGCGACTCTTCTTGATGAGTCATTTAGGATTCCTTTTTTTTTTTTTGTTAGTTTAGAGTCATTTTCGACCCCTTTTTTATGGTATTTATAGTCTTTGTCCAAGTGTTTTCTACTCATTTATCAGTCTTATTTCATGACATTTGTGAGTCATTTTCGAGTAATTTACCACTTATATTACAAATTGCGTGCAAGTCTTTTTTGAGTCATTTATCAGTCTGTTGGTCATTTATCAGTAGTTTTTCTAATCATTTTAGAGCCTTTTTTAAATAATTTCTGATTGTTTTTCGAGTCATTTATCAGTAGTATTGCTAATCGTAGTTGACTCTTTTTCGAATGTTTTTTTTTGGCCGGTTTTCCAAGTGTTTTCTAAACAAAAATAAAAGATTAAAATATTATTCGTATTACATTAAAATTTATTTAAACTAAAAATTAATACAGTTTTAAAATTATACTTTTAAAAAATTAAAAAAATACTTTATTACATTCACAAATATTTAGTATAAAAAATAGCAAACAAAAATATTACAATAAATAGTTTATTTATATGTACATACATTTAAAGTCCAGCTTTAAAATTTTGCATAACATCGACACTTCATAGATTTAAATTTGTTATACTGAGATACGTTTAAGCCTTTGCAATCTCTCTATGTGGGTTATTTTTTTACATTTTTCTCAAGAAAATATGTATCGGCAATTTTGCATTGCCCTTTTAACCAAAGCCTAAAGCCACGTTCATACCTAAATGCAAAACACGTCCTTTGCCAATACACGTATTTTAGCTCTTAATTCTATTGCAATCATTCTTTAGTTTTTTACATTCTTTATTCTTTTCCATTCGAAAAGATATGTTTTTTGCATTTAGTTAGATGTAAAAGTGGCTTTAGGAGGATAAGCAAATCAGTTGAAAAGGCAATGGTAAATTTTCTTTACATTTATCCTGATTCACTTTTTTTCCAATTTTGGGTTTTTTTCAATATTTAATCAAATTTATTTTTTGACTTTTTTCGCGATTTTTTAATTCTGTTAATTTTTGAGTATTTTTTATGAATTTTGAAGTTTTTAATTTTTAACCAATATTAATTTTGGCGACTTTTTAAAATTTTGAAAATTTTTTTACTTTCTGGCGATTTTTGAAATTTTGGCTATTTTTTTTCAATATTATCAAATTTTTAAGCGATTTTTTTAAATTGCGACAAATTTTTATTTTTATTTATTCCATATGTTTTTGACTAATTTTGGATCTATAGCTGTGTAATTTTTATTTTACTAGTTGCACTGCTTATAAATTTAGCTGTTTTTTAAACCTCTCGAATTGTTTACAAATACAATAAATACTTATGGTGCAACCATAAATATCTATTTTATCTTTTTGAAATAAACAAATACATGCAAATGGATTATTCGCATTCTCTTTTCACTCACCACACCATATCTACTTGAAAGCATAACAATATCTATTAGTAACAGACACAAAAAATACTCATCAATATCCACACAAACGGAAAAAATACAAAAACTGGTCTAAATAGATGTAACTGTGCATGTGTTTAGTGGTATAAAGAAAAACTTTTTTTGAAAAATTTAAATTTATTTGCCGCAAATTGGAAAAAATGGGATAGCTTTAACCCTTTAACGCCTGACTACAAAATGTTTTATCTTTGAAAATTTTATTAAGCTTCGTTAATAAAAATATGCCTTGCAACACATTATTTTTACTAATTTTTTCATGATAAATACGAGTATTATGAAATCGGAGTAACGGTTTTCGAGATATTGCTATTTAAATATCACTAAAAATAGCAAATTTTTTAGTTATTCTAAAAATGTTTAAAAATTATTTCCGAATTTTTTCTTTATGTACTCAAATAGTTAAGAAAACATGCTTTTATTTTCTATCCTCTATTCTAGAGATTTTTTAAAAATTATCTTAAAATTCTTTGTACACTCAAACTTAAATACTAAACTAAACATGCTTTTATTTTATCATGATTGTGCCTGAAATTATATATATTTTTTAAAATAATTTTTTTTTTTTTCATATATCAGAGGCTTTGTGCGCAGGATGTTAAGGGTAAAGAAATCCGATTTTTCATAAATTTCACATGATTACAATCATCATGATTACAATCATGTGCTTTTTCAAGTTATTATAAAGAAATGATCTACTCTTATCACATACAACAGTTGAGTTTCCTGAAAATAAGAGTTCCAAATTTGTAATTGTATCTGCAGCATATTTGAAAGCATGTAATTCAGAAGAATCAATGTATGAATATTCTTCAATCTTATTAAAAAATATATTTTTTTATTTAGTAAGTCACTATTTCGATTGAAAACTTTCTTAAAATTTTCAATAATTTCTTTATTGTTTGCATATTTAATTGTTTCCTCAACGCAATCTTTAACATCTACACTTTAATTTATAGAGAGTTCTTTTGTTTCTAATTTGGTGATGCTTGACCAGAAATTACTTTAATAAAGGAAAGTTGATTAAAACGTTAATATTTATCTTTTTAATTGTTACACATTTTTTTTACAAATTTTTCCATTTCTTGTGCCATTTTTAATGGTATTTCGTGCTATTTGGTCTGTTAAAGGTCAAAATCCTTTTTCGTGCCAAAAAAAACCTTCCCTGGTTATCATACACGTGTATACATGTATTACCTTAAATTTCGTTAATGCACATGTATAAAAATATATGTAAGCATGAGCACCTTGATATGATCTCTAAAAGGGCCACTAGGGCAATGTTTGCCTGCCAGAGGCTCTTTGGCAAGACCTGGGGCCTTAGACCTCAAATGGTCTACTGGTCTTTTAACACCATTGTGAAACCGATGGTCACATACGCCTCTTTGGCGTGGTGGACAAAGGTTTAACAACTCGGGGCTCAGATGACTCTTAAGAGGATTTATCGACTGGCATGTATTGGTATCACTGGTGCCTCAAAATCATGTCCGACTGATGCCATTGGAGTCATGCTGGGTATTCCTCCTTTGCATATTTCTGTAAAGGAGAACGCGTGCTTGGGATCCCTAAGGCTGCGGGAGATTGGCAGCATGAGGAGTGGTGATCTGAAGGGGCATCTTGAGATTGCGAAAATGTTCGCTGATGACCCGGTTATTAGGGTCAGTGACAAGATAGTGCCTGTGCAAGTATTTGTTAGGCACTTCGTTGTTGTGATTTTCGACAGGAGCCCGTGGTTGAATGGATCTTGGGTACCGGAGGTTGGTGCAAAGGTCTGGTTCACGGATGGCTGGAAACAGTCGAACATGGATACGGGGGCGGGTGTCGTCGGACCCGGATTTCAGCGTGCTCTGCCCATGGGCAAATATCCCTCCGTTTTTCAGGCTGAGGTCTTCGCTATCTGTATCTGTGTGGAAGAGTGTCTGCGGAGGAGGACACGGGGGCCACGATCTACATTCTATCTGACAGCCAAGCGGCACTTGGTGCCTTTAGGGCTCAAGATGTGTCGTCTGGTCTGGTTAAGGAATGTATCGACTCTCTAAATCGTCTAGGACTTAACAACTCCTTGACACTGGGCTGGGTTCCAGGCCATGAGGGGCATGAGGGCAACGAACGGGCTGACTGTTTAGCCAACTGCGGAGCTCGTCGACAATTCATTGGCCCGGAACCCTTCTGCGGCGTACCCAATGGGTATGTCAGAGAGAGGCTCAGAAGATGGAGGGAGTAGGAGTTTGGGGCCTATTGGGCCAGATCGCCTGGGCAGCGACAGGCGAGGCTGTTTATATCTCCCTCTGGGGATAGATCGCGGAAGCTCTTGTCTATGACAAGGAGCGAACTAAGGACCGTAACGGGTTACCTCACAGGACACTGTGACCTTAGGTATCAACTGTACAAGATGGGACGATCCTCTACGGATTCGTGCAGGTTTTGTGAATTGGAACCCGAGACCTCTGAGCATGTTCTCTGCAAATGTCCGAGGTTCTCCGACAGGAGGGTGCGTTATTTTGGTGATCGAATAGTGACGCCATCGGACGTTTGGAACTGTTCACCTGGCAGGATAATTGGCTTCGTAGGGAGCCTGAACCTATAGGGTGTATTCGCTGGCAGCACAAAATACCAATTTCTGGTCTCGGTGCATAGTGCCACTATAATCAAATCTAATCTAATGGAGGTTTATGTATCCATTTATGTATTAATATGAGTATGAACAAACCATACATTGAACCTTTATGGATCATTATATGCAAATTTTTAGCCGGATATGCAAATATTTTGTTTTTTCGAAATATTTGAAAATAAATTTACAAGTTATCCTTCAATAAATATTGGCATTACAACCTTGGTAGTAATTACCAACCGTACCCAAAAAAATAGTATTGTAAAACCACTGATACTTTTGTATAACCCACCGTGTTGAAAATTATCAAAATTTAAAACTAATATTATATTGGGAAAAACGGGGTAACAATTTTATTATGGAGTTAAATATAGTTATGTCTCATTTGATAAGTTCCCATATATAAAAACATACAAATTGTTGTGAAAAATGGGTAATCTACATGTATATAATTCTATAAAATTAGATATAATTTGATACAATTTTATACGAGAGATAAAACATTTAAAAATCGGAAAAAAACTTAAACTTAGGTTAGGTTAGGTCGAAAAGAGTATTCGGAGAAGGGAAAATACTTCCCTAATCCGACTCAAGTCCCTGAGGACTTACACTTAAGCCAGAATGTCGGCTTGTTGTGCGCTCTAAACAATCGGTCCTATGTCACCTTTCTACCCCAGGAACTTCGTCGCACTTACGAAACTCCTCAACTTCTTCCATTATATGCTCCTTAGATCCCCCAATGAGGATATTGGGTCACTGGATAGTATTTCGGCCCGGATCCCGGCAAATGCCGGGCATTCACAGAGATAGTGTTCCAAAGTCTCTTCGTCCTCCCCACAGGCCCTGCACACTTCCGAGTCCGCCCTACCAATACGGTGGAGATGGGCCCTAAGTGTCGAATGTTCCGAGAGGATTTCCATCAAAAGACTCAGTTATTTCCTACCGAGATTCACAATTTCCCTCATCTTGTCCTTGTCCGGGTTGCCCCAGAGAATACTCGTAGTCCTGCCAACACCCGCATTTTCCCAGATGATCCTATGCATGGTGTCAGCCCAGTCCACCAGCTCCGGCTTGAGAGCTCGAAAAGGGTTAGCGTTCCCCAAAGTGACTAATTCCAGGGAAGATCCCTCCCTAGCGAAATCATTAGCCACTTCGTTCCCGCTATACCACAGTGTCCCGGCACCCATATAATTTCAATGCGTCCCCGTGCAGAGAAAACGTTAATTAAACTTAAACTTAGTTGCATACCAATTAGCTCACTTTAAATAAAATCAAAACACATCCATTCCAAAAACGACTAAAATTGAATCGGACTTTTCTGGAATGTCCCATTAATTAATTTAAATCTTCCGATATTGTTTGGGGTTAAAGCATTCAATTTAGCAAATATAAAATTTTTAGTTATATACAAACTAATCAAATATTGAAAAAAAATTAAAATTTCTATAATTTTTTTTTTTTTCAATTAAATAACTCAATAATTATGAAACAAAAGAAATTAATATATATTATATACGAGGGCGGATCAATAAGTCCGTGACTTTTCCAGCTTTCCTCGTAGTTATATGAAATGAAACACTGCTCCCATCAAGTACCACCTCTTAATAGACTACTGCCAAATTGGAGCAAGTTCCGTCATTTACTTTGCTTTTAACAGCTGTTCATTAAACATTATTTTTGAGTAAAAAAAACCGTCAATCAAACCAAGGAAAAGCTTGATAAATACTATGGGGACTCTGCATCATCGATTTCAATGGCAAAAAAGTGGTTTACTGACTTTCGTTGTGGTCGCACAAGTACAAATGAAGCTGAACGTTCTGGACGGCCAATTGAGGTCAATACACCCGAAAATGTCGAGAAAATTCACGATATTGTGTTGGTCGATCGAAGAGTGAAAGTGCGTGAGATTGTTGATGCCATATGCATTTCATATGCCAGTGTCGTTTCGATTTTAAATGATCAGTTGGGTTTAAGAAAGCTATCTGCAAGATGGGTGCCGCGTTTGCTCTCAATTGACCATAAACGAAATTGTTGCCAATAAGGCGATGGCAACCGTTTTTTGGGATGCACGCGGGATAATCTACATCGATTACCTTCAAAAGGGAAAAACAATAAACGGCAAATATTATGCCAACTTATTGGACAGATTTAACGAGGATTTAATAAAAGCGACCCCATATGGCCAAGAAATGCCTATTTTATGGACCTCGAAAAATCCTATTTTTTGGAAGGGATACAAAAATTGAAGACTAAGTGTATTGAGGTAAAAAGTAATTATTTTGAAAAATATTTTTTTTTTTGCAAAAGTCACGGAGTTATTGATCTGCCCTCGTATATATATATCTTCAAAAATTAGATTAAAGATGAAGAACTTAAATTATTTTTTTACTTACTTTGGTTAACTTTTTTGTTCTATTAAAAACTTCTTTGATTTTTTTTTCACTTATTTTCCAAAATTTGAATTCGTTTTTTATTTATTATGAATTTAAATTTAAATTTATAATAATATATATATGTATATTTTTTTTTTTGCTTTGTAGCAATAAAATCAAATTATGTTTAAAACCAAGAAAAGAAAAAATAATTTATTGAATATCATATAATGTTTTTAGTACAACTACTTAATAATTTATTTAAATAAATAGTAAATAAGTTTTTTCTGCCTCACTATCTGGGTATGTTTTTAGATTTATTGATTTAATTCTACATTTTATTTAGTGGGATAATTTGTGTTTTGTTTATTTAAAAATTTAATAATTTATTTCGTAATTGCTTCCATTAATTCTCCATGTTTAGAAACCAAAAGCCTATTTTGTATTGAATCCTATTTTACAGCTATCACATTGATTAAACGTATAACAAATATTAAGTTTGGTATTTTTCTATGGTATAATTTGATTATAAGGTGGTTGGTTTGAAGTGATATTAGATTTTGTAATTATATAACTGATATTAAATAAATTTTGTGTTTGATTAAATTGCTTTAACTGTACACTCAGGGAACTTCTGCTTTGAAAATATGTAGTTGTTTGGTTTGTAATACAGTTTCTTTATTTTTAATGTAAATGTCAGTCATTTGTAGAACAAATTAAATTTCTTACTAACCTTGTAGTTCATTTAAAAAAATAAACCACATCAAATGACTGTTTTATGATTTTACGTTCGTTTTTTGTTATTTAAAAAAATAAAAAAATAAATGTTTGTGTATTTTTTACTAACATGTGGTTCATTTTTACTACAATTGTTAGTCATTTTTTAAACATTAAAAAAATAAAATAAATAAATAAATAAATGACAATGTTAGTTGAATTTAAGTGAAATTTCATTTGATTTTAACTACATTTGCATTGTTCTTTTCCTACATAGTATTCTAAGTGTAGTCTTCAAAAGAAATATAATACACCAACAAAACAAAAATTTAGTAAAACCGTTAGTAATCCAACTTTGTAAGTTCTACAGGCCCACTTATGACTCGTTATTACTGTTATAAGACTAAAATTAAGACAGAAAGTCCCTAACTCTCTATACAAAACAACAAAAAAATTCAGTAAATAATATCACCGTGAAATTAATCGATGTTTTCCGTTTTTAATAAAATCTTGTGAGTGTGTGCGGGAGTGAACGCAAGTTTAAAAAAAAAAATATTATTTTTTTTTGGAAAACTCTGGCAACCCTATATATTCAAATTTTGGGGTAGGCACTTCACTTAAAAGGTCATAACGTTTGATGTGTAAAAAATATTGACACATTGGGGTATAAGAAAATAAATAAAAAAATTTTACACATTTTTTAAAAATAAAAATTTTTGAAAAAAAAACTTTAAAATCAATTTTTGTAAAACACGCCCAACAGGTTAAAAAAAAATTGTTTCTTCCATTTTTTCTTGCTAAAATGTTTTAAACTTCGGGTTCTGATGAGACCTTTAGCCAGATCGAAATACGAGTATCAACCTAGCTAATATGTTTGATTTGCTTTATTTTTGTAAATATACGGAGGTTAAAAGCTCGTTATAAATTTAAAATAACAAAAATAATCTCGATGTATTGTAGTGTAATTAATAAGTCAATATTGTCGTGCAATAGCAATCACTGTCATGTACTTGACACTTAATTGTGATTGGCTAAAAGCCGTACTTTTTTGCTTGATTAATTTGACACCTTCATAATATGAACCGTGGGAACCACTGATTTGATGGTTACCCACAAAATATATTTAAGGTTAATTTAAAGTAGAATAAATAATAATAAAACAGTCGCTCAGTAGAGCTAAAAACAGAAAAGTGATATTTTTAATAAAAACTACTTCATGGCGATCCTGCCATATTAATAAATTATAAAAAAAAAAACCGAAAAATAAAAATTTATCAACAATTAATATAAAGTGGTATAAAATATAATTATACAAAAATATAATGAAAAAAATACCTACTCTGAACCAATAAAGGAAATATTAAGAAATTTAAGATGTAAAAAAAAAAAAACAAAAAGACAATTCCTAAACAAAAAAACTAAACAAACTAAAACAAAAAAAATTTTTGTAAAAAGAAAAGACAGCATTATTGTGATATTTTGGCAGAAATTGTGTTCACAGTTATGGAATATTTTAATGAATAAATATTGAGAAGAAGCAAAACGGACTGCTTTGCCGGGATACCGCGCTGGGTATTCCAAGGATGGTGTGTCCTAGACACCATCGGATCAATCAGCACAACGACTTCAACAACAACGAATTGAATCATTGACAACATATCATCAAGCAAATAGACGGTATCAACAAATCCAAGCAGCCTACAAATGGAACACAAACAGTAATTAAGTTAAGTTAACTTCTTATTTCTTACTAACAATTTTTATATATTTATATTTTTATATATAAACATTAAATTTAAAATGGGGAATCACGATTCCAAAATCACTTTATCCTACTAACAATTTTTTATTTTTATATATTGTTTACCTGGAATACCTGTTGTTGTCGGGGCGACTGATGTGTTGGTGTTCCGGGTGCGGGATACCGGTTGTTGCTGGGACGACTGGTGTGCTGGTGTGTCCTTGTGGTCTTCGTTTTAGAAATAAAAAAAACTTAATTTTCCTTGTGTTTAAAAATTTCTATTTATTTATTATTTATTATTTGTTTAAGTTCTAATTTTTTTTTGTTCAATTTCACTTTTCTTTTTCTTTATAAATTCAAAACACTTGTTGGTTCACTTTTTATTATTCTAAAGGAAAAAAAAACCGCTTGTTGCTCCGACAAGTAAAAAAGAATGAAGAATTGAATTCTTTCATTTCTTCCTTCTCTCCTTTATTATAGTGCCATAACCCAAGTGGTTACTTGATGTAAGTAACCACTAAAGGTCCGAGCAGGTCACAACGGTAGCGGAACGCCGTCAGCAGCAGGCCGTAACCCGTTCACCATGCTGTAGCTAGCTGCCACACCATGGTGAACGAGCAAGACAAAATACCTGCCGTTGACGACGCCAACATACCGCCCACCTTGCAACGACAGTGCGAAAATATGCAAAACAGATAAAGGAGTACAACAAGCCGAGTGAACCACTTTTGAAGAGTAGAAGCGACATTTAAAAAAAAAGAAAAAAAATGAAAAATGAACTACTATAAATACATTATTATATATTATTATATAAAGAATATTATTATTATATAAAAAGAGGGAAAAAAAAGAAGAAAAATTCAATAATAAATTCAAAGTTTTTTTTTTTTTTAAAAATAAAGCGCTCCGTAGAGCAAAACATAAGTCCCAGACTTGAAAATACATTTACAACGCTCCCTAGAGCAAAAATAACAAAAAAATAAAAAATAAAAAAAAATTCATATCACGCTCAGTAGAGCAATAAATAAGGCTTTAAAACAGCCAAAAAAAAAAAAATAAAATAAAATAAAATTCATTAGAACACGCCCCTGAGGACTACAAATTACGACTTTCCAACTGGTACACCTTCTCCAAAGTAGGCAAAACCAAAGATGGTGTCCTGTACGTGCAGGTTTCCGGGCTTGCCCGCTGCTGGACCCTTTAGCACTCGTCCGGAAATATCTGCTCCCAGAATAACGTGGTACTCATTGTCGCGATAGTAGTACCGGTTTGCAGAAATATCAGAGCCCTCGTCACGGAACTCCAGCTCAATAGGCACCGCAGGACTTCGACCGTACCGCTTCTCTTCTACCGCCAGTTCCAGTTCGAACCGCCTTTCAGACTGCGCGTAAAATACGGAGATCGTAGTGCGATTGCATCGAACTACACACTGCAACCTCTCAGCCTCACGTCGAGTTATTGAAGACCTGGTTGCGCTTGGGTCTATTAGTGCCGTTGTCCAAGTTGGGTTTTTACCGCGCTCGGTAAGGATGCGAATGCGAGCGGTCATCTGAACCCATACCCGGTCAGCAGGCATTGGGTGCAACCAACTATTGTGGTCCTGTTTGCAACGGCGGCATCGGTCAAGACTTTTGCAATTAGCGCTGACGTGCGATTGGGCGAGGCAGTTATAGCAAATTGCGTGTTGAGCGACAATGCGTAGTTTTTGTTCTACGGGCAAAACGACAAAACGCGAACACTGACGTACTGCATGGTAGCGCTGGCACAGTGGGCAAGGGTAGTTTCGGTTGAAACCTTCGGCCATAACGATCTAAAAACGTGAAAAGAAAACTTTATTTATTGGGACACGATTGGAGAAAGTGGAGGGAAACTTTATGCGTTATGTGTCGGTAATACAATTAATTTGTGGATCGGTCGAGTAATTACGCCATTTTGTGTTTTTAGGTCTGCTACTCGAACTTTCCTATCAGAACCTGGATGAACTTTCAAAACACGACCTAAACGCCACTCTGAGAGACAAGCAGGTTCACTTTTAAGGACAACAAGATCATTTTCTTTAACATCTATTTGCGGAGTTTGCCATTTATTACGTTTGTGCATCTCTTTTAAATACTCCTCTTTCCATCGGTGACAAAGTTCTTGGTGTAGAGCCTTAATTTTTCGCCATCGATTAGAGATACTGAGAGGGGAAACTACTTCTTCTGGTTCTGCCGGAGAAAGTAGAGAAGACCCTATCAAAAAGTGACCTGGAGTAAGAGCAGACAAATCTTCGACGCTTTCAGACATAGGCCCGAGCGGACGCGAATTGAGACACGCCTCTATTTTGGCCAATAGCGTGGAAAACTCTTCAAAAGTGTATTTCATCTGACCAGCTGTCTTTTTAAAGTGCATTTTGAGACTTTTAACGCCTGCCTCCCATAACCCACCCATATGTGGGGCTGCTGCAGGAATAAAGTGCCAATCTAACCGCTGATGACCATATTTTTCGACAACCGTGTCACGTAGCTCTTTCACGTGCTTCGAAAAGTTCGCCTCGATTTCTCGCGCAGCTCCAACAAAATTTCTACCATTATCAGAGAAAATACAACTGGGGCAACCACGACGAGCAATAAAACGTGCAAGGGCGGCTAGAAAGGCAGGGGTAGACAAATCACTGACGGCTTCAAGGTGAATCGCCTTTGTAGAGAAACAGATGAAAAGACACACATAGCCCTTTGTAATTCGACAATATCGACCTGTAAAACTTTTGATTTCAAACGGACCCGCGAAGTCAACACCGGTGTTCGTAAAAGGGCGACTTAAGGTAGATCTTTCCTCAGGTAACGCTGCCATAATTTGAGTTTGAAGTTTTTTACGATGCAGAACGCAAATTTTGCAATTGTGAATGACTGTTTTTATAAGATTTTTCAACTTTATAATCCAGCACTCCTGCCGAACAACATTTAGCACCAAACGAGAGCCCCCATGATGAGTTAGCTGATGAACATTTTCGACATACAGACGAGCCAGCCTACTGCCATATGCAAGTATAATCGGATGTCGTTCATTGTAGGACAAACAAGTGGAAGAAGCAAGACGACCGTTAGCTCGAATAATATTATCTTTGTCCAAAAAGGGCGTAAGGGGCAACAAAGGACTTCGCGATTCGATTTTGTTCTGCGAGGTCAGGCAGTTGAACTCCTTCGGGAAACAAAGTTGTTGCGACAACAAAAAAAGTCGATTTTTTACGAAGCTTAATTCATTTGCCGAAATTCGCAAAGAGCCAAATTTGCAACTTTTGCGTTTCTCTTTATGAGTTAAAAGAAAAAATCGGAACATATATGCTATCACTCGATATGCTCGTGGCAAACTTGAAAAACGATCGAGGATATCTTCTTTCTCCTCCGATCTAGCAATAAAAGTCTGCGCCTTTTTTGTCTCTTCTGCAGTTTCAAACTCTGCAACGCCTACGGGCCACAAAGATTTTTCAGAATTTAGCCAATCAGGGCCCTGCCACCAAAGCTTATTTTCTCCTAACTCCGAAGGGGTCAGCCCCCGGGTTGCTAGATCGGCAGGGTTGTCGCCAGACGACACATGAAACCAATTCAAGTTCCCTACTTTTTCGAGTATAGTGGCTACTCTGTTAGCCACAAAAGTTTTCCAACTACAAGGTGGTTTTCGTAGCCAAGCGAGGACTATTGTTGAATCGGACCACAAATATATCGAATTGGAATTGATTTTAAAAGAGGGAACAACACTGTCGATTAAATTCGCCAAAAGAACCGCACCACATAACTCTAATCTAGGTAAAGACGGCCTTTTGACTGGAGCAACTTTTGTTTTACATACGAGCAAATTCGTATAAACTTCGTCTCCAAGGGCAACTCTGACATAAATTGCGGCTGCGTATGCCAACTCAGATGAGTCACAAAACCCATGAAATTGCACCTCACAACTAGGTGAATATTGAACCCAACGTGGAAGTTTAATTGTTTCAATATCTTTGTAATTTTGCACAAAATTCTGCCATTTTTGCAAAGCCACTGGCTTGATAGCTTCGTCCCAATCTATTTTATCAAGCCACATTTGCTGCATTAAAATTTTTGCAGTAATTACCACTGGAGCTAACCAACCCGCTGGATCGAACAACCTAGCGATTATTGACAAGACCTCTCTTTTCGTGTAAGACGTTTTGAGTTGTAAACTTTCAGTGGTAAAGAAAAATACGTCCTCTGACGTATTCCAGCGGATACCCAGCGTTTTCGTAGTACTTTTATCATCGAGCGACAAAAAAAATGAGTTTAATAAATGCTGTTGGGGCAAATTTTTTAAAATTTCTCTTGAGTTAGAAGTCCATTTACGTAACTCAAAACCACCCATTTCTAAAATACCAATTAATTGGTCACGCGAAGCCAAAGCATCAGACAAAGAATGTGCTCCAACAAGGGCATCATCCACATACATACATTCACGTAAAATTTGTGCACCTAAGGGAAACAGTCGCTCTTCATCATCAGCCAACTTAAGCATTGTCCTAAGGGCCAAATAAGGGGCACAATTTACGCCAAAAGTAACCGTATTTAATTGATAATCTTCAATTTCACCTTTTTCAGAGCTACGAAAAACTATTTTTTGGAACTTTCTATGTTCAGGCTTAACCAAAATTTGGCGATACATTTTTGAAATATCCGCATTGAATACAAACTGAAAAAATCGCCATTTTAAAATCAAATTTACTATTTCAGCTTGCAAAACAGGGCCAGTGTACAACAAATCATTTAAACTTTTTCCATTAGACGAAGAACATGACGCATTGAAAACGACTCTTAATTTTGTAGTCGTACTTTCAGGCCTAAATACGCCGTGATGAGGTAAATAATAACAAGGATCACCTCCAGTACCTTGTACTTTTTCCATATGTCCTAACGCTAAATATTCTTTAAGGACCTCATCATATTGAATCTTATTATCAATATTGCGCATTAAAGCTTTTTCATTTCGTAAAAACTGGCTTACTGCTATATGCCTATTGGGACCGAGCGACTCAAAATTCTCCTTAAAGGGCAGACTAACGATGTATCTCCCTTCAGAATTTCTCGTGGTAGTAGAACGATAAATCTCCTCACATTTTCTATCGTCTTTAGATAAAAACTGCCTTTGAGAAACTTCTTCTAACTCCCAAAACTTAGTCAATTGGTCATCAATAGAAATCTTTGTCATAAAATATAATTTAACCGCTGGAGAACGGGATTCACTGGGTGTTGGACCAGTAAAAATCCAACCAAATATTGTTTGTTGGTGTTATATCAACTCACTCTAAGAACGAGCAAAAACTCCCTTTTGAATAATTATATTAAGTATTCTGACAAACTGTCCTAGGTATGTATTTTTAAGTCTTATCGCATAAGGAAAAAACCCACGATTAATAATAATAACCAGATATATTTTTAAGTGTTATCACATAAGAGAAAAACCCATGATTAGTATTGTAATCTTTTAGTACCTTTCTTATGAAACATAATAAAGATCTAATTATGTGTTAGGGAAAAACAACAGCACCGATAAACAATTATCTACCTGTGTTTGTTTATCAGGATAACACATTTATTATGTAGAGCATAAATAGTATAAATAGAGAAACAATTCATTTTAATAAACAGTTCTGATAATACTACGGAGAAAGAAACAAACGTTTTTTTTTATTTAATTTTATATCAGGATCTAAAATTGGCGCAGTCGGTAGGATAACAAACTAGTTTTGTTATCCCTGCAAATAAGAACCTACGGCATACTAACATCCTTAAACGAATATTAAGGATATCAAGTGCTAACGGTATAAAATTCGTAAAAAAGAGTTATTGAAAATAAAATCTATAACGAATTATGGCAGTCAACGCAGGAAATCCTAACTTAGCAGCAGCAGCAGCAGCTGGAGGACAATTACGAGCGCTTGACATCAATCCCCTAAACTATTTGGAAAAACTACAAGGATTTGATGGTAGAAAAGAAGATTTGTCAACCTTTTGTACCAACGTCGATGATATTTTACCCACACTATTGGCCTATAACGCACAAGCTCAAAGAATGTGCATAAACATCATCAAGTCAAAACTAACTGGAAAAGCTAGAAGAGCAATGGAAATAAATACACATTTAAACAGCTGGACAGAAATAAAAGCAATGCTAGAAACTAATTTCGGAGGATTTCAAACTTCCGATCAATTGTACGAAGAACTGAGAGCAGCACAATATCGAGGTAATGCCCTCGAATATTACAACTTCATATTACATAAGTTAGCAATACTGAATCAAAAGTCCAGACAAGAAGGAAACCTTCAAGATGTTCCAAGAAATATCCAAACAGCTTTAAAAATCTTTATGACAAGATTGCCAGTACACATGAGGACGGTATTATGTGCTTTAAAACCGAAAACAATGGAAGAAGCCATCCATGAATTATCCCAATCAGGATTTCTAACAGAGGAAAAAAGAAAACCTATAACAATGAACAATCATCAAAATAATCAACAACAAAAAGGACAACCCAAGAGCAACTCAAACCAACAGCTCAACAGAAATTGGGCACCAAAGATATATAACCCTCAGCATAACCAACAACATAGAGGTAATAACCCTAATTGGCAACAAAGGTTTCACCAACAACAACAACAACATTATGTTCAACAACCACTACCAGAACCAATGGACACAACCACAGCCCAAACTAGAAGACAAAATCATCATCAAACCCCAAGAATGGAATGTAATTGTAAGTGTACAAATTATAAAAATAATGTTGACCAATACAAAAACGAAATTGTAGAAACCTATGAATCAGGAAATTTTCATGTACCAGCCTCTCTGGGGGACAACCCAAACGACGTGGACTTCCCTATATCTTACTTAGAGGACAGACAAGAACTCTTAGAGTACTAATTGACACAGGATCTACTGAAAATTTTCTCAATTTAGACCAATGTCCGCCTAAGTTCATTAAAAAATTAAATAACCCCAGTCACATTAAAACCGCTTCAGGAAATTTTCATATTACCCATGAAGGCACAATTCCCAAAAATACTATTCAAATCCCTTTAAATTCGGACACTACTTTTGGACTCTATAAATTCCATGAATTTTTTAACGGTCTTTTAGGACATCTAACGTTAGAACAAAATAACTCCATAATTAATTACGAGACAAAACAGATTAAAATCAACGGAAAAACTTTCCCATTGTATTATGAAGGAGATTCAGAGGAAATACTCCCAAAAATTTTAAATCAACTACCAGAACTATTCAATATCGAATATTTAGGTACTAATGACCTATTACGCTTAGACCATCTTAATTCAGAGGAATCAAAGGCGATAAGAATTTTGGTTCAGAATCACGGAGACGTTTTTTATCACAAAGGTGACGATTTGACCTTTACTAATGAGATTAAACACAAAATTGATACTGGACTTTCCGGACCAATCTATAGCAAAACCTATAGATATCCTGTTATCCACACTGAAGAAGTGGAAAAACAAATGAATGAAATGCTAGAACAAGGCATCATTAAACATAGTAATTCCCCATATAATGCTCCTATATGGATTGTTCCTAAAAAAGAGGACAAAGAAGGTAACAAAGAGTGGCGCATTGTCATTGATTACCGCAAATTAAACCAAGTCACTAGAGAAGATAAATATCCTATCCCTTGAATTGATGACGTCTTAGATAAACTAGGACGGGCAAATTATTTCTCAACTTTAGATCTAACTAAAGGATTTTATCAAATAGAAGTAGAACCGAAGGATAGAGAGAAAACTGCTTTTCAACTCACAACGGACATTTTGAATTTGTAAGAATGCCTTTTGGACTGAAAAATGCTCCGGCGACATTCCAGAGAATGATGAACAACGTTTTAAGGGAACATATAAATAGGATCTGCGTCGTGTACATGGATGACATTCTGGTCTTCTCAACTTCACTACAGGAACACATTAATAATTTGGAAAAAATATTTGAAACCTTGAGGAAAGCAAACCTCAAAGTATCTTTAAACAAATCAGATTTCTTAAAAAAAGAAACCGAATTTTTAGGACACATTGTCACAAAGGATGGCATAAGCCCTAATCCACATAAAATAGACGGCATAAAACGTCAAACTATTCCGAAAACCATTAAGGAGATACAAAGTTTCCTCGGACTTAGTGGTTATTACCGTAAGTTTATACCTGATTATGCGAAGATAGCTAAGCCTTTAACAATCCGCCTCAAAAAGGATTCAATTATCAATGTAAATGATAAGGACTATAAAGAAGCTTTCGAAAAATTGAAAAACATATTAATGTCAAACATGGTTCTGAAATACCCCGACTTTAATGAAAATTTTATTTTAACTACAGATGCAAGTAATTATGCATTAGGCGCGGTTTTATCTCAAAAAAACGGACCCTTAGCATTTGCATCTAGGACATTGAATAAACATGAATGCAAATATTCAATTATATAAAAAGAATTACTAGCCATAGTATGGGCCGTAAAACAATTTAGACATTACCTATATGGAAGAAAGTTCGATCTCCAAACAGATCACAAACCACTCATATGGTTAGCCAGTCTTAAAGAACCTAATTCTAAACTTATCCGATGGAAAATCAAACTCAATGAATATGAATTTAATATATCCCATGTACAAGGAAAGGAGAATAAGGTGGCTGACGCACTTTCAAGGATTAGAGAAACTAACGTCAATAGGAGGGTGAAAGAAAAGACAATCAGATTAGGTGAGAATATATGCTCTCTTTGTAATAGAAAATATGCCACAATTAGCTCACTGAATAAACATTTAAGAGATATACACAATAGAGAAGATTTAACAGAGGAATCTAGGCCAAGAAGAAAATTGGAAGAACCCCACAGAATAACGATGTTAGACAATATTCCTATTATCCCTGATGATGATAACCAAACCATACATTCTGCCGAAGAGGATAGTATGGACTTATTCAAAACGACCGAGAAATCTTTCCAAAGTTTTTCTAACCAAAGTGTCCTGAAAAAGGGGACAGAAAATAATATTGAAAAGGAAATAGTATTCTCAAACAAAAGAACTACATACAATTATGAAAACTTAAATCCTGAACTAATAGAGCAAATATTAGACCAGATTACAGTCTACAAATTAGTAGTTCTTCGTTGTAACAATACCGAAGACTTAATAACACTTCAAGATAAATATAAAGAAAGAAAATCTAATCCAAATAACATTATGGAGACTGATGTGTTTGTATCTTACGAAAATGTAACGGAAAAAAGTTACGAGGAGATAATAGAAATAATAGCAAAACATCATAGACTTGATAATAATCACCCAGGTATAACTAAAACTCATGAGGAATTAAAGAAAATTTATTACTATCCGAATCTGAAAAAGGAAATTACTAAATTCATTAATAACTGTCATATTTGTAACTTTAAGCACGAACGAAACCCTATTAAACTACCCTTTGAAAACACGGAAACCCCAACAGAACCTTTTCAAATTTATCATTCGGATATATATTTCATAAACAACCAACAAATGTATGTCACTATAATAGACAAATTCACAAAATACGCAATGATCGAAGAGATACCCGACAGATCAACTCTTACACTTATCAAAGCCTACCTGAAATTATTTATTTTAATGAAGAAACCCAAAAAACTTATCCTAGATAACGAAAAGGGATTTAGATAACCACTATTTACTGATTTTTTGGAAAAACAAAATATTCAATATCACTTCACAACACCTAATCGACACACAGGTAATTCTGATATAGAAAGGTTTCATGGATCAATGAATGAACAAATACGAATATTAAAAATTAGAGAAATAGAAAATGATATTAATCTAAATATAGATTTACCAGTACAAGCCCTAAGCAATTATAATAATTAACTTCACCTCACTACAGGTAAAAAACCTATAGATTTACATTTTTCTAATAAAATAAACCTTCAGGAGATATTTAAAAGAATGGAGGATAAGAAAAGGAAAATATGCGAATATAGAAACAGAGATAGAGTGGATAAAAAGATAAATTCTAACTATGTGAAGACATACAAGAACAAACTAGATCAGAAAGTAAAGAAAGTTAACGTAAAGAAAACAGACAATAAAAAATACACCAATAATAATCAAGAATTTCATAAGGATCAATTCATTAAACAAAAGAAATATATTTCTAGATCTTTGGAAGTCCTTATCGATCCTATTGATGATCAACCTAGCTGTAGCACAAAAGCTGTTAACAACCGATCTTAATTAAGGAAATGGATTCACTATCATCCAAACAGGAGAGTTATCCTTAATTCAAAATTACTCGAAAATACTACACATATTCAAAACTGAGGATTATTTAACATACATTAAAACATTGGAATTCGAAATAATGACGCTAGATGACGCATATTTACAACATCAGATCGAACACACTAAATTACAATTATTGAGTTTAATACCCAGATCCCGTGCTAAACGAGGACTAATCAATATTTTTGGAACAGGATTAAAATACCTGTATGGTACAATGGACGACGATGACAGGACGGAAATTGAGGAAAAACTTAGAATCAATACTCTTAATAATCATAACATAATTGAACAATCAAATAGGCAAATCAAAATCAATACTCATTTTGACGAACAATTGAAAACATTAACAGATTTACAAAACCAACAGACTAAACTACTTAGACAGAATATGGAATTAATCAATCAAACTAAAGCAGCTTCACGTAAAGGTTACCTCAGATACGAAATTGAACATATCGGGAAATTAATTGAACAAGCCAGAGAATTGCTATTGGCTTCAAAATTGCGAACACTAAACAGGGACATACTAACAGATCAGGAAATTAATGAGTTTAGCATTACATTGGAAAAAATGGAAAACATCGAATTAGATGTTGCGACCCAAAATAAAAACATTATTTTTATAATTAAGGTACCTAACATGAATCAAGACAACTATAAGGAGATTGTTATACAACCAATACCTAATTTTAACAAAAAACAATTAACCTTAGTCAATAGAAACTACTTAATGAAAGATAATATAATCTATGAGAAAACTAACAAAATATCTAACCTAAAAGAAGAAAAAGATAATTGTATTCAACACTTATTTAATAAGAACCATATGCATTGTAATTATGAAACCAATACTCTAACAGATGTTAAGGAAATTGGGTTTAATGCTATTATAGTAATTAATGGAAATTTTAAAGTAAATCACACATGTAATGAATTCCCATTCACCTTGAATGGAAACTATTTAATATATATTGAAGACTGTCGAATCTATCTAGATAAATGGTATAACAAGAAAGGCTATTCTAATACAATAATTATACCCAATCCAATTAGAAACATAACAACTAGTGACTCACCATTAACCTTAGAACAACTTCATTATAAAAATATAGAAAATATAGAAATGATCAGAGAGTTAAAACAACACGAAAAAATCCAAAATATATCTATCTCTACTATTGTAATAATCACAATTATCATAATTTGTATCTACATTTATATCAAAATCCGAAATAGGAATATTAGGCAAAATGGAGTTACTATTAACTTACCCTCAATCCCTTTGGGAACCGGGCAAGCATCTTCGTCTGGGGGTGTTATATCAACTCACTCTAAGAACGAGCAAAAACTCCCTTTTGAATAATTATATTAAGTATTCTGACAAACTGTCCTAGGTATGTATTTTTAAGTCTTATCGCATAAGGAAAAAACCCACGATTAATAATAATAACCAGATATATTTTTAAGTGTTATCACATAAGAGAAAAACCCATGATTAGTATTGTAATCTTTTAGTACCTTTCTTATGAAACATAATAAAGATCTAATTATGTGTTAGGGAAAAACAACAGCACCGATAAACAATTATCTACCTGTGTTTGTTTATCAGGATAACACATTTATTATGTAGAGCATAAATAGTATAAATAGAGAAACAATTCATTTTAATAAACAGTTCTGATAATACTACGGAGAAAGAAACAAACGTTTTTTTTTATTTAATTTTATATCAGGATCTAAAATTTTGGGCAACGAGTGTTTCAAAAACCCCATGCTGTACCCCTTTCAAAAGAATCGATGGATACAGATCGCCACCCAACAAAAGATCCACAGGACCACTTTTGTAAAACTCTGGATCAGCATAATCGAGTTTTGGAATATCTGCGCCCCCTTTAGGGCTAAAAGAATGTGTGGGAATACTTCTCGTAATTTTAGGAACAACAAGTGCCTCCATATTAAGGGCATAATTTGGATTAGAAATAGGACAAATTTTAAATGTCGCAATTTTTCTTGAGATACTAACCAATTCTTCACCCAGACCAGTAACTGAAGCTTCAAGAGGCGCACAGGGCAATCTTAATAATTTTCGTATTTTTTCAGAGACAAAACTTTCGTCCGAACATGGATCTATTAACGCTCTTACTTTGTGCGTAGCACCAAAATTGATAATATTTAACCATGCTGTAGCTAACATCACCTTTTTCGCAACAGAAGTGTGATGAGTTCGGACGACACCTGATGGACCGGCAGTATTTGTGGACTGTAATTGACTTGCCCCATTAACATTTTCGACCTGTCTTGCTTGACCCTGATTATTATTATTAGTATTGAAATCTCTGTGCAAGAGCGTATGGTGTTTCTTTTTGCACTTTGAGCAACAATTTTGACTTCTGCAATCACCGTACATATGGCCACTAGTAAGGCAATTGAAACAAAATCTAAATTTTTTCAAAGTTGAAACCCGGTTTCTGTAGTCCATATTCAAAAATTTAGCACATGAAACTATTCTATGGTTTTCTTTGCACAGTTTGCACTGAATTGGGTCAGCTTTTGTGTGATGGGCCTTAAATTGTCTAACTTTGGGTGCTGAATTATTATTGCCATTACTAGAGCCAGGTTGGGAACTACTGGCGACATTATTAGTTGCAATAATGTCAGAAACACTTTCAAGGGCATGAAATCTATTCGTGAGAAAATAATTTAATTCATCCCATTTGGGAACCTCTGTTTTATTTGTTATCGACTGCTCCCAAAGATTCAAAGTGCGTTCCGAGAGACGCGATGAACATTGAAATACGAAAATAGGGTCCCACGATTCAATATCAACCGCATATAATTTTAAAATCGCCATACAATTATTTATTTCCCTTTGCAACCATTTAATTTCAGCTGCTGAATCTTGTACACAGGGCGACAAATTAAAAAGAACCTTTAATTGGCTGTTTATCAAAACGCGTTTATTTTCGTATTGCGTTTTTAAATTGTTCCACGCAATCTCAAAATTTTCACCCGTTAAAGCTACATTTCTATTAATATCACGGGCCTCACCATCTGTTTTTCTAAAAAGGTAAAAAAGTTTTTCAACTGGGCTAAGTCTCGTATTATTTATATAAATTGCCGTAAACATGTCTCTAAATGTGGGCCACGTAACGTAATCCCCATAAAAAATTTCAGTATCGCACGGAGGGACCGAAATTGAACTACAAAGATTGGGAACCACTGGCTCCACATTTTCATGGCTTTCCTTTAATGTGTCCTCTCTAGCCTTTGAAAGTACATTAAGGCAACGAACGTATGATTTCCTAACTTGTGGGTGTTTTGTCTGGACTACTACTAACTCTTTTTTCTTCTCCACTGTATCTGCTGAACATTCTTCATACAGTTTTTTATATTTAGTCCAAAATTTTCCTAATTCATTTTTCTCAAACTCGAAGGCATCTTTAGAGTAATTAGAAAAGTCTTCTTCGATTAAAATTGCTTCAAAATTTATCACGTCTTCTGCCGCACGCATATATTTTTCAAAAATCGACATTTTGTATTTTAAAATTTAGAAAAAATACCGATTGACAAAAGAGACACTTTCCCAAAGCAATGTATAAAAAACGCCAATGAAAAATGAAATTAAGAGAAACACAAGTTGAACCCCACAAGATTTTTAAAGAGCAACCAACAAAATTAAAAACAAAAAAAAAGAGCGAAAAGAATATAAATGGACAACAAAAATATATTTTTTCTATATATTTCGAAGTCAAATGAGAACAACAACTTTCAATGTATATAACTTTAAGCAAAAATGGCGACAAAAAGTATATAAGAACCGCTTCAATTTTTACACGCGGTGTAACCTCACTTTTTTTCGAGCCACAAAATTTTTGAGACACCAATATTTTATAATATTAAAATAAAATATTCAACGCACCTGTTTTCCCAATTTTTTCTCGGTAGAAGGACCAAATGTTTACCTCTGGAATACCTGTTGTTGTCGGGGCGACTGATGTGTTGGTGTTCCGGGTGCGGGATACCGGTTGTTGCTGGGACGACTGGTGTGCTGGTGTGTCCTTGTGGTCTTCGTTTTAGAAATAAAAAAAACTTAATTTTCCTTGTGTTTAAAAATTTCTATTTATTTATTATTTATTATTTGTTTAAGTTCTAATTTTTTTTTGTTCAATTTCACTTTTCTTTTTCTTTATAAATTCAAAACACTTGTTGGTTCACTTTTTATTATTCTAAAGGAAAAAAAACCGCTTGTTGCTCCTACAAGTAAAAAAGAATGAAGAATTGAATTCTTTCATTTCTTCCTTCTCTCCTTTATTATAGTGCCATAACCCAAGTGGTTACTTGATGTAAGTAACCACTAAAGGTCCGAGCAGGTCACAACGGTAGCGGAACGCCGTCAGCAGCAGGCCGTAACCCGTTCACCATGCTGTAGCTAGCTGCCACACCATGGTGAACGAGCAAGACAAAATACCTGCCGTTGACGACGCCAAGGTGGGCGGTATGTTGGCGTCGTCAACGGCAGGTATTTTGTCTTGCTCGTTCACCATGGTGTGGCAGCTAGCTATAGCATGGTGAACGGGTTACGGCCTGTTGCTGACGGCGTTCCGCTGCCGTTGTGACCTGCTCGGACCTTTAGTGGTTACTTACATCAAGTAACCACTTGGGTTATGGCACTATAATAAAGGAGAGAAGGAAGAAATGAAAGAATTCAATTCTTCATTCCTTTTTACAAGTGTTAGCAACAAGAGTTTTTTCCTTTAAAAAAAAAAAAAAAAATATATAATAAAAAGTGAACCAACAAGTGATTGAATTTAGAAAAAAAAAAAGAAAAGTGAAATTGAACAAAAAATTAGAACTTAAATAAATAATAAATAAATAAAAACCTTTGAAAAAATTAGAACTTAAATAAATAATAAATAAATAAAAACCTTTGAACGAAAGGAAAAAAAAAAAAAAAATCATATCACGCTCAGTAGAGCAATAAATAAGGCTTTAAAACAGCCAAACAAAAAAAAAAAAAATAAAATAAAATAAAATTCATTAGAACACGCCCCTGAGGACTACAAATTACAACTTTCCAACTGGTACACCTTCTCCAAAGTAGGCAAAACCAAAGATGGTGTCCTGTACGTGCAGGTTTCCGGGCTTGCCCGCTGCTGGACCCTTTAGCACTCGTCCGGAAATATCTGCTCCCAGAATAACGTGGTACTCATTGTCGCGATAGTAGTACCGGTTTGCAGAAATATCAGAGCCCTCGTCACGGAACTCCAGCTCAATAGGCACCGCAGGACTTCGACCGTACCGCTTCTCTTCTACCGCCAGTTCCAGTTCGAACCGCCTTTCAGACTGCGCGTAAAATACGGAGATCGTAGTGCGATTGCATCGAACTACACACTGCAACCTCTCAGCCTCACGTCGAGTTATTGAAGACCTGGTTGCGCTTGGGTCTATTAGTGCCGTTGTCCAAGTTGGGTTTTTACCGCGCTCGGTAAGGATGCGAATGCGAGCGGTCATCTGAACCCATACCCTGTCAGCAGGCATTGGGTGCAACCAACTATTGTGGTCCTGTTTGCAACGACAGCATCGGTCAAGACTTTTGCAATTAGCGCTGACGTGCGATTGGGCGAGGCAGTTATAGCAAATTGCGTGTTGAGCGACAATGCGTAGTTTTTGTTCTACGGGCAAAACGACAAAACGCGAACACTGACGTACTGCATGGTAGCGCTGGCACAGGGGCAAGGGTAGTTTCGGTTGAAACCTTCGGCCATAACGATCTAAAAACGGGGAAAAAAAAAACTTTATTTATTGGGACACGATTGGAGAAAGTGGAGGGAAACTTTATGCGTTATGTGTCGGTAATGCAATTAATTTGTGAATCGGTCGGGTGATTACGCCATTTTGTGTTTTTAGGTCTGCTACTCGAACTTTCCTATCAGAACCTGGATGAACTTTCAAAACACGACCTAAACGCCACTCTGAGAGACAAGCAGGTTCACTTTTAAGGACAACAAGATCATTTTCTTTAACATCTATTTGCGGAGTTTGCCATTTATTACGTTTGTGCAGCTCTTTTAAATACTCCTCCTTCCAGCGGTGACAAAGTTCTTGGTGTAGAGCTTTAATTTTTCGCCATCGGTTAGAGATACTGAGAGGGGAAACTACTTCTTCTGGTTCTGCCGGAGAAAGTAGAGAAGACCCTATCAAAAAATGACCTGGAGTAAGAGCAGACAAATCTTCGACGTTTTCAGACATAGGCCCGAGCGGACGCGAATTGAGACACGCCTCTATTTTGGCCAATAGTGTGGAAAACTCTTCAAAAGTGTATTTCATCTGACCAGCTGTCTTTTTAAAATGCATTTTCAGACTTTTAACACCTGCCTCCCATAACCCACCCATATGTGGGGCTGCTGCAGGAATAAAGTGCCAGTCTAGCCGCTGATGACCATATTTTTCGACAGCCGTGTCACGTAGCTCTTTCACGTGCTTCGAAAAGTTTGCCTCGATTTCTCGCGCAGCTCCAACAAAATTTCTACCATTATCAGAGAAAATACAACTGGGGCAACCACGACGAGCAATAAAACGTGCAAGGGCGGCTAGAAAGGCCGGGGTAGACAAATCACTGACGGCTTCAAGGTGAATCGCCTTTGTAGAGAAACAAATGAAAAGACACACATAGCCCTTTGTAATTCGACAATATCGACCTGTAAAACTTTTGATTTCAAACGGACCCGCGAAGTCAACACCGGTGTTCGTAAAAGGGCGACTTAAGGTAGATCTTTCCTCAGGTAACGCTGCCATAATTTGAGTTTGAAGTTTTTTACGATGCAGAACGCAAATTTTGCAATTGTGAATGACTGTTTTTATAAGATTTTTCAACTTTATAATCCAGCACTCCTGCCGAACAACATTTAGCACCAAACGAGAGCCCCCATGATGAGTTAGCTGATGAACATTTTCAACATACAGACGAGCCAGCCTACTGCCATATGCAAGTATAATCGGATGTCGTTCATTGTAGGACAAACAAGTGGAAGAAGCAAGACGACCGTTAGCTCGAATAATATTATCTTTGTCCAAAAAGGGGCGTAAGGGGCAACAAAGGACTTCGCGATTCGATTTTGTTCTGCGAGGTCAGGCAGTTGAACTCCTTCGGGAAACAAAGTTGTTGCGACAACAAAAAAAGTCGATTTT
Organism: Delia radicum; assembly: GCA_021234595.1. NCBI lineage: Eukaryota > Metazoa > Arthropoda > Insecta > Diptera > Anthomyiidae > Delia > Delia radicum. Next base: position 146,112,682 of record CM037854.1, read on the forward strand.
TTACGAAGCTTAATTCATTTGCCGAAATTCGCAAAGAGCCAAATTTGCAACTTTTGCGTTTCTCTTTATGAGTTAAAAGAAAAAATCGGAACATATATGCTATCACTCGATATGCTCGTGGCAAACTTGAAAAACGATCGAGGATATCTTCTTTCTCCTCCGATCTAGCAATAAAAGTCTGCGCCTTTTTTGTCTCTTCTGCAGTTTCAAACTCTGCAACGCCTACGGGCCACAAAGATTTTTCAGAATTTAGCCAATCAGGGCCCTGCCACCAAAGCTTATTTTCTCCTAACTCCCCCGGGTTGCTAGATCGGCAGGGTTGTCGCCAGACGACACATGAAACCAATTCAAGTTCCCTACTTTTTCGAGTATAGTGGCTACTCTGTTAGCCACAAAAGTTTTCCAACTACAAGGTGGTTTTCGTAGCCAAGCGAGGACTATTGTTGAATCGGACCACAAATATATCGAATTGGAATTGATTTTAAAAGAGGGAACAACACTTTCGATTAAATTCGCCAAAAGAACCGCACCACATAACTCTAATCTAGGTAAAGACGGCCTTTTGACTGGAGCAACTTTTGTTTTGCATACGAGCAAATTCGTATAAACTTTGTCTCCAAGGGCAACTCTGACATAAATTGCGGCTGCGTATGCCAACTCAGATGAGTCACAAAACCCATGAAATTGCACCTCACAACTAGGTGAATATTGAACCCAACGTGGAAGTTTAATTGTTTCAATATCCTTGTAGCTTTGCACAAAATTTTGCCATTTTTGCAAAGCCACCGGCTTGATAGCTTCGTCCCAATATATTTTATCAAGCCACATTTGCTGCATTAAAATTTTTGCAGTAATTACCACTGGAGCTAACCAACCCGCTGGATCGAATAACCTAGCGATTATTGACAAGACCTCTCTTTTCGTGTAAGACGTTTTGAGTTGTAAACTTTCAGTGGTAAAGAAAAATACGTCCTCTGACGCATTCCAGCGGATAGCCAGCGTTTTCGTAGTACTTTTATCATCGAGCGACAAAAAAGATGAATTTAATAAATGCTGTTGGGGCAAATTTTTCAAAATTTCTTTTGAGTTAGAAGTCCATTTACGTAACTCAAAACCACCCATTTCTAAAATACCAATTAATTGGTCACGCGAAGCTAAAGCATCAGACAAAGAATGTGCTCCAACTAAAGCATCATCCACATACATACATTCGCGCAAAATTTGTGCACCTAAGGGAAACAGCCGCTCTTCATCATCAGCCAACTTAAGCATTGTCCTAAGGGCCAAATAAGGGGCACAATTTACGCCAAAAGTAACCGTATTTAATTGATAATCTTCAATTTCACCTTTTTCAGAGCTACGAAAAACTATTTTTTGGAACTTTCTATGTTCAGGCTTAACCAAAATTTGGCGATACATTTTTGAAATATCCGCATTGAATACAAACTGAAAAAATCGCCATTTTAAAATCAAATTTACTATTTCAGCTTGCAAAACAGGGCCAGTGTACAACAAATCATTTAAACTTTTTCCATTAGACGAAGCACATGACGCATTGAAAACGACTCTTAATTTTGTAGTCGCACTTTCAGGCTTAAATACGCCGTGATGAGGTAAATAATAACAAGGATCACCTCCAGTACCTTGTACTTTTTCCATATGTCCTAACGCTAAATATTCTTTAAGGACCTCATCATATTGAATCTTATTATCAATATTGCGCATTAAAGCTTTTTCATTTCGTAAAAACTGGCTTACTGCCTATTGGGACCGAGCGACTCAAAATTCTCCTTAAAGGGCAGACTAACGATGTATCTCCCTTCAGAATTTCTCGTGGTAGTAGAACGATAAATCTCCTCACATTTTCTATCGTCTTTAGATAAAAACTGCCTTTGAGAAACTTCTTCTAACTCCCAGAATTTAGTCAACTGGTCATAAATAGAAATTTTTAAACACAAGGAAAATTAAGTTTTTTTATTTCTAAAACGAAGACCACAAGGACACACCAGCACACCAGTCGTCCCAGCAACAACCGGTATCCCGCACCCGGAACACCAACACATCAGTCGCCCCGACAACAACAGGTATTCCAGGTAAACATTCATCCCATTTGGGAACCTCTGTTTTATTTGTTATCGACTGCTCCCAAAGATTCAAAGTGCGTTCCGAGAGACGCGATGAACATTGAAATACGAAAATAGGGTCCCACGATTCAATATCAACCGCATATAATTTTAAAATCGCCATACAATTATTTATTAAATTTAAAATGGGGAATCACGATTCCAAAATAATTAACCCCAATTCAAATGTCATTAATGAGGTTGAAGTAGTAGTTCAATTTCCTGCAATTTACTACATAATAATCATCTCCATTTTGGCATTGCAATTGCTCACGACCATGTATCAATTACATAAAAGGTCGTTGCGCAAAAATTATATCAGAACCGCGTCCTTAGGAAACGGTCTTGATAAAGTCTAATTTTTTTTAATATATAAATATTTCAAGAAAAAATTTTATAGTAACAATATACAAATGTTACTTCTGAAAATATAAATTTTATTGCGTGTCCCAATCGTGCTTAAACTTTACATTTTGAGATAATGAGACAGTTGCCCTGTCCACTTAAATTGATCATGCCATTCTATGGATTGGATAGACATAGTCGACAAGGCAAGAAAACTTAAGGAATATTTCGATAGGTCCTATAAGTGCTTAAATGTCGAAAGACCTACAAAGCACGAAACAATAATAAACATCTTAGGATTTTATTTGAACACCTTGAGGAAATTGGTAGACTATTCGATTTCCATTATCCCAACCTCACGCCCCATCACCAACTAGCGGCAGAAGCTTTCTTCGCTGACGTTAGAGAAAAACTTGCAAAACTATTGGCAAAGAGAAATTTAGAGGCTAAAATACCCCTAACATTCCATGAGAGGTTAACATACAATATTAACCCCATGAATATTCAGCCTGGTACAAGTTCTGAGGTAAAGGATAATATATCCGAAAATAATAAATCTAGCCCAGATACGGAGAGACAAAATAGTGACAACGTCATAATGCCTCAAACAATAGTGGAATTTTTAAATCTTGCCTCGAAGATCATACCAGACTTCGATGGTAAACCAGAAAATTTAAGAAGCTTTCTAGATTCACTTGCCCTCTTGGACTCCGTAAAGGACGTCCATGAAATAGTGGCAATAAATCTAATAAAGACGAAACTAAAGGGCACAGCCCGAAATTTAATTTCAAATGAAATAACAATTAGCGAGGTTATAGCCACATTGACCAACACAGTCAAGGGCGAGTCGGTTGAGGTCATCTCGGCCAAACTTTTAAACGTACGTCAGGGTGGCAAGAATGCCAACACCTACGTATCAGAAATAGAGGCGTTGACCAAGTCATTGGAGAGCGCCTACATTACAGATGGCCTCCCACAACAACTAGCCCAGAGGTATTCGACCCAACCGGCAGTGAAGGCCATAACCAGGAATGCGACAAACGAAAGGGTTAAACTGGTCATGGAATCAGGCACCTTTTCTAATATGAACGAGGGTAACAGCAAAGTTCGTCAATAGCTGTACAGAGGCTTACGGACAACAAAACTCTCTCCTCTTCACTAATAATAACGGACAAGGAAACCGTGGACGCAATAATTGGCAACGTCGTCCAAATCGCGGCAATTCCAATAATTATCGTGGGAAAGCCCGTGGTAATTATAATAATAACCAAAATAATAATGTAAACTCAAATCGTGGCCGGAACCGTCAGAATAATAACGGAAACCGTAACAATGCACGCCACATTACCGAAAATGCTTCGGGAAACGAATTAGTACCCCTGAATTAAACCACAAGATATACAACATAAATTTAAATCTATATAGATATCTCCCCTGTAGAACATCTCTAAATGATACAGTATCAACACTATTAGTTGACACGGGTGCAGATATTTCTATTTTAAAAATTGGGCAAATCATTAACGGACAAATAGATGAGACTACAACAACCCAATTAAGTGGTGTTGGCCAAGGATTAACAACTACCCTTGGTAATATTCATACTGATTTAAAATTTGAAGAACTCCTTATACCGCATTCATTTCATGTGGTTGAGGATGATTTTCCGATTCCCGCTGATGGAATCATTGGTATGGATTTTTTGCGTAAATATAAGTGCCTTCTGGATTACCAGGATGACCAAGATTGGTTGGTCCTGAGATCCAATGAACTTCCACAGCACATCGCAATAGCAATGCGTAGCGCTCCTCAGATAAACTCAATTTCATTACCTGCAAGATCAGAGGTAATCCGTCACGTGAACATTCAAACTGACGAGGAAAATGCGTTAATTCCAAATCAGATACTTCAAAATGGAATATTCATTGCAAGCACTATTGTCTCAAAATCAAGACCACTGGTCAAGATAGTCAACACAACAAATAAAAATGTTGTTATTTCAAATTTTAAAATTCAAACAGAAAGTCTTAACGACTATAAAATAGTCCATCAAACAAGAGACCCTCGCAAAGATCAGGAAAAATTAAATAGATTATCGAAAAATTTTCCAGAATTTGCAAAGGCCTATCTGAGGAACTTATGTTCTGAATATGTTGACATTTTTGGATTAGAATCCGAAAAAGTAACTGTCAATAACTTCTACAAACAGAGGCTAAGATTGAAGGATAATGATCCTGTATATATTAAATCATATAGGATACCACACTCTCACAAAGCAGAGGTGCGTACACAAGTTGATAAGCTTATAGAAGATGACATTGTAGAACCCTCCATATCAGAATACAACAGCCCAATTTTATTAGTACCGAAAAAATCTTTACCTGGTACAGATCAAAAGAGGTGGAGATTGGTCGTTGACTACAGAGGAATTAATAAGAAACTCGTAGCAGACAAATTTCCACTCCCTAGAATAGACGATATTCTCGGTCAATTGGGCAGAGCCAAATTCTTTTCTTGCCTTGACTTAATAGCAGGTTTCCATCAAATTGAATTAGAAGAAGGCTCTAGGGACGTAACATCTTTCTCAACGGATAAGGGTTCGTTTCGTTTCAAACGATTACCCTACGGTATAAAAATTGCTCCAAACTCGTTTCAGCGAATGATGTCGCTAGCTTTTTCAGGATTATCATCCGAACAAGCATTTCTTTATATGGATGATTTAGTAGTAATTGGTTGCTCTGAACAACACATGTTGCAAAATTTAAGGAATGTTTTTGAAACTTGTCGAAAATATAACTTAAAATTACATTCAGACAAATGTACTTTTTTCTGTAACGAGGTCACATTTTTGGGACATAAGTGTACGGATAAGGGCATATTGCCTGATGATGGAAAATTTTCAGTAATTTTAAATTACCCTACACCAAGGAACGGCGATGAAGCTAAACGCTTCGTAGCTTTCTGCAACTATTATCGAAGATTTATTCCTAATTTTGCCGAACATTCAAGGCACATAACAAGGTTATGTAGGAAAAATATACCATTCGATTGGAGTACTGAATGTGAAAAAGTATCCTGACTTTGAAAAAGAATTCTGCATAACAACAGATGCAAGCAAATTTGCTTGCGGTGCAGTTTTAAGTCAGCAATACTTTGATAAGCAGCTACCTGTGGCTTATGCTTCACGGTCCTTCACAAAGGGCGAAAGTAATAAGTCTACAATTGAACAGGAATTAGCTGCTATACATTGGGCAATTAAATACTTCAGACCATATATTTATGGTCGTAAATTTTTGATCCGAAGTGATCACCGTCCCTTAACGTATTTATTTTCCATGAAAAATCCATCGTCGAAACTTACGAGGATGAGATTAGATCTGGAGGAGTATGATTTTACGGTGGAGTATATCAGGGGAAAGGAAAATTGTGCAGCAGACGCACTGTCCCGACTAGAATTTGAGGACATACGAAATACCAATAATGGTAACAAAATACTGAAGGTAACTACAAGACTTCAGTCTGCCAAAAATTTGGACAAAGTGACCGCTAATAAACCAAACACAAAATCGGAAAATATCCGGGTACATGAGGCCATAAATCCCCATGAGTACAATAAAAGTACAAGATTTTATTTTGCTAAGGATAAACTATTTATCCAAAAAGGAAAAACCAAGATTTTTCAATTCGGGTCACGAGATTTTATTACTAATGGAATAGTGAATTTAGATCATTTTTTTCCAAAGCTTGAAAAAGTAGCTGGTAATCTTAAAATCACGACTCTCCGCATGTCTTTGAATGATGCGTTGTTCGCGAACGTAAAATTAAACCACTTCAAGAAAGTAGGTAATGAAAAACTTCAGAAGTTAAACATAGTACCACCACTTATTAAAATCGAAACGGATTCCGAAAAATTTAAAATAATGGAAATGTATCATAACAATCCATTGTTTGGAGGTCACCCTGGCATTACAAGAATGCTCAGGAAGATAAGATTGCAATACCACTGGAAGTACATGACAAGAGATATAACTCGTTATGTGAAATCCTGTGCTGAGCGCCAAAAGAACAAGTCTTTGCCAAAAACAAGGGAACCAATGATTGAAACTGAAACGCCAACGCGCGCATTTGACACAATTGTCATAGACACAATTGGTCCCTTCATGAGATCTAATAATGGTAATGAATACGCTGTAACGATAATATGTGACTTAACTAAATACTTAGTTACTGTCCCAATTCCCAACAAATCAGCTCGAACGGTCGCCAAAGCGATTATCGAAGGTTTTGTTTTAATTTATGGATCCATGCGGAAAATGATTTCTGATATGGGAACAGAATATAAAAATCAGACCATAATGGAATTATGTCAATTGTTGAATATCGACTTCGTCACTTCAACAGCCTATCATCATCAAACACTGGGTACCATAGAACGATCCCATAGAACATTCAATGAGTACGTACGTTCGTACATATCCTCGGATAGGACTGATTGGGATGAATGGTTAGCTTACTTCACGTATTGCTTTAATACAACACCTTCAACAGTACATAATTACTGTCCATATGAACTAGTCTTTGGTAAAATACCACCATCCATAGACGCTTTAAAGTCGGATAAAATTAGTCCACTTTATAACATAGACTCATATGAGAAAGAAGTGAAGTATAGACTCCAGACAGCACAGAAGAGGGCTGCATTGATGCTCGAAAAGGCAAAATTGACCAACAAAGGCCTATATGATGAGTCAACAAGGCCGATAAGCGTAAATATTGGAGATCTAGTTCTTTTAGAGGACAATGCCGGTCATAAATTAGAACCACTCTTTAAGGGTCCCTTCGAAATCAAAGAAGTGGATGACCATGGCAATTGTTTATTAGCAATCGACGATACAAGGATTATGAAAGTCCATAAAAATCGTCTTAGAAAATTTCAATCGTAAATTTGGTAAATTATTTAATTAATTTCTATTATATTTTTATACATTATTTAAAAAAAAAAAATCTAGAATAAAAATTTTTTTTTAATAAAATTACAACTTATATTTAAAATTTTAAACTTTTTAAAATTAAAAATAATAATTAAATTATAATTTTTACATTAAATAAAAAAAAAAATTTAAATAGATAAAAAATAATTAACAAGTAAATAAAATAAAAGAAAAATATTTAATTTTTTAAAAAAAAAAAATAAATTGTAAAATAAATATTATAAATATTAAATATCATTTCATCGTTGTTTTAATAGGACTATTTTCATATGAAATAACTCCCACCTGCAAAAACGAAATAACTAGCAACAAAAACGATATAAGTTCCACTAAACTTATTTCTTTTTGATGTGGAAGTTGTTTCATGTCTGCGATTTTTCCAGCATTTTGCCACGTTGATTTAAAACTCTCTAAATTTTTTAGTTTTGTAAAAAAAAAATTATTGACATTTAATCATTGAATATTGAAAATCTTTTGTTACTTCACATTGGTAGTTTCAAGAACCAATTAGTTGGTTTAACTAATTATTGAAGTTTTACAGATTTCATATGGTTATATTGCAAAACTATTTATTATAATAATATATAAACTGTTTTAATTAAGAAAATTAAGTAATCGGTACGAAATTTTTTGTAAGGCAAAAGATTTTTCATATTTTCAACCGATTTCCAACTAACTTTTTCTGTGTGTATAAAATTTTAAAGACATCAAAAAATAAAAAGATATTTCCCTGTTAAAAAAAACCGTATGTGAATTTATTATTGCGGGTTCAATAAGAAAATTGTGTGATCCTAGTATAAGGCGGCGCAAAAATAACCTTCCCATGTTTTTTTTTATTATGTATTTATTATGTATAGCATTTTCTGATAGGAGGATTACTTTTGCGCCACCTTATATATTGATGTTTATATTTAAAACAATAAGGTCGTTCACAAATTTTGTACTATATGTTGTATGTGTTGTATAGTCGTATAAAATAAAGACGGTAAAAAAATTTTTTTTTAATATATTGATGATAGTACGATGCAGCATTTGTAGCTATGTTTAGTGTACTTTGTTCAAGTGTGATAGCAAAGTGAAAACCAAACATCAAACATTCATATAAACTAGTTTACTCACTACATGAGAACTAATATATAATTAAAAAGAAGGAATCACAAACTAAACGATTGTCTTTTTTGAACTTCGACAAACGAAATGCCCAAGTTTAGATTTTGGTCGATCTATCGTGGAGTGGCCGATATATATTTAGTTTAAAAAGGCTTAAAAAACATTAATTTTGAGCCTAAAAAACATTTTAAATCTCTTCTTAGAGTAATCTTTGGGTGGAAAAAAATAGTTTCTGATTCCAAAATCAATTAATTATCATAATAAAATTCATATTTTTTGTGCCATGTGCCCGAAATTCGCAATTACGTCAACTGCTATCACAACGCCATGTTAAAGTGATATGTCCCTTTTATATTAAAAGTTCGATCCCGAACTTGTCACCTCCACCTTAGTATATATCCAGCGTGTTGTCCGCTACATGTCCATTTGCCAGTAGCAAAAGAACAAGAACTATGAAACTTCAATTTAGAACTGAGACCTCTATACAAAACTTTTTTTTGAGAATTTTTTTTGGCAGACCATATTTATTTTCATAATGGCATATTTTAAGGGTTGTGGAGCTAGCAAATTCCAAAATAGTTTTTTGGACCATCTTACTGTAGGTACAATTTATTAATTTTATGCACCATTTATGTATCCAAATTTTCATTAAGGTATGAATTGTTATTTAACAAAATAAAAAAGTAATCTTTCAATAAAGAAAGTACCCGTATGGGACACTCTAGCGTATGTGGGTTATTAATATGAAATTCATAATAAATCACACGCCTCGTATGCCTCCCAGACATTGAGCGTGCATTAAAGAATTGTAAGTATTGACAAACATATATAACAGATGCATACATAATACTACTCATTTGGTGTTTAAATAAGAGAGTGAGTATAACTGATATTGTATGGTTTTGCTTATACACAACTCACTCAACTCAATAAATCACACAGTTAGCATTTTTTGAAAATTTTAATCAAATTCGAGTCTTTTTCGACTCTTCTGCACGATTAAAAAGCCGGAATATGCGCTCATTTTCTGATCATAAACGATACTTTTGTCGGTAGAAAATTGTACCCTACCCGCGACTCTTCTTGATGAGTCATTTAGGATTCCTTTTTTTTTTTTTGTTAGTTTAGAGTCATTTTCGACCCCTTTTTTATGGTATTTATAGTCTTTGTCCAAGTGTTTTTTACTCATTTATCAGTCTTATTTCATGACATTTGTGAGTCATTTTCGAGTAATTTACCACTTATATTACAAATTGCGTGCAAGTCTTTTTTGAGTCATTTATCAGTCTGTTGGTCATTTATCAGTAGTTTTTCTAATCATTTTAGAGCCTTTTTTAAATAATTTCTGATTGTTTTTCGAGTCATTTATCAGTAGTATTGCTAATCGTAGTTGACTCTTTTTCGAATGTTTTTTTTTGGCCGGTTTTCCAAGTGTTTTCTAAACAAAAATAAAAGATTAAAATATTATTCGTATTACATTAAAATTTATTTAAACTAAAAATTAATACAGTTTTAAAATTATACTTTTAAAAAATTAAAAAAATACTTTATTACATTCACAAATATTTAGTATAAAAAATAGCAAACAAAAATATTACAATAAATAGTTTATTTATATGTACATACATTTAAAGTCCAGCTTTAAAATTTTGCATAACATCGACACTTCATAGATTTAAATTTGTTATACTGAGATACGTTTAAGCCTTTGCAATCTCTCTATGTGGGTTATTTTTTTACATTTTTCTCAAGAAAATATGTATCGGCAATTTTGCATTGCCCTTTTAACCAAAGCCTAAAGCCACGTTCATACCTAAATGCAAAACACGTCCTTTGCCAATACACGTATTTTAGCTCTTAATTCTATTGCAATCATTCTTTAGTTTTTTACATTCTTTATTCTTTTCCATTCGAAAAGATATGTTTTTTGCATTTAGTTAGATGTAAAAGTGGCTTTAGGAGGATAAGCAAATCAGTTGAAAAGGCAATGGTAAATTTTCTTTACATTTATCCTGAGAAAAATGTAAAGAATGACCCACATAAAAAGATCGTAAACTTTAACTTTAATAAGTTGAATAATGATAGAAGAAGTTGTGTTTTAATTTCATACCAGAATAAAGATTTATATTGCTTAATTTTAAATTTTTTTTTTTTGGAAATATCTTTTTAATTTTATATTGTGTAAGTTTTTTGATAACGATTTTGTATGTATAAGTATATAATTTGGCGATTTTTGAGAAATCTTTTTACGTATAACCTTTAATTCAACTATGCATTTTGTTGCTCTGATTTACGAAATTTTTTCATGTTTTACAATTATCCATTAAATTTATATTGTTTGGTTTGAAATTTCTTCTTTTTTATAAATTTCGAAGACAACCTTTGAGTGTTTACTTGATTAAGAATATAAAAAGTGTTAATGGCGATTTTCATTACTCTGTTTGGCAAAAATGGAAACAGGTATATAATTTTTGGAGAATTTTATTCACTTTTTTCCAATTTTGGGTTTTTTTCAATATTTAATCAAATTTATTTTTTGATTTTTTTTTGCGATTTTTTAATTCTGTTAATTTTTGAGTATTTTTTATGAATTTTGAAGTTTTTAATTTTTAACCAATATTAATTTTGGCGACTTTTTAAAATTTTGAAATTTTTTTTACTTTCTGGCGATTTTTTGATATTTTGGCTATTTTTTTTCAATATTATCAAATTTTTAAGCGATTTTTTTAAATTGCGACAAATTTTTATTTTTATTTATTTCATATGTTTTTGACTAATTTTGGATCTACAGCTGTGTAATTTTTATTTTACTAGTTGCACTGCTTATAAATTTAGCTGTTTTTTAAACCTCTCGGCTTGTTTACAAATACAATAAATACTTATGGTGCAACCATAACTATCTATTTTATCTTTTTGAAATAAACAAATACATGCAAATGGATTATTCGCATTCTCTTTTCACTCACCACACCATATCTACTTGAAAGCATAACAATATCTATCAATATCTACACAAACGGAAAAAATACAAAAACTGGTCTAAATAGATGTAACTGTGCATGTGTTTAGTGGTATAAAGAAAAACTTTTTTTGAAAAATTTAAATTTATTTGCCGCAAATTGGAAAAAATGGGATAGCTTTAACCCTTTAACGCCTGACTACAAAATGTTTTATCTTTGAAAATTTTATTAAGCTTCGTTAATAAAAATATGCCTTGCAACACATTATTTTTACTAATTTTTTCATGATAAATACGAGTATTATGAAATCGGAGTAACAGTTTTCGAGATATTGCTATTTAAATATCACTAAAAATAGCAAATTTTTTAGTTATTCTAAAAATGTTTAAAAATTATTTCAGAATTTTTTCTTTATGTACTCAAATAGTTAAGAAAACATGCTTTTATTTTCTATCCTCTATTCTAGAGATTTTTTAAAAATTATCTTAAAATTGTTTCTTTGTACACTCAAACTTAAATACTAAACTAAACATGCTTTTATTTTATCATGATTGTGCCTGAAATTATATATATTTTTTAAAATAATTTTTTTTTTTTTCATATATCAGAGGCTTTGTGCGCAGGATGTTAAGGGTAAAGAAATCCGATTTTTCATAAATTTCACATGATTACAATCATCATGATTACAATAATGTGCTTTTTCAAGTTATTATAAAGAAATGATCTACTCTTATCACATACAACAGTTGAGTTTCCTGAAAATAAGAGTTCCAAATTTGTAATTGTATCTGCAGCATATTTGAAAGCATGTAATTCAGAAGAATCAATGTATGAATATTCTTCAATCTTATTAAAAAATATATTTTTTTATTTAGTAATAATTTCAATAATTTCTTTATTGTTGGCATATTTAATTGTTTCCTCAACGCAATCTTTAACATCTACACTTTAATTTATAGAGAGTTCTTTTGTTTCTAATTTGGTGATGCTTGACCAGAAATTACTTTAATAAAGGAAAGTTGATTAAAACGTTAATATTTACCTTTTTAATTGTTACACATTTTTTTTACAAATTTTTCCATTTCTTGTGCCATTTTTAATGGTATTTCGTGCTATTTGGTCTGTTAAAGGTCAAAATCCTTTTTCGTGCCAAAAAAAACCTTCCCTGGTTATCATACACGTGTATACATGTATTACCTTAAATTTCGTTAATGCACATGTATAAAAATATATGTAAGCATGAGCACCTTGATATGATCTCTAAAAGGGCCACTAGGGCAATGTTTGCCTGCCAGAGGCTCTTTGGCAAGACCTGGGGCCTTAGACCTCAAATGGTCTACTGGTCTTTTAACACCATTGTGAAACCGATGGTCACATACGCCTCTTTGGCGTGGTGGACAAAGGTTTAACAACTCGGGGCTCAGATGACTCTTAAGAGGATTTATCGACTGGCATGTATTGGTATCACTGGTGCCTCAAAATCATGTCCGACTGATGCCATTGGAGTCATGCTGGGTATTCCTCCTTTGCATATTTCTGTAAAGGAGAACGCGTGCTTGGGATTCCTAAGGCTGCGGGAGATTGGCAGCATGAGGAGTGGTGATCTGAAGGGGCATCTTGAGATTGCGAAAATGTTCGCTGATGACCCGGTTATTAGGGTCAGTGACAAGATAGTGCCTGTGCAAGTATTTGTTAGGCACTTCGTTGTTGTGATTTTCGACAGGAGCCCGTGGTTGAATGGATCTTGGGTACCGGAGGTTGGTGCAAAGGTCTGGTTCACGGATGGCTGGAAACAGTCGAACATGGATACGGGGGCGGGTGTCGTCGGACCCGGATTTCAGCGTGCTCTGCCCATGGGCAAATATCCCTCCGTTTTTCAGGCTGAGGTCTTCGCTATCTGTATCTGTGTGGAAGAGTGTCTGCGGAGGAGGACACGGGGGCCACGATCTACATTCTATCTGACAGCCAAGCGGCACTTGGTGCCTTTAGGGCTCAAGATGTGTCGTCTGGTCTGGTTAAGGAATGTATCGACTCTCTAAATCGTCTAGGACTTAACAACTCCTTGACACTGGGCTGGGTTCCAGGCCATGAGGGGCATGAGGGCAACGAACGGGCTGACTGTTTAGCCAACTGCGGAGCTCGTCGACAATTCATTGGCCCGGAACCCTTCTGCGGCGTACCCAATGGGTATGTCAGAGAGAGGCTCAGAAGATGGAGGGAGTAGGAGTTTGGGGCCTATTGGGCCAGATCGCCTGGGCAGCGACAGGCGAGGCTGTTTATATCTCCCTCTGGGGATAGATCGCGGAAGCTCTTGTCTATGACAAGGAGCGAACTAAGGACCGTAACGGGTTACCTCACAGGACACTGTGGCCTTAGGTATCAATTGTACAAGATGGGACGATCCTCTACGGATACGTGCAGGTTTTGTGAATTGGAACCCGAGACCTCTGAGCATGTTCTCTGCAAATGTCCGAGGTTCTCCGACAGGAGGGTGCGTTATTTTGGTGATCGAATAGTGACGCCATCGGACGTTTGGAACTGTTCACCTGGCAGGATAATTGGCTTCGTAGGGAGCCTGAACCTATAGGGTGTATTCGCTGGCAGCACAAAATACCAATTTCTGATCTCGGTGCATAGTGCCACTATAATCAAATCTAATCTAATGGAGGTTTATGTATCCATTTATGTATTAATATGAGTATGAACAAACCATACATTGAACCTTTATGGATCATTATATGCAAATTTTTAGCCGGATATGCAAATATTTTGTTTTTTCGAAATATTTGAAAATAAATTTACAAGTTATTCTTCAATAAATATTGGCATTACAACCTTGGTAGTAATTACCAACCGTACCCAAAAAAATAGTATTGTAAAACCACTGATACTTTTGTATAACCCACCGTGTTGAAAATTATCAAAATTTAAAACTAATATTATATTGGGAAAAACGGGGGTAACAATTTTATTATGGAGTTAAATATAGTTATGTCTCATTTGATAAGTTCCCATATATAAAAAACATACAAATTGTTGTGAAAAATGGGTAATCTACATGTATATAATTCTATAAAATTAGATATAATTTGATACAATTTTATACGAGAGATAAAACATTTAAAAATCGGAAAAAAACTTAAACTTAGGTTAGGTTAGGTCGAAAAGAGTATTCGGAGAAGGGAAAATACTTCCCTAATCCGACTCAAGTCCCTGAGGACTTACACTTAAGCCAGAATGTCGGCTTGTTGTGCGCTCTAAACAATCGGTCCTATGTCACCTTTCTACCCCAGGAACTTCGTCGCACTTACGAAACTCCTCAACTTCTTCCATTATATGCTCCTTAGATCCCCCAATGAGGATATTGGGTCACTGGATAGTATTTCGGCCCGGATCCCGGCAAATGCCGGGCATTCACAGAGATAGTGTTCCAAAGTCTCTTCGTCCTCCCCACAGGCCCTGCACACTTCCGAGTCCGCCCTACCAATACGGTGGAGATGGGCCCTAAGTGTCGAATGTTCCGAGAGGATTTCCATCAAAAGACTCAGTTATTTCCTACCGAGATTCACAATTTCCCTCATCTTGTCCTTGTCCGGGTTGCCCCAGAGAATACTCGTAGTCCTGCCAACACCCGCATTTTCCCAGATGATCCTATGCATGGTGTCAGCCCAGTCCACCAGCTCCGGCTTGAGAGCTCGAAAAGGGTTAGCGTTCCCCAAAGTGACTAATTCCAGGGAAGATCCCTCCCTAGCGAAATCATTAGCCACTTCGTTCCCGCTATACCACAGTGTCCCGGCACCCATATAATTTCAATGCGTCCCCGTGCAGAGAAAACGTTAATTAAACTTAAACTTAGTTGCATACCAATTAGCTCACTTTAAATAAAATCAAAACACATCCATTCCAAAAACGACTAAAATTGAATCGGACTTTTCTGGAATGTCCCATTAATTAATTTAAATCTTCCGATATTGTTTGGGGTTAAAGCATTCAATTTAGCAAATATAAAATTTTTAGTTATATACAAACTAATCAAATATTGAAAAAAAATTAAAATTTCTATAATTTTTTTTTTTTTTCAATTAAATAACTCAATAATTATGAAACAAAAGAAATTAATATATATTATATACGAGGGCGGATCAATAAGTCCGTGACTTTTCCAGCTTTCCTCGTAGTTATATGAAATGAAACACTGCTCCCATCAAGTACCACCTCTTAATAGACTACTGCCAAATTGGAGCAAGTTCCGTCATTTACTTTGCGTTTAACAGCTGTTCATTAAACATTATTTTTGAGTAAAAAAACCGTCAATCAAACCAAGGAAAAGCTTGATAAATACTATGGGGACTCTGCATCATCGATTTCAATGGCAAAAAAGTGGTTTACTGACTTTCGTTGTGGTCGCACAAGTACAAATGAAGCTGAACGTTCTGGACGGCCAATTGAGGTCAATACACCCGAAAATGTCGAGAAAATTCACGATATTGTGTTGGTCGATCGAAGAGTGAAAGTGCGTGAGATTGTTGATGCCATATGCATTTCATATGCCAGTGTCGTTTCGATTTTAAATGATCAGTTGGGTTTAAGAAAGCTATCTGCAAGATGGGTGCCGCGTTTGCTCTCAATTGACCATAAACGAAATTGTTGCCAATAAGGCGATGGCAACCGTTTTTTGGGATGCACGCGGGATAATCTACATCGATTACCTTCAAAAGGGAAAAACAATAAACGGCAAATATTATGCCAACTTATTGGACAGATTTAACGAGGATTTAATAAAAGCGACCCCATATGGCCAAGAAATGCCTATTTTATGGACCTCGAAAAATCCTATTTTTTGGAAGGGATACAAAAATTGAAGACTAAGTGTATTGAGGTAAAAAGTAATTATTTTGAAAAATATTTTTTTTTTTTGCAAAAGTCACGGAGTTATTGATCTGCCCTCGTATATATATATCTTCAAAAATTAGATTAAAGATGAAGAACTTAAATTATTTTTTTACTTACTTTGGTTAACTTTTTTGTTCTATTAAAAACTTCTTTGATTTTTTTTTCACTTATTTTCCAAAATTTGAATTCGTTTTTTATTTATTATGAATTTAAATTTAAATTTATAATAATATATATATGTATATTTTTTTTTTTGCTTTGTAGCAATAAAATCAAATTATGTTTAAAACCAAGAAAAGAAAAAATAATTTATTGAATATCATATAATGTTTTTAGTACAACTACTTAATAATTTATTTAAATAAATAGTAAATAAGTTTTTTCTGCCTCACTATCTGGGTATGTTTTTAGATTTATTGATTTAATTCTACATTTTATTTAGTGGGATAATTTGTGTTTTGTTTATTTAAAAATTTAATAATTTATTTCGTAATTGCTTCCATTAATTCTCCATGTTTAGAAACCAAAAGCCTATTTTGTATTGAATCCTATTTTACAGCTATCACATTGATTAAACGTATAACAAATATTAAGTTTGGTATTTTTCTATGGTATAATTTGATTATAAGGTGGTTGGTTTGAAGTGATATTAGATTTTGTAATTATATAACTGATATTAAATAAATTTTGTGTTTGATTAAATTGCTTTAACTGTACACTCAGGGAACTTCTGCTTTGAAAGTATGTAGTTGTTTGGTTTGTAATACAGTTTCTTTATTTTTAATGTAAATGTCAGTCATTTGTAGAACAAATTAAATTTCTTACTAACCTTGTAGTTCATTTAAAAAAAAACAAACCACATCAAATGACTGTTTTATGATTTTACATTCGTTTTTTGTTATTTAAAAAAATAAAAAAAATAAATGTTTGTGTATTTTTTACTCACATGTGGTTCATTTTTACTACAATTCTTAGTCATTTTTTAAACATTAAAAAAATAAAATAAATAAATAAATAAATAAATGACAATGATAGTTGAATTTACTGAAATGTATGTCGTCCTATCTTTAAGTGAAATTTCATTTGATTTTAACTACATTTGCATTGGTCTTTTCCTACATAGTATTCTAAGTGTAGTCTTCAAAAGAAATATAATACACCAACAAAACAAAAATTTAGTAAAACCGTTAGTAATCCAACTTTGTAAGTTCTACAGGCCCACTTATGACTCGTTATTACTGTTATAAGACTAAAATTAAGACAGAAAGTCCCTAACTCTCTATACAAAACAACAAAAAATTTCAGTAAATAATATCACCGTGAAATTAATCGATGTTTTCCGTTTTTGATAAAATCTTGTGAGTGTGTGCGGGAGTGAACGCAAGTTTAAAAAAAAAAAATATTATTTTTTTTTGGAAAACTCTGGCAACCCTATATATTCAAATTTTGGGGTTGGGACTTCACTTAAAAGGTCATAACTTTTGATGTGTAAAAAATATTGACATATTGGGGTATAAAAAAATAAATAAAAAAATTTTACACATTTTTTAAAAATAAAAATTTTTGAAAAAAAAAGTTTAAAATCAATTTTGTAAAACACGCCCAACAGGTTAAAAAAAATTGTTTCTTCCATTTTTTCTTGCTAAAATGTTTTAAACTTCGGGTTCTGATGAGAACTTTAGCCAGATCGAAATACTAGTATCAACCTTGCTAATATGTTTGATTTGCTTTATTTTTGTAAATATACGGAGGTTAAAAGCTCGTTATAAATTTAAAATAACAAAAATAATCTCGATGTATATAAAAACAAAAAACTAATATAACTGTTTAGTTTTTAAGTTTATTGGATCATACATCACTAAAAAAAAATTTTTAACATTCTCTTTTGTGACTTATTTTTAAAAGACTTTGAACCTTTATGGAATATAGTAAAAAACAAAAATTGGATTTTAAGTTAAATTTGTATCAATATAAATACATACTATATCCCAGCAAAAAAATAGTGCTTGCCCAGTAGCGCTTTCGGAAGGCATTATTTAATAACGAAGCGCTTCCAAAGCAAATAAAGAAGGCATGATTTTTGTTTGCAATGTCCCACTTGGTATATCTCTTTTAAAGCGCTTCTTTCATTTGCTCTTAGAAGCAATAAATTCATGCCTTCCTAGGCAATAAGAAGCGCTTTTTTGTATGTTGACAACATTAGTGCTTCACGGTATGCATACTTTATTGCAAAGAAGGCATTCTGGGAAGCACGACAGAATGCCTAATTGCTTTATTAAATTTTTTAATAATAGATTAATTACGCTCTAATTTCTAATTTTATTTATTAATTTATCGCTTTTCGTTCCAAAAGTTACAGCCAAATGTGAACAAAGATCGTTTTTTCTAAAAACAAAAAAAAAACCCCCTAACAGGTTAAACAATTTGTTTATTTTCATATTTCCAAATGCCGTGCTTTAATGTATTTATGATTATTCATCAATAAAAAATTATAAAATTTTCATTCGTGACTTTTTTGAGTTAAATTTGTATATTTATGGGATTTATTGAAAGACAAAAATTTGATTTTAAATCAAATTTATACTAATATAACTACATATTAGAGTGTTATTCTTTAAGTTTTTTAATAATACATTAAGAACGTTCTAATTTCCAATTTTATTTATTAATTCATCGCTTTTCATTCTATAGTTACAGCCAAAGTTATCAACTGAGATCTTTTTTCCGAAAAACACAAAAGCGCCTAACGTGTTAAAAAATTGCTTTTTAAAATTTTTTTTTTTCTAAGATGGTGTATTTTTATGTATTTATCATAATTCGTCAATAACAAATTTTTAAGTTTAAAACTACGCGTTCTCTGAGTTAATCGACATTCTGTGTATCATCGAACCCACTGTGCCGCGCTTTTAAAATTTATTTTGATCTATTAAAAAGTTATAAGGATTCCAAAAAGACAAAAATCTAACTCTAAAATTTAACAACTTTTGAACGCGTCGCACTAAGTCACATAAATTTTTAAGTTTAAAACTACACACAGAGAAATAAAATGACAACCGAATTGAAAAGCGTATATTATTTGTATCAACTTATAAATTCAGCTAGTACAACGATATTTGCATTAGATTTCTGAATAGTTTGGGTGTTGCAACTAAAACTCTGTTGAGTTAACCGAACTTTGTTGTAAAAACTAATGTTAAGTTGTGCCAACCCACTGAAATTCGTAATAACCGAAAATTGCCATATAATTTTTGACTACTCGATCAAAGCCAAATTTGGCTAAAACAAAAAAATTTTGTCTGTGTTCAATTCTGACTGCGACATACTTTTTCCTTTAGCGGGGTAGTTTTTTTTTTTTTTTTTTTTAAAGGAGAAGCAACACTCAGGAAAGTCTTCCTATTAATAAATGTGTTACTTTCTTTGGAAAGGGGATAGTGGCGAGATGAAAGGTGGTGAAAGATGAAGGGCTTCAAACATGGCAACACAAAGAGAAGGTGCTATTTTGCGGCCAACAACAGGGAGAAGAAATATTAAAACAGTCATATAGCAATAATTTTGATAAAATAAATATAAATTACAACAATTTGTTAAAAAATTCTGTATCAAAAAACTAAATTCAAAAAATATGTATATTAATGTTGTAGCCTATAATATCCATGGTCTAAGTAATAAATGTCTGTTTCCAGAATTTTTTAAATATGTATGTGACTTTGATGTATTTGCCTTATTTGAAACTCACGTAGAGGAACAGAATATAAATAAATGGAAAAAATATTTTAATAATTTTGAATTGTATTGGGAACCAGCGAATCGTTTAAGTGTACGTGGAAGAGCAAGCGGTGGTTGCGTATACGGTTTCAATAATCATATGAAAGATAAACGTCTTAAACACTCATATCAACGTATAAACGAAACAGTAGTTCTTGAGATACAATTAAACGCATTAAAACTCAGTATTATACCTGTATATGTTAGAGGAGCAGATTGGAATAGTGAATTTACAGCTCTAAAAAGTTTCTTTTCTAGTAATCCGGTAGAAAATGTGATACTAGTAGGTGACATGAATGTACGCATTGGTAGACTGCAACAATCTATAGAAGAAATCCATAAACCTAAATTCAAATATGGTCTAGAGGAAAGAAATTCAAGAGACAACATTATTAACAGTAAAGGTAGAAAACTAGTAGAGTTCTGTAACGATTTTGGACTGATAATACTCAACGGCCGTACAATTGGTGACGAAAATGGAGAAATTACGTATGTGAGCACGTTAGGTAGCTCTGTAAATGATATAAGTGCAATAGCACAGGACGCTCTTCAATATATTGAGCGTTTTGAAATTGATTCAAAAATATGGTCAGATCACATGCCGCTAAAAATACAAATGTGTTTAAAAACGGTAGAGGACAGCCAAAAGAGGTTAAATTTATTGCCAAAGCTTATGTGGAAAGATGAAAATATGGAAAAATATCAACAAAATCTTAATAAAAACTTAACAAATCACAAAATGCAATATGAACTTATGAACTTAAAAGAGCTTATTAAAGTTATCAATATGTCAGTACCAAAATGCCAAAAAAAGAAGAAACACGCAAATATTTAAAT
Source organism: Delia radicum (assembly GCA_021234595.1). Classification (NCBI taxonomy): domain Eukaryota; kingdom Metazoa; phylum Arthropoda; class Insecta; order Diptera; family Anthomyiidae; genus Delia; species Delia radicum. The sequence goes on from CM037854.1 coordinate 146,133,706, forward strand.
CTAAATGGTTTAACTACAACTGCCTCCAAGCAAGACAGAATTCATTTGAGCTTCTAAATCAATTTAGAAAGACTAATAATCTAGAAGATAAGAAAAAGTACCTCCAAGCTAAAAACTACTATGTAAACGTTTGTAGAAAAAGGAAAGAAGAGTATTCGGATGAAATCAATGAAAAAATTAATAAAATAAATGATTCGAAGCAATGGTGGAAATTAGCCAAAGAAATAAGAGGTGAAGGTTTTAAGATTGGAACATCCATTTCAGCAGATGATTTTAAAAAATACTTTACAACGTTACTTAATCAACCACAGTTATCAAAAGATATCCAATACGCACCAATGTTTCATAGTGATAATGATTTGGACAAAAATATAACTGTTAATGAGATTAAAGCAATACTCAAAAAAACAAAACAGAATAAGGCACCCGGAGTTGATAGAGTGCCCTACGAAATGTTTAAGTACGCTACAGATGATTTTTTAATAGAACTTTCAAATGTTTTTAATGTTATTTTTGAAACTGGTAAAGTCGACGAAGTGTTTGAGCGCAGTATAATATTTCCGATTCACAAAAAAGGAGATGTGAACTGTGTAAATAACTATAGGGGTATTACATTTATGAATTGTGTAGCAAAATTATTTATGGGAATCATCAATGCCAGGCTCACAAATTGGATTGAAAAATACCAAATTCTCAATGAATTTCAAGCTGGGTTCAGACCAAATTATTCCACAGTAGATAATATATATAATCTATCAGTTATTATAAATACGAAATTTAAGGAAAGAAAGAAAATTTACGCCTTTTTTGTGGATTTTAAAGCTGCTTTTGACAGAG